>JAKELG010000002.1:0-1200000 GCA_021527035.1 Lactarius vividus | reverse complement strand
CCATTGCGGCGACGAGAGGAATCGACTCATTGTCGAGACAATGTTGAGAGAAAATATATATTGTATGGATGTCAGATAAACACGAACGAAAGTGCGTAGTGGGGAGCAGTCACACGAAGCTCGTTCCGGCCCTAGCGGTGATACAGTGATGGTGCGTGTGAGCATGATTGGGGCGTGGTTCCTGACTGCGCCTGAGGCCTGAGCGCCTGAGCGCTGAGCAGCACGCGATCGTGTGGTGGGAAAGAGATCCGACTGGAGGGTTCACCAGCAGTAGCTGCCCCGTTCATTCCCACCTTGTGCACTCTCAAAGGCTATCTAGCATCTTCCGTGTCCCACCACAGGGAGTGACATGTGACAGTGTATATCACAGATCTCCCAATAGACGCGCTCGACTCATATTTTCTATCCATCCGTCTATTTTCCGCCAAGCTCCTGCGCCACTCGCTAACTTGTTCTCTTTCTCGACAAGTGACGATTAGAAAGCTTTCAGACCAAGTACTTCTGAACTTATTTCGTCATCCTTTCCACCCTCTCAGCTTAGGCTTGTGCATACATTTCGCAAGTAGCGATGTATCGTATTTGTATCCCAATGGGCTGTACACCTTCGACTGTTTTGCATGCACGGGACGCCTGTACCGAAGACTCTAGATCACTGGCTCGTCTTGCCAATTGTCGTGCACCTATCGTCGTATAGTACGGGGGATCTGTAACGCTCAATCCCTCGGCTCCTGAGGACGAGGATATCATAGCCACACTCAAGCAGTCTGATCGTGTTCTCTCCATCAGCCTCACTGCCACAAACTCCCTCTCTTGGAGAATATTTCCACGATCTCTGAGCTATTCTTCGAACTAGAAGAGTCTGTTCTTCGACCCTGTGATAGCGGGCAGTTGACCTTGCCCAGCGCCTTTCGTTGGGGTCCACGCCTTCGTTGTTTCCACTCGGTTTCACGAAGTTTTGGATTGTCAGTACGTTTCACCAGCAGCCCTCATAAATTCCTTGTCCGGCTGGCCTAGCTTCGATCGCTTTCACTCCATTTCCTCTCCACTGCCTATTATCCCACCCACCCCCATGATCCGGGGAACGCGTTGTTCACTCTGTCCTTCACCAGCCTGATATTACGTTCTTTAGCAGATCCACCTCGGATGCTTCGCAACTTTGCCGATTTATTGACCGGATAGGAACCCTGAGGTTATAGTCGAGCAAGCATCCGGTCTTCCGAACCATTGTCATCTGCTTTACCAATCCAGGAGCTCCGACACGTGTGATCAGTCGGACTGGCAGTTGTCCTCCATGAAATTCGTGAATTCCCCCTTCTTAACTCCCTGGTGAACACTGGCTGGTACCATATGTGCCAAGCCCTGTGACACTTGTTTTGCCACTCGGAAGACCACTCGATACTCGCAAGGCGAACACGAACCATGCGCTTTCACCTGATCGTTCAGTCACCTTATATATACGGAACGCATCTCCGTCGAGGCTACCGTGCTCTTGGATTCGACTATGTGTTGAGCGTCCGGAGCAGGAGACTCGAACAGAAATGGGTTCACCGACGATCCATACCACGATCCCGACTCATCTCCAGGATACCTCGAGCCCGTCTCATACACCTGAATAGTGGTTTGCGGGCTCGGCTTCAAAGCCTAAGGCCAGCCCAAGACGGCCGCCCGAAACCGGGACGGGACTGGGACGAGAGGTGGGTCCTCGCAGGGCTCATGGCCCAGTCTTCACTTTTGCCATTCGGCTCCTATGGTCCCACGTCCTAGGCCTCAACTGTTGAGGATGCACGCCCCGGGCTTGGGAGACACCGGGATTCGCAACCTAGGATTCGTGCTTCGAAACTGCATCTACACCTTCGGAACTTGAACTGCATGATCCACACCTTTGAAACCCCATCCATGCCTTCGCCATTGTACTACGGTATTCGCAACTTCGTCCACCCCATTTCTGTCCCAGTATCTCCTTCCATCCATTTTGTTGTTCCTCAAGTTCTTTGCCTCCGTCACCCCCTTGTATCAACAGGGGATGATGCTTTGGATGTGAACCCCTCACCCAGCTCACCACACCCGGTACAGTTATGAGTTACAAAGTCTTTTTTATGCACGCACAGAGGACGGTTGGGAGGGCAGGTGGACCTCAAAACGCATCTGGTTGGTGCCGAGATCCACTTCAACCCTCAATCATCTGTACTATTTGACAATGTCCGTTTTGTCTCTCCATTCTTTTCATGTTGTTTTCGCGTTTACCATCTCATAACCTGTATGACGGCCATCATTTCTAACTTCATCATGCGGGTGCTGCTCGGCCAGGAACCTGATCATCTGCAGGGACAACTTGCAGACTCACAGCATGACCAGTGCAGCAGAAATGGACCGACAGTGACCACAGCGACTGAGTGATCGGAACAGCGACAACCGCTACAGTGTCAACGACAGCAACAGTAACGATGATGGTCACACAACAATAATGACTATGTAGGAGGCAATGAGAATAGGGACAACAACAAGGTGGCTACGACGGTGACGGGGTGACCACAGCGATGGCAAGGAGGCAAAGAGGTGCCACGATGACCTCGGGGAAACGATGGCGAAGCATGACATCAAGTTTCATGTGTACATAGAACTGTCCGATATCTGTAGAGAACTAGTATTTATAATTTAATAGCGGTACAACAAAGACGCGGCCAGCCGGGGCTAGTAGGCCGAGACTGGCCCAAGATGCTGAGGCCCATGATTAGAGTCCCAGTCTCTGTAAACTCTGGGCCTAAAGCCCCTCTAAGATGAGCCTAATGGCAGGCTTTCAGGCTGGGACGGGCCCGCAAACCACTACACCTAAATTTGATAGGTCGCATAGTCCGCATACAACACGCGTCGGATTTGGATGGGCCGAATACCCAGATTCGAAGGATTTGCTGGTTTCTCAGGATTCGTGGGGTCTTGCGCGGGACTCGTCGGATTGACGTGCAGGTCTCAAGTCCCAGCTAACTCTTTCATTGTACTAGTAGACCCAATGTCCATCTTTGTGACGTACACATGCAGAGGTTCGCAATGACCAGACCTAAAGGCCTCAAGCATCATGGTCTTCAAAGCAGGCCAAGATCCATTGTCCACGCCCTCGGCACTCCGATGAAAGAATCTATGTCCTGATTCGGCTAAGGCGCTGTACTACCATCGGCTTGATTCTAGCGAAATCTGCCTTACAGCGAAATCCAAAACGGGGGCCCCTTGCGATCACATTAGGCGTACAGGCTGAGTCTGAAAGGGTGTTCTGGTAACCATGCCGAAGTATTTTCTCACGAGAAATTATTCGTAGTAATTAACAAAATACAAAATAACTGTAGACAAATTTCAACACCAAGTCGAGCTCACAGGCACAATGGTAATGCATGCTCCGGTCAAGTTCAAGGAAAATAGTCTATATTTATTGCTGTGGGTAGCAAGAGGCACTAACTAGTGAACAATGTACTTTAAAGTGCCATAGGATAACCTGCTGCAGCACCGCGGCTCCCACTGAGTTGTCATTGTCGTTGTCGTAGATGTCATCTTGTCACGGTCGGGACTTTACGGACAGACGTATGATACGGAAGTGAAGTGAACTCTTACTATACAGTTATGACTACGATAGTAAGTAGAAATTAGTCATGGACTTAGTCACCACACGTTGTGCCAGCATGTGATAGCTGGCATGACTCATTACTAGGATAGCAATAGTAGGGTTTGAGCTACTTACGCTACAGGATATTGGACTCACAGAGGAGCTTTAAAGCTACCTCTTACATGTCACAGACGCGTTCATTTTCACCTTTTGTGGATCACGTGACCTGCCATCACGTTCTCTAGTTAGTCACATGAAATATTGTGCACTTTCCATCACGTGACCCCGGGAGAGTATCCCCATATATGGGATATCCCTTTATGGTCACATTCTATATACGGACAGACTCTGTTGATTGGTAGATAAGGATAGAACCTTCTAGTATGCTCTAGATTACACTTAGTAGGCATGTATTACGTGCTGTATTAGGTTTTACTCAGCGACACGTCATACGTAGTCAGCCTTGATGACAGTGCATCAGTCAGCACTAAAGATAAGGCTATTAATAGACACGATGTGTCAGCCCTTTAGTCATAGTCGATTACCTTACACTTAGTAACAGTGTTCAAGCTCCGACTTAATCACAGCCGCAGTAGATACTTAAGCTTGCCTGTAGCGTCCTGAGTGGAACCAACTTGTCCTCTTGGTTCTCCACTCAGGTGCGCATTCGCTTGTACTTCCTTACCATTCCCAATCTAACTTGTCCTCTTGGTTCTCCACTCAGCCTGCCGTCGTGTGACACCGTGTCTCTGACCTTGTATAAAGGTCTATACACTGACATACGCTCCACGCCATCTGTAGGTTTTAGCGCGTGATTTATCTCCGCGCCGACGTTGAGTCTTCGCCCTTGACAGTTCACCTCAACTTCACTTGACTTGGCGTAGCTGATAGTCATACCGCTACATTAGGACAAGTTCTTCCACACTCCTGAGTCATCTTTGCTCACCAGTCGTGTGTTCCTCTTTTAGGTGGTAGACATCCACCAGTCTTTTGTGCATTCTACCTCATCTTCTGCCTGGGGAAGTCCGTAAGCAGAATCCGTGCATTTGTGGTGCAGTTGTAGTATCCGTAAAATCGGTATACACTGTGCTTGCCTTTATTGGGTCTATCTGGTCATCAGTAGACTGCTCTGGGCACCGCTTGCAGAACTGGTCACCACGCCAGATAAGCTGCAAGTTGACATTGAGCCGGCCAGGCCTCGCCTGCGACAGCTGTACGCGTACCAACCAGAAGAATTTGAGAGCGCTTCGGCGTGAGAGGCAGCCAACAGGTCGAGAAGACTGAGGCAGACAGCCTTGTAGTTCCGCACATTTCATTACCCAACTCCTGAGTGTTCGGTTATCGCCGCAGCCTCGCGCAGTGTGAAATATCACTGTGTATTGGTCTTGCTTGATCTGACTCTCCATTCACCTTCAGCTTAGCGTTTCACGGCCATCGTATCCCGACGTCTTTAAACACCACCTACACACCATTCACCCTGCCTCGCTTATTCACGAACACCCGTGCCTGCCTACGACGTCTCTTTAGGAGGAGACAAGCCCTTACACCACCTACCCAGTTGTCCCCAGAAGCCTCTGCTACAGCATCGCTTCGAGTTCTTGAGGAGTCGCGTTCATGCCCCTCATCTCCCACACCTTCTTCAGCACTCTCCTCCTCCCCGACCGTCGGGCATCTCTCTGCGGCTTCATCTGCAACCTTAGTCAACAACGAGTGGTATGAAGGTTTCCAAGTAGAAGGACCCCCCCGCACCACCGCCGAAACCATTGTCCAAGCCCTTTACTTCTTCCCTGGTGTGCGACAAGTACTTGAAGACGAGTATCCCAGGACTACAATCATCCCCGGAACCGAATTCACGATCGCAGACCTCATCCTCTTCGCCGAGGAAATAGTCCCCGTTCTCTCTCGCCCCCCGTCCCCGATCCGCGAAGACCGTGGCTCCAAAAGGCAAAGCCAAAGCTCGTCTAGCTCAGGCTCAGTATCCTCGAGGAGTTCACTCGAAATTCGCCCTCCCTCCCCTCTCTAAGCAGGAGAAGGAATACGCCGGGCGGATACAAGATTGGGACGAACTACATCCTGACGAGCAATTAGCGCTCCTCCAGGATTTCAGGGAAGCTCAGTATCAGGCGGACAAAAAGAGACGAGAAGAAGAATTAGAGAAAATGTCGGCGTCGTCATCATCCTCATCACACACCGTACAGCCGGACCCCGCTCCAGCTCCCGCACCAACAGTACCACCACCCCCTCCCACTATCCAAGATTGTATCAATCTTATCAACCAACTCGGCCTAGCTATGGGCCACCTTGCGCAACAGGTCTCAGACCTGACTCAGCAGGTGGCCGCCACCCAGGCCAAGCCCAAGAAGGTCGGAGGCAAGGATATAGTGGCCCGCCCCAAAGCATGGGATGGAAAGGGCAACTCTACAGACGCCCGCCACTTCCTAGCCGCCTTCCATAATTGGGCTTCCTCACAAGGAGACGCTCTCAACACGTGGGAGCCTATCCTTCAATCTTGGATGCCGATAGAGGAAAGGTGGATTGCAGCTGCTTTGAATTTAATGGAAGGAGAGGCCAAGACCTGGGCCCTCCCTTATCTCGAAGCAGCAAATCAAGGATCCTTCCCCTTCGTGGGGATATATGACAATTTTGTGAAAGAATTCAATCGCCGCTTCTCCCTGATGGACATACGTGACATCGCTCGGGAGGAGCTTAAAAAGACAAAACAAGGGAGGAGGTCCATTGCCGAATATACGTCAATATTCGAGCAATACAGCGGACAGACTGGATGGTCGAAAGCCGACCTCCGCGACCGCTTCTACACCGGTCTCAACGATGAGATTAAGGACATTCTCGCCACGACCGAAAGGAAGCAGGACACATTTGACGACCTCAAGGCTACGGCCACCCTCATCGACCAACGTCTCCACCAGCGCCGTGCGGAAAAGTCCGGAAAGACTAATCTGCCCGCGTCTCACGACCCGGATGCCATGCAAGTTGACGCCACGCGCCAACAAAGTCAGCAAGGCAATAAGGGGAAGGACGAGTTCTTCAAGAACCAAGCGGAGTACTGAAAATGGATGCAGGGGAAGTGTTACGGTTGCGGGTCGAAAGACCACACAAAAAAGGATGGAAATCACGAACGGGACATTTGCAACTGGTGCCAGAAAGCTGGTCACCGTGCCCCCGTTTGTATGATCAAAAAGCTGGGGAAACCCGCCAAAGCGAAGGCTGCAGCTACGATGGAATCCTCAGCCCCTCCGTCCTCATCCAACTCATCCAGTATGGTGGCAGCAGCCACCTCCTCTACTACCTCTCAGCCAAAGACGTCCCAGGCAGACGTGGCAAAATTGATGGAGATGGTGAAAAAGCAGCAGGAGACCATTGAGGCTCTCAAAGCGGCTTTTTAGATAAGGGGTCGCGTATAGCTGCGACCGGCCCCTCAAATACAGACTTTGACTCGGCATCTTGTTCTTGTAAAATATGTCTCAGAACTCGCCTCGTTTCAGACTCAAATTCTGTAATTCCTACGTACCCAGAGATTGCCTGTAAGTTAGATAGTAGTGATGTCTCAGTTTTGTCGTCTTCTGTTTCTACATCTACATCTGCCTCCGAGATGAACTTTATTTCCAGTTCCTACTCTGAAATAGCTCCTCAACCAGTCCCAAGGACGTCGGTTTTGAGTGTAGCCGTGCCGCAAGTGATGAATTCTGATGCAGCACCTTCTTCTTCTTCATTTACTATTCCCGAAACAAAAGAAAAGAAATCACATTTCCATATTAGTGTCTATTTATCCGGACGTCATCGTACTGTAAAAGTAGCAGCAATGGTAGATTCCGGAGCAACTTCGTTGTTCCTGGACAAGAAGTACGCTGACCGCCATAAAATGTTGCAGATTCCTCTTGAGAGTCCAATCCTCCTATATAATATAGATGGGACCCTCAATGAAGCTGGTAGCATCACCCACAAAGTTCGATTAAAACTCAAAGTCGGTCCCACTGAAGAAATGTACAACTTCTACATCACTTCATTAGGACCAGAGAAAGTCATTTTGGGGCTACCCTGGCTAAGAAATCGGAATCCGCAAATAGATTGGCAGGAAGGCACAATGCGTCTCAACTCCGCCGCTGAAATAGCGCCTGAGGAGCATGAGATAGAGGTGACGCGCATTATGGCGAACCGAATGGAACGCCGCCGTCTCCTTGCGGAGAAAGTGTTGGACACGGTCCATGACGAAGTCTTCTGTCTAGCGGGCTTTACGTACTCTCAGCGGATCGCCAAGAAAGCCATTAACGCTAAACCTAAGAAGACATTCGAGGAAATGGTACCCCCACACTATCGAGACTTCACAAAAGTATTCTCCGAGGAGGAATCCCAAAGGCTTCCCGAGCATCAACCGTGGGACCACGCCATAGACTTAGAACCCAATGCAGTTAAGCATTGGAAGGTCAAAACGTATCCCATGTCGCCTGCGGAGCAAGTGGAATTAGATAAGTTCCTGGACGAGCATATCAGTAAAGGATACCTGGTCCCATCTAAGTCTCCGATGGCATCACCAGTGTTCTTCATCAAAAAGAAAGACGGAAAGCTCCGTCTTGTCCAGGACTACCGGCGTCTTAATAAGATAACCATCAAGAACCGGTATCCACTTCCACTCGCGGCCGACATTATCAATCGGTTGAAGGGAGCGGAATACTTCACCAAGTTCAACGTAAGATGGGGCTATCATAATATTCGAATCCAAGAAGGAGACGAATGGAAGGGTGCTATTGTCACGAACCGGGGACTATACGAGCCAAAAGTCATGTATTTTGGCATGACTAATAGCCCCGCTACCTTCCAAGCCCTCATGAACGCCGTATTCGCAGATCTCATCGCACAAGGAGAGGTTGCCATCTATATGGACGACATCTTGATCTACAGCTGTAACTTGAAACACCATCGAAAAGTTGTAAGAGAAGTGTTACAAAGATTACAAGATTACGACCTCTACCTTAAACCAGAAAAGTGCGAATTTGAGAAACGCGAGATGGAGTATCTCGGGATGATCATAACCCCCGGAGAAGTGCGGATGGACCCTGGCAAGGTCTCCGCAGTAAGGGAGTGGCCAACCCCAACAACCCTGAAAGAAGTAAGGGCTTTTATTGGGTTCGCCAACTTCTATCGGAGGTTCATTAAGGACTTCGCGGCTATAGCCCGACCTTTACATGACCTCATGAAGAAGGACACTCCATGGCACTGGAATCCAGAGCAGCAGAAGGCTTTCGACACGCTGAAGGAGCGCTTTGTACAGGAACCTATCCTACAAGTGTACGATCCGCAGCTACCCACGCGTGTGGAAACAGATGCATCTGGATTTGCTACAGGCGGCATACTTTCCCAGAAGTATCCTGATGGCCTCTGGCACCCTGTCGCGTACCGCTCAGAGTCTATGAGCAAAGAGGAACGCAATTACGAAATCTATGACAGGGAAATGCTCGGCTTAATCCGCGCCTTAGAGGATTGGAGACATTTCCTCAAAGGCATCTCCTTCGAAGTGATTACGGACCACAAAAACATGGAATGGTGGGCCAGTATGAAGGACTTAAACCGCCGGCAAGCCCGCTGGGCGTTATATTTAAGTCGCTTCATCTTCAAAATCACTTATAAGAAAGGAGACTCCATGCAGGCCGATGCATTAAGTCGATTCTCCAGAGACCATGTCAAGGACAATGAGGATAACCGTCAGGTTCAAGTATTAAAACCTGAACATTTCCTCAATGCCGCACAAGCTCACTTCGTGCCCGAAGTTGACTCCCTGGGCAGTTGCATTAGACTTGCATCCATAAAAGAAGCCGAAGTTATCGAGGGTCTTAAATCACTACAAAAGACCGCTCCTAAGGCTCTTACGGATGGAGTTGCGCTGTGGGAGGAAGAAGACGGTTTAGTCTATCACAGGGGGAAACTTTACGTTCCCAACGACCGGGCCTTACATCGCGACGTGGTAAAGTCATGTCACGATACCACGACAACCGGTCACCCTGGGAAGAACGGAACCATCGAGCTAGTAAGCCGCTACTACTGGTGGCCACGCATGGCAGGCTTCATTACCTCATACGTAGAAGGATGTGATCGATGCCAACGCTATTGCAAAGATCTACACCCCAAAGCAGTCATTCAGCCGCAAGAAATCCCTGAGGGACCATGGCAGATCATCGGGATCGATCTGATCGGTCCCCTGCCTATGTCACATGGAAAGGATATGATCCTTAACATAGTGGATCATTACACGAAACAGATCCATCTATTTCCAGTGACCTCTCAGATAACGGCTGATGGGGTAGCATCCATCTACTTTGAGCAAGTCTTCCCCTTGCACGGGATCCCGTGTAAAATCGTAAGTGACCGCGGACCCCAGTTTGCTGCAAGGAGCATGCGTGCCCTTTATAAGCGGCTAGGGATAGATGCAGGTCTCACTACAGCCTATCACCCTCAAGCCAATGGACAGGTAGAGCGCAAAAATCAAGAAGTAGAAGTATATTTGCGCCTGTTCATTAGCAAAAGACAGGATGATTGGGCAGACCTGCTCCCTACGGCAGAATTCGTGATTAATAGTAGACTCAACTCAGCCACGGGTCACACCCCTTTTGAGCTGCTCTACGGCTATACGCCGGATTTCACGATTCCTGCCGGTCGACCTATGGGTATCCCGACGCTCGATAAGCGTCTTCAAAAGCTGGCTTCCTCTAGAAAAGATGCTGAGGCAGCGCTTCGCTTAAGTAAACAGCAAATGATTGACCAAAGACATAGGTCTTACGTCTTCAGGGTCGGAGATAAAGTCTGGCTGCAAGCCAAACAAATAAAGATTCACCAACAGTCGTCCAAATTGGGCCCTAAACAGTTAGGCCCATTTGAAGTCACCGAAGTATTAAGTGACGTCGACTATCGGCTTGCACTCCCACCCGCGCTGCGTATCCACGATATATTTCACGTGGATCGCCTCTCTCCTTATAAAGGAAATGAAGTTAATGGCCTGCTACCGCCTCCTCCTGATCCAGTCGTTATTGAGGGAGAAGAGGAGTATGAAGTAGACCATATAAGAGATTCAAAACTCTTTGGTCGTACTCTGAAATACCTCGTTCGCTGGAAAGGGTATGGTGAAGGTGAGGACACATGGGAACCCGCAAAGAATCTAGCAAACGCCCCTGAAAAAGTTGAGCAGTTCCATCAACAGAACCCGGGCACTCCTAGAAAAATAGCGGCTCTCCTATACGTGTCCTTACCTTGGCAGAATCCATTCGTTAACACAGAGGCCAACACGGACGTCAGCCCTTAAGGAGGGGGGTGGTGTCACAGACGCGTTCATTTTCACCTTTTGTGGATCACGTGACCTGCCATCACGTTCTCTAGTTAGTCACATGAAATATTGTGCACTTTCCATCACGTGACCCCAGGAGAGTATCCCCATATATGGGATATCCCTTTATGGTCACATTCTATATATGGACAGACTCTGTTGATTGGTAGATAAGGATAGAACCTTCTAGTATGCTCTAGATTACGCTTAGTAGGCATGTATTACGCGCTGTATTAGGTTTTACTCAGCGACACGTCATATGTAGTCAGCCTTGATGACAGTGCATCAGTCAGCACTAAAGATAAGGCTATTAATAGACACGACACGTCAGCCCTTTAGTCATAGTCAATTACCTTACACTTAGTAACAGTGTTCAAGCTCCGACTTAATCACAGCCGCAGTAGATACTTAAGCTTGCCTGTAGCGTCCTGAGTGGAACCAACTTGTCCTCTTGGTTCTCCACTCAGGTGCGCATTCACTTGTACTTCCTTACCATTCCCAATCTAACTTGTCCTCTTGGTTCTCCACTCAGCCTGCCGTCGTGTGACACCGTGTCTCTGACCTTGTATAAAGGTCTATACACTGACATACGCTCCACGCCGTCTGTAGGTTTTAGCGCGTGATTTATCTCCGCGCCGACGTTGAGTCTTTGCCCTTGACAGTTCACCTCAACTTCACTTGACTTGGCGTAGCTGATAGTCATACCGCTACATTACATGTATAAATAGTGGCCTCAGAAGACCAAGACACGCCATCTTGGTCTTCTTCGTAATACCACTCACATTCTCCTCTCTTCGGGCCTTTGGGCCTTGACTTGCTGCTTCCCTTGACCTTCGAGTCTAAGGACTTCACCATTTCGCGTCAGCAAGCTCTTGTGGCTTTGGTCTTGACCCTCAGAGCATTTTGGACCGCCTTTGTTACGTTTCGTCTCGGACTGTACGGGCCGGTTGTGGACTCTGACGCGATCGTGATGACTCGGCGCGTTAGTAGTAATACGTCATGGACTTCGGATCTTACTGCCTCGTGTTGTGCTGACTGATGACCCTCTATTGTTGTACGTGATCGTGATTAGGCTTGCTGACTGATGCCTTATTGTTGTACGTGTTTCGGATTACGATGACGACTGCGCATTCTATTATTAGAGTACGCTACTTACGCTATTGGCTACCTACGAGTTCGAGCGGAGCTGGAACTAGCTCCCTTACTTGTATTTAAGTTCATAGTACTGCGGACCAGGACCCCCATCTTGGTCTTCTTCGAATACCACCACTTCTACTCGTCTTCTGTACTAGGGACTCGCAGTGTCCCTAAGTGAACTAGCTCCGGCATATCCCTCTACGACCAAGAAGGGATCCCCGTGACCATATCTCCATCTTCCCTCGTGAATGGTAGATCAGCCGACCGTGACTTATCCGCCTGGTACCACGTGTCATCTCGTCTTCGAATATCTCAACTCCCGCACGGCGCGTCCAACTCATTGTTATTACATCATCGACAACCTCGACTGGGAGTATATTCGCAAAGTCCCCAGTCCTCCCCCGAACGTTCCCTTAGAAGAGACGTTGTACACCTACAGGGATTCCACAGGCACGTATTGGCCTCATCCCGCCGTCTTTCCCGAGCACTCGGACAACCACAGGTTTCACCCCCAAGGGAACCCACGTCACAACAGCGTCTAAGTCAGACCAACGTCCATGGTAGACGTAACAGCCTTGGTCATCTACCAAGGGATCCTCCGCACCTATCTGCGCTATAACGAAACTCGCTAAGTTGTGAACGCCTTGATACGAGTCCAAGTCGGACTAACGCCGTGGTAGCGTTACATTAAGACCAAGATCTCCCCAACCGTGGCGTTCACCACAAGAGACCAGTGGAGAAACTTCAGACCCTACAACCTTGAAACAAGAGGAGAACGATCAGTACCACGACGATTCCTTGGTGCAGCAAGGTGGAGAGAATACAGAGGAGACACCAGATACTTCGTTGACTTCCCAGGAGACGCCATCAGATACCGACCAGTTGAGTTTAACTACTCTAACTTTTGCTGGACGGAGGTTACGTGGAACCCAATAGACAACCGGTGGGACATTGTCAGACCAGCCGGAAGACACTATCGCTGCGATATCGATTCAAGAGAACTTCACGGAGACGATTGGGGATCGCTCGACGGAGATGGTAGCAGCGAAAGCGAAGAAGAACAGCCAAGGGAACAAGCACCCTCAGAGTCGAGCCACGAAGAACCAATAGAGGAACACACCGCTACGGAAAGCGAAGTACGACCAGAAACAGGAGATGACTCAAGCCTACTAGCCCATATAGCTGAGTCCTTACACATCACAGTCCCAGAAGAGATTCACATCAGAAGTCCCATGGCCACAGTTATGGAGGTCCAAGCCATAGAAGAAGTACGACATATCAGAGAAGAAGTGGAAGCCATCCTCAACCCCATAAATCCCTCTACAGGACATCGAATGACTGCGGACGACGCGGCATTGTTCAGGGCAATAGGCCCAGACCAACCAGATCCCCCGACTGGGACCACCACCACCATCTGGTGGATTACCAGGAGGATTCCCCAGACAAGGACCAACAGGAGGAGGATTTCCAGGAGGAGAAAGACCACCCGGAGGAGAAGGACCACCCGGAGGAGGACCCCCTCCCAGAATAGGAGGAGGTGGAGGACATGGGTCAGACAGACTATCAGGTGAACCTCCGACTGTGTACGATGGAGACCATACTAAATACAAAGCCTTCCTCACACAATGGCACGTCTACTGGGGGATGAACCTGGACGCCCCCATCATGCAAAATGAATATCAAAGGTCGCTCTTATTCCTAGGATACGTCAAAGGAGTCAACATCAGCGAATGGACGCTGACTATGCTTGAATGGCTGAACCGAGAAGTACGAAGAGGAGTAAGTCAATACTCTCAAACCCTCTGGAACCACATAGCCACCGAATTTGCCAAACGATTCTCCAATATTCTGGAGGAGGAACAAGCCCAAGCCGAGTTACAAAAGGGAATTAAGATGACAGGGGAGGACATTGATGTGTATGTAGTCCAGTTCGAACACCTGGCAAGAAAAGCTCATTACAACCTGAACGACCAACAAACTATTGATCGATTCACGGCGGGATTACCACGAGCTCTGTTCATGAAGGTATACGAACTAGATGAACCCCACACCTTTGAAGATTGGAAGAGGTGTGCCCTACGCCGACAAAAGCAATACATCCACATGAAGGCACACCTCGATAACTTCAAAAGCAAGACGCCTCCTTCATCCGCACAACCCTGCTGGAGGCCACAACCTCCCAACTGGGGTCCACTGCGAGGACCACCGCCACCCAGATATGACCCAAACGCAATGGACACCTTGGCAGACAGAACACGTGCAAGAGTAGCAGAAGTAGGAGACCCCAACAGACCCTTCATCCCGAGACCACAGCGAGGAGGGTACGGAAGAGGAGGAGGACCTCCACCCCAAGACATGAGGACAGTCGTCTGCTATAACTGCAATCAGACTGGACACATCTCACGAAACTGCACACAGCCGCGTCAAAGGGCCACCACAAGTCAAATGACAGAAACCGACTACTACACGCAGGAAGAACCCCCAGTGCAGGCCCGAGCAGCCAACGCAGCACCCCCACAGCAAAGGGCCAAAGATTGGTTGGCTGGAGTAGCAGGGGAGACGGATGACGTAAAAGACCTCATCCTCCAAGAAATGTGGGGAAAAGAGGGTTTTCAGAACACCTAAACCCATCGGCCTGGGTGAGGGCAGTCAATTGTAACTCTGTAATCATGACTCGCTATCGATCTCTTTGAATTCCAGTCTCGATTCGCACAAGTTACGCTATGGCCGACATAAAAACACTAGTAGACTCAGGGGCAACGGATAACTTCATACGCCCTTCGTTCGCCAAAAGAATGGGTCTTGGACTACAAATGCTGGAACATCCAAAAAAAATATGGAACATAGACAACACGGAAAACAAAGCGGGCAGTATCACCCACTTTGTAGACCTCGATGTCCAGACTAATCAACGACGACAGAAGATGCGTTTCCTAGTCACAGACCTCGGAAACGAGGACTTAGTACTCGGATATCCCTGGCTGGCTACCTACGAACCCACAATTAACTGGAGATACGCAACTATACATGAAAACATGCTCCCCGTGGTAATCCGATCGATCAACCCTGACCAGGAAGACCATATCATAGGAGCCATCATCACCGAGGAAGAAAAGAAGGACATCGTGACGGAGTTAGAGGAAGGAGGTGTTACGTTTCGTCCTGAACTGCCCGGCCCGGTTGTGAACACTGACACATTCGTGATGACTCGGTGTGTCAGGAGTAATACGTCATGGACTTCGGATCTTGTTACCTCGTGTCTCGGCTGACGGATGACCTCTATTGTTGTACGTGTGACTGATTATGCTTGCTGACTGAGAACTCCATTGTTGTACGTGTTTCGGATTACGAGTACGACTGCGCATTCTATTATTAGAATACGCTACTTACGCCATTGGCTACTTACGAGTTAAAGCGGAGCTGGGAATAGTTCCCTTACTTGTATTTAAGCTCGTAGTAGTACAGACCAGGGTCCCCATCTTGGTCTTCTTCCAAATACCACTACTTCTACTCGTTTCTGCTGCTAAGGACTCGTGATAGTCCTTACGCGTACTAGCTCCGGCATATCCCTTAGACCAAGAAGGGATCCCCGTGACCTTATCTCCATCTTCCGTCGTGAATGGTAGATCAGCCGACCGTCAATTACCCCCCTGGTACCACGTGTCATCTCGTCTTCGAATACCTCAACTCGCGCACCGCTCGACCAACTCATTGCTACTACATCGTCGACAACCTCGAGTGGGAATACATTCGTAAAGTCCCCAGTCCACCGCCCAACGTCCCGATCGCAGAAACCCTTTATATGTGGAGAGATTCCACCGGCACGTATTGGCCCCATCCCGCCGTATTCCCTGAGCACTCGGATATCTATAGGTTTCATCCCCGAGGGAACCCACGTCACAACAGCGCCTAAGTCAGGCTAACGTCCGTGGTAGACGTTACATTAAGACCAAGATCCTTCAACGTGGCTTCCGCAGTAACAACCCGCGACCTTTGGATTCCATTCCGACCATATCATATCAATAGAAGAGGGGAACGCAACGTCCCCAAGCAGTACCTCAAAGAAGCCTTTTGGCAAACAGAACAAGGAGACCCAGGCTACGTAGTCTCCTACACTTATAAGGACGGCAAAACCGGACTTATCCCGGTAGAATTCAATTTCGAACACAATTGCTGGACAGAACTCAAGTGGGACGCACTTCACTACAAACTACAAGTCGTCAAGCCGGCTGGATCAAGCCTCAAGCTCGACATCTTGCAAAGCGAGGTCACCACCAGAGACCAGTGGGGCCCCATAGACGGACAAGAAGAAGAACCAGTCCGATCCCCTACCCCGAAAACACCCGCACCATCCCCATCCTTGGGAAGCAACCCAGAGGAAATTCGCATCCTAGAAGCCCAAGAAGAAGAAGAAGAAACGCAACTTGGATTACTAGCTGAGTCTATCCCCACAAACATGACCACTACCATCACCGAACAACCCGCTACATTCCAGGAACCCGCGCGCATAAGTCGCGGAGAAGGACCACCGCCCGGAGGGCATGGAGGCGGAGGAGGAGGAGGCGACGAAGGAGGAGACCCGGGAGGACCCCTATTCACAGGGCCCAATGTCTCCAGCGGAACCAAACCCGAGAAATTCATGGGTAGAGAACCGCTCGTGTTCACGGGCGACCGCACCAAAGTCCAACAATTCCTGACTCAATGGGAATTATTCGTGGAGACCAACTACGACAACCCTGCGTTCACCCTCCCCTATCGCAAAGCACTAATCTTCCTCACTTATATCCAGGGAGAACATGTCAACGAATGGGTCCTGTCGACCACCAAATGGGTCAAGGCGTACAAAGCCAAACACAGCCCTTACGACAAATGGATCTGGGAAGCTATCGAGCTCGGCTTCCGCAACACGTTCGCCGACACTCTCGAGAAGGAACGCGCCCAACAAGAGCTACAGAAGGGATTCCGTATGGAAGGGCAAGACATCGACACATACGTCGCCAAATTCGAGAAGGCAGTCAGAGAAGCAGGATATCGCTTCGACGACTCTCTCGTCCTAGACAAATTTACAAGCGGTCTACCAGTAGAACTCTACAAGAACGCCTACAACTTCCACAGTCCAAACACGTACGCCCAATGGAAGGTAGCAGCGTTGGAACAACAGCGCAAGTGGATGCACCTACAGACACGTTTGGGGGGACGTAAACCCCCAGGACCCGGTAAGCCGGGCAATACCTCTCTTAGGACATTCAATGCTCCAAACCGCCCTCAGCAACCCCGTCAGGGATGGCAGGCATTCAGGAATCACCCTGACGCCATGGACACCACGCCAGGAAGAGTTCGCGCCCGACTAGCGGGATCGGAGGAGATCGATTACACCAAACCCCCCTACACCCAGCAAGGGGGGCGACCTAATCAAGGAATCATCGACAAAAAGAACCTTCTCTGCTACAATTGTGGCAAAGCAGGCCATTTCCAAAGAGATTGCCGCCAGCCGCGTCGCCCGCGTACCAACACAAACTGGCAACCACGTCAGGGACGAGGAGCCTTCATCGAGGAAGTTCAAAGCGTCGCCGAAGAACCCCTTATCCAATTTGAGGACGATAACGGCAGTAGCCGAGGCGCCCGCGCCACCACTGATACGCCGCAAGAACGGGCGACCAGTTGGATAAACGGAGTCCGAAACCTCGACGACAAAGCCAGGGATTTAGTGGTCCGGGACTTGTTGGGGCAAGAGGATTTTCAAAGCGCCTGAACCCGACGGCCTGGGTGAGGGCATTACGGTGTAACTCTGTGTTCATAACGCGCTATCAATCTATGCATGTTCCAGTTTCATTGCGCGCAAGTTACGCCATGGCCGACAAACGAGCATTAGTGGACTCCGGAGCCACTAACAACTTCATACATCCGGACTTCGTTAAACGAATGAGACTAGGCCTCAAAGAATTAGATCGTCATCGAAAGATCTGGAACATCGATGGCACGCACAACAAAGGGGGCAAGATCACCCACTGCGTAGACCTAGAAGTACAAACCAAAGGGATGAAGAAGGAGATGCGATTCCTGGTCACCGACGTAGGAGGAGAAGACATCATATTGGGTTACCCATGGTTGGCAACGTTCCAACCAAACATCCAATGGGCCACGGCCACCCTAGACGAAGCTGAGTATCCAGTCGTCCTTCGCACTATCAATCCCACAAAACCCCGGATAGACCCAGTGATCGCCAGACTTGTGCTAGAAAAACTGCTGTTACCAAACAAGCAAAAGATCGAAGCACAACTAAAAAGAGAATGCGATCTCGAGGACACCCGCTTACGCGCAACGATGTCAACAGAAATGGCCATCGAAGCAAAACAATATACGGAAGTGAAGGCAGTACCGGAAGAATATCAAAGGCACGTCAAGATTTTCAGCGAAGAAGAATCGAACCGATTCCCATTGCCAAAGCCATGGGATCACGCAATCGACTTCAAACCAAACGCGCCGGATACCATCGACTGCAAGGTCTATCCCATGAGCCAAGCAGAGGACGCAGCACTCAAAGAATGGATCGACGAACAGCTGGCGAAAGGATATATCAGGCCATCCAAATCCCCGTACGCATCATCATTCTTCTTCATCAAAAAGAAGGACGGAAAACTACGCCCTGTACAGGACTACCGGAACATCAACAACTGGACCATACGCAACCAATACCCTCTTCCACTTATCCCAGAACTCATCGCAGACCTAAGCAGAGCGTTCATATTCACTAAACTGGATATCCGATGGGGATACAACAACATTAGGATCAAAGAGGGAGACCAGGAAAAAGCGGCATTCAAAACAAAATACGGACTCTTTGAACCAACGGTAATGTTTTTCGGACTGACAAACTCTCCGGCAACTTTCCAAACCATGATGAACGAAATCTGCAAAGATCTCATCGCGTATCACGAAACAAAGGGAACGATCATCAGGGTGTATATGGACGACATAGGAATAGCCACTCGGTCAACAGAACAGGCACACATCGATGCGGTACACGACATACTGGATCTTCTGGAAGAAAACGCCTATTCCTCAAACCAGAAAAATGCATCTTCCACGCCCCGAGCATCGATTACCTGGGGGTAATCATTGAAAAGGGGGTGACACGCATGGACCCCGTCAAAATTTCGGGTATCAAAGATTGGCCAACCCCCAAAAACGTCAAACAGGTGCGATCGTTCCTAGGCTTCTGCAACTTCTACCGCGCCTTTATTCGAAATTTTGCCACGCATGCACGACCCCTCAACAAACTTACACGCAAAGACATCGAATGGACATGGACAATCGTGGAACAAGAAGCATTCGACAAAATCAAGAAGCTCGTCACAGAGGAACCAGTACTGGCACACGCGGAACTAAAAGATCAATTCGAACTGGAAGTAGACGCCTCGGGATTCGCGGTAGGAGCAGTGCTACTCCAACGCAAGAAGGACGGCAAAAGACACCCCATAGCCTACTACTCCAATACTCTCAGCGCGGCGGAACGGAACTACGACATCTACGACCTAGAATTGCTGGCAATCGTTAAGGCACTAAGAAACTGGCGACACTACCTGGCTGGATCGCCACACAAAATCAAAGTCTTCTCAGATCACATGAACCTCCAATACTGGCGCTCCCCGCAAAAGATAAGCCGCCGAGTAGCTCGGGAAGTACTAGAACTTTCTGAATACGATATTGAAATTCACCACATCAAAGGAACGGCAAATGGAAGAGCCGATGCTTTATCTAGACGCCCAGACTACGACCAAGGAGAAGGCGATAACGACCAGGTGACGGTACTTCCAGACGAAATCTTTGTCAGGGCCGCAGCAATAGATACCACAGAAGACCCTCTCCGTATCAACGCCACCATCTCAGTACAAGAAATGGAAAAGGTAAACCCGGTGTACGCTCAGGATGAAGATAAACTCCGCCCCTGGACAGACCCACACGGACTAAAGAAAATTGAAGGCACCTGGTACAAAGACGGACGTCGCATGGTCACCGGGGGACTCTTGGAGAAAAGGGAACTCATCAAGAACCACCACGACCCCCCCGTGTACGGACATCCAGGAATTAGTCGAACTATCAAACTCGTGGAACGATATTACTGGTGGCCAGGGCTAAGAAACGAAGTAATGGATTACGTCAAAGGATGTGCCGATTGCCAAAGAATCAAGGTCAATACTAAGGCCATCAAGGCACCCCTGCGTCCAATATTCCCAAAACCCGAAGCTATGCCATTTGAAACTATCGCGCTTGATTTCATCACTAAACTTCCCGAAGCACAGGGCTGTGACACGATCCTCACGATAACGGACCACGACTGTACAAAAATGTCCTTATTCATCCCATGCCAAGAAGAGATATCGGCAGAAGGAACGGCAACCCTCTATGTCAAACACGTGTTCCCCAGATTCGGCCTGCCCGGGAAGATCATCAGTGACAGAGACCCCCGATTCGCGTCAAAATTCACACGAGAACTGTGCAAGATCCTCGGCATCGAGCAAAACATATCCACGGCCTATCACCCACGTACCGATGGACAATCGGAACGAATGAACCAATGGCTAGAGCAATACCTGCGATTCTGGGTCAACGAACAGCAGGACGATTGGATACACTACCTCCCCATGGCTGAGTTCACCCATAACAACTGGCCTAGCGAAACCACTAAGGAATCTCCCTTCCAGCTCCTTATGGGGTATAACCCTCGCGCCGATTGGACCGATAGGCCATCACCGATTCCCCAAGTGGCGCTCAGGGTCAAACAGTTCAAAGAACTCCGACAGCGCGCGCAATCACTGATGATCAAAGCGCAGCAGGGGTGGATCAAGGCCAAAGATACGCCCAGATTCCAAATTGGAGATCAAGTATGGCTAGAAGGACGCCATTTACGCACGCACCAACCCACGGCAAAACTAGCGGCGCGACGCCACGGCCCATTCAAGATAGTTCAGGTGATGTCCGCAGTCAACTACCGTCTGGAACTTCCCACACAGTGGCAGATCCACCCAGTGTTCCATGTGGACCTCCTGACGCCTTATCGCGAGACACCCACGCACGGGCCCAATTATCAGCGCCCACCGCCGGATCTAGTTGGCGGAGAAGAAGAATACGAGGTCGAGAAGATTCTAGACTCTCGGCGATTCGGCAGAAGTCGCAAATTGCAATATCTGGTCAAATGGAAGGGGTACCCCGACTTGGACAACCAGTGGGTCGATAAGGATGACGTATTCGCGGACGACGCAATTCGGGAATTCAAAAATTCCAACCCCGCTCGCGAAATACACATAAAAGCAGGGAAATCCCAAGAGACGTCTCCATCCCCCTCTCCCACCTTCACTGCTAATGCGCTCCCAGTCTCCCATCAACTTCCGCTATGTCGTCAACGACGAGCTATCCACACCTTACCGAGTACCATCCGCGCCATCGTCACCCCTGTCGTCTACCCTCGCCCTTCACCAACGAGGAGGTCGTCCTCCTTCCCCCGGGCCATCCCCAGTTCCTTCGCCGACCCCCACTGTTTATTCCGAGAGCAACCAGCCCAGCTACCTCGGAGACCGCTACGTCCCGACCAGAGCGCCCACTCCAGCGGGCGACGAACAGGGGTACGTACCCAGTCGACCAGCGTCCCCACCGGGACCCGACGAAGGCGGGGACCCGTACGACCCAGCGGAACGGCTCGAGGCGCATCAATATCTACGTTACGCCACCCATCTCACCACGACACACTCGGAAACCCCCCCGCTATGCGGACCCACCGGGGAAGTTATCACACTACCGACGCCGCATCCACCCGCGGTTCGCAGCGATCCAGAAGAGGAACATGTGCCGGAGGCCGAGAGTCGGGCGGAGACACCCCCTCCCAGGGGGTATCAGTTCAACAGGGGAGTCCATTACATTCCCTTCCAGATTCGAGATGCTCAGGAACGTCTTTGGCCGGCCCGGTATACTCAGCTCATCCTCACCGCCGACCCCTTCGTCCTGGCCTTCAGGGCCAACTGCAACCAACAGTACGGAAAGCCTGTCCACGCTGTCCCCTACTACGACGAGCAGTCCTCTACCCCCACTTACACCGACGACGACCTCACGTTCCTGCTCTCCGACGCAGGACTAGTCGACTCGGTCGATCAAGCGCTCCTTCACATGAAGGACGCGACTCTCATGGCGGAGGTCCACCGCTACCGATGCATGACGCTCGGGTGGCGAGGGCAGCAACACCGCGTAGCGGCGGAACAGATGAAGTTGGAGCGCATCGAGATCGAGCGCAACAGGTGTGTCACCCAACTCCAGCGGGCGCATGCAGTGGACCGCATAGAGAACGTACGGGCTTCCCTTCATCGAGGACCCAAGGCGGAGCAGGACGCGGAGGAGATCGCTCGCATCCGAGCACTGCGCGAGGTGGGCACCAATCCACTCGCCATTATGCGTGGTCAAGCTGGGGCTTGACGCTGAAAAGGGGGTGATGTTACGTTTCGTCCTGAACTGCCCGGCCCAGTTGTGAACACTGACACATTCGTGATGACTCGGTGTGTCAGGAGTAATACGTCATGGACTTCGGATCTTGTTACCTCGTGTCTCGGCTGACGGATGACCTCTATTGTTGTACGTGTGACTGATTATGCTTGCTGACTGAGAACTCCATTGTTGTACGTGTTTCGGATTACGAGTACGACTGCGCATTCTATTATTAGAATACGCTACTTACGCCATTGGCTACTTACGAGTTAAAGCGGAGCTGGGAATAGTTCCCTTACTTGTATTTAAGCTCGTAGTAGTACAGACCAGGGTCCCCATCTTGGTCTTCTTCCAAATACCACTACTTCTACTCGTTTCTGCTGCTAAGGACTCGTGATAGTCCTTACGCGTACTAGCTCCGGCATATCCCTTAGACCAAGAAGGGATCCCCGTGACCTTATCTCCATCTTCCGTCGTGAATGGTAGATCAGCCGACCGTCAATTACCCCCCTGGTACCACGTGTCATCTCGTCTTCGAATACCTCAACTCGCGCACCGCTCGACCAACTCATTGCTACTACATCGTCGACAACCTCGAGTGGGAATACATTTGTAAAGTCCCCAGTCCACCGCCCAACGTCCCGATCGCAGAAACCCTTTATACGTGGAGAGATTCCACCGGCACGTATTGGCCCCATCCCGCCGTATTCCCTGAGCACTCGGATATCTATAGGTTTCATCCCCGAGGGAACCCACGTCACAACAGCGCCTAAGTCAGGCTAACATCCGTGGTAGACGTTACAGAGGACACCTGCGTACCACCACAACAGAACTCGCCATTGAAGCTAAGCAATTTCATGATAAAGTAGAACTCCCCTCAGCTTATCAACAATTTGCAAAGATCTTTAGCAAAGAGGCATCCAACCGATTTCCCCCTTCCCAACCATGGGACCACGCAATAGAGTTCAAGGAAGGCACGCCATCGGCTATCGATTGTAAGGTCTACCCCATGACCCAAGAGGAAGACGGCAAACTTAAAGAATTCCTGGACGAACAATTGAAGAAAGGATACATACGCCCCTCCAAGTCTCCTTACGTGTCATCCTTCTTCTTTATTAAGAAGAAGGACGGAAAACTACAACCGGTGCAAGACTATAGGAAGATCAACGCAGTCACCATTCGCAACCAATATCCTCTCCCTCTCATTTCCAATCTCATCACTGATCTCAGTCGAGCACACACCTACACCAAGCTAGACGTCCGATGGGGGTACAATAATGTAAGAATACAAGAAGGAGACGAACATAAGGCAGCGTTTAAAACACGGTACGGGCTCTTCGAACCCACAGTCATGTACTCTGGACTCACTAATTCACCGGCGACCTTCCAAACCATGATGAACACCATATACCGAGACACCATCGTGAAGCATGAACAAAAAGGAACCATCATACGAGTCTATATGGACGACATCGGTATAGCTACAAGGGACCCGGCGGGACAAAAGGAACATGAAGAGGCCGTAAGCGATGTGCTAAGAGTCGCAATGGACCATGACCTCTACTTCAAACTTGAGAAATGCCTCTTCAACAAGCCGCGAATGGATTACCTGGGGGTAATCCTTGAAAAGGGGGTAACACGCGTGGACCCGGTAAAAATTTTGGGCATCAAAGACTGGCCCACACCAACTAAGGTCCGTGACGTATGCTCATTCCTGGGCTTCTGCAATTTTTACCGACTCTTCATTCGTGGCTTTGCCACACACGCCAAACCCCTCAATAAACTTACGAGGAAGGACACAGAATGGAGATGGACGGACGAAGAGGATGAAGCCTTCAAGAAACTCAAATCCCTGGTAACGGAGGAACCGGTGTTAGCCCACCCAAAACTAGACGACCCATTTGAACTGGAAGTGGATGTGTCAGGATTCGCAACTGGAGCGGTACTACTTCAGAAGAAAGAAGACGGCAAAAAGCACCCCCTCGGATACTACTCAGCCACCCTAAACAAAGCCAAAAGAAACTACAACATCTATGACCTGGAACTCCTCGCCATCGTCAAAGCACTCAGACATTGGAGACCACTACTAGCCGGATCACTGCACAAGATCAAGATCTACTCCGATCACATGAATCTCCAATACTGGAAACTCCCGCAAAAGATAAGTCGAAGAGTAGCCAGGGAAGTACTCGAACTAATGGAATACAACTTCAAGATTCACCACATCCCAGGAAAGAAAAATGGTAGAGCTGACGCCTTGTCGCGAAGACCGGACTACGACCAGGGAGAACGAGACAATGAAGATGTGGTAGTCCTGCCAGAAGATGTGTTCGTAAAGGCCGTAACCGTACAAGCCACACAACAACCACCACAGACCGAAATCACCCTTCGCTACTGGATAGACCCACACCAACTGAAATGCATCAATGGAGTATGGTACCGACAAGGAAAGTACGTCATTACGGGATCACTAGACGAGAAACGAGAGCTCATATCCGCCCATCACGACCCACCGGTACATGGACATCCCGGGATCACAAGAACCACGTGACTAGTAGAACAACGGTACTGGTGGCCAGAACTGAAACTGGACATGTGAAACTATGTCCAGGGATGTGTGGAGTGCCAGAGAGTGTGAGCCAGTCGCGGGTGAGGACGGGCAACACTGGCAATTCAGACAAACAGAACGTGAATCGGCGGTGTATATTAGAGTAAGAGTTCTTTTGGGAGCGCTCGAGTAGTTAAAATATGGGGAGAAGAGAGGAGGAAGGTCTAAGAGAGGTGTGCGACAGGGGGGCGACACCGCGTTACTATATACTGTGTGATCCTATGGATTCCAATGTGAAACGGGATGGCGTGTCCCGAATGGGTAAGTGTATGTACTTACACCCCTCCCCGGTATAAAAAGGAAAAGTAAGAAAGGATAGCGTAGGGGGAAATGTGGAATATGTGAAGCAAGTTGGGGGGGGTTAAAGTCGCTCGGCACGGGTGCATCAAAACCCAGTGGGAAAAAGCTACCGGCCGGCGGTGCGAAACTAACATACTGCAAGGGTATGGACATCCGCAGTCGCCGGCCTTGAGGAATTTTGTGTGCGTCTTTGCCAAACATCCAGGGCTTCGCAGTCTTCTAGCTCACTTGCAGGGAGCCACTTGTCGCCTTCCGGGCCTTCTCCTTGCCACCGCACGCGGTATTGCCTTGTTTTGCCTCGTTGACGTTCGTCGACGATTTTGTCGATGAAGAATTCTTCTTCACCGTTGATGGTGATCGGCTCCGGTGGTTTCATGGCCCGGCCGGGGAATCTCGTGTCGTCGTTCTCGTTGAATATTTGTACCTCGGAGACATGGAACACGGGGAAGGCGTGTGGGGTATTTGGTAGGTGGAGCGTTACCGTTGAATGTGTTTCATCTGTTCCTGTTATCGTGTACGGTCCGTCGTAGCGTGGCATGAACTTTGCGGCGCGTTGTGTGTCCGTAGATTTGTATTCCTTCCGCCGGTGCGTGGTTGAGAGCACCACTCTGTCACCGACCTTGAATGGGAAGCCAAGTCTCCGGTGTTGATTGGCTTGATACGCTTGCGAAATTTTGGCGCTTGTCAGGTTGTCCTTTGCGTCTTGTTCTATCGGCAACATGCGTTCTATTGTTTTCCTGGCTGTGTGCTCGGTCTCATCTGCATTCTGTGAGGGTGTTATCATGGGCGGTAATAGCCTTGGTGATTTTCCGAATCTTAGTTGGAAAGGGGTGTACCCTGTCGACCTGTTGATGGTGTTCATCAAGTCGAAGCGCACTTTGGGGAGTGCGCGTGCCCAACCCCGCTGGTCCCTTTCAACTGCAAACCGGATGCATTGTATCACGGTTTTGTTTGTACGTTCACTGGCGCCGTCCGTTTCGGGGTGGTAGCTGGAGGACATTTTTAGCTTCACACCCGTCAGTCCGTGCAGGGCTTTCCAGAATCGGGAGACGAAAAGCTTATCGCGATCAGAGATTATTTCAAGTGGGAGGCCGTTCTCGCAGTACCACTTTTCGAAGAATATTAGCGCCAGCTGTTCTGCAGTGAGTGTTGTTGTCGTTGGTATGAGCCGGATATCTGACCCCAGTCGGTCGGTGAACGTCAGGATGCAGTCGAAGCCCTCATCGGTCGGCAAGGGCCCGATGAAGTCAATTGTGACTGAGTCACATCGTTGGTCTGGGACTGCGAGGGGGTGCAGTGGTCCAAGTGGTCTGGTCGTCCTTGATTTGTTACGTTGACATTCAGCGCATGACGGGATGTAGCCGCGTTCGAGGTCCTGTCTCATGTTTGGCCAATAGAACGCATCTCGCAGAGCCCCATATGTTTTTGGTGTTCCAAAGTGTCCAAGTCGGTCGTGCGCAAGCCGGAACAGTGTTTCGCGGATGTGTTTGACGTCTGGTACCAGCAGCCTGTTGTCTACAAACCAGTAGCCATTCTCGTTTGTCACATTGTGCATACCTGGAGCCGCTCCTTTGACTTTTGCTGTGAATGGGTCGGTCTCATATCCCTTTCGTATTCCGTCTAGTATTGCATCCTCTATTTCGAAGCGGGAGCGTATTCGCCTATTTTGTGAGGAGGCGACAATGGACGCAATGGTTACAATGTCTGGATCAGGTAGTCGTGAGAGCGCGTCGGCGGCGCCATTTTGTTCTCCCGGTATGTAGTGGATTGTTGCGTCATATTGGGACATCAACTCCATCCAACGCGCCTGCCGTCTCGACAGGTCCTTCTGCGTGCAGAAGTGTTCCAGCGTTTTATGATCAGTCCATACCTCAAAGTGGTATCCCAGGAGGTCGGTACGCCACTTAGCTAGAGCCCGGACAATGGCTAGGAGCTCCTTTTCATGTACTGGGTAGTTCAGCTCCGCGCCTTTGAAGGAGCGCGAGTCGTACGCTACTGGTCGGGCCTCAGTGCGTGAGGGTCCGAATGATAACACGGCTCCCGACCCCGTGTCGCTCGCATCCGTTGTCACGAAGATCTTGTAGTCGGGCATTAAGGACGGGTCGATAGTTGTGAGGCACTCAGTAGATGTCACAAGTCGTTTAATTGTTTCGAAGGCCGTTTGATGTTTGTCCGTCCAATCAGGGAATGACTTATCATATTCCTTTTTTGTGAGTTCGTCGAGTACGCCTGTGTATTGTGCGAGCTTCGGGACGAAAGCCGCCAAGTAGCGAACAAGACCAAGGAAGCTGCGCACTTCCTTCGTGCTGGTAGGCGTTGGCCAGTTTGCTATCCGGTCCGCTTTGCCTTCGTCTGCTTCTATTCCTTTCGCTGATATGCGGTGTCCGAGGAACCGGATTTCCGTGCAGAAGAGCTTTGTTTTCTTTGGATTACAGTATAGTTTGTGCGCTTTTAGGGCCGTCAAGACTATTTTAACATTTGTTTCATGTTCTTCGATCGTTTTTGACCAGATAGCGATGTCGTCTATGTAGGCGTGGCATATACGACCAATCCATGGACGTAGTGCGGCGGTGATGCGCCTTTGGTGTATCGCCGGTGCGTTCTTTATGCCCATCGGCATTACCGTCCATTCGTATAGCCCCCATGGTGTGTTTACAGCGGTGAGGCCCACGTCATCTGGGTGCATCCTTGTCTGGAAGAAGCTGTTCGTCATGTCTATTTGTGCAAACAGTTTTCCATTTCCGAGGTCGGAGAGGATTTCAGACACGCGGGGTAGGGGGAAGCTGTCGGTGACTGTATTCGAATTCAGTTGTCGGTAGTCGTTTACCCATCTAGGGAGTACGGTTGGGTCTGCTTTGGGGATAATGAAAGCTCCCGACCCTGCGGGTGCATTCGAAGGTCGTATTCTCCCGGCATCGAGATGCTGTTGTAGCAGCATGTGCCAGGCTTCTTTCCATTTCCGAGGACAGGGGTAGTTCCGTGTCTTGATGGTTTGGGTCGTGTCTTTCAATTTTATTCTGGCGACGGGTTCTTTTGGTAACTTTGAGACATGTGGCAGTGGTTCGAAGACCTCTGCGAATTCTTTCCGAGCAGCAGCTTCCTTCGAGGCTAACGATTCTTCGATCGCTAACGTTTCAATGCGTTCGCGGATCGCGGCGAGAATGTTTGGGGTGTTTTCGTTCATTGCTATTGTTCTTGGGGGTTTTACCGTCGTTAACAAGTTCATTCGCTTTCCGTTTATCGTTACATTACATTCCCGAGACGCGTAGTTACATGTGATGTTATTCGTTACAAGAAAGGGGAGGCCGAGGATTATCGGCATGCACAAGTCCGGGGCAATGACAGCATGTACTGGTTTTGATTGGAACATGCCATCGAGCGATGTTGGGGCAAGCTCGATGTAGTGTGTGATTTGGTGCGGGGTCTGGTCTCGCGCTATCGCGACATTGACGCGTTCCGGTTTTTGTAGTCGTTTTGGTCTTAGTTTTAGTCTGTGTACGAGTTCTGGTTTGATGAGCACCATGTGCGCGCCGCTATCAATGAGGGCCGTTACGGGAATATCATCTGAAGCGGTTTTCAGTTTACATTTCCACGTGAAGTGATCACATTTGAGCGGTGGGGGACTCACGGCCGAGAGGCTCTGTTCCGATGAGTCCGAGTAACTGTTTTCGGTTGCAGTGACAATTGACCCCGGGAACATAGCCGCTACGAGGTCCTGCGGTGGTGCGGACTCCGATTCGTTAGATGTGTCGGCTTCCGTGATCACGGCTACCGGGGCATTCCGTGTTGAGGCGTTCTTTGCTGACTTTGCCCGCGCAGCATCTTGGGCGGTCAGGGTTTTGTAGTTTTTCCCTGTGAGGACGACGCCACATTTGTCAGAGCGGTGACCTGCGTAGAACGTTCGACATTTGTAACACCCGTCATGCTCTTGTAGGAGTCGACGCTCATCATTGGTGAGTCGGGGGGGGTATGGGTTGTCCGAATTGGGTGTCTTCGACGCCGTTCCAGCGGTCCCCCCATTGGGCGGGGTGTATCCATTGTTGCTTCGAACAGTGCGTGTGGGATCATACGGTCGTTTGATGTTCCGTACGCGTTCATCAATCTGTTCGTTTACTCGTTTCCGCTGGTTTTGCCGCTTGCTATCGATGTCTCGGACCCTTTGGATCCACGGTAGGAGTTCCTCGATGGCGTTCGCATCCACTTCGGCAGCGAGGTCTCGCAGCTCTTCATCCATATTGACCTCCAATTGGGTGCGAAGGCGTTCGTCGGTTAGATGGGAGGTGGTACCGCGGAGGGCAACATTGAGTGTTCGGACGCTTGCTACCCATGCCGCGAAGGTTTCTTTGCTAGGGTTGAGACGGGAGCTCATGACTTGAGTTTTCAGTACGCTCTCCCAGTTTTTGGGGAGGAACTGGACACGGAATTCCTTCATGAAGTCCTCGAATGTCATCGCGGCCAGTGTGCTTCGTTCACAGGAAATCCAGTCATTTATCAACGGGTTTTCGAAACTTCCGATAATTTTGGTGACTTTTTGGCTTTCTGTTACGCCGCCCTTGACATTGAGGAAGAAGTTCTCGCAATGGTTCTCGAACTCTCGGACGGCGTCCGGTGTGACTTCGCCCCTCGACATGATGGGGGGTCTGGATAGGATGGGGTGGGAAACAACGGCCTTTTGCTCCATTCTTACGGTAGGGGGTATATATATCGGTATGTCGACTGATGAAGACTCGTCGGACGAGGTGTCGTTGTCCTCTATTACAGTAGTGTGGGTCGGTTCGTTATCAGTTTGCTCAGGAGGGGGTTGGTCAGGGACAGTCTGATCGGGGTCGCGGTGATTGGGACTGGTGTTGTCTACTACTGGTTGTTCAGGCGTGACAGTGGAGGGGGAGGGGTTCTCGATGGTGGGGGGAGGTGCGCGATTCTGTATCCGCTTGGAATGGCGGGCAGCCAGTTTGGGGACGGCGAGAGATACCGATCGATTCACGTTCAAAAAAAAGTGTGAGCCAGTCGCGGGTGAGGACGGGCAACACTGGCAATTCAGACAAACAGAACGTGAATCGGCGGTGTATATTAGAGTAAGAGTTCTTTTGGGAGCGCTCGAGTAGTTAAAATATGGGGAGAAGAGAGGAGGAAGGTCTAAGAGAGGTGTGCGACAGGGGGGCGACACCGCGTTACTATATACTGTGTGATCCTATGGATTCCAATGTGAAACGGGATGGCGTGTCCCGAATGGGTAAGTGTATGTACTTACAGAGACATAAAGTCAATACACGTCCAACTAAAGCCCCACTGGTACCTATAACCCCCAAGGAAGAGGCACTACCATTCGAAACCATAGCCCTCGACTTCATCACCAAACTCCCCGTATCACAGGGTTTCGACTCTATTCTCACAGTAACGGACCACGACTGCACCAAAGCATCTATATTCATACCCTGTAACGAAGAAATCTCCGCTGAAGAAACTGCTGGACTCTACGTAGCCCACATCTTCAAACGATTCGGACTCCCGTCGAAAATCATCAGTGACCGAGACCCCCGCTTCACGTCCAAATTTACAAGGGAACTTTGCAAAACCCTGGGGATTCAACAGAACATCTCAACAGCGTACCACCCCTGGACGGACGGGCAGTCGGAAAGGACGAACCAATGGCTGGAGCAATACCTTCGATTCTGGGCCAACGAATGACAAGACAACTGGGCGGCATTCCTACCCATAGCAGAATTCGCTCACAATAACTGGCCACACGAGGCGACAAGGAAGTCCCCATTCTCGCTCCTCATGGGGTATGACCCACGCGCTGATTGGCTCGATAAGCCCTCTCCAATCCCACAGGTCACCACAAGACTACAACAATTCCGAGAAGCCCGGAAAGAAGCCCATGATCTCATCAAAAAGGCACAACTCATGTGTTACGATTTTCCCCTTTGGTTTCCCATGGACGCTTCCGTTCTTTGCTTATCACTCCCACACCCCACTTTGTTACACCCATAACTCATCACGCGCCCAATTGTTTCCCATGATCTCTTCGCTGCACGATACGCCCGTACGCCCCCTTCCTTGTATATCAGAGTTCACGGCGCTCCGGTCTCAGCTGACTCCCACATGACCCCGCCCAATCATCATGTTTCCTACTATAGTTTCGCCTTTGTTCTGCTTTTGCTTAGAACTCCACGTATCGCGCCATATGTTTGTTGCGTACAAACATCCCGTACCAGTATATAAGTCGCACGCTACCTAGCTTGTACGGTAGACTTGACTTCTTGTGTAATACCACATCGTTGTCAATCCACGAACGACTTTCGCTCGCTGTTTCGCTTGAGCACGACTTTGGTTCGCTTTTTCGCTTGAACCCCAGAATCCCCGATTATCACCTACGTGTCTGAGGAGACCGTGTGGTGCTTGTTCATCATCGAACTTGGTCTTAACCGACCGCTTCGTATCCTGTCACCTCGGCTTGAACGACTTAGTGACGTGCACGTCGCACATAACGTTCCTGTGGTAATGTTACATTAAGTCAAGTCTCGCAACCCTGGTGACTAGTAGGAGTCGCACGAAATTTCAGATGCAGTACATTGATCGGTATACGACCGACGAACTCTCCAGCCACAAAAAGGGCGCAGTAATCTGGGAAGAGATCCATAACCAAGAGGGATATTTCATCTTTGATGCCAAAAACCAAGAATACCACCAGGTCCATTACTTCGACGACCTTCGTATTTGGGCTTACATTGACTACGACCCAAAGCAAGGACGGTGGTACGCTTACAAACCTGTCCCGCCACAATTCGGAGCAGGACCCCTCGGGTCAACCAACATCACCGGAATCAACGTCGACCCAGACAAATCAAGCACCCTCACTCCCATACAGCCAGCGATGGCCACCAACACTCAGGTCGCCACCAGCCTTACTACCACGGGAGCCTCTGGCCCGAGCGGTGGAGGGACACATGCTACAGGAGGTCGATTGGCTGCTCAGACGAGCGGAGTGCCTCATAGCTCTAGTACCCAACCGCCGACGGGGTCGAGCAGTGGCCCAACTGCTGGACCTAGTGGAGGCATACATGGTAGCGGTGGAGGCCCACCGGGCGGCGGTGCCCCTGGTGGAGGCGGAGGTGGTCCAGGCGGTGGCGCACCAGGAGGAGGTGCGCTCCCCATGGGCCCAGCCGGGGCAATACCAGCACCGGGAGGGGGCAAACTTGGGGGCAACCCGCCACCAATCTTCGATGGAAATCGAGAGGAGAGCCGAAACTTTCTTCGATCCTTTCGAATTTATCGAGGAATGAACCCAACCGTGGACCAGCTCATGGTACCCTATTCACGAGCCATGACCTTCCTCTCCTACATGAGGGGACACCTGGTGGACGATTGGGTAGATGAGCAAACCGCGTGGCTAGACACCCAGCTAGCAGGAGGAGTACTGCACAATGAAGAAAACCTATGGAACACGGTCCTTGACCAGTTCACGAACGCCTACACAGACACCACCGAACGAACCAGAGCGCGCCAAGACATCGACAAATTGAAGATGATTGGCGAAGACATCGACACGTATATCGCAAAATTCCAGAACCTCACGACAAAAGCCGGCTATAATCCAGATGAAGCCAATGTCATTGAAAAATTCCAAGCGGGACTTCCCGACAACCTCGTAATCAACGCTATATGCTTCCAACACCCAGTTACGTGGGACCAGTGGAAAGACGCGGCACGGCTTCAACAAGCTGAATATCTTATGCTAAAGCCTCGCCTCACACGTAACCGACAAAACGAGAAACGGGGAGGTCACACCCGAGATCAGTGGGTCCAAGCCCTTAACAAGGCACGTGACCCAAACGCCATGGATATTAGCCGCACTAGAGCCCGTGCCACCCTCACAGACGCTGAGAAGCAAAGGCTGGTCGCGGAGGGGAGATGTTTCCGATGCGGAGAAAAGGGTCATGTGTCGCGTAATTGCCCACAAAAAGGCGCTCGCGCTGCTCAGACCACAAACGACGGAGGAGCACCTCCTCCCGTCCCCACTACCCCCGCAGTACCGCCTCCCCCCCTCGTTACTCGAGTCGCCATATCAGCAAACCGCGTACTGTCGAATGACGAAGCGGCTGACGCTCAGATCGCAGCGTTGGCCGCTCAACCAAAAGAGGTGCGGGACCTCTTGGTGGAGAAGCTTTTTGGAGGAAAGGATTTTCCGAACGCCTAAACCCGTCGGCCTGGGCAAGGGCGTTACACGTGTATTATAGCAGATATTGATCCATGCGAATCCCAGTTCTTTTCAAATCTGCAAATGCGATGGCCGAACGACAGGTCCTGTTGGACTCTGGAGCTACCGACAATTTTATCTGCTCGGAACTGCTCAAACGAACGCATCTCGGAACCCGACCCGTCTCTACTCCCATCACTATATGGAACGTCGACGGGACTTATAACCGAGACGGCGCGATAACCCAGTACACCGATTTAGCGGTGCGGACTGGTGAGCGCACGAAGACGCTTTGTTTCCTGGTCACCAACCTAGGAAAGGACGAAGCGATCCTGGGCTACCCCTGGTTCTCGGCCTTCGAGCCTGAGATAGAATGGAGGAATGCCACATTGAACGAAAATTTCCAACCAGTCGTAATCTCCAGCCTGAATCTCCAGAGCGACGCCATGCCTGTGGAAGCCGCTATCAGAGCTATCCAGGCATATGGGCTCGATGAAGAGGCATGGGAGCAGGTTGTGAACGAAGAACCAGAACCAAGAATTGCCTTCCTGCGAAAAACAACGACAGCATCAGAACTTGCACAGCAGGAAGCGGCAAAACAACGGGTTCAAACGTTCGAGGAAATGGTTCCTCCGGAATACTGGTCGCACCGAAAGGTGTTTAGCGAAGAAGCGTCACACCGATTTCCCCCGTCTCGTGTATGGGACCACGCCATTGAATTACTCCCCGACGCACCCACAGCGCTTGACTGTAAGGTGTATCCCCTCACCGCAAACGAAGGAGAGGCACTCACGGCCTTCCTGAACGAACAACTTGAAAAAGGGTATATTCGCCCTTCGAAATCCGCCTATGCATCACCATTCTTCTTCATCAAGAAAAAGGACGGGAAGCTACGTCCGGTACAGGACTATCGACGCCTCAACAAACTCACTATAAAAAATCACTACCCCCTCCCGCTTATCCCCGAACTCGTCGACCGCATCCGAACCGCACGGCTTTACTCAAAACTGGACATCCGATGGGGGTACAATAATGTTCGTATTCAGGAAGGAGATGAATGGAAAGCGGCGTTCAAAACCAACCAAGGCCTGTTCGAACCACGTGTCATGTTTTTCGGCCTCACCAACTCCCCGTCCACCTTCCAAACGATGATGGATACCATATTCCGCGACCTCATCCTGACAAGCGAGGTTGTTGTCTACATGGATGACATCCTCGTTGCCACCGCAAATGACAAAAGCCATCATCGGAAGGTCCTTCACGAAGTACTACGACTTTGCGAAGAACACAACCTCTATGTAAAACCGGAGAAGTGCGAGTTCGAAGTCTATGAAATGGAGTACTTAGGCCTCATCATTGGCTACGGGCGGTTACGAATGGACCCCGTTAAAGTTCGAGGGATCCGAGACTGGCAACCCCCAAAAAACCTCAAGGAAGTCCGCGCGTTCTTAGGATTCTGCAACTTCTACCGAAGATTCATACGCGGATTCTCCCAACTTGCCCGACCCCTCCACGACCTAACAAAAAAGGAGACCCAATGGCACTGGGGTGACACGCAACAGAATGCCTTCGAAGACGTCAAAAAACGCATATGCGAAGAACCAGTACTCTTATTCCCAGACCTTACCAAGCCGTTCGAGTTGGAGGTCGATGCATCAAATGTCGTGGTCGGAGCAGTGCTGAATCAGCTAGGCACCGACAAAAAGTTCCACCCTGTAGCATTCCACTCCGAATCATTCACGGAGACGGAACGAAACTATGACATTTATGACCGAGAGTTACTAGCCGTGGTTAAAGCTTTGCGGGCATGGAGAACATACCTTGTGGGATCTCCGCACAAAATCATTATCCACACCGACCACGCCAATCTCCAGTATTGGAAGGAACCCCGGAAGATCAACCAGAGGATCGCGCGAGAATTCCTGGAGCTATCAGAATACGACTTTATTCTCAGGCATGTAGCAGGAACGAAGAACGCGCGCGCAGACGCCCTGTCCAGGCGGTCGGACTACGAGTCCGGCGAAGGGGACAACGCCGATGTCATTGTCTTACCAGCCGAAAGGTTTATCCGAGCCACCCAAATGTCAATATGTGATATGGACATCTGGTCCAAGGTGGCCCAGAACGCTGGCAGGGAAAAGGCGGCACAATGGGCCGAATGTTACGTTTCGCCCCGAACCCCGGGCGACCAGTGCAGACTCGTGCAGCACCGCCGAGCAATATCGCGCCGAATGGGTTGCAGCCGCCAGAAGTGAAGGTATCGACCCCGGAAATATCCTGTATTACGAACGTGACCCGGGCTGGCAAGCGCCCTGGGAATAGCCGAAGAAGACGTCAAGCGCCCGTCACGTGACCCTGGCACGTGACCTGGTCTAGACTCGCACCAGAAGGATCCAGATGAGCTTGTGCCTGGATCGTGATCGGATCTGCCTCATGGACTGTATGGTTCCTAGTTTCTGATGGATTGTCTGATTGTACCTGTGGCTTGATGCGCCCAGGAGTTGTATGTTTCAGCCACTGATTGATGGACTTCTGACCCCGTTTCACCTTTGCCTCATTGTTGACCCTGTGACTGTATGCCCCTGACTCATGTTACTTCACTTACGATTGGACGATACGTACTAGGTTTCGGACTTCAGGCTGAGCTTGAAAGCTCCCTGGAAGTGTATAAGTAGTACCCCAGTCTCGCTGATATCCCTCAGCTTGACTTCTTGTATTCTACCAGCCTACAAGTAGACCGAAGCAGATACAGGCAACCCCTGTATAGTTATCCCCTCTCCGATCCTGTCTCCTTTGCTTGAGCACGTCCTCCTCTTCTTCTTTGCCACTCGCATTACGCATATCCTTGTCGTCATCACCTACGGCATTGCCCAGACCCTAGAAGAACTCAGCAAGTCCCAAGATCTCAAGAACCCGGCAGGAAGATAGACCAGCCGAAGTCTTGGTTGCCACCGTGATACCGCAAGAACCCCCAGGTTTCCCGTCGAGTGCCGAACTCCGGAAGGTACGCCCGCTGGAGCGTAACACCGAACACCACAACCTCAAACAACATGATGGTTTGTGGTGGAAAGACGACGCGTTAGTCGTTGTCGGGGACAACGATCTTAAGCGGGGGGTAATCTCCTTCTTTCACGACTCTCCAAGCATGGGCCATCCTGGAATCGCCAACACACGCGAACTAATACGACGCGACTACTGGTGGCCCACCATACGAGAGGACGTCGAGGAATATGTTAAAGGATGCGCTGTATGTCAGGCCAACAAAATCAACCCCCACCGACAGAAACCCCACCTATTCCCAATCTCGACCAACCCTGAAGCAGAGCCATTTGAAGTTGTTGCTATGGACTTTATTACGAAACTACCGCCATCGCAAGGATTTGACTCCATCCTTACGATCACCGACCATGACTGTTCAAAAGCAGCAATCTTCATACCCTGTCACGAAACCATCACCGCCGAGGGAGTAGCTCGACTCTACCTACAACATGTTTACCCGCACTATGGGATACCACGCAGACTCATTACAGACCGAGATCCACGATTCACATCCGCGTTTATGAAGGGATTGTGCAGTATACTTGGGATACAACAAAACATCTCCACTGCATACCACCCCCAAACGGATGGCCAATCGGAGCGCACCAACCAATGGCTGGAGCAATACCTGCGTCATTGGAGCAACGTGCAACAGGATAACTGGGCGGAAGCTCTCCCAGTGGCACAGTTTGCACACAACGCTTGGCCAAATGCTACAACGAAGCACTCCCCATTCTCACTCATTATGGGATGGGAACCACGAACCAACTGGGTCCCAAAACCCACCTCTACACCATCGGTCGAACAACGTCTAGACGAAATGACCACGAGACGACAACATGCGCAAGATTGCATCAAACACACACAAGACCTCATGGCGAAAAGGGGGAGAAGCCGCTTTATACCCTACGCCGAGGGAGCCCAGGTCTGGCTAGAAGGAACGAACCTCAAAACTTTCTACCCCACCACGAAACTCACCCCTAAACGTCATGGACCTTTCCGAATTAAGAAGGCCTTATCGGAAGTGATGTATGAGTTGGAGCTGCCAAACGCATGGAAGATACACCCAGTGTTCCATGCAAACCTTCTTACGCCCTATAAGGAGACGGAACTGCATGGGAAGAACTTCCCACGCCCTCCCCCTGAACTTGTGGACGGCGAAGAAGAGTTCGAAGTGGAGCAGGTCATGGGATCACGACTCCACGGACGAGGGCGCAAACTCCAATTCCTAGTCAAATGGAAGGGCTTCCCCATGAGTGACAGCACGTGGGAACCAGCTGACCACGTCACACACGCACCAGACGTAATCGCCGACTTCTATCGCCGCAACCCTACCGCCAATGGAGCGGGGCGAAACTTATAAGAAGGGGGACGAGGCTAAGACGGCCCACTCACCCACTATCATCATGTTGACCCCTACTACCCACAACACTGTCCCAGCTAACGACCGCCCACGCCCCCGTCTGCTATCATTCTCGAACGACTCACAGTTCCTTCGCAGTCCGAAGGGATTCCGACCCCCTTCATAGCTTGGACCCCATACTCGGTGGTCCCATCTCGACCTCCCACGCCTGTTTTGGCCATTGCCCTCAACATTTCACCCACTAGTCCCACACCTCCTCCTTCGTCCCCACCACCACTCAAACCGGCAGTAGCTCCCCTCCTTGAGGCTCCCCCGGGTTTCACACCAGTCGTCCCCATGTCACAACTAGCTTCGGAACTCCCCCATCCCTACTCTCTAACACCAGCTATACCCCCGCGTCGACTCAGGCCCGACCCTCGTCTTGCATCTCTTGATGACGACGAGGAGCCGATCGATGAGGGGGATGACGAAGAATCCGACGACCCTGGACTGCCATTTTTCCTTAACGCCTCTGACACCCCGTTCTTCTTTCCCCTCATGATCCCTTCGGAAGACGACGTCACGAAAGTCCTGGCGAAGTACATCTACTATCGTCAGGACTATCGCGAGATCGTTGGAACCTTGGGGAGAGGTAAAGCGTGCTACTGCCAAGAAGTCTACTTGTCTACACCCCGTCCCACGGCTATGCACCCTGCTATCTCCCCTCACCAGCTCGCCGTCTTCAGTCCGCAAGATCCTCGCGCCGTCACCATCAATGAGGTCCTGAGCGAACTCAAAAACCCCCACCTATCGGCGGAGGTTGCGAGATTGCGACAGTGCCTCGGGGACAAGATCGCCCTGGACGCGCGTCGGGTGGACCTACGGCGGCTCGAGCAAGAAGCCACGCGGGATCAGTTCCATCTAGACACCACGCTGGAGGGCATTACCAAACACCTGCAGTACGCGGGCGCCATCCCATTGATAACGAACAAGTTCGTCGAGCTTACCACCCGCCCGGTACGCCCTCGACATCTCCACCCTGAGCTCCCTCTTGTACCACGATCTGGCGGACCAGTGGAGATGCCCCGCCTCGTGGACGGGCCCAGCCGAACACAGAAATGACGAAGGTGTTATCTGTGCAAGAAGCAGGGCCACAAGATGAGTGAGTGTCCGAATCGACCGCCGTCTGGGGTATGCACGTGGTGCGCGAGCCGAGCTCATGAGTCGGCTAACTGCCTTATCCATCGCCTCGCGCCCATCACTCCGGCGTTCGAGGAACCCTCGGAACGCCCCCGCTGGTGCGGGAAGTGTCTGAGGTTCAATGCACGGCACGACGAGATTGAGTGCCCCCAGTACGAGGCGTGCAGGAGATGTGGGGAGCGTGGCAGGTATTTGTTCCTGCGCCGACATACATGCCCGGTGGATGACCAGGACGACAAGACTAATGACCCCAGCACCAATGTGTACGACTACGTTGGCAGTGACTGAAGTCGTGGCGACTTCAGGTCTGACAGGGGGGTAATGTTACGATTTTCCCCTTTGGTTTCCCATGGACGCTTCCATTCTTTGCTTATCACTCCCACACCCCACTTTGTTACGCCCATAACTCATCACGCACCCAATTGTTTCCCATGATCTCTTCGCTGCACGATACGCCCGTACGCCCCCTTCCTTGTATATCAGAGTTCACGGTGCTCCGGTCTCAGCTGACTCCCACATGACCCCGCCCAATCATCATGTTTCCTACTATAGTTTCGCCTTTGTTCTGCTTTTGCTTAGAACTCCACGTATCGCGCCATATGTTTGTTGCGTACAAACATCCCGTACCAGTATATAAGTCGCACGCTACCTAGCTTGTACGGTAGACTTGACTTCTTGTGTAATACCACATCGTTGTCAATCCACGAACGACTTTCGCTCGCTGTTTCGCTTGAGCACGACTTTGGTTCGCTTTTTCACTTGAACCCCAGAATCCCCGATTATCACCTACGTGTCTGAGGAGACCGTGTGGTGCTTGTTCATCATCGAACTTGGTCTTAACCGACCGCTTCGTATCCTGTCACCTCAGCTTGAACGACTTAGTGACGTGCACGTCGCACATAACGTTCCTGTGGTAACGTTACATCATGTGGGTCAAGCACCGAAATACCCCCAAATTCCGGCTCGGAGATTATGTGTGGCTGGAAGGACGCCACTTGAGGACCAATCAGCCGACTCCCAAGCTGACGGCTCGAAGACACGGACCCTTCAAAATCACAAGAGTCTTGTCACCGGTTAATTATCAACTGGAACTTCCCACACAATGGAGCATCCACCCCGTGTTTCATATCGATCTTCTCACACCTTATCGTGAAACGCTCATGCATGGAGAAAATTTCCAGCGCCCACCACCGGATCTGGTTGAGGGGCAGGAAGAATACGAGGTCGAGAAAGTTCTGGACCACCGGCACTTTGGCCAAAGATGGTGTTTACAATACCTGATCAAATGGAAGGGCTATCCCGACTTGGAAAATCAGTGGGTCGATAAGAACGATGTATTCGCAGAAGAAGCTATAGCTGAGTATCAACTGTTGAATCCCCGACTCGCTAGTAGCTTAAGAACAGGAAGGACCGTCCTACAACCCTCATCCCCCTTTCCATTTCACCACGCTGGACTCCTCATCTCCTCCATTCTTGCAACAATGTCCATTCCCTCTGCCGCCGAGGCCATCGCTCGTATTACCGGAAACACGGGCCCGGTCACCTACGAAGAACTCGTCGCCACCCTCCAGTCCACCATCCCGGCCAGCTACAACGATGGAACCAGCAATCCCGCCACCTGGTGGATCCTCACCGAGGATGGCCAGTGCCTCAACGAGGTCCCCTTCACGATGGCCGAAATTGATCAGCTACGCGCAGCTCTCCCAGACACTGCGCCTCCCTCACCTCGACCTATCCCAGTACGAGTCGAGTATCGAACCGAGGGTCAGACCCAAGATGAAGGCGACGGAACGGTGGGAAGCGCACCAAGCGGAGGATCGGTGGAGGTGAGTAGCAGAGGACTGGCAGCGGGAACAGCTGAGGAAGGCAGCCGAATGACAGCGAGAAGCCCTTCGGAGGCGACAAGAGTGGATGCGGGAGAAGAGGGAGTGGCAAGAGGCGAGGAATCAGTCCTCGAACAAGTCCAAGGGAGCTTAGCAGACCACTACCCAGCTGAGCACCCCCTCATCTCTACAGCCACCGACACTGACAGCCCCACCAAAACTCCCTACGCATGCGACACCATGGGGCACCCCCTCTACTGTGGCGGCGTTAGAGCCGACGCTCCGCCCCCGTTCCCACTGTTCCGACTCTGACACTCCACCCTGGGACCGCCGCCCCATGGGTATCGATACAACCGAGGGGAGGATTTCATCCACTACCCCGTCACCGACGGACAGGGGCAGACGCGCCAAGCCATGTACGTCCAGGTCATCATGGGCTCGGACCCCATTGTACTGGGGTTAGTGGAGGACAGCGAGAAAGTCTACTCACAACCTTTATACGCCGAGCCCCATGTCAAGGTCACGGGGAAGGACCACTACCCCCAAGAAGACATGCTGTAACGTCTACCACTGACGTTGGTCTGACTTAGACGCTGTTGTGACGTGGGTTCCCTCGGGGATAAAACCTGTGGTTGTCTGAGTGCTCGGGAAAGACTGCGGGATGGGGCCAATACGTGCCTGTAGAATCCCTATAGGTGTACAACGTCTCTTCTATAGGAACATTCGGAGGGGGGCTGGGGACTTTGCGGATATACTCCCAGTTGAGATTATCGACAATGTAGTAACAGTGGGTTGGACGGGCGGTGCGGGAGTTGAGGTACTCGAAGACGAGGTGACACGTGGTACCGGGTGGGTAAATCACGGTCGGCTGATCTACCATTCACGAGGGAAGATGGAGATACGGTCACGGGGATCCCTTCTTGGTCGTAGAGGGATATACCGGAGCTAGCTCACTTAGGGACACTGCGGATCCCTAGTACAGAAGACGAGTAGAAGTAGTGGTATTTGAAGAAGACCAAGATGGGGATCCTGGTCTGTCGTACTACGAACTTAAATACAAGTAAGGGAGCTAGTTCCAGCTCCGCTCGAACTCGTAGTTAGCCAATAGCGTAAGTAGCGTACTCTAATAATAGAATGCGCAGTCGTCGTCGTAATCCGAAACACGTACAACAATAGGGCATCGGTCAGCAACCCTAATCACAATCACGTACAACAATAGCGAGCATCAGTCATCCAAACACGAGGCGACACGATTCGAAGTCCATGACACATTACTCCTGACATACCGAGTCATCGCGAATACGTCAGAGTTCACAACCGGGCCGGGCAGTCCGAGGCAAAACGTAACATCACCCCCTTTTCAGCGTCAAGCCCCAGCTTGACCACGCATGACGGCAAGCGGGTTTGTGCCTACTCCGCGAAGGGTCTTGATGCGGGCCATCTCTTCGGCATCCTGCTCCGCCTTGGGCCCTCGATGAAGTGAGGCCCGAACGTTCTCGATCCGGTCGACCGCGTGCGCTCGCTGGAGTCGGGCGACGCACCTGTTGCGCTCGATCTCTATGCGCTCCAATTTCATCTGCTCCGCCGCTAGTCGATGTTGTTGTCCCCGCCATCCGAGCGTCATGCAGCGGTATCGATGAACCTCGGCCATGAGGGTCGCATCCTTCATGTGAAGGAGCGCCTGGTCGACCGAGTCGACTAATCCCGCATCGGAGAGCAGGAACGTGAGGTCGTCGTCGGTGTAAGAGGGGGGAGCGGACTGCTCGTCGTAATAGGGGACGGCGTGGACGGGCTTCCCGTATTGCTGGTTGCATCCTGACCTGAAGGCCAGGACGAACGGATCGGCGGTGAGGATGAGCTGAGTATACTGGGTGGGCCAAAGACGTTCTTGAGCGTCTCGAATCTGGAAGGGAATGTAATGGACTCCCCTGTTGAACTGATATCCCCTGGGCGGGGGTGTCTCCGGCCGATCTTCGGCCTCCTGCACATATTCCTCCTCTTGATCTGCGCGAACCGGGGGTGGACGTGCCGCCGGTAGTGTGATAGCCTCCCCGGTGGGTCCGCATAGCGGGTGTTACGCTCCAGCGGGCGTACCTTCCGGAGTTTGGCTACTCGACGGGAAACTTGGGGTTCTTGCGGTATCACGGTGGCGACCAAGACTTCGACTGGTCTATCTTCCGGTCGGATTCTCGAGATCTTGGGATTTACTGAGTTCTTCTAGGGTCTGAACAATACCGTAGGCGATAACGGCAAGGAGATGCATAACGCGAGTGGCAAAGAAGAAGAAGAGAATGTGCTCAAGTAAAGGAGACAGGATCGGAGAGGGGACAACTATACAGGGGCTGCCTGTATCTGCTTCGGTCTACTTGTAGGCTGGTAGAATACAAGAAGTCAAGCTGAGGGATATCAGCGAGACTGGGGTGCTACTTATACACATTCAGGGAGCTTTCAAGCTCAGCCTGAAGTCCGAAACCTAGTACGTATCGTCCAATCGTAAGTAAATCAACACGAGTCAGGGGCATACAGTCACAAGGTCAACAATGAGGCAAAGGTGAAACGGGGTCAGAAGTCCATCAATCAGTGGCTGAAACATACAACTCCTGGGCACATCAATCAGACAATCCATCAGAAACTAGGAACCATACAGTCCATGAGGCAGATCCAATCACGATCCAGGCACAAGCTCATCTGGATCCTTCTGGTGCAGGTCTAGACCAGGTCACGTGCCAGGGTCACGTGACGGGCGCTTGACGTCTTCTTCGGCTATTCCCAGGGCGCTTGCCAGCCCGGGTCACGCTCGTAATGTAGGATGTTTCCGGGGTCGATGCCTTCGCTTCTGGCGGCTGCAACCCATTCGGCGCGGTACTGCTCGGCGGTGCTGCACGAGTCTGCACTTGTCGCGCGGGGTTCAGGACGAAACGTGACAGCGGGGGGGTTTCCGAGTGTGTCGTGGTGAGATGGGTGGCGTAACGTAGATACTGATGCGCCTCGAGACGTTCGGCTGGGTCGTACGGATCCCCGTCCTCGTCGGGACCCGGTGGAGATGATGGGCGGCTGGGCACATACCCTTGTTCGTCGCCCGCTGGAGTGGGCGCTCTGGTCGGGACGTAGTTGTCTCCGAGATGGCTGGGCTGGTTGCTCTCGGAATAAACAGTGGGGGTCGGCGAAGGAATTGGGGATGTCTTGGGGGAAGGAGGACGACTTCTTCGTTGGTAAAGGGCGAGGGTAGACGACAGGGGTGACGATGGCGTGGATTGTACTCGGTAAGGTGCGGATAGTTCGTCGTTGACGACATAGCGGAAGTTGATGGGAGACTGAGAGCGCATTAGCAGTGAAGGTAGGAGAGGGGGATGGAGACGTCTCTTGGGATTTCCCTGCGTTTATATGTACTTCGCGAGCGGGGTTAGAATTTTTGAATTCCCGAATCGCGTCATCTGCGAATACGTCATCCTTATCGACCCACTGGTTGTCCGAGTCGGGGTACCCCTTCCATTTGACCAAATACTGCAGTTTGCGACTTCTGCCGAATCGCCGAGAGTCTAGAATCTTCTCGACTTCGTATTCTTCTTCTCCGCTTACTAGATCCGGTGGTGGGCGCTGATAATTGGGTCTGTGCGTGGGTGTCTCGCGATAAGGCATTAGGAGGTCCACATGGAATACTGGGTGAATCTGCCACTGCGTGGGAAGTTCCAGACGATAATTGACTGCGGACATCACCTGGGCAATCTTAAAGGGGCCGTGGCGTCGCGCCTGCTAGTTTTGCCGTTGGTTGGTGCGTCCGTAAGTGGCGTCCTTCTAGCCACACTTGGTCCCCAATTCGGAATTTGGGCGTATCTTTGGCCTTGATCCACCCCTGCTGCGCTTTGATCATCAGTGACTGTGCGCGCTGTCGGAGTTCTTTGAATTGTTTGACCCTGAGCGCCACCTGTGGGATCGGTGATGGCCTATCGGTCCAATCAGCATGGGGGTTGTACCCCATAAGGAGTTGGAAAGGGGATTCCTTAGTAGTTTCGCTGGGCCAGTTGTTATGGGTGAATTCAGCCATGGGGAGATAGTGTATCCAGTCATCCTGCCGTTCATTGACCCAAAATCGCAGGTATTGCTCCAACCATTGGTTCGTGCGTTCCGATTGTCCGTCGGTTCGTGGGTGGTAGGCTGTGGAGATGTTTTGTTCAATGCCTAGAATCTTGCATAGTTCACGCGTAAATCTTGACGCGAATCGGGGGTCTCTGTCGCTGATGATCTTTCCGGGTAGGCCGAACCTGGGGAACACATGCTTGACGTAGAGTGTTGCCGTTCCTTCTGCCGATACCTCTTCTTGGCATGGGATGAATAGGGACATCTTCGTACAATCATGATCCGTTATTGTGAGAATCGTGTCGCAGCCCTGTGCTTCGGGAAGTTTAGTGATGAAATCAAGCGCGATAGTTTCGAATGGCATAGCTTCCGGTTTTGGGAATATTGGGCGTAAGGGCGCTTTGATGGCCCTGGTGTTGACCTTGATTCTTTGACAATCGGCGCATCCCTTGACGTAGTCCATGACTTCGTTTCTCAGACCTGGCCACCAGTAGTATCGTTCTACAAGTTTGATGGTTCGACTGATTCCTGGATGCCCGTATACTGGAGGGTCGTGATGGTTCTTGATGAGTTCTCGCTTTTCCAGGAGTCCTCCTGTTACCACTCGTCGTCCGTCTTTGTACCAGGTGTCTTCAATCTTCTTAAGTCCATGTGGGTCTATCCAAGGGCGGAGTTTGTCGTCGTCCTGGGCGTACACCGGATTTGTCTTTTCCATCTCTTGTACTGATATGGTGGCGTTGATTCGGAGGGGGTCTTCTGTCGTGTCTATTGCTGCGGCCCTGACAAATATATCGTCGGGTAGTACCGTGACTTGGTCGTTATCTCCTTCCCCTTGATCGTAGTCTGGGCATCTAGATAGGGCATCGGCTCGTCCGTTTGCCGTTCCCTTGATGTGGTGAATCTCGATGTCATACTCAGAGAGTTCTAGTACTTCCCGGGCTACTCGGCGGCTTATCTTTTGCGGGGAGCGCCAATATTGGAGATTCATGTGATCCGAGAATACTTTGATCTTGTGGGGGGATCCTGCCAGGTAGTGGCGCCAGTTTCGAAGTGCCTTGACGATTGCTAGAAGTTCGAGGTCATATATGTCGTAGTTCCGTTCCGCAGCACTGAGGGTGTTTGAATAATATGCGATAGGGTGCCTTTTGCCGTCTTCTTTGCGTTGGAGCAGTACTGCTCCTATTGCGAATCCTGAGGCGTCTACTTCGAGCTCGAACTGATCTTCTAGTTTGGCGTGTGCGAGAACCGGTTCTTCTGTGACGAGCTTCTTGATTTTGTCGAACGCTTCTTGTTCCGTCGCCGTCCATGTCCATTCCGTGTCCTTTCGTGTAAGTTTGTTGAGAGGGCGGGCGTGTGTGGCAAAATTTCGAATGAAAGCGCGGTAGAAGTTGCAGAAGCCTAAGAACGATCGCACCTGTTTGACGTTTTTGGGGTTTGGCCAGTCTTTGATGCCGGAAATTTTGACGGGGTCCATGCGTGTCACCCCCTTTTCAATGATTACCCCCAGGTAATCTATGCTTGGTGCGTGGAAGATGCATTTTTCCGGTTTGAGGAATAGGTCGTTTTCTTCTAGTAAGTCCAGGATGTCGTGTACCGCGTCGATGTGTGCTTGTTCCGTGGATCGGGTTGCTATGCCTATGTCGTCCATGTATACTCTGATGATCGTACCCTTTGTTTCGTGATACGCGATGAGGTCCTTGCAGATTTCATTCATCATAGTTTGGAAGGTCGCCGGAGAGTTGGTTAGTCCGAAGAACATTACCGTTGGTTCGAAGAGTCCATATTTCGTTTTGAACGCAGCCTTTTCCTGGTCCCCTTCTTTGATCCTTATGTTGTTGTAGCCCCAGCGAATGTCCAGTTTGGTGAATATGAACGCTCCGCTTAGGTCTGCGATGAGTTCCGGGATGAGCGGGAGGGGATATTGGTTGCGTATGGTCCAGTTGTTGATATTCCGGTAGTCCTGTACGGGGCGTAGCTTTCCGTCTTTCTTTTTGATGAAGAAAAAGGATGATGCGTACGGGGATTTAGAGGGTCTGATGTACCCTTTGGCCAGTTGTTCATCGATCCATTCCTTGAGCGCCTTGTCTTCCGTTTGACTCATTGGGTAGATTTTGCAGTCGATCGTGTCTGGTGCGTTTGGTTTGAAGTCGATTGCGTGATCCCAGGGTTTTGACAGCGGGAAGCGATTGGATTCTTCTTCGCTAAAGATTTTGACGTGTCGTTGGTATTCTTCTGGGACCGTTTTCTTCTCCGTATACTGCTTGGCTTCTATAGCCATCTCGGTCGCCATTGTCGCACGTAGACGCGTGTCTTCGAGGTCACATTCCTGTCGTAGCTGTTCTTCGATTTTTTGTTTATTGGGGAGTAGCAGCTTTTCGAGTACGAGTCGTGCTATGACCGGATCTATTCGTGGTCTTGTAGGGTTGATGGTGCGGAGGACAACTGGATACTCAGCTTCATTAAGTGTAGCCGTTGCCCATTGGATATCAGGTTGGAAGGTCGCCAACCATGGGTATCCTAGTATTATGTCTTCTCCTCCTACGTCGGTTACTAGGAATCGCATTTCTTTGGCAACTCCTTTGGTTTGTACTTCTAGATCTACGCAGTGGGTGATCTTGCCCCCTTTGTTGTGCGTGCCGTCGATATTCCAGATCTTTCGATGACGGTCGAGTTCTTTGAGGCCTAGCCTCATTCTTTTGACGAAGTCCGGATGTATGAAGTTGTTAGTGGCTCCGGAGTCCACTAGAGCTCGTTTGTCGGCCATGGCGTAACTTGCGCGCAATGAAACTGGAACATGCATAGATTGATAGCGCGTTATGAACACAGAATTACACCGTAATGCCCTCACCCAGGCCATCGGGTTCAGGCGCTTTGAAAATCCTCTCGTCCCAATAGGTCCCGAACTACCAAGTCCCTGGCTTCATCGTCAAGGTTTCATACTCCGTTTATCCAGCTGGTCGCCCATTCTTGCGGCGTATCAGTGGTGGCGCGGGCGCCGCGGCTACTGCCGCCGTCGTCTTCGAACTGGATCAGAGGTTCGTCTTGGACACTCTGGACTTCTTCTATGAATGCTCCTCTTCCTTGGCGGGGTTGCCAGTTCGTGTTGTTGCGCGGTTTGCGGGGTTGGCGGCAATCGCGGGACATGTGTCCGAGCTTTCCACAGTTGTAGCAGTTGATGTTCTTCATATCTACAACTCCTTTTCCTTGGGAGCGTCCTCCTTGTGGCGTGTACGGGGGTCGGGCGTAGTCGATTTCTTCAGAGCCTGCGAGTCGAGCGCGGACCCTTCCCGGAGTGGTGTCCATGGCATCCGGGTGGTTCCGGAATGCCTGCCATCCCTGGCGCTGCTGTTGGGGGCGATTTGGAGCGTTGAAAGTTCTGAGGGAAGTGTTGCCCGGCTTACCGGGTCCTGGGGGTTTACGTTCCCCCAAACGTGTTTGCAAATGCATCCACTTGCGTTGTTGCTCAAGGGCGGCCGTCTTCCATTGCGCGTACGTATTTGGGCTGTGGAAGTTGTATGCATTCTTGTAAAGTTCTACTGGGAGGCCCCCGGTAAATTTGTCGAGGACTAGGGAATCGTCGAAGCGATATCCTGCTTCTCTGACCGCCTTCTCAAACTTGGCGACGTAAGAGTCGATATCTTGTCCTTCCATTCGGAAGCCTTTCTGTAGTTCCTGTTGCGCCCTTTCCTTCTCGAGTGTGTCGGCGAACGTGTTGCGGAATCCGAGTTCGATGGCTTCCCAGATCCACTTGTCGTAGGGTCCATGTTTGGCCTTGTATGCCTTGACCCATTTGGTGGTAGATAGGACCCATTCGTTAACGTGGTCCCCTTGGATGTAGGTGAGGAAAATTAGCGCTTTTCGATAGGGGAGGGTGAACGCAGGGTTGTCATAGTTGGTCTCTACGAAACAGTTCCCATTGAGTGAGGAACTGTTGAACTTTGGTGCGGTCTCCGGTGAACACAAGGGGCTCTTTGCCCATAAATTTCTCGGGTTTGGTTCCGCTTGACACGTTTGGTCCGGTGAATAGAGGTCTTCCTGGATCTCCTCCTCCGTCGTCTCCGCCTCCTCCTCCTTGTCCTTCAGGTGGGGGTCCTCCGCCACGACCAATGCGCGCGGGTTCCTGGAACGTAGTTGGCTGTTCGGTGATTGTAGTGGTCATGTCTGTGGGGATGGACTCAGCTAGTAATCCCAATTGTGCTTCTTCTTCTTCCGCTTGTGCTTCAAGAATGCGGATTTCTTCAGGGTTACTTCCTAAGGATGGGGAAGGTGCGGGTGTCTTGGGAGTAGGGGAGCGGACTGGTTCTTCTTCTTGTCCGTCAATGGGTCCCCACTGGTCTCTGGTAGTTGTTTCGCTTTGACGAATGTCGAGGTGAAGGCCTGATCCTGCGGGTCTGACGACTTGTAGTTTGCCGTGGAGTTCGTCCCACCGGATCTCTGTCCAACAGGTGTGGTCGAAGTTGAATTCTACCGGGATAAGTCCGGTTTTGCCGTCCTTGTAAGTGTAAAGAACTACGTAGCCTGGGTCTCCTTGCTCTATCTGCCAAAATGCTCCTTTGAGGTATTGTTTAGGGACGTTGCGTTCCCCTCTTCTGTCTATGTGATACGGTCTGAATGGGATCCAAAGATCGCGGGTTGTTACTGCGGAAGCCACGTTGAAGGATCTTGGTCTTAATGTAACGTCTACCACTGACGTTGGTCTGACTTAGACGCTGTTGTGACGTGGGTTCCCTCAGGGATAAAACCTGTGGTTGTCCGAGTGCTCGGGAAAGACTGCGGGATGGGGCCAATACGTGCCTGTAGAATCCCTATAGGTGTACAACGTCTCTTCTATAGGAACATTCGGAGGGGGGCTGGGGACTTTGCGGATATACTCCCAGTTGAGATTATCGACAATGTAGTAACAGTGGGTTGGACGGGCGGTGCGGGAGTTGAGGTACTCGAAGACGAGGTGACACGTGGTACCGGGTGGGTAAATCACGGTCGGCTGATCTACCATTCACGAGGGAAGATGGAGATACGGTCACGGGGATCCCTTCTTGGTCGTAGAGGGATATACCGGAGCTAGCTCACTTAGGGACACTGCGGATCCCTAGTACAGAAGACGAGTAGAAGTAGTGGTATTTGAAGAAGACCAAGATGGGGATCCTGGTCTGTCGTACTACGAACTTAAATACAAGTAAGGGAGCTAGTTCCAGCTCCGCTCGAACTCGTAGTTAGCCAATAGCGTAAGTAGCGTACTCTAATAATAGAATGCGCAGTCGTCGTCGTAATCCGAAACACGTACAACAATAGGGCATCGGTCAGCAACCCTAATCACAATCACGTACAACAATAGCGAGCATCAGTCATCCAAACACGAGGCGACACGATTCGAAGTCCATGACACATTACTCCTGACATACCGAGTCATCGCGAATACGTCAGAGTTCACAACCGGGCCGGGCAGTCCGAGGCGAAATGTAACACATGCACCTATTTTGTTACGTTCGGCCCTCCGGAACACGCCATTACGCCACCCCGTGACCCAAGAGAATCATCCCCAGTGCAGTTCGTTGCCTGGAGTCCCGCAAAAGACCCTTTGGACGCTGAAGCGCAAGCAGCCGAAGAAGCTGAGGCTAGGGAACGCCTCTGGAAGTTCCATCAAAGTCGCGCTCTACACCTGCGCGCAGCTATACTGGCCACCCAGTATATATTCCCACAAGACCCACCTCAAAGACCGGAAGATTAGTGCCGGATGACGTCATTGCCCGTCACGTGACCCTGGCACGTGACCTGGCCTAGACTGCACCAGAAGAGTCCAGATGAGCTTATGCCTGGATTGGAACGTGTGTTATCGATTGTGCCTGGTTTGTGATCCGTTACCATATTTGTCTTGACTTTCCCGTGCCTCGTCCCTGTGGCGTGATGCGCCCATGGACTGTATGTTTCAGCCACCATCAGTGGCACTGGACATGTGTTCTCCGCAGTTCCGCAGTTTCCGCAGCATTCCTAGGACCGTTGTATTAGGGTTTCAGCTGAGTTCCAATAACTCCCCTCATGAGTATAAGTAGCACGTAGAAGTGACCTTAGACGGTAGCTTTGACTTCTTGTATCTTCCGTACAACCTAGTCCGAGTAATCCCCAGTCCCCCTTTGCTCTCAATCCATTCCCTCTCCTCCGTACCCTACGCAGACCTCGGAGTTGGTCCCTCTGCTACAGCGGTGTCTTCCCCCTTTCCTCTCTCCTCACGTGACCGATTGATTGAGCGTGCTAGCTCAGCGTATACGAGCGAAGTCATTCATTTCTTCTACCTTTTTGTTGCTATTCAAGTCCTGCAGATCGTCCGCTTTGGACTTATCCTAGACAAGCCAGAACGACAGCAAGCGCTAGCTCAAGCGACAGAACAAGAGCGGGTCGACAAGGTCGTTAGGAATCCCTGAAGACCAGTTGAGTGCGATCTCCTGAAGTGCGCCCTACGGAGCGTAACATATTTGCAGGTGGTTATCACGACCGCCCTTGCCTCGATCGCGCGATCGGCAAGCTCCACGACGTCAGCCTCAAAGCGGAAGTTCACCGCTATTGGGCCTACACATATGAGGCTGAGAGGATGGAGCAGCGGCTCCACCAACTCGCCGCCATGCTTGGAGGGGTCAAGGCGCAGTTGGGGCGCAGTAAGTTCCGGTTGGAGATGGCTAACGCACTAGAGAGGATCGAGGAGGTACAGGAAGGATGGATGACGGGACCACGCCTTTGCTGGCGTCGTGGGTGCCGTGGCTGAAAAGGGGGTGATGTCACGGTCGGGACTTTACGGACAGATGTACGATACGGAAGTGAAGTGAACTCTTACTATACGGTTATGACTACGATAGTAAGTAGAAATTAGTCATGGACTTAGTCACCACACGTTGTGCCAGCATGTGATAGCTGGCATGACTCATTACTAGGATAGCAATAGTAGGGTTCGAGCTACTTACGCTACAGGATATCGGACTCACAGAGGAGCTTTAAAGCTACCTCTTACATGTATAAATAGTGGCCTCAGAAGACCAAGACACGCCATCTTGGTCTTCTTCGTAATACCACTCACATTCTCCTCTCTTCGGGCCTTCGGGCCTTGACTTGCTGCTTCCCTTGACCTTCGAGTCTAAGGACTTTACCATTTCATGTCAGCAAGCTCTTGTGGCTTTGGTCTTAACCCTCAGAGCATTTTGGACCACCTTGGTCATCTACCAAGGGATCCTCCGCACCTATCTGCGCTATAACGAAACTCGCTAAGTCGTGAACACCTTGATACGAGTCCAAGTTGGACTAACGCCGTGGTAGCGTTACACATCTCCTCATTACTCTGTTATTGTTATTTCCGTCATAGTCCTGGTGTCGTAGTCGTTGTCAGCTGTGTTGGTGGAATGTCTGCTGCCCATGTCATTGTCAGTAACACACATGGCTGGGGCTGCACTAGTAGAGTTTCTGCAGCTGTCATCATGTCATCCTCCAGCTTGCATTGGTAGGCACTGCTACATTGACACCACTCAAGTAGTTAGGGGTGCATGCAGGTCACGTTGACCCCTCCGACGGTATTCTAGTGGCAGTAGCAGTAGCATATATTGTCTTCGGCTGAGGTACCTGTGATAGGATGGCTGTGCTGTCTGGCTGCAGATTGATGTCAGCTGTCAGCAGAATACAGTAAGTACTCACTTTTTCTTCTTCACGGGGTTTGAGGCAGGGGGGTGATACAGTAGTGATGAGGCTGGCGACAACACGGGCTCAAGGGTTTATGAGGTTGCTTCCCACGCTCAATGAAAACTTCAGCGCCCAACCCTCACTGACCTGCACCTGTGCACCCATGTCCCCACCCCGGATGAGTTTCAGCACATCAGCTGGGAATCGCATGCGCCCACAACCACAAATTCCTATGCAATTCCGAGTGGCTTACTCCCCCACCATGGCAACAACGCTAACCATGGTGACGGTGGTTGTCATTGCTGATCGCACCCTGACGATGTCGACTGCAGCGGTGGGAAGCCCCTGACCTGAACGCAATTCATGTGCACTAACCACGATGACGGGGTAAGGGTGATGATGACATGGGGGCAAGGACAATGACGATGCGAAGGCTAGGATGCATGTCAGAGCAACAATGATGGGCGATGGTGGTAGTGGCAGCATTGTGGGAAGCATACAATGCCTGTGCGATAAGATTTATTTTCGTAGAAGTCTGATCGAAAACATGTACAGTAATACTTGGGGGAAAAACACCCCGCAATGGGTGATAAGTACGAGATAACTATTTGATACTCTAGATAACTATTCAATAACTACATATTTGCAAGATACCAAATTTCCTGAGAATTTCAAGCCATACTTAATTATGAACCCCGCACATCAAATTTGCAGGTCAGCTGTCGTCCATTTTTTTGCTCAAGGGGCCCCCTGTTTTGGATTTCGCTGTAAGGTGATTCATTGCCTCGTCTGTTCCAGTGAGGTTCAAAGGTACTTGGACGTGTTCTGTGGTGGTCTCGCCAATGGACCGACTCTCGCGAGCACTCACACTGCAACAACCCAGGTTCAACTCCAGACATCTTCCCTTGTCGGTCTACCATGTATAAGGGACAAATCACACCTCACGTGTCTTATGGAAAAGTGATGGGAATGAGCACGTGCGATATCCGGGAGCCCCTTTCTCACTTTCTGCTTTTCAGAATTACTACGCTTATCAAAAAGGCCAATGATATAAGAGGAACTAGTGTACAATATACAAAACAAGTAACTGGAAGAACTAGGCTACGTGCGCTCACCGCGCAGCCGGCGCGCAAGTGCGAGATCTTTAGGCTGGATGGTAACGCGCTTCGCGTGGATAGCGGCAAGGTTGGTATCCTCAAAGAGGGAGACAAGGTAGGCCTCCGCCGCCTCCTGCAATGCCATTACGGCAGATGACTGGAAGCGCAGGTCGGTCTTTCGGGAGATGTCAGTGGTAGCACTTAGAAAAGCAGAACCGCACTCACTTTGAAGTCCTGCGCAATCTCACGAACAAGACGTTGGAAGGGAAGCTTGCGGATGAGAAGTTCAGTGGACTTCTGGTAACGACGAATTTCGCGCAGAGCGACAGTTCCGGGGCGGAAGCGATGAGGCTTCTTCACACCACCAGTGACAGCCTTAAAACCATGACTCAGTATGATACCTTAAAAAGGGAAAAGAGGACTCACTGCTGCAGAAGTTTTACGTGCTGCAGACTTGGCGGCCAGCTGCTTACGAGGGGCTTTGCCTGAATTCACGAGTGACAAACTGATTTGAAATAATATGAAAGCTGACATACCACCAGTGGACTTGCGGGCAGTTTGCTTGGTACGGGCCATGGATAATAATGACAAAGGGCGACTGATGTGGTTTAGTGGAAGGACAGGAGAATGAGGCCATTCAAGGACAGCGGTCGGCGATTATATATAGTTTGCTCGACGCGTCCATCACGTGCCTTCAACGACGCGGGTGCCCTTCTGATCAACAAAGCACAGCCACAGAAGCTCCTCGGACCATTTATAGTAGTCGGGACTCGCTCCCATTTTTGACTCATTCTCACTCTTCCACCTTCGTGCCCCCCATCCAATACTCACAGCTGCCACTTTTGCCAACCAACACTATCAATCAATGTCTGGACGTGGAAAAGGCGGAAAGGTAGTGCCTCTTTCCCTCGGCCCACTTCCTTTACTAACTTTTAACTCTTTCTAAGGGACTCGGAAAGGGCGGTGCTAAACGCCATCGCAAGATTCTCCGTGACAACATTCAGGGTATGAGGAGCGTCGCTCTGTCCTCTTGTCGTTTTCTTACACATAGTCTAGGTATCACTAAACCTGCCATTCGACGTCTTGCCCGTCGTGGTGGTGTCAAGCGTATCTCTGGCTTGATTTATGAAGAGACTCGTGGTGTCCTCAAGATATTCCTTGAGAATGTAGGCCATTGTTGTTGTCTTTATCGTTACTTCAACTTACCCTTCTACCTAGGTCATTCGCGACTCTGTAACCTATACAGAACATGCTAAGCGGAAAACCGTCACAGCTCTTGACGTCGTCTACGCTCTCAAGCGATCAGGGCGTACACTGTACGGTTTCGGGGCTTAAGAGTACCACGTTTCTGAGTTGTTGTCCTGTATTTGTACCACTATCCTATTATCATGGTTTATCTTTTGGCAAACACCTCTTATGTGCCACAAACCGTCCAGGCAGATTCTGCATTCTGTCGCCACTCAGTGCTTATGGCTATCACTAGGATGTGCACTGCTCGAGAGCAATTGTGGCAAGAAACGTCAGATGTAAGTTGTAAGCCCATACAGGCCCCGTAGTTGCAAGTTGTGGCGCTCGCCTCGCATTAGCAAAATTTACTGAGGCCATCCGTCGGACATCGGACACGAGCAGGTCTCGAATCCCAGGTTCAATAGTTTAAACTTTACTGTAAGACCCATCAAGGGACCACCAGTACTACACGACTTGCCGCACAAGTCGACACCGACCATACATCATATCGGTCTTCCGGTGGCGCAGTTCGAGCTGCCAAGGTCCGGCCCGCAAACAATATCGGTCGGGTGACTGGAAGTCGCGGCGATACACATTGAGCCATGAGGATATCTGACGAAGCAACGTTGTGCAGAGTGGTTTCTCTACCGCAAAGCTTATGACAGTTTCATGTACCATTGTACATCTTCTGTCATCGCACATCCATACCTACGAGAATGTCAGCATCTGTCGATCGCAGATCTCAACCCAGTAGAACCTACCACTATAGCGCGCAACACAAAGCACCTCGTGCCCAGGGTTTCAGGGAACCCACCTTTCCACAATAAATGAGGTCAATACACCGGAGATGCTAGAATAAGGTTCTTTACTGTAGCCTGTCACGTCACCACATGTCACGCGTGACAGACCGCGACACGACCAGACTCAGGACAAGGACGCGCCTGGTAGTAGCTCTGTGGCCTGCAAATGACTGTGATTCGTCTCTATCCCCCCCTGTTTGAAGAAGGGAAACACACTAAGTTTCTAGACTCTGGCCGTACCTTGTGTGCTTCTCAATCTCCCAGAGACAATTCTATTGCAGTGTTTGCCACGAATGCTGTATGCACATCACCACCTATGTCCGTCCGATTCTTAACTACAGTATAAGGTCGACCCGCAAGCTCCCAGATCACTCGAGGATAAGCACTCCGACTCACGGGACATATATACTGCAAGTACGGATCGCGTACCATCTACTGAACGTCGACTGGTATGTGTGGCACTCGTCATGATGGGGGTCGCGGCTTTAGTTCTGTGTGGAGTTCGTAACAGATACATCCGTTGTCTTTGCTTCGCTTCAAGACTTCAAAAATAATCACAGTGAGCAAGACTCCCTCATGTTCGTGGTATTTTTTTCTTGCGATACGCTAGCCAGTCGTTGATGGTGTCTCAGAGGACGCAATGAACAGGTGTCGCCTGTGCTAATTAAGCATGCTGTGGACTATGTCAGGATAGTTGTAGACAGCTGGGCGCAGGCTTCCGTGAGTTTCTCATTCCCTACTATGTGGACGTTTTCTGAACCTCTAGCTAGAAACCAGTAAACAGGACGCAGCCCCTTCAGTACGATGCCAACCATTACCGGATACTATACAACTGTCTCTCCTTATTCGTTGTCCTTTACCTTCCGGAGGCTGGATTTGATGACGCGCCGGTTGGGGAAGAATTGATGGAATGGCTAAACACACACTTCATCGAACCGTCATCCGAGGAAGGTGATCATCTCAGTTCTCAAGATAGACCGTGGCAGGACGAGACATTCTGGCCTTATCTTACGAGGTATTTCCCCTCTTTCGGACGGATGACGGTCCTTGACTTGCGTTGGACAGATCGGTCCTGCGAGGATTCTCATCAGCACCTGTCTTTCTGCTGGAAACTCTATCTCGCCACCCCTCTGAGCATCTACGGGATGTAGCACAGCATCTGACCCCGTTACTCAGTTCGCACCCTCGTATTGTGCAATTCTCGACAGAGCGTGAATTCGTGGTAGCCCTACGTCGTTGGAAGGAGAAGGTCAAATCTCTCCGCCTCGAACTCGATCGTGTCCCAGAGGACGCGCGAGAGGACGACTTCGAAAATTGGTGGAAACCCTTCAGCAATATCGTGGGTATACTGGAAGGCCGCCCTGAAATTATCCAAAATATCTGCATTGAGCTGAATGCCGATTGGAAAGAGGTTTGCGCGGCCTGGAGCATATTTGTAAATCACCGCCTTCGAAGGCAGGACCTCCCGTACGCATTACCGACGTACTTGTGCTGCTTCTTCCTCACACTTACCCTAGAGAGGTTGTAAACCAAATTCTAGAGATCATGCCTCCTGATCCTACCGACCTCGAGGATACGATTCATGTGGCCCTGTTCCGTGGCGAGACAATGGAGGCATTGTCTCACGCAGCCAAACTCGACGGTTGGTTGGCGGCCCATTGGGTTGACTTGATGGAGCCTTTAGACCTTCTCACCCCGCGGGTTAGCGACGAGTAAGACATCCCCCCTCACATTCCTGTCCCTCCTCTGATCCTCAGGGTAGCTCAGACATCTCCGTCCGTGACCAATACGTTTTATCGTACGCGGATTATTTGCATTCAGACCCAGTGCTTTGGCGCATCACCGTTGCGTACATGTGCTCGTGCGGTTCTATTGGAAGGGAGAGGGCAGACCAAGTACTGCTTCGCGTACCAATCAGCTTCAATCGCAGTGTGGCTGGTTCCCATGACGCGAACGTCTCGAGCGAAGTACCAGACGCTTTAAGAGCGGTGGTAGAGACCTGCCACGAGTACGGAAGGGAGTCTGTGCGACGCATGGTTTGCACGGTCCGTATTCTTCCTGCATCATCCGATTTAATACCCTTATTTACACTGAGCAACGCAGATCGCGGCACAAAATTTTCTGCGACGTAAGGAGTACGGCCTGGGTGTTTCTTACGCAACCTCTGCGGAAAATTGGACTTGGCTTGGCCGAATCGTCGATGCAGTTCTAACTGAATACACCAAGCATGGTTTGTCTATGCCACCTGTGCAGTTATAGATATTGACGGATTTGCAGGGCCAGAAGTCTTTGCTCGATCAGTGGCCGCGGTCGCACCCTCCCTTCAAGAACTGCGAGCACATCCCGGTGCGGATGGTGTCTTCACTCACAGGCTTATGTTTGCCGTCCGCTACGCCGAGTTCCATCAGCGCAGATTGAACGGGGATCTGCAGGAGGCAGCTTTGGATATCTTGACCATGTTCAATGAGGGTCTCGCACCGAAAACGTGGTGGGGTGTTCTCCTATGTGACGCAGTCGACCTTGTCCGGAACGGTAAAGAAAAAACACCATCTTCCTGCATCTGGGACTAATTGCATCCCATTTCAACGCAGACGATCTGATGCTGTACTCTTCGTCTGGCGCGGTTGAGCTACTCAAACGGCTCGAGGAAGTGCACCTTGGAGCATCACAAGGTGCTGGAGACGATTATTTGTCTATTCTTATGATCACGATGAAGGGATCAGACGAAAATGAGGCCCTTCAGCGACTCAAGTCCGCTCGTCTCTCCCTGGCAAAATACTATGCCAAATGCACCATGGTTGCCGGCGGACGTGACATCTCCGGCTCGCGGGTGGGGATCATAGCGGTATAGTTGATTGCGCAGCGGGTCTGTAACAGATCGTGCCCTCCCAGTCATGATCCCTACTTCTTCCCTCCCTGGATGGATCACGAGAACCGGAAGGATTTACTATATGGAAGTAGAGCAGAGCTTCATGAATGTCATTGACTCTTTTGCGAGCGCTGTTCGGTTATGTGCCTCCCCGAGTCGGACTCCATACCAGTGTAGTTGTCAATCCCAAGGTCAATCCAGAACCGATGTGACCAAGAATGTAACTGTAACTGCTGAGCCTTTCCTCCGGTTACATAATCACACTTAGTGGCGCTGCGGCCCGATTCCGCTGTCCCCTTCTCCACAACCATAGGAAGCCGCCCGAACACATATACTTGCGTGTTCTCTATCTGTTTTTTACGCTCAAGAGAAGGGGCTTTGTCTGTGGCTTGGCGTGTAGAACCGTAGAAGTCGAGAAAATTAGCAATCACCGAAACCGAAGAGTTTCGCTCTCTCAGCACCGTCATTTGTGGCGTCTTTTCTCTATGAAAACAACATTCCACCGGTTCTGCTGACGCAATTGCCTGGCTAATGTCCACCCTACTCCGGTTTCATACAGCATCTCGCCCTCTCGCGCTTTCGCCACAACGTACTCGTGCTGTAGATGCCCCACCTCTAGCTGTTTTTCCCGCCACACGGGTTGGCGATGACCTCAGATCACATACTCCGTTTGCTAGGGTTTCCATGATGACTGTGTTTTTTTTCCGAGCAACAAATTCGGCGCTCCTTCTAATGACCGTCCGCCACCGCGACTGACCTGATCGCCGGGCACGTATCCAGCGCGCGGTATCTGCTTTCACTGCCGCAATCTGGACATCTCTCTCTTCAGATGAAAGGGGTACTGCCAGAGTGTGGCGTTGGCATCACTACTGGATTTGTCAACAGTTCGCCATTCACGATCAACAGCTGGAACATAGAGTTGCGGGATCTTGTCAAGGGGTGAGTCCTACATTGTTTTGGACTCTCGGGACAGTTCCCCCCGGCTTATCTGTGCACTGGACGCAGCTAATATTCGAGTCCGTAGTGTATGGCTTGTCGGACTGCATACTGTTTGTATGTTTTTTTGCTTTCAAAGACTCTCAACTTATACTCAGCTTCGGTGATCATCTCATCATGTGGCGAGCAAGACATACTGGTATAAATGAACACTGGAATTATGCTGCCCTCGCCATCCCCCAATTTTCGACTCTTGTAATCCTCTACGCAAACTCGACATGTGCGTCACTGTAACGACTTACTCCGAGCACCCATGTGGTGCAGTCGTATTCTCTGGTCGTTCAAATGTAGGGAACTTCTTTTTTTCCTCTGGAAGAAGGCCTATGTCTCAAATCTGTTTTCAGACTGATTGTGGCCGAACTACCTGCGCGGGAAGTCATCGTCACATTGGACAACATCCTAATGAGCCTTGCACCGCGGCGTGCCAACAATCGTGAGTACGAGATCGTTCGCGTCGGCTTGTAGCTAAAGCGACGACGGATCAGAATGCAAAATATCACCAATAACGTTAAGACCAGCAAGCGCTGCCCGCGTGGCTGTTAATCCGGACGTCTGTTCTGTTCTGGGTCGTCTGGCATGGCACATAATGATCGCGTTCGCAACAACTATTGTAGCATTGTCGCCTTCGGACCATGCATAACTCTTACACTATCCACTCTGTATTTCATAGAATACTCTACGTACGTATATAATGATTAATGTGTGTTTGTTTTGTTTATCCAGGACCGAGGTGCCACACCACCAACTGATGGAACCGGGCCGGTAACAGCCACCAAATCGCAACGACACCGCACTCGACTTGGGCCCGTCCTGGACATCTCCCCCTTCCCGCCTTTCTCTTTCCCGTCCCCGCACGCCTCGACAACGCGTGTACTTTTGATCTACACTCATGAGTACCAGGACCGTAGATGATACATTGGCCACAATATCGACTGATAGTCACGGCGTCATCGGGTCACCCACGGCCACCCACTCTCCTCATCCCTTACAGTCGCACCCTCTGCAACCCACTATCCCCGCCTCCTCTAGCAACTCTCCAAATGTCGCCATTCCATCGAGACCATCCCTTTCGTCCAAATCCTCGTCGTCCCCACCTCGATCTAGCACCGAAGCTGATCTGGCGGGCAGGCCTTCCCCTTCGGCAACTGCGACTTCCCGATGGCGTAACAGTCTCCCCCCCGCCGTGCAGCGATCAGATCCCGTGCCTGCCACTCAAACAGAACCGATCACAGTCGTAGAGCCCACGTTCGATGAGAGTGTGCTCCGCGCTCTGTGTGAACTCGATGTGAGATGCTCCCGTCTAATCCCTTGGGGGTAATAACCTACTTCTTTTTACGTTAATTCAGTGCGGTGTACCTTTGTTACTCGACAGGATCAAACAAAGCATGGTGTCCTGCAGGGTAAGCTCGCTTTAGCATTCACCGCGTCATTCCACTCGAGCATTTCTTGCTTGTTTCAGGAAGCCTCCGTGTTTTTCAAAAAGCGTGCTGTGCTCGAGGAAGAGTTTGGAAGGGGGATGCAGAAGCTCGCCAAGAACACCGCTGATGTGTACGCCATGAATGATGGCAAAGCTGGGTGTGTCTTACCGTCTCTTCTCAACGTTTCCTTGGCTTGACCCGGTAATTTCTGTCCTCACAGCTCTTTCGTCAATGCATGGCAAACAACTATGAAAATACACGAAATCATTGCCGAAAATAGGCTACGCTTCGCGTCGCGGCTAAATGAGATGAGCGAGGAGTTGGCAAATCTAGCAAAGGAGGTTGATAAAAACAGAAAGACGGTATGTCGCCTCGGTACTTACAACTCTTCGAGTTTGACCCCCGAAACACGACCTAGACCAAGGAGCTCGCAACCCGGTACGAACGTAACCTGCAGGATTCTGAGGCAACTACCGAAAAGAGCAAAGCGCGCCTGGACACTACAATGGAAGAGCTCGCTCGCATTCTGCTACAAAAGGAGGGCGAGCCCGCTAAGGATTCTGTCATTCAGGCCCGTGCGCCGGCCGGTGGGAAGCGCGCGATCGGCAAAGCTGTCGCAAAAGGAGGACTTTTGTTGAAGGGCAAGAACCCTGGAAATGTGCTCCCCCCCCCCTCCTCTCTTATTCGATAGCTTACATACCCCTACAGATTCAACGCCAGGAAGACGATATCCGTGCTCGGGTACAATTGTCTTCCCAGGCTTATCACAAGTCGGTGCAGGAAACGCAGGGTCTGAGACAAGAATATTTCAATTTCCAACTCCCTCGGATACTCCGTGTCAGTACCCGTAGGACAGAATTCTACCCCGTTTCCTCATCTCGGCTTCTTTAGGCTTTGAAGGAGTGTGCGGACGAAATAGATCTCGGGACGCAATACCACCTCACGCGCTACGCTTTCTTATTCGAGAGCATTGTTTTGAGCGATGGTTCCACCTTGGCACCAACAGGCATCGAAGATGGTGAGTAGTGGGGGATTCCCCTTTCCGAGGAAATTACACCACTGACCGAACGGGCAGGACCCGGACTCAAACCCACGATTGAGTCAATAGACAACCGGTCTGACTTCAAGGTCTACATGCAGAATTACGCGTACGCCCACGGCGGAGTACAGAGGGGCCCACGTCGTACGGGGCCCGAACATGAAGGTTTCGTAAGTCATATGCTGATCACAGAACACCTGACGCAAACTAATCGCGGTTTCTAGCTACCTCCCTTACCTCAACATGTCGATCGCACAAACCCAACACCCCATAGCACCAACACACCTAACAGCAGCCATTCACAACTGCCAGATCGAACTAGGCTCACCTTTGGGATTGACCTCGCGGAACAAATGGCGCGTGACGGAGTGGAAGTTCCTCCGATCATGGTCAAATGTTGTGAAGCAATCGAGAAGTACGGCATCTCGACGGTGGGCGTCTATCGAATTGGTGGGACGATGAGCAAGGTCACGCGATTGAAAGAAAAGCTCGATAAAGGCATGTGCTGATCCCTATTCGATCATCGCTAATGACTCACGGTCCCACAGATTTAGACGCCACCAACCTTGACGCCGAGGAGTGGTCAGGCGACATCAGCAACGTAACAAGTGTCTTGAAGCTTTGGCTGAGAGAGCTTCCAGAGCCATTGTTGACGATGCATCTGCACCAAGGCTTTCTAAGCGCCGCTAGTAAGCATTCGCACTCCTTCGATGTGCTATCGGATCGAGTGAAACCATTCATACCCGGCCAGAAATCGAGAATGACCGTTTGAGGCACATCCGGCTTCACGAACGGGTTAACGAGCTGCCCGATGCCAATTACGCGACGCTAAAATACTTCTTGGGCCATCTACACAAGTACGTCCTCGGACCAGACATGGATGGACATCCTAACCCGACCAATCGGTGATCTTGCGCAGGATCGTGCAGAACGAGGCGCAGAACTCGATGTCCATAGGTAATCTGGCAATTGTCTTCGGGCCGACGTTGTTCCCTACCACCGCGCCGAATGGTGTCAATGGGCAGGATGGCCTCGCGGGGGCAACGATCCAGAACAAGGCGCGTGTAACACGTCCGATTACCATCCGGGGGGGCTGACGGCTGTTTTTTTAGGCGATTGAGACTATTCTCGAACACTACACCGACATATTTGTCGACGAGTCTGAAGTCTCATGAGTCGGGCTCTCTTCACTATTATTTATGAGAACTAGTACCTACATCACTATTCGGTTTCATATAACCTTGTATACCCCTCTCCACTGTATCCGTCATGCCACCGCTGGCGCTGGAATAGCCATACTATGTAATCTCTCTAGCACGCATTGATCTGCGATGTCCTCTGGATGTATCTGATGTGTTCTGTAGCGTGACTGATATTTACACGCAGGGTAGTAGTCGTTCAGGGGAGTAGCCATCATAGGTCGACGTATATGATTAGGATGGGTGGGGGGGAAGGGGGAGATAGATTATTTTTAGCCTTGGGCCTCACAACTGATCAATGAGGTCGCACGAGGATGGCTAGAGGGACGTATTTATGCAGATGTTATCATCAGCGGGTTGACCACCGATGCGTGGGACGCACCGAAACAGGCGAGCTAGAGAATCAGAGTACTTGCACGTCCACGTGCCGCCTTCGGAGAGCGACCACTCTGTGCGAGAGGGGAATATGATGCGGCGGAGCGAGGGGCACGCACGCGTCCAGGCGACGCACAGGCGCTGCTCCTCGACGGCGTTCTGGTCGGCGTAGTAGTGCACGGCGTTTGTGGGCGAGAGATCGAGGTCGCGCAGATTTCCAAAATTCGACAGCACGGTGGTAAGCGCCGTCAGAAGCCTCTGTACACACGTTTATCAATACGGTTATGCCCTCCTGGGGGAGAGGGGGAGAAACGGACATACTATGCCGTTAAGCGCGTAATGGAGGGTGTGGCGGAAGGCGAGGCGGACCTTGAGCCACTCGACATGGGAGAGGTGGCGGGAGACATTGCGGAGCACGGTCGGGGTGACGCTGGTGCCGGAGAGGTCGAGGGAGCGGACGGGACGGCTGCCGGCGGCAATGCGGGCAAAGTCGGACTCTGTGGCGGGGTCGAGGCCGACGAGGCTGAGTGCTTCGATGGGACGACCGGGGAGGACGGACGCGGCAGTGGCGGGGTGGCCGCGGAATGAGCGGAGGCGGGGGACGTCTGTCGGGAGGAGGCAGAGCGGGCGGCGATAGTCGCTGAGCTTGAGGTGGAGAAGGGCCGGGTGGTTACGCAGGACGGGCTCTGGGGGCTCGCCGATGCCGTGGAGGGCGAGGCTGCGCAGGTCGGGGTGGCGGGATGGTGGGAGGAAGGAGGTGGGGGCTGTGGGGAGTGGGGGCGCGGCGAGGAGGCCGAAGGAGAGCTCGAGCGAGTCGAGGTGGCGGAGGGTGGGGACAAGGGACTTGGCGATGTTCTGGGCGATGAGGAGGAGGAGCGCGGGGCTCTCGACCGCGTCTGTCTGCCATCGGACGTGGAAGCGCCGGACATACTCCGCGAGGTGCGGGTAGGAAAAGAGCGTCTCGCAGCAACGTAGTGTGATGGCGGGCACGGAAGGCATCGCGTGTGCACCCTTGAGCTCCGGGGTAGAGGTGCGGGGCAGGACCTCGTTGATGACGATGGAGGAGTAGAGCAGGCGCTCCGCGTTGGCGCGCCATCGGTGGGAGACGAGGACGATGCGGGTAAGCGCGTGTTGGGAGAGGTGGTCAAAGATGGCGTGAAGTATCTCGTTAGGGAGGAGGTTTCCGGGGTTGGTGATGGCGATGGTGGCCTTGGGCAGCGACATGGACACGGCAGCAGAGAGGGCAAAAAGGGGACTGGGAGGACAGCACTGGCGGATCTGGGCGGTAGTTGAAGATAGAGATAGAGACATAGTACAGCGCAGAGGGGAAACCAGACCAGTGCGACAGAACAGAAAGCTCGGAGCGACTAGGGACAGTTTTGTACTGGGGGTTAGCGGATAAATCACGGCCTTTCTTTCCAAGGATACATACAACTTGTTCCCGAAGATAATATACAGGAACGACCGAAACGACCGACGGTGTGACGGTTAGTCTAGCACTCTTGGCACGTGCCAGCTACCGCGACCCCATTATTGTTTCTTCACACAGAACCGACGGATTCTTTCGAGAACAGAAAAGAGTATCGTGTCTGTCATCGTCATCGATTGTCTAGGCTTCCTACGCTCGGCGCCGTATTCGAGCGCTTTTCAGGTCGCAACTTACAATTACATAAAGTGCTTCTGATAGACTTCGAGTGTTCGGTGTGATCGGGTCAGTGTCGGGAGTACCGTCGCCCGAACAGAGGCACAAATGCGACTGCTGTCGGTATTGGAGCTACACAGCCCGTCGTCGATGGGGAAAATCGAGAGGCAGGTATGCGATCCGATTGGCAATCTCGCGTTCCTGAGGAGAGTCCTCGGTAGCCAAAAACTAAAGAAGGGATCAATGATCTGGAAGGCGGGAAGCGCGGGGGAGGCGCAATTTGATACTCTATTGGGAATCGGAAAGCCGAATGCAATCAACGAGTGTTTAGTGCTTTTAGTCGCGGAAACTACTCGGGACACGTGCACTTGGCGATCAGGGTGGGGAGGACTGCCTCGCGGTTCGAGAAACACTACATTCGAGACCCCACTCGGCCTTCTTGACCGCTCAAATGGCGTTAGTGACTCCTAGAGCAACTAGGGTGCAGACGCAGACGGCGCCCAGTCCGCTGGGAAAGCGTGTAGCGCAACGCTCCACAAACCCCGATGAGTAGGCCAGCGGAGAAAGAGTGGCTTGCTCAGCTTCGAAATGGTTCATCCCGCTCTCGAACCTTAGATTCAGACAACTCAGACTTGAGTCATATTTCGAGAAAGATTGCAACATTAGATTTTACAATATCAATACAGAGTATACACCAGCCCAACAATGGAGAGCTCATGCGCCAAAACCGTAGAGTGTGCGTCCTGACCGCTTGAGAGCGTAGACGACGTCAAGGGCAGTCACCGTTTTGCGCTTTGCATGTTCGGTGTAAGTGACAGAGTCACGAATAACCTGAAGGAACAGTGGATCAGTCAAGACTCAAAGGCCCATGGATAGTTGTAACGCACGTTTTCGAGGAAGATCTTAAGGACACCGCGAGTCTCCTCATAGATGAGACCCGAAATACGCTTCACACCACCACGACGGGCGAGACGACGAATGGCAGGCTTGGTTATGCCCTGGATGTTATCACGGAGGATTTTGCGATGACGCTTAGCACCACCCTTGCCAAGACCCTGAAAGACAAATATCAGTCACGAGATACCAAAGGAAAGGAAGAAGAAAATATTACCTTTCCACCTTTTCCACGACCAGACATTTTTCAAAAGATTCAAGAGGATGGATGAGTTGTGTTTAAGAAGTGAGCGAGCAACGAGCTACGAGAGTGGGAGGATAAGTGACACAATGTGCGCGGCACGGTTATATACGAGCGCGGGATAGACGCACGTGAGCAAAATAAAGTTTGTTGATCAACCACTTGGTTTGTTGTTGACCCAGGCACCGACGCGTCTTGACACACTCGCGATGAAATATAAATACCTACCACAACCAGCTTTACACTAACTACCATCTGCCCTCTATTGGACTGATTCGAAGCACACCAAGCCTCCTTATCAACCCTACTAAGCATTAATGGCTCGTACCAAGCAAACCGCTCGCAAGTCCACCGGTGGTAAGTGTCTTAGTATCTTCTTGCTTGAGCTATCCTCATCGACGCATCGCATTTCAGGCAAAGCGCCTCGTAAGCAGCTCGCTGCCAAATCATCAGCACGCAAGACGTCTGCCGCCGTGAGTAGAGCATGTTCGCTTTTTGTCCGTTCCTAGCTCAGCGATGTTTCCAAGGCCGCAACTGGAGGTGTGAAGAAGCCTCATCGTTTCCGCCCCGGAACGGTGGCACTGCGCGAAATTCGCCGCTACCAAAAATCGACCGAGCTCCTTATTCGGAAGCTCCCTTTCCAGCGCCTTGTTCGCGAGATTGCGCAGGACTTCAAGGTCAGTACAGCGGCCTCCCGTATCTGAGATTCGGCAATGCTCATTTTTGCATTTAGACGGACTTGCGCTTCCAATCTTCGGCCGTGATGGCTCTGCAAGAGGCAGCGGAAGCTTACCTTGTCTCTCTCTTTGAAGACACCAACCTTGCCGCGATTCACGCGAAGCGTGTCACTATTCAACCTAAGGATCTTGCCCTTGCGCGTCGTTTGCGTGGTGAGCGGGCATGAGGGGGTCGTTAGCTTAGACGGATCTGTGTCCTTGCCACTGTATTTGACTGTATTATTCTAATCTTATTGAGGTACACGTGTCAGAGTGTGTTGACTAAGACTTGACTAAGTGATCCTTTGTCATGCGATGAACGCCAGCACACTCCGGCGGTTCGGGCCAAGGCTACAATGCGTCATGCAGAGGCATGGTGCGATAATCATGGACGGGGGTGGCACCACAGTGCGATCAAATGAGTGGATCAACGCCAAGTGAGCACAGGAAATGTAAGCCAGGCTAAGAATTCCAAGAATTACTGTATAGCTAGCAGAAGGCTGTGAGAGCGCAGTCAAAAATAGAGGGCACATGAGGTCGTACACAGCGACGGATGTATTTTCTCCCAAAGCTGAATTACCCTTGGCATCCGCAGCAACTAACTTAGCGAAAACTCGCCATGCGGTAACCTCGTTGTATCGTTCACACTATGATACTAGAGTAACACAGGTCCCATTCAGAACTATGAATTGACGTGGTCAAGGCCGGGATGAGAAGGTTCTCCCCGAGCTCCAACCCTAGAGATGGTACGTGTACGTGTTTGCGATGACATCCACCACGAGACGACAATGGGTCATTTGACGAAGGGGCCAAGAATCGTGAACAAGAACGGTTCAGGCGCCGGATCACTAGGTAATGCAGCTGCGCAGCCGCGGGGAGCCGTGGGTCGGCAATCCGCAGCAGGCTGTTCGGACCTGTCTCCATGCAAGTGTCAACGTCAGGGGTTCCTCCGTGGTGAAAGAGTAGAAACGTTCGTGGGTCGAGCGGAAGAATTTAGTTGAAGACTGTGGGTGATACATGACATGGATGTGGATGAACGGGAGTCGAATTGGACGGGACGGATGGTAACCACGTGAGGGGAAACACTGGCCTGATTGATCTCTCTCGGTCTTGGTCTTTTGATCTTGGTCGGCGTCAAACCCAGCCTTGGTCCGAATCGTGGTTACTTACACGGGACTGTCGTACCAAGCTTTTCTTTCCACTCCTTTCACGAACTGCACAGGCCGGTCCTGTACCCCAATATTTATCCGACCTATTCTATTTCTCCTATTTAAACTCCCTTCCTCTACGGACCACTCTTAATCACCCAAAGCCCCCCCCACTACTCCATCTCCTGCCATACACCACCATGCATTTGGACGCCCTTCCCATTTCCTTCGCCCTGAGTCTGTTCCTCACCGTTGACTGGGCACTGGCTGCCCCCGGGCCTCGTTCACAACCCTCCCCCCGTAGTCTGCACGTGCCTATCCTTCGTCGAACGCCACCACAGCGTAGCGACACCGAATGGGGGATCTGGGCTAAGCAACAGAAACAATTTCTGGAAGCCAAGTACGGTGGCCCATCGACCGCGAAGCGCTCCTCAGGGGAAAATTTGTGCGCCTGATTTTTCTCTTCGTTACACCTATCGCTCACATCAATCCAGGCTTGTTAATCAGAACGCTGACTCGAGGTGAGTCGACAATGCGCATGTGCTCTTACTTCCATGTCCTAACTGTGGCTGTGGCTGTGTCCGTGTCCGTAGCTATTATGGCTCAATAGCTATTGGGACCCCTCCCGTCGCATACAATGTCATCCTCGACACAGGCTCTGCCGATCTCTGGGTCGCCGACAGTTCCTGCTCGACAAACTGCCAGGGCATCCAGACATTTGACACATCCACTTCCTCCACGTACACCAACCTTACCGAGGCATTCTCGATTCAATATGGCAGCGGTTCAGCTCGCGGAACACTCGCAACGGATGTTGTCCAGATGGCTGGTTTTCAGGTCGATAAGCAGGTTTTGGGTATGCCTCCTTGATCCCTCCCATCACGTGCAACCGTTGACCTACCCTTCTCTCAGCCACATGCGATGACATCTCCGACGGCTTGTTAGATTCTCCTGTTTCGGGGCTCATGGGGCTCGGCTGGCAGTCACTATCATCTTCGGGGTCCGTCCCCTTCTGGCAGTCACTGTTCGAAGGAAATGCCCTGGACGAACCCCTCATGGCTTTCTATCTCACACGTTTTGTGAATCAAACCAATGTAGACCAACAAGAACCTGGAGGGGTTTTCACCTTGGGTTCGTAAAAGCGCCGCGCCGCAAACCGCCCCCTGAGCTAATTATATCGACAGGTGCAACCAACACGTCCCTTTATACGGGTCAGATTGATTACCAAACTGTTGACACGACTGCATACTGGACCCTCACTCTCACGAACTTGACTGTGAACTCGAACACCGTGACCATACCCTCCGGTTCCGGTTCATCCTCGCTAGCTGCAATCGACACGGGCACAACGTTGGTCGGCGGACCCGCCGCTCAAATCAGTGAACTCTATGCTCAGATTCCCGGTTCTGCCGCTGGCACTGGCAATTACGAGGGGTATTACACCTACCGTGCGCATTCACTTTACCTCTATCTTGTCGCGTGGGCTGACGACCCTTCTTATTTCAGCCTGCTCGACGACCGTCAACGTCGCCCTCTCTTTTGGCGGGCAGAGCTGGTCCATTTCGCCGTCCGACTTCAAGCTGACCCAACTATCGGACAGCCAATGTCTCGGCGGTTTCTTCGAGCTCAGCAGTTCGCAGAGCAGTAGCAGCCAGGTCGGCTGGATCGTCGGCGACACGTTCCTCAAGAACGTCTACTCCGTCTTCCGCGCCAACCCTGCGTCCGTCGGATTCGCGACGCTCGCGGCGAACGCGCAGAGCTCGGTGGTCGATGGCGGTTTACCGACGCCCACGATTGGCTCCGTGAGCGCGAGCGTCACTGGCTCGGGCCGCACACACACGAGCGCCGCGCTGCCTAGTGCACTGCCGCGCGTCATCGCGCTGTTAATATCTGCCATAAGCGCTTCACTTTTATGCGTTCTTTAAGGAGTTTCTGTAGGTTTAGGACAGATGACGATACGACGGACGAACGAGCACATATGTATAGCATTGATTTACAAGCGGACTCACTCTATCTGGATTGTCGTGTTGTTACGCAGCGCTCTCGTTTACGTTTAACCTAACTGTGCTTGGGTCGATGTTAGACTTAATCTACACACGGATGTAAATATATATAACTGCTATAATTAGCGAGTACATCATGATGGCTCATCACGAAACACGTCTCGCTAGAGATGACACCGATCAGTGACCGGTCGTCTTCTGGAGGTGGGACCAATCAGTAGCCCTGTTGGAGTCGTTCAGAGCAACCGAGTCGTCCGAAATATCGCACAGTGGCTTGCCTCTGCAATTGCAGGGACGGGTAACAGTAGTGTCCCATATGCTGGCGCACTTGCACACAGTCTAAGCAACACCAGCTACGGAAAGGGAGGGAGGGTAGGTTGGCGAACGGACACGGTACCACAAGCCATTGCGAGAAAACCTACGATGGTCGTTTTTGACGACATAAAAAAAAAAAAAAATTCCTGCTTGCACCCGCCAGACGTCTCATGCGCATCATTAGCCCGACGCCGCCACGGGGTCTTTTACCAATCCAGATCTGAAGACGAGAGGGGCCCTCCGTGCCAGCCTCACTGCCGATACGCTCGAGCGCGCCGCCGTCATGTCCCAGAGCCGTCGCTCGTCGGGGTCGAGCTCGTTGTACGCAAGCAGCACCAGCAGCTCTCGAGATCTGAGTCCCGCTGCTGCGCCGCCATCGTGATCGCCCAACGAGAAGAGAGGGGAGCGTGTTGTGTGCAAACGTCTGCCATTCTAGAAGGGATAAACTTAATTATGGTATTGAGAGGGAAGGAAAAGAGACTTGGAAGCACGAGTGACTCCGACTCGGTCACCGCACCGCCGCGCGTGAACGTCGTCTTTATGGACAATGTCACGCTGATTCAAGAAAGTTATGAAGATCTGGTCCAGTCGAGGGCTGTCGATTCGGGAGACGAGGTCCCAACTAGCACCAGATGAGAGCAGGGAAGACAGCCAGTGTTACGCGACGTGGGTGTATTCGTCGATCAGAGCGGTGGGGTAGCCAATTGGGATTCAATAACAAGAATTTATAGTCTGGGCAATGCGGCCAAACCCACTGCCATCGCCTCGAGTGAAATGTAACCGCTCGGGGGTATTTCGCAAAGACTGAGGGTGACGAGGACACTTGCCGACAAAAGAAGTGCTGGTAAGGTTGGAAAGGGGATTACGCAGGTAGGGTAGACATGGTGCAGGTGGCGATGCAATGCAAATACGATTTATCCTTGGCATACGTGAGCCAATACCATGAGGCGAATAGAAATGATTGCGACTCTGCCGATGGTCAAACATTTCAAGCAAGACGTTGTTCAACACGCTGATTGTCGTTGCATCTCTGTGGTGACTCTCAGGCTCGCAGGCGCCACACAAAGTCAGTGGTCGCTGCAGTCACCACGCGGATGCTGAAGGACGCACCTTGAGCATGTACGTTCCTTTGTTTCTTTCTACGACCTTGATCAAGCTTTCTCATTTGTGAGAGGACAGTACTCGGTCAATTGGTAGGTACTGGATACCATCTGGATACGCCGAGTCGGTAGGAGCGGTGCAGTAGAACTCGGAAGGAAGGCTGGGAAATGGGTGATTGGAGATTAGCGACGAATTTGGTCAATTAGTCTAATCATATGGCAAACAAAGACCACTGGCACTATTGGTGATGTGGGTAATGAACCAAGCTCTGAGGGCGAAGGAGCCACTCTTACTACTCGTACCAGCCTCATTAGTCGTAGCCTTGTTCAGCCGCAGAATGGAGCAGGAGGTGTGTTTGCGGAATCTCGGGAACGCATCCATAACGCGATTTGATGATGTGTAACGCTGGAACATTTTTACACGCGGATCATTAACTTGACTCTGTAAAGTCCGCCATGTTTTCGGCGACCCTTTTCCCCATCCAGATCTCGACTGGAAATCCTCCTGCCCCGGCCTCGCCGCCAACACGCTCGAGTGCAACGCCGACCTGGCGCGCCATCATGTCCCAGAGCCGTCGCTCGCCGGGGTCGCGCTCCTTGTACGCAAGTAACACGAGCGGCTCTCTTGCTCCCATTGCTGCGCCATCATCATTATCGCTCAATGCGAGAAGAGAGGCGAGCGTGTTGAGGAGGGCAGGGAAGGAGGACGTGTTGTATGCAACGTCTGCCATTCTAGGATATTGAGATGAACACTTCACCATTATTCAAAGAAAATAATGAGACTTGCACGACTAAGTCAAAGCCGCCGTGGCGCTCGCGGATAGCCTCGGGGAGCTCCTCTTCGTCCCAGTTGAGGGAAAGCGCGGTTGGGGGGCAGTGGGGATAGAGCGCGGTGTTGGCGTGTATGTTATAGTTCATGAGCTCCATCGAAGATACTTTCAAAAATGTGAGTCTAGTGAGAAAATAAAAAGACGAGAGAGGATCTCACTCACGGAGATCTGTGGAGAATATGCAAGTCTCGTGTGCGGCACAGGCGGTGTCCGAGGAACGCAGGGCTGCAAGGACCAGCGAGACTATCCCAGTCCCAGCACCTGTTGTGAAGAAGTCTAATCAACCTCCTGGGCGAGCCACACAATGCGATGCGAACCTAATTCGATGATGTAGCACTCCTTTGGTGCGAACAGCCTGCTCCTGAGCTCCTGTACAATGGCGGGCTGAGACGCAGCAATAGTCAAAAGGTCAACCAGCCACGCGCTCAGGCCAATCCCGCTATCCCACAGTTTCTGCGGCGCTTGTGATCCGTCATCAAGTCTGGAGACTAAAAAAATCCGAACGAATCACCTTGTCGAGATCAAACGAAACAGTTTCTTTGATGTGCATCAAAGGGGTGGCGACGGCATCCTCATCGAACAAGCGAAAAGTGCGAGTGATCGCTTCTTGCTTGGTAGAAGAGGCTCTGGCGGGTGCCTTGCCTTGTTGCGTGGAGAATCTTATGGGTAATGAGGCAACGGGGAAAGGTATTCTACCAACGTTGGGATCGCACAAATTGATGATCGAGGAAGCAGCGACGGGCGACGAAGAGAGAACAAGACAACAATCCATCCCAGCGGAACCGATGACATTCTTCGAAGGCGGGGGGATCTGCAAAGGCTTATACGCGTTCTCTTGACGCCAAGTCGTAATTTTAGCGGGTTCAGAGAGCCTGATGGTATTTTGCGGGGTATGAGATATCCACCAATAAAAGATATCTACACTGGTAGGGAAAGGCTCTGTGCGAAGATCATTGGACACTTGAGGGGTGAAGGTAACAGAGGACGATTGTAGACTTGAATGAGGTGGGGTGCGTAGGAATGATATGTAGAAAAACATATTTCATATCTCATCATCTCAGCGGCCCGTCTCACATTTAAACCTTTCGCGTTGACCCCTCCGATTTGAGTGCGTGCACACGCATTGCGTCCCACGCGCGCATACCATATATGTAATATAGTGCTCCAAAGGCCGCGCCACCTAGGTGTGCATAGTGGTCAAAGAACCTGCAATCGGGTTAAAAAGTCATTCTTGCTGTCTGCGGAATTGCGATGATAGTGCAACACGTACCTCCATCCCCGCAGAATGCCAATGCAGTCGAGTAGGACCATCCCGCCTACGCCATACTGGATAGGGAAGGAAGGCGTCGGAGGAAATACTAACGACACCTCGGCGTCGGGAAAGGCGAGCGTAGATATGATAACGGTGCCATAAATCGCACCAGACGCGCCGAGGGAGGGCAAGATGGTTGGAGTGGCTGCGGCAGCGTCCGTAGCAGCAGGTCGTGCGCTTGATTTAGCAGCGGAAGAAAGGCTGGAGGATAGTTTCTGGATCATCCCGGAAGATCCTTGCTCACCATGCTGGACAAGTTTGGAGATCAGTCGAGGGTAGACAGTTCGTGCAACGACGAGGTGCGAGGCGAGTGAGGAAAACAGGCCAGCTGCATAGTTAGTTGGTCAATGCTTATGGTAATTTAGAAATGGAAGGATGCTCACAGGAGAGGTAAAGCGCAAGAAAGTGATAGGTCGCAGTGGATTCCCGGAGGTGGGATTCGGCGTGAACTTGCTCACGAGTCATCCACGTGGATGTGGCCGACGCTGGGGATACAACGGGGTCAGCTTCGTCTCGAAGGCGCACGAAGTTAACACACCAAAACTTGTGAGGGCCATACAATTAAACAGAAGATGCAAAAAGGACGAGTGGCTGTCCAAATAACCGGTCAGGTAGCTCGGGAACACAGTGAAGGGTACGGTTACCTGAACATCGACGTTAGCATCGTGTATGTCTTCCCACTGAGAGGATGGTGTGTGAAGTGGGACATCATGAAGGGCCGAAGGACGGGTATCTGCCAGGCAACCCATATCCCCACATTGACTGCGGCAATGCCATAACCAACTCGTCGCCCCTCCGACGCGTTGAGATACATCTCTGCTAGTCTCGCGTAGGAGTGTAAGATGATGCTCTTTGCGATGATCGGAGCATCTGCCAGCGATTCAGTCAGCGCTGTTAGTTGGGCCTGGAATCTCTGGGGGGCGAGATTCGAGTGAGAAAGTGGGGAACCGCACGAGCTAAGAAAGCAGCTAACCTTCAAAAGAATCTGCGCCTGTACGTATCGCATGTCGCCGGTAGTGGGCGCTGCGGTGCTCCAACGCCTCTGACTGACGAGGTAAGTTGTCCAGACTTTCGTTTCGACGTTGGTGTTATGGGCAGCGACGACATAGACGAGGGCCGAAGCACCAATTACGAACTAGCGCACGCATACATTCTATCAGAAATACGAGGGTGTATGGGTCTAACGACACACAATAATGTGCTTCCCAATCACCGGATACTTGACGGCGTCAGCGAAAGATTGCACGGGACTGGTGCGGGCGATCTGCTCTCGAAACGATGGCACAACTCCCGATTGTTGGGGTGCATCGCGAGGAAAACGTAGTTTAGACGAAAAAGAGAACGGCCGTCGTGTAGAGTTGAAGAGAGGAGAAGAGACGCGGGCACACGAAGCGGATAGCCAACTCATGGGAGACGCGACGTCCGCAAGCCGAGCCATCTCATTCAACACTCTATTATGTAATTTCGGTCTCGAAACCCTCCCACTCGTCCTCGTTCTCCGATTCCGGTTCTCTCTCTCGTTTTGTGCCTTTGTTGTGTACCGGTTGTTCCAGACGGTCTACGTCACCGTCTGCTATGGTCACGCAAGTCAATCGGCTGCCTTTTGAGTCGTACTGGACAACTGGTGATATCTCGACGATTTCTTCGCTTAAACGGGGAGGTAGAAACGACAGGTCGTAGACGTTGACTGTTCCGTCTGAGGACACCGAGCTCAGAAGTGTTGTGGAGCATCGTGTTGTAGACGGAAGAGCTATCTTTATCGTGTCAAGTGCCTTGACGCTGTATACCTTTTGAGAGGACACCTTAAGGGGACTCTAAGAACGTACCGATTTCCGTGCCCGATGAGGTACGTGGCCGCGCGAAGAAAAGTTCCAGAGTCAGGGCATACATCATAGACGGTTGTCTTTTTGTCTTCGGCGGCAACGAGAACCACCTCACCTTCTCCATTAACTCTCTGTGCGAATTTGACGTCGTGTATACGCGACGCATGTTCCATCGTATGTAGGAGTGCTAGATCCTCGAGGGAAATTAGGAAATTTGATTAGACAGGGTAACGATGTCCTCACCGTCGAGTAGACATTTATGATTTTTTGGTATTGTACAATCAGCAATGAGCCTGTCGTCGACCATCGTACAAGCTCTCCTTCTGTACGGCAATCGTTAATACTAACTCCAAGGGACTTTCGGTACATACCAAAGCCAAGTTTCACGCTCGCGGCTCTCCGCCCTCGCATGAGGTCCCACATGTACAATGTCCGATCCTTCCCCACACTCAACGCAATCTTCCCCGATGGATGTACAGACACCGAATTGACGCGTCCTTTATGACCTTTTAGCGACCGAAGGACAGCCCAATCGCGGGCACGAAAGAGACAAAGTGTCCCGTCTTCAGACGCCGAGATTAGATGTGAGCGCGAAGGAAAGGTGAGGTGAGTGATAGATCCTAAACAAGGCGGTTGGCTTGTGCGGGAGGTGTAGCATGAGAGGAGGTAAACCTTCGTGTTGCATGAGTCCACCAACTTCCTTTCGTCGCCTCAGATCCCAGACTTTGATAATTTCGTCCCCGCTCCCAGTTGCGAGCCATTTGCCGCCGTGCGGAGACGCGGCCACGGATTTGATGCACGAGACATGGGCCGGAAAAATGAATATTGGCTTCAAGGTCCACTGGAGCTCGGAGGACGCAGGCGAAACAATTGATACGGTCCCTTGGAGACCGTACAGAAGGCGCTCATAAGAACCAGCGATGACTTTGAACGAAGATGATAGTGACGGCTCTAGTTTCTCCTTTATGGAGGTTGCTGATTCCGTCGAGACATCAGTCTCTTTCGGCGAGCTCTTGTTAACCTCGCGCTTTCTGGACTTGCTTTCGGGTAACGACTGAAACGAGACCTTCCGTCTTGCGTATTCTTGTTCGCTATGCTTTGCTTTTTTTGCTCGTCGTTCTGTCGCCATCGTCCCCTCGTAAAGGACCCAATATTGGGGTTAGGGTTTTCGTTCCACGACGCGCACAACAAATCCAAAGTCTCGATAAGTCATGCGACGATGCTCACTTGCCCGGCATGGACTCCCTTCTCGCTCTCTCACTACTTCCGCCGCTCAGACTTCCTGGCGTATCGCAGTTCAGAACAAAAATGCCAGCGTAAACGCGCTTGTGTATGTTGCCCCGGACGATGCGGGTACCACTTCTGGGGGTCCATTGCAAGGCATAACGGTAGCGGTGAAGGATAATATATGCACTAAGAATATGCCAACGACGTGCTCCTCCGCTATGCTTCGTGGTGAGCATGGTTTTCTCACCGTACTTGCGCGCGTCGTTGTTGACTGGATCTACTCTAGACTTCACGTCGCCTTTCGACGCGACTGTTGTCCAGCTGTTGAAGGACTCAGGGGCGACAATCATAGGAAAGACAAACTGCGATGAGTTCGGAATGGGGTACGCCTATTCTTCTTTCGTTGGACGTCGAACATTTCCAATCAAAACCTCAGGTCTCTCAATATCCACTCAGTCCATGGACCAGTCGTCAACCCGTACCAACATCCGGCGAGCGCCGTGGAGTGGCATGTGCGTGAGCGTCGCTCGGCTGGAGGCAGCTCAGGCGGCAGCGCCGCAGCAGTCGCCGCGGGCATGTGTGATGTGTAGGTGTCACCTTCAGCCAGAGCCTTGCACTTCCTACTTAGTACGCAGGGCCCTCGCGACAGATACAGGTGGATCGGTCAGGCTACCAGCTTCTTACTGTGGCGTCGTTGGACTCAAGCCTTCTTATGGATTGATCAGCAGGTGAGGACTCTGCATGGTACACTATTGACGCTGAACTGAACACTCCTAAGATGGGGCGTGGTATCGTTCGCCGACAGCCTCGACTGCGTCGGGATTATTGGGAAGAATGTCGCTTCCACTTCTCGAGTGTTTGGTGTGCTTCCCTCTATTCTGGTACAACTTTTAACTGAGCTGAAACAAGGCGTTCTCTCTAAATTTGACGAGAGAGACCCCACTGCGGCTCGATCAAGTACCCGCAAGAAAGCCCAGAAACTATCCTCTGAGCAAATGGTCGAAGGATTGTCTTCGAGTTACAGAGACCTCACAGGCCTTCATATAGGAATTCCCCAAGTGTGTCTATCACCGCCACTTACCAGTCCGCACCTAATCCAATTTAAAGGAATACTTTCCAGCTTCACTGGATAGCTCCATCGTATCTCCCTTCCGTCGCGTCGTTCGCGCGCTGAAGACTCGTGGTGCGACCGTGCTACCAGTTTCTCTCCCCAATACCCGTTATGCGCTCAGCGCATACTACGTCATTGCCAGTGCAGAGGCGAGCAGTAATCTGGCGCGCTATGACGGCGTTCAATACGGGTTGCACATTCCCCTGCCGCCTGGTGCCATTGCTCGTTCTCCCGCAGATGTGTATGCGCATTCGCGCACCGCTGGCTTCGGCGCTGAAGCGAAACGACGTATCCTACTGGGCACATACGCTCTTACGGCCGAGTACGCTCTCACGCAGCTGTTTCCTCGATTATTCGTTTTTATTGACGCATTGATGCAGCGCATTTGACAACTACTTTTTGCAATCCCAGCGCCTGCGCCAGTGTATTCGCGACGATTTCATGCGTGCCCTCCGTGTACCCAACCCACTCGCAGAATCACCAACGCGCAAGGAGGCTGGTGTTCACGTCCTTCTGCACCCGTCAGCTGTTCGCACAGCTCCGCACTTGGACGAGCAAGATGGATTAGACGCGTACACTCAAGACGTTCTCACTGTTCCTGCTTCCCTCGCAGGCCTTCCGACCCTGAGCGTGCCGATCACGGCTGGCGCAGAGGGAGATGGCTGGCCTCTAGGCGTGAGTATCGTGGGGCAATGGGGGTGTGAGAAAATGGTCCTGGCTGTCGGGGCGGCGATCGAGGATGTTGAACACTCAGGTGGAGACAGTCTCGAGTAGGGAACAGATTATGTGATATTAACAGTCACGGGGCCTACACTAGGGACGCACATACTAAACTGCAATGCGTAGATAGCGCGAGTGGTGGTTATCAAGTCTCTTTGTCAGCGACGGATTATACAAATGCGAATATTGTTAGAGTACTCCGTAGGGGGACGTAAACGAGGATTGAGATGTGTGGTTGCAGGTTGCTCACCTACGTCTACGCTCTAAAAAAAGTAATAAAATAGAGACGTGGAGATGATACGGGGTCAATGGCTAGAACCCCACCGAAGAATTCCTTCGTAGATGGAGTACATAACAATGGCGTTGGGTACAACGCGCATGAGGTGAGCGCTGAGGCCGCCATACATTGATCGTGCACCCTCTTCTGCGATGACAAGGCGGAGGGTTTGGACCAGACCCGTATATTTTTTATGGCCATTGACAAGGGGTTGTCGTAACCGCGTTCGAAGAACCTACAAAGTCGGAGCCAGGCATGTCAGTCCTCATGTACGAAAATACGGGGGAGAGGAGAGGGGCACGGACCTCGTGGGGATATGTAATGAGGCTCGCAACACATTTCGCCGTCCCAGCGGAGCATAACATGCCGGTCCATTCTTGTAGGCCGCCCTTGCCCTCGCTCAGACGCTTGAGGCGTTCATAGAGGACCCACTGGATGGTACCCTCGGTGACACCGAGATAGCTGGCGCTGAGGCCCTTGTAAAAGCCGCGGATGCCCTCTTCGCGTGCTATCTGCCTGATCATCGAGACGCTCCCGCCGAAGAATGAGGCAGGGGACGACGCTGCGGGCACCGCCGCGACTTTGTGTGACGCAGAAAGCTGCAGCCGCGTTTTTACGACCCAGATGGGGTTCGTCGCTGTGCCCGTCGCGATACCCGCGATTGCAGCGGCACAGAGATGTACGTAGGAGTTTTCCTGTCCGTTGTTGAAGTTGTTGGCGATGATTTGTTTGCCGTTGCCATACGTGAAGAAGTTTATCGAGCGTGCGGGGATGACACCGACGAGCGTGGGTCCGAGACCCTTGAACAACGCACGAGGGGTCTCATCTCGAGCAATATCTCTGCGTTTCTGTAAAGTGAGAACGTCGAGCAGATAGGAGGACCTTAGGGGGCGCACCTGATAATGTGCGCTGTCTCGACGAAGTGCCATAAGAGCCCTCCTGGCCGCCGAACGAGCACGACGCTATCTCCTACGATGGCGCCGACATCGGCGTGTTTTTGACGAAATAAGTCAGATTGAAGCCGGGTCTTGACTACATCAAAGGGGCTCGTGACGACGGCGCCGCACATCCCTCCAAGGCTGTTTTTTTTTGGTGTGCGATTGAGTCAACGTATTGTAAAAAATAAATAAAAATGAGGTGTGCGCACGTACCCTCCGGCGATGAAGTGCTGCCATGATTTTGCAGGCAGCCAGCTTGATGATGTGGGGGACGTGGGTGGTTGTGCTGGCACGGCCATTGAGGTCGTTTCGCGGGTACCAGCGAAGCGCCCTAAAGTTTTTAAACGTGACTGCCGCGTCTCAATAGACCCAGCTACGGCTGCGTGCCAACCACGGAACAGAATCTAACTTGGATCATAGTAACTTCATGTTCGTCTTATCTGTCGTGAGGGTGATATTCTTTGATTATATCTTCTCTACAACTTCTCATACTCGGCTATCACAGGACAAAATACCGATACACCCCTCACAGTTTGGCCTTCCTCCAGAACAGGCCCTCATCAACGAGCTCAACAGGAAATACGCTAATCGCGTCCTTCACGACGTCGGCCTCTGTATATGTGTATTTGACATAGCCGAGGCAGGGGAAGGGAAAGTCAGATACGGCGACGGCTTCCTCTGGTACACAGGTCAGTCCCCAATTACCGCGCAAGGCCATCCACCGCGACGCTTTCATCATAGTCGTGTTCAGATTGACCGTCTTTCGGCCTTTCCCCACCGAGGTAATTCTGGCCAAGGTCAAGTCCTCAGACGAGAACGGTATACAGTGTGCGGGTTCCCCCAGATCCGAGGCGGGGCTGAGATATGCAGCTTACGCTTGCTTAGTGTCAGTCGGATTTTTCGAAGACATGTGGATTCCGCTTGTCCATCTCCCCCAACCTTGCGCATTGTACGCCTCTCCCTCCCTTCCACCAGCACCCCCGCTTATGTGGTTGCACGCGCAGTGACCCCAATGAACGCGCATACTTCTGGCTTCCGGGCTCAGAAGCGACTTCGTCGCACGAACTGCTCGACTCTCCGGTATCGGAGCGCTTGTACATCGACCAAGGCGAAATCGTGCGTGCGCGGGTGGAGAGAGACGATTTTTGTGATGACGAGCCGGGACCACCAAAAGCAAGCGAGGGCGTCCTCATCAGCGGGGAAGCACGCCGACTACCGTACACGGTGACCGTAAGCCTCTCCGGCTCACTCTAACTCTCCACAATGGTCGACCCTCACCTTTTTTTTTGTTGTTATGCTGCCCCCACGCAGTGCACCATCGCCGAGCAGGGTCTTGGGCCAACATCGTGGTGGAAAGCAGTGGAAGCCACATTAGACGAAGGATGACAGAATCTCACTAGGTATAAGGACTTGCACGATGATATCTCTGTTCCTGCGCACCTCTCAACGCTACCAAGACGTTCTCCGTCTATATCGCTGTAGCTTATTGTAACATGCTGTCGAGCTCCTCTTAGTCGCCTCTGTAGAGACATCTCTCTCTTGCCTGTGTTTTGGTTTCACTCCCTGCGCCAGTTCCTTTTCCACATTCGAACGGTGGCTCTCCAAAGCGCTTCGCGCATGTCTCGAGCAGCCAAGGCCACGCTGCTTGCCTCGATCATTGTATCCTCACTCACCGTGTGGGGTGTTCATTATATTCAACAGCAGGAGCACGAAGTACGTACCTTTGCACGTCCATGGACATTATTGATTGTTGCATTCTAGACAATGTACCAGGGCGTCCTTAGGGATGACGAAAGACGGAAACGCAAAATGAAAGAAAGGGAAGGTGATCTTTTAAGATCACAGCAAAGGCGGGAAGTATATGAGAGAGTTCAACACGTGGGAGCAGATACACTGGGCTCGTAGCATGGGCACCACAACGCAGGGACATAGATTGATGACAATGTGGTTCTGGAATATAGAGCACCAAAAAAAACAAACAAGATAATGTGTAATACAGGAATGGAGCACTTTCCAAAAAAAAGAAAGAAACCCCGGAACTGCGCATCTGTGCATCTGTTGCACAAAGTGAAGACGGGTACATCTTCCTGTTGCAATTAAGGTTAGCAATAACCACTCAGTCGGTTTCATTTGACGTACCGTCTACCACGAGCCCATGCTACGAGCCCCGTGTATCTGCTCCCACGTGTTGAACTCTCTCGTATACTTCCCGCCTTTGCTGTGATCTTAAAAGGTCACCTTCCCTTTCTTTCATTTTGCGTTTCCGTCTTTCGTCATCCCTAAGGACGCCCTGATACATTGTCTAGAATGCAACAATCAATAATGTCCATGGACGTGCAAAGGTACATACTTCGTGCTCCTGCTGTTGAATATAATGAACACCCCACACGGTGAGTGAGGATACAATGATCGAGGCAAGCAGCGTGGCCTTGGCTGCTCGAGACATGCGCGAAGCGGTCACCACGCGGCGCGGCAGTAAAGTTGGACAGAGCACGTGACGAAGTGTTTTTAAATGAACACTGAACTAGGGATGGTTCGACTAATTTATGTCTGGAACCACGACAGCAACAAAGCCTTCCCAGCTGCGTCAAAGAGCTCCTGGTGGCTCAACTGAGGTCACTGTCACCGATGAAGGTCGCAAGACTGATAAGCTCCTCGACTCCCATACGAGGCAAGTTCTCACTTCTCTCGGCCCCCCCCCCCCCCCCCCCCTTTTTTTTTTTTTTTTTCTTTTTTTATATACTTTCGTACTAATTGGGCCTGCTCTCAAGATGGGAATTTGGCGGACCATGGGGCGTGACTGCGATGATGGTCGGGTTTCCGATGCTCATGTACTACCTGTGGATATGTCTGTGGTTCTACGACGGTCAGCTCGTCTTTCCGACTTCCATTGGGGGAATCAAGCCTTTCTTGAACCAAATGTGGGCACATGTTCGCGACGTCAGTTCTCTCCTCCCCTCTTCAATGGCAGACTCACTCAACTTATACATGCAGGATGCTAGCCCTAACCTATATGCGTGGAAGGTGTATTCCGGCCTAATTTTTTACGAACTCTTCCTTGCTTGGGTTATGCCTGGCTATATGCAAGAGGGCTTGCCTGTCCCATCTCTCGGTTATAAAACCCTCATGTACAAGTGTAACGCTCTTTTCTCGGTCTACTTCACCATCGCCACCGCTGCAGTCCTACACTATTACCACATCTTTCGCCTTACCGAGATCATCGACAATTATGGCCACATTATGTCTGTCGCCATGATCTGGGGCTTCGCCGTGTCCTTTGGAACTTACTTTTGGACTGTCGCGCGTGGCGAACAGATGCGCATGTCGGGCAACTTCATGTACGACGTCTTCATGGGCGCTGCACTCAACCCTCGCATTGGTCCGGTTGATCTGAAGATGTGGGCGGAAGTCCGTATCCCCTGGGTAATCGTGTTTTTCTTAGCGGTCTCTGGTGCCTGCAAACAGTACGAACAATATGGTGCTGTTACTCCCGTGTGTAGCATTCCTCATCATTCTGGATGGCTTGTACTGATCGATTGTTCCAGAACATGGCCTTTATGTGCCTTGCGACGTGGCTCTACTTGAATGCGTGGTAAGTCCTTGTTCGCATGAGCTACCTTCTAGTGCCTACTTTGAGTTGCAGTTGCAAAGGCGAAGAGTGTATCCCGCAGACTTGGGATATGTTCCACGAGAAGTGGGGTTTCATGGTCATCTTTTGGAATTTCGCAGGTGTCCCTTTTGTGAGTCGATCAAGTCATCCGATCCAGTGCCGTTTCGTTGTTCATATCACGACAGACTTACGTTTATTCGGTTGTCTATATGGCCTCACATGAGCCAGAAAAGTATCAATTCTCGACTCGGTCGTACATCGCGCTATTTGCTACTTTACTTACAGCATATTACATGTAAGTCGATAAACGCATCCCACTCCCGCAGGAGATCTGACATGGCAAACCCAGCTGGGACACCTCCATGTCACAAAAAAGTCGCTTCAAGATGCAAACCCAGGGCATTTACAGCTACCGTTGGACATTCCCTCAGTTACCTTGGGGCACAGTCAAAAACCCTACATACATTCAAACTGCGCATGGGTACCGAATTTGTTCATGTCAAATGCTTCCGGTCTGAGAATGCTCTTACAGCAATCGACTTCTTACCAACGGCTGGTGGCAATTCTCTCGTAAACCTGTACGTATCCTGAACACTTTTTTTGTATGCGGCTAACCTGAAAAACACAGAACTATGTAGCCGACTGGACCATGAGCTTCACCTGGGGCCTTGTCGTCGGCACTGCGTCTCCGATCCCTTATTTCTACAGTGTTTTCTTTATCACCGTGCTCATCCACCGTACGACGCGCGATTTCGAGAGGTACTTTTTTTGTTTTTCTTTGCTAACGTAATTACATTTAATCGATTTGTCTCTAGGTGCGCTCTCAAGTATGGCAAAGACTGGGAACGCTATTGCGAGATTGTGAGATGGAAATTCATTCCTGGGGTCTACTAGGCTGTTTTCCGACTTTGGCCGTCTATTTTGGACTATTTGGTATTATAAATATGCTAGAGAGTGGAGGGTTCGAATAGAGACTCCTGCCATTCTCTGCCCGCTCGGTAATGAACTAGAAAGTGAGACGTTTAGTAGTCGCGCAGACCACTCGTCTCGTCTTGTAATTGCAAGAAAGTTCGAGATCGTACATCATGAAAGTAGATCGCAAAGTGATCGCCATCCTTGGTGATTCGACGTTCATTCAAAAGGCATACCTTCCACTGCTTGCGCCAAGGACGCCCAATTTGCCGCCACCGCATCCGCAAACTCCTGCTCCTCACGGGCGAACGACTGCACGACTTGCGTGAGAAGCGTGGTTTCTCTGTTGTGCAACACCACGCGCAGCTCGTGCCACATGCTAGCCCAACCAACCAAATGTTAGCTTGTTTTCTTTTTGCGTTTTTTGTCGCGTACCATGCGCGAATGAACACCCGCCGATTGAGTTGGGCCGAGATCGTCGCTTTGTCCTTTTCGATGCTCCCCGCGACCTTGTCGGCCTCCTCCTCCCAGCCATCCTTGCCGACTGCCTTGATGCTCTCGAGCTTGAGCGCGTTCGCGTCGACCCGTTTCTTCAGACGCTCGACCTGGTCGACGGAGAGCCGCTCATGACGGACAAACAGGTCACGCATAGCGATGTACAGATCACGTTGGCTCTGACCGTTTCGTGGGGGTCAGTAAACCGTAACACCCAAGCCGGTAAGCAAAGGAAGCGCTGAAGAGGGTTGACGAACCTTCAATTCTTCCAGCGTGTTCTGCAAGAGTGCACCAGTCTAAAACCCTCGGGTCAGGCAAAAAAAGAAGTTTTACAACGGGGGTTGACGCACCCGTAGCTCCAGTAAGTCTGTATGACGTTGGGTGTGTGCGGACAACGCGACGACTCCCTGCTTGACGCCTTGCGACAAGTCGCAGTCATCGCCCTTCCAACATTGCCCATTGACCTCGACTAACGTCTTGAGTGTGTTCGTCAGGCGCGATAGGTCAGCCTGTGCGGTCGAAGGCAGCGAAAGAGACAGGGCGGGGTTCCCGTGGAGGGAAGAAAAGGCGGGTAAGACCGGTGGCGTCCATGTGGGGTCCGCATCGTTTGAGGGCGAGGAAGGGGAAAATATGCGAAGGGCAGATGGCAGGCGCAAATGAGGCATCAGAGACGGCCGAGTGCTGGTGCTTCGTACCGCTGCAGCCTCACGCTTTCGGATGAGGCGTTCTCCCAATACACAGATTTTCTGCCAGGCTTCGATGAGAGGGGCGATCTTATGTCGAACATGCCTGACAGGGGTTCAGTCGGGAAAGAGTCCAACATAGGCGATGAAGGAAAATATACCCGAGCTTGTCTTCTAGATCACTGGGAATTGTCATCTCTTCTACACGATCAATGCGCTTGCTAGCGGACTCTTCCTCTAGAGAGATCGATGAATGCCTTCTCCACTGCTCGAATGAAGGCTCTGCGAGGAAAGAACCCAACAAAGCGTCTTCCTTGATCACAGGGTGATTCCTTTCGGTAGGTTGTCAATGCGTGGTCCACGTTAGTCTCGGCAGTTGACCCACATCACAACTCGAAGAAATCTCTCCAAACCCTTCCTGTCACCGCTGTCAGCATCCTGCGTATGCTGGCAGGCGCCTTGCGAAAAGTACATACCTCCTTTGCTCCAAGAACGACTCGTCGGCTGAGAAAATAACGATAAGGTCCCAAAATCTAAAAAGAGTTTTTACTTACGTCCAATGCGCTTGGGAGGCAGTTGCGGCAACAGGCGGAATGGATACCGGCGGACCAAACAGTCCCACAGGAACGCGAATTCCGAGTATCGTCGCTGCACGGTGCCACCGCGCTGATATCCAAATGTTCGTTCAGAGAAATTGTGAACGCCGAGGAATGTGACGAACCTCTGTCGTGATGGCGTAAACCATGTAGCGGTTGAGCACGAACCCCTGCTGCCCCCCGAACTGAATCGACACTTTCTCCTGCCTCTTCCACCAACCAGAAGGTAGTCCAGAGCCTGCGACGCTAGATGGGGGAGCCCCGTTGAGGCCGCCAAAGGGTTGCGGGCTAGAAGTACCAGCGCCAAAGCGACCCGTCGTCCACGGATCGTCTGTGGGAGGGGCGACGGCGGGCGAGTTCCGCAAGTTTGTGGAGCCGCTGCCGCCGCCCGGATTGCCTAGGCCTAGGGTCGATGAGGGGGCGGTGCCATAGCTGAGCAGGCCGATATCGAGCGTGGGCTCCGGGAGCGTGTTCTGCTGTGCGAGTAGCGCGACTTGCTCTACGCTAACGTCTGAGGGGAGATGTGTTCGTCTGCAGCGTTTGCAAAAGCCGATGACGCACCTCTGCCTGCCTGCGCAAGCGCAACCAGTGCTAGCGCGACGAAGAACTCGAGTTTCGATACGCGCGGGCGTGTGCTCACGAGGTTGACGATCTGGTGGGGTGTCAGCGCTCTGCTCCAGCGTCATTCGGGCACGGAGAGTGCATGAATTCACCTTATCGACCGTCGCAGCAGGGAGCGAGGACGTTGATAATACGCGAGAGAGAGAGTTGACGGATGTTTCGCCAGTGTTGTTCGGGTCGACCGTGCTGAACGATTGTTGATATATCGCCGGCACGGTGGCCTCCGCTATGTGAGCACACACGAACAGGGTGTCCCGCGGGCTTAATCAGATGGACGTCGAAGCTTTACGCGGGGATGCGTACCGATAGCGTTGGTAAAGATGGAAGGGACTGGAGGCGGAGAGGGTGTCGGGGCGGTGCTCCAAGGATCAAGGCCATCGTAGGTTGAAGCAGCCAACGGGTTCTCGTCAACGAAGCTGCCACCGAAACTAGTGGTAGACGAGACCCCGTACGCCTGCGTCGGGCGTGGTGCGTTGAACATAGTCGTTGATGGGTATTGACGCAGGATCGACGACTACCGTGAGCTATCAATTGGGGCTCGGAACGACAGCGGAGGCGAATAGGTGATGAGGTCACCTAGCTCAGTTACTCAATCGACGCGTGGGCGTGCAAAGTGCATATTTACAAAAGAGGCCTATTATCACAATAAAGCAAACAAAAAGAAATTGCATGGACAAGCCCAGCAGGCGCAATATGAATAGGTTGACAAGAGTCCTCTAATACCCGAGCCCCGCTCCACGTCATCAGCTTATTCCCTGCGATCACGATCAAGCTTGCTCGTATGCTTTTCCAGCAAAGTGTAACGTCCAAGACGATAACAACCGTTTGGAATTGACTGCATCACCATCCAATCTATCATACGCTACGTCAGCATCTTGCAATTGATCGACTGAAAAGGAACGTACCCCGGTGTGCCGTAAGTTAACGGAGCGATGTAAACGAACGCGCCAAATAATACTAGGAAGAAGAGTGCGACAATAGCAGGGCCGCGAGCACCGAGCTCAGCCCATTGCGGCTGGCGTGGCCGGGTAGAGTGCCCCCGAATGGATATGGGGTACTGGATGGTTTCAGAGAGAAGGAAGTGGAGCACAGCGCCAGCGACGAGTGCAGAGGCAAGATGAGAGGGGAGATAGTGATGAATAAATAGCTGCCGACTCATAAGGAAGAATGGGAAATAGTGGATGAACCACACGACGATAAAAAAGCCCGCCGAGTTCCACAAGCGGTTGCGAACAGCTGTCAAAATCGTCTCGGTGAGACCGAAGGTTCTGTCTCATCAAAGACTCACTTACCAAGTGGAATGGGTTCAACACCTCGCCTTTTTGCGATCAGATCTGCTCCAATAATGCCTACGTATAGTGACAAGGCAAGGGCACAGGTCCACCATCCGATGATATTACCGATCAGATAAATCTGTTTCTGACCCTCTGATTGAGTCCAGAAGCTGATGCCGCTCAACAGGAATGGCCAGTTGATCGGGGCACTTGCGTAAGGGTGTGACGCGGTTAGGCCCGCATTGTGCTGCAACATAAGAAGTTGTAACTCAAAAAATTTCCTGAAGAAACCAAGTGATTTTGGAGTTTTCGCCTGTTGCGCGCTAGTTCTGGCTGACACGTCCTCACCCTCTGTCATCGTGATGAGAAAGGGAATGAAGTAGAAAACATAACGGAACATAGGCATACCTCCACCAGAAATGATATCGTCGACGTACCAAATCGCACTTCGATCCAGGGGGTTCTTATCTCCATTGATTTCTTGCTGACGGAATGCCCAGTCAGGGAGCTGCTCACGGTGCGTCCAGAGTGACACCTTTGTCGGTAAATGAACAAGCCGAAGGTAACCACTTTTGCTCCTGACGGGCTCGCCTTCGTGTGCACCATTGAGATTAAGGTGGAAGAGCGTGTCGTTATAACGCGAAAGGTCATCCCTTGACCACGTTGTAAACTCTTGATTGGTTGGCATAAGTGGTGAAGCAACATCATGGGTAAGGAGGTAAGTCTGTGTTGTCACATGCAGGAGTTGGATGACATCCCCGTGGCGCACGATGCGACCACGGCCAGTTTCAGGAAGTGCTTTAGTCGGAATAATCTGCCACCAGTTGTTCTCGTCGGCGTGACCATAACCGGTAACCTGTTGACCTACAAAGCCATCAAACTCACAAAATAGTGTGATCGTAATGTATGCCTACCTTGGCTACTTACACGGCCGTCATCATAGCGCAATGGGTAACGTTCGGGGTGAGAGTGCAGGAAAACCTTCGTGTCTTTGTGTTTTAAGGTAATGGTGTCGTGATACTTGAGCTCTGAGATAGACATAAATATATGATGGTTCGTCAGGAAAGCAAGTTTACCAAGGCTGTTCATCAAAAGCTCGTTTCCTGCTAAACTCTCCTGAAATTGAGGGCTCATGAAGGTGTCACCCGTGCCTGAGTGGGTAAGAATGGCGAAGTGGATCCAGAAAAACGAGAGATAAACAATAACGGGAACAGCGATCAGCCCAATCGCGCGAGCGACGAAATGGCGCCAAAAGGGATCCTGAGATAATATCAGTTTGATGCTCGGGGTGTGTGAAAGTACACGAACCATTGATGGGCTTTTACGGATATCCAAAAGGTCCCACAAATCGACAAGAACGGCAACGCCAATGGCGACGACCGTAAGTATACCATTCACTTTGGAACCCCAAGCACACGCCATGAAGACACCAGTTGCGATTAACCAGCCCCACCACTCAGGGGTAAATGCTCTACGGGGGGTTCAGCTGCGGCCTTCTCAACCTAGAGGCCTTTGGACGTACACATATCGCAGCTTCCGGAAGCGAACGTAGGAATACATAGTGAGGGAAAGGAAAAAGATGAGGGTGGCGTCCAATAATATGAGGCGAGACTGCGCTACGTGCGCATTGTCTACACAAAGTGCAAATAGTGAACAATTGAATTCGACCGCCTCGAGCTGATTGTACGTACCGAAAAGAATGAGAGATGCAGAGAAAGCAGAGATAATGGTTCCATAACCACTCTCCTTCATGATCCCATAGACGATTGGAATGGTGAGACTACCAAGAATCGCGGGCAAAGCACGCATGCCCACGTATGGAACGTGATTATCCGTATAATTATCGCCAATGCTCTCGAAGTTGAAGTGGCCATCGAATCCAACGAACCAACCAGCGAGGCCAAAGAGGAGCTTTGCAAAGGGTGGGTGTACGTCGAAATAGTATTCTCGTGAAATGTAGTAGGCCGCAAATTTTCCGAAATGAACTTCGTCAAACCTAAATCCCAATGCTGTAAGACCAAATACAAGTGAAAAAATACAAGCTGCACAAACACCACTTGATCAGGATGGTTGATTTTGTAGAAACGTAGCGCAAATGCAAGTACGGTGAGAACACCAACGATCGCCATGCTCGCTTCAGGAGACTCTAAGAGTAATTCGAGTTGTGTACGAGAATCCTAGAATTTGGGATGAGTACGATCGAGTTGGGGGGAATGTAGTAGGGAGGTGGTAGGGCTCACAGGGTCTTGAGGGGGTTGATCGTCATCATCGACAAGAGTGATAGAAGGGTCACGCTGAGCTGACGGTCTTCTGTTCCGACGCCTGACTGAGGATTCAGCCATGGCCAAAGGTAACAGCGCGGGTGTAGTGGTGGTGGCGATGGTAGAAGTGGTTTTGTTTGTAGTTGACTTGACCAGACACGCTTCGCCTGTTACCACGTGTCACGTGGACGAACCAAAATAAGGCAATTTATCACTACCAACTTTCAAACCGCGTGCGCATGCGAGATGGGTCCTTGCTTTCAAACAATTAGAATAGTTGTTGTCAATTACGAATAGAAAAGTATGGACAAAATACATTGCAAGCAATTCAAGTTGCAGTACTAGTATTTCAAATTTTCGCGTGTCTTACTTAAGCAACAGGTCGCTCATTGGTCTGCGCGCGTCTGCAGAGCATTGGCACCCCCCACCGCACCGACCTACGCAGGCACGTCACGCGATGAGCCATGCTCAACGGCGTTTTCTGTCGATTGCTACAAAATTACCGTCTGTCCCACTCTCCTCTTTGAGAAGCTTCCCACCAGAAGGGGCACTCGCTACCAGCTCGTCCACTTTCTCTCCGGAGACGTGGGCAGCATTGCAACCTCCACCTCCCTCCGCCCTTTCAGCGTTGAGCCATCGCATCGGACTTGGGTCGCTACTGCAGGTTCCTGAGCTGGAGCAAGCCTGTACACACCCCTCCGTCCTTCCTTTTTTCGCGCAACGCCACCCCAATCAGAAGCCTCCTCCAGCGAATGGCAATTTATCAACTCTCGGTAATGCCTTGCTCGGCCTCTTCGCGTCAGAGTTCGTCGCTGCTTCATACCCTCACCTGCCAACGCGCGTTGTCAAGGCAGCTGTGAGCGCGTATGTCGGGCCTAACACCTGTGCCAATGTTGCAAAGGAGGTTGGCGCCGCGCCGTTGCTGCGTTGGCATAGGACGGTACGTCGAGCTTGCCCTTATACTATTTTACGTCCTTCAAACACATCCTTTTTTTCAAGCCGCCGACACCACTGAAACCCGCAGTGCTTCACCACGATGCGTTGTCGTCAATACCGCGCTCTCTCGTTGCCCTCATATATCAACGGAGCTCATTTTCCTCTGCACGGAAATTCGCACACCAGTTTTTCCTAGGTCGAGAGGTTGACCTACGTAAGATGCTAAAATTCCGCGACCCGAAGGTAGCCTTAACAGAAACGGTTGCCAAGTTTGGTCGTGAAAAGCCCATTTCGAGGTATGTGTGGCAGGGACCGTCTTTTACGACCGAGGTGTTGACTGGTCTCTTCAGATTACTAAAAGAGACCGGTCGTTTCTCCAACTCACCTGTATTTGTTGTTGGCGTCTATTCGGGTATTGAGCAGCTTGGAGAAGGCTTCGGAAGTTCTTTAAAGATGGCTGAATACCGAGTATGGTCTCTCTCTCGACCAGGGGTGCTTCACTGACTTGCGACGTCAACATTTACTTACCTACAGGCTGCAGAAGACGCGCTCCACCGTTTATACTTGACAAAGACACCCCCGGAGCTGGTGCGGCTTCCAACGTCGACATTCCCCGAGATAGATGGGGACATATTTACTGTTGGAAATGAGGCTGCATACACACCAGGAGAGTTAGGAACCACGGAAGTGCGATTGGGTAGCGCGGGCCGGAGTTCAATAATCGGGCCGACGATTGGAATTGGATCAGAATAGTGGTCAATTTCTTTAAATATGGTAGTAAGCCAGATTTAGAGCCAGGTTTTCCATAATTGGATAGGATAACGGTAACATTTAATGAGCCGTCCGACCGCGACTCGGAGCAGCCGCCATCCCATCCAGTGACACCCACGCCTTGTTATCCGCGTCTCTCACCTTCCCGCCAACTGTGGGAGATGGATGCGAGTCCCATCTCTACAAATCTTCCCGTCTCGCCTATATCTCAACTCCTTCAAAACCTGGGAATGACACGCGACGACCTGACGCGTCACAGCGATCAGATGCGCCAGTTCCTCACCACCGAACACGCCAATTCTTTTCGTGCATTCTCAACAGCAGAGTCAGACGCAGACAACACAAAAAGTCCTACTCTACTTCCCCAGACAGTTCACTCCAAATCGCGCTCCGTATCGGCGGCTGACGCGCCTCCCTTCCCACCAGCCACTCCCATTAAAACAGAACCGATCGAGCCTTCATCCTCGCTTCGTCGTTTCGAGAGCATGGACGAGATAATCGAACGTCAGAATAGACGCAGCAGGAGAGAGCGGCGTAGCAGGCGGGATCGCGACACGAGCCCCGCACTGCCTCATTCCCCAACACATTCCGCGCTACGTCCCTCAGGCCATTCCCGCACAAGTGACTCTGGACGCGTCAAAACAACAGACGATTCAAACTTTGGCCTCTCTCAGGTGGGTGCTCCACCTGGGGAGGTTCTCATCGTCGTCTAATCATTCTCACCATCATCTGCACAGGATTCACTGCCACACTCTACGCCCAGTCAAGCAGGCCGCTATTACAGAGATACCGTGCTTTATCAGACAGTCACCCCCAGGCACCGTCGTAGTGTTGGTATAGCTTGATATTATCTGGCGCTTGCTGATGTCCTTCTCAAAGGGTTCGTTTGTGCCTCGTGCCGAGTCTCCCTCCCCGTCCCGATCCCGTCGGAGCAGCATGACCTCCTCCATACCGAGCGAGAGTAACTCTCTCGTGGAGGGCACTCGGAAGGTACCTCTATCAGTCTGCCTGCTCTATAGTGTCCTCACCTTGCCATCCAGACTACGTCCTCACAACCCCCGGTTACTCCGCGTCGTAGCTATTATAAATCCGCCCCCCTCCCTCCGTCGTCTCCGGGTATTTCTACTCCGTCCTCAAGTCCTATTCGCCCTATCGTCAATATTGTCTCCTCTCCAGGACCCATGGGTCCAGAGCCAACCGAGGAAGAGTACGATGACCTACCATTCAAGCTACCACCGGGCCCGTACTCTCAAACTAAGCCTGATCTTCCCTATGCTGCCCTCATCGGCCAGGCTATTCTTGCCTCTCCAGAACACCGGCTGACATTGCAAGAAATCTATGACTTCATTACTATTGTTTACCCCCACTTCAAGCGCAACGAACAAACGTGGATGAACTCCATCCGACACGTACTTAGCACGACTATTGTATTCCGCAAAGTGCAACGCGATCGCGCTGCCGGCCGTACACTCTGGGCAATTTTCGACCAAGACCTTGACTGTTTCCTTGGCGGCGGTTTTCGCAAGGAGTTCTGTGCGGATATGCAAGAGCAGAAGGAGAAAGCGCGCCATTCAAGCCGCAAGCGTTCAGCTGAGGATACACCTACACGAAAACCCAGACGGAAGAAGATGAAAACTGAGGCGTCTCAAGAACAAATGGTTCCAACTTTACATCCACAGATGGGCATCCCGATGTCTTCTCTTCCGGCTGTGGCGTACCCGGGACCGCCTCTGTTTCCTGGACCTCGCCCGGGTACACATCATCAACCATATTATGCGCCCTACGTCATGCCTCACCTTCATGCGGTTCCCGCAGGCGTCATATTCCCCGTTTTGCCTCCGGGCTCGGTATACAACCCCATGACCACTGAGCCTCCAGCTCCCACACCCCCAGTTTCTCGCCATTCCCCCTCTTTATCTGCCTTGTCTGAAGTCAAGACGGAGCCAGAAGAGTCACCCTCGCCATCATTACCACCAACGTCGTCCTCGTCTGTGTCTATTCCGGAGCTTACTCCTAATAACAGCTCTTCTAGTCCGCCGGAAGAAACCGACGACCAGGATGCCGCTGCTCAAGCTACGGAGACTTGCCGAGCATCGATGTCGGCGTCACCTAAATTCGATATCAGCGCTTTCTTGGTTGTCCCAGAAGAAGCACCTCTTGATGCGTTGGCTCCAGGCGTGACCTTACTGAATTCAAAGCCTACTGCGGGAGAAAACGAGGCAGCTAGCAAGTCAAAAGGGAAATCAAAGAAAGGTAAAGAAAAGGCGACGGAGAAAGACTCGTACAAGGTAAGCTACATCAATTCGGTACACATACAATTAACCTCATTCGCAATGTAGAAACCTGCTCTCCCCCCTGCGCCCGAATCACCCACCCTAACCCGTCAGATCGTGCGCCCCCGAACTCAAAACCCGAAGCCGTCAACACCTCCGCCAAGAAATGTATTCCCAACCTCAGTCAAACCGCATGTCACACCACCGGGTCGCCCTTGTACGCCCCCTCGAAAGACGTCAGGGCAACATTTGTCCGTTGCCAGAACTCCACTGTCGCACTTAGGTGTACACATGAGTCCCTCGCCAAGCCTCGCTCACTACAAATCGCATCTCAACCCCCCGCCGACAGTGATGCTTCCTCATGCCGATGGCAACCCACCCAAGGACGACAATCAGCCAGCCGAGGACACGGAGAACCTCCTCCGCACACCCTCCCGCCGGCGGACCTCTTCTCAATTTACGCCTTTTACGCCGGTGACGCCCCGAAAACTCATGTTCATGGGTGTGACGAACGAGTCGCCGCTACGGGGGTTGTTTGATCCGCACGATCCCGGCACGCTTCTGGACGAGGAGCTGGCGCGTCTCGGCGCGCAAGGCACGCCCAACCGTGGTCTGCATGAGAGCCCGGTAGGTTTCGCGCAGCGCGCGCTGATGTACGAGAGCCCGAGTACGCAGAGCCCCGAGCGCTGGACGCGGATGTGGTAGCGCTGGTAGACGTCGACCCGCGCTATGCCCAGCGCGTTGCTGGGGTGTGATGGTCGATGTTTTTTTTTATTATCTCTTGCTTTCTCACATCTCGTCTCTGGCACTTCCATCCCCTTCCTGTGTGTCCCCCGCTACAATACCCCCCTATGCTGTTACCTTCTGTGATCCTCTTGTGGTGACCCCCATCGTCGTTTTATCTCTTGTAGGCCGCTGCTTGTGCGTGCGCTCGCACGCCAATCTGTACCGCTATTATTGTCGACATGAAACTTTCATAGTACGTTACTGGGTTCACCGGCACCTGGACTTTCTTAGACGTCGCTACCGTCCATTGTCGAGGTCGAGGACAGCACGTGTAGAGCGATTTCACCAGTGTATTTTTTTTTCTCTCTTTTTTTGGTTTTGAAGCTTGCAAAGACTGGCCACTTTGATTAGCCATCTCCCCTTCATCACGGCACTTTATACGTAGAGCAATTCAGGCTACTGATTGAAATACAACGTGCCCGACGGGAAAACGCTATCTACGTTACAAATTGACAACGTATGGTCCTCAATTTTCACCTTCCAAGTCCACGACGCTAGTACAAGAACGCAGTCTTAGCAACGTAACGCGAGGAATGAAGAGAACGTACCAAGCTTCCGACTCTCGGATGGCAGGTGTATACGTTGAGAATCCCAGCGAGCGGCCGGTGAACCGCCCGGGGTTGAAGACGTGGCAGCCCTCATACGTCATCCGGTAGCTGTCGTACTTGTCCGCGAGGACGACCTACGCGCCGATCGAATCAGGAAATAAAAAGAGAAGGCGGCGTGGGAGCAACACGCACACACGTAGGCAGGGGATAGAGGCGCATAGTGTGGTCGTACTCGGGCAGGATAGGCTGGATATGCGTCGTGAACGGTGCGAGGTGACTTTGGTCCAGGATCGATTGGACAAGCTTTCCGGGAGAAGGCGATCAGTGCGCGCAGAAGAAAAGGGGGGTGGTGAAAGGCCCTACATATCGCTTCAGATCCTCGTTCCGCGCGTCCGGTTTTACGCCGACGAGGTTGCGGAGCATACGAGACATGATGTCGTCACGGAAGACGACGATCTCCTGTCCGAAGAACTTGAGACGGCATGGGTTGCTCGCCAGGTGAAGCTTTGGGATCTTCGACTGCAGGCGGCCTGTGAACGACGAGAGCAGGGGCTTCCGTGGAAGGATGGAGTTGATCGCCAGGTCTAAGGGACCGGGCACAAAGACGAAATGCGTGCGCCGCGTTATGAGTGTATAGGAGGCGATCAAGTCGGCCAGTGAGTCAAAGCCATCTGAGAGCGGTGGGGTAAGCAGGTGCGTGTATGTCAGCGAGGAGGGCTCGCCTTGGTATTTTTGGACATCCCTGCTGTTCCCCTGTGCAATTCCAGAGCTAGAAAAGTTGCCGCAGAACACGATCACCTTTGGGATGAAATTGTTCTCTATGCAGTTGTCGAAGATCTTTTGTAGGCCTCTCAACGTGTCCGGGTGGTCTAGCCAGACGTCCGAGAAGACAAAGAAATTCATGCTCGAAAAGTCTCGTTCGATGCGGGCCGCATATTGAGTCTGGGTCGTCACCATGGTGTTTATGAGTGGAGGGTGGACTCCAAAACTTGAGCGCTTACATCTTCGAGAGGCGTTGTGGTTCCCTTGCCAAGAAAGTCGATGTGGCCGAACACTGAGCTATAGTTGAAGCCTCTCAGCCATGCCCGAGAACAAAAAAGCTGTTCTCTTACCGCGCCGTCTCTCTGCTTTCACATGGAGGGTGCCCAATGGCAATGACGCTCAACGTAGCGTTATCTGTGTAGTCGCCCTCCACGAGTGCAAACGATCCCTCGGTAAAGAGTCCTTCGCTGGGTTGGTCCTGTTGTCTCGTAAAGGGTCAACTTTTTAAAGTGGAACTTAATAAAAACCCCACGAGCTGCGAGAAATCTAGTTCTACGACGCCGTCGAGGTCCTCAAGGCAAAGTTTCCCCTCTTTAGAATGTACGAGCATGCCGAAGAGTAAAAACCGCTCGCCCGCCCTGCCTAAAAGCTGCTTCGTTGATTTCAACTACGAACATCGGCTTGGATTAGATGGCGTGTGGCAGGACACAAAAGAAAACGCTAGCAACTTGCCGTCAAAAGGTGTTCCCTGTGACGACTCGGGATCGTGGAGGGTGCAAAGTGCTCGTTTCTCATAATGGTCTGCTTGATGATGTTCAAGCGATCCCGTATGGCTAGTATTCGGGATTCGGCCGTACCCATCACGGATGGTTGGTGCGATGCCCTATGGGATAAAGAGACATGAGAGCTCTTAGCTCTAGTAGCGCGCAATTTACTCCGTCGAGTGTCTCTCACTTCTCAAAGCTTCCTCGTTCGGGAGACCAGTGCCATAGTGGCATATCGTGGGCATTGACAAAGTGCAGGTGATCCTCAGGATCCAGATATGCGTCCTCTTTCCGGCTCCGTTGATCTCCCGAGGTCTGCAAGTTCTGGTAGACCCTATTTAGGATCTGAAGAGAGACCTTCATACTAGCATCTTGGGAATACAATGAGTGTTCGCCAAGAGGATATCAGAAAGTACAAACCATCTTGCTTGTTGTACTCCTTAGCAACAAGCTCTATCGACATTTCTACGTCTTCGTCTGAGATGTCATGCCTCTTAAGGACCTCTTCAAGATATTCAAGTTCATCAGGCCCAAGTGAGTGGCTATATTTGCGGAAGACCTAAAGGGAAGAAACAGTGCATGGTAGAGACGAAATAGCTCTCAGAGTCCATACTCGAATGATAATTTGTTGTCTCGACACGGGCATGCTCCTGGGTCCTGTATTGGTTCTGAGAAACAGCCCCAGCGCTGCGCTAGACGCGTCGCGACGCGTTGTTTGGCGACTTGTTTGGGTCCCCTCAAGCCACCAAGCCATCACAATGCCGTTCAAAGCTTAATAGTAGTCTGCAAGTCGGCGCTAGTCTGCGTCGACTCAGAAATTTGCGTGATAGATAGTAGTGCGCATCTTGGAATGCGTACGATACTTCTCCCCCTCATCAGGACCAAATATGGACGATTCATTGGCGCCTCAATTAGCTATTCTCATCTGAGGACGGGGTTCGCCCCACAGAAGCCGACGAAGCCCTCCAAGCGAGGGAAGGCTGCTACCAATATCCAATCCTTCTACGCTAACCGCCATCAACAGCGCCAACACAAAAGATATCCCGATACTCGACACGCCGTTTGTCTAGAGGAAATCACCTCTCCAAAGTGTATTATCAAACTACAAGAACAAGGTTAATTCCAAAGCACGGGTTTCCCCATGTCTGAGATGACCCGACTCAAGGCATGAAGTCTAGTTTGGACGTAGTAAGCCAGGCGTAGGCAAAGTGAACAAAAGGCAAAGTATACCGTCTTCATTCAACAATGTATTCTCCTCTATGCACGCCTCGATGAAATCGGAGAGGACGAGGTTTCGATGCTTTGGCCTGTTGTATATCTATTTAGTTCTGCCAGAAAACGGAAGTGCTTGTGCACGTACTTTGAAGTCCTCTTCATAAGTTCACGCCGACGACTGTCGTCCCGCTTGTCCAATACAATATGCGTAAGCTTCTCATCACTGAGATTAACGACCTTGCCCCCGTTGTCCTCGATTAGCTTCGCGATTCGCGCCAGGCTAATAAGGTACTCAGTGCATGCTATCAATGGCAGACGTATGAGGCACCTTTTCGTAATCGCATCTTCGAGCTTTGAAGTAGTGGGCAAGCCATTCTCGCGAGCGTTCTGAGGTGTATCCAAGTAGAAACCTCTGTAAAAAAACATGTCATCAAGTAGTTCACACTAGTAGAGAAGAGAGCGCACAGGTGTTTGAAAATCCTTTCTTGATCGTACTCCATCGACGACTCTTCCCCCATTCGAGCCTGCCTAGAATCTCCCACGCTTACACGCTCGTACTCGTCGTCGCTGACATCGACCTGGAAAAGAAAAAATAAACGCCACTCCTTCGAGACTCACACCGAGGATCACCTCCATGCTTGTCACTTCTTTCTCACTGCCTGGCTGCGGAGGCTCGACGTTGAACCAATTGTCATTGTCTTCGTTATCAGAATCCGGATCAGTGGCAGAGTCGGCGTCGTCCTGATCACTTTCCGAGGCGTTGGCCTCGGGTCCGATCTGGAGCCAATCCTGCATCTCCGAATCCCCTTCCTTTGACCCAGATACCTTAGAGTCAAGCACTCCCGGAGAACCAGCTGCAACATCTTCTCCTGACGAACACTGGTCGATATCGTCGTCCGAGTTGTTGTATTCTTCTGACACCATACGCTCAGCAGTTGCGTGGAAGAAGTACTTTCTTGACATGGGCACAAGTACACCGTTAGCAATAGAATCAAAAATCCATTGCGGGCGGATGATGTTGTGCATCCCTTTGTTCATGATCAACTTGATGTCGTATGCTTTGGCGAAAGTAAGCTAAATTCCCAAAACGCGAGGAGAGCCTTACGAATAGAGCTCCCTCCGTACACGACAAGAAGCCCGGATTGATTCTTCGCCACTTGTGCGGTGTTTCCTCCATGCGCACGAATGCTACCGCGGTTCAGCGATTGGGCAGCGATTTACGGGATCAACTCACAGTTTTTGTAACTGTTCTTTATCTGCATCCCGTGTCCTTGATTTAGGATCGGAGGAAACCACTGCGAAAGTTTCAATCTCGGCGATTATAAATATAAATGTCAGGAGGGACCTACTGAATATTAATCCTTCAAGCAGATTAGATTCAACTTGTACGCCCTTGAGATCTACCCCCTTATACTCGGGGAGGACGGAGGGCTGTGAACGTAGCCTTTTATGGTTGGCTTGTACATGAGGTTTAACTTGCATACCTTTGCCTTTGCCTTGCGCTTCTTAACAGTCTTTCTGGTATGAAATGATCAGGAACACAAACCTCAATACAACACGTGGAGAACACACCCTGTGACGTCCTCCATCTTTCTCTTCTTCACTGAACGGACAGCCTCCAAGATAGCTAAGAGCTCAAAGGTAAGCAGCGTGCCGAAACAGAACCTACGAAAGCACCTGTGGCTGTGATACAGTCGGATAACGAAAGATCTTCCCTTATTGACATAGCGCGAGGAAAACGCATTGTGAAACCTAAATGATATTGATCTGTAGCGTATACATCAGGGCTGGGTTGCGCGTAAAGGTTGTGTGGGTAATTCGAACCTGAGGCCGTGATTTCTGCAGCCTTTATTTTGACAATAAAGGAGCTTGGTGTATTTCAGCGTCACACCTGTCCGAAACAAGTAGATTCCGTACTCCTCGGGCTCTATATAGACATCCCCCTTATCATCTCGGGATCCAGTTGCAGTATCGAGGAATTTGGGAGGATTTTTTGTCGTCCACTCCTTCCAAGGTCGGCTACGTATCCAGACGTATTCCGCGTAGCTAAAGCCGGTGCCGATGCGAACAAAGGTGCTATATCTTGAGGAAAATTTAGAACGCCTACCATAAGTGAAAGGATCACTTGCCTTAATTCTTCGTCCGCATCGGCTACGTTCCTATCGTCCAGGACCGCGCATATAAGAGTAGATACGCCTCCTCCACGTTTTCCAGATCCGTAGTTACCAGCTGGATAGAACTTTTGTGGTCGGGCAGCCGCTCGAATGTAAATAATGAGCGTACGCACCGACGACCAACGCATCCACGGTTTCACCCATGTTGTCCTACTAATATTCGCGACAGGAGACTCAGAGAAACACTGGAGCATCACTGACCATATACTCGGGCTTAACCTGTCACGATATGTTGAGTGCATCTCCATAACATAAAAACAAGACATGCTTTTATCCAGTCTTTATTCCTACCGTTCAATACATATCCGGCATCGGGATGTTTCATCACTAGGCCTTCACCACGAGCGGCCATGATATCTTCCATCTTCTTCCGTACGTCCTTCGCGGTTCTCGCTTCAAAATCCACGACAAACTCGATGCGGCCATGTATTTCCTTGAGGCATGATTTGAGATTGCGCTTTCGAAACTTCGTTGATTTGTGTATCAGGGGTTGGCCATTGAGGTATAGCAGGTCGAATATTTTGACTGTAGTACCCATAAAAATGAATCTAGTAGCGCGGTATCGGTTTGAAAAACCTACAACATGGCCGAGGGTTCAATTCCTTCTTAGTTTTATCTGCGGAGGGTCAAATGTTGTTGTTTTCTCCTCACCACTTGATGAAAACCTACCCAGCGCCGCTGACTTGAGTGTCCCAAAAGGTAGATTCCTTCCAGACACGGGGTCCCAAACAAGCATTTCGCCGTCTAATATTATGCTAGGAAACTGTTCGTTTGCAGTAATATCGAGAGGATATAGCGCGGACCTATCAATTCGCTTGTCGAAGGCTGCGTCGATGTATGGCGTAAGGCTGCCGGTCCCAACGTGGCTCCCGTACAGATAGCTATAGTCCTTTCCTTTTCTAGTACAAGATCAGAGAAGCAATGGTGCATTTTCGCTGATATAGAGCAAACCTCGAGCAATAAAAATATTCGTTCCCGCGTCTGTGTAGCTGAATTCTCTCGCCATCTAGCTTTTCCTCCAGGATAAATGTGTGACCTTCCATGTCTTTGACTGATTCTTCAATATTCCCTGTTGGCCGCTTGCAAAGCATCGGTGCAAATGCTCTAAATAGGTGAACACTTTTGTCCTGAGATGCGAAAGGAATAAGTGATTCAAAACTAGGACGAAAGACCTGGGATCACCTGGTCATCCAGACGGCGTTCGGGGTCCCACAACTCCCATGCAACCTTCTTAAGGTCAGAACAAGTGTTGAAGAGATCGTGGGCGTCTGGATGAAAGACAGAGAAAACAGAGGTCTCCTGGACTGAGATGCCTAGGTCTGAAGACTCTTCTGTTAGATCACAGCAAGGCACTTGCTCATAGGCGTTGCACCTTTCAAAATAATACGGACGATCCACCTTTGTTCTTCGGGCGTGGTGCGGTTGTATATTCGCCGCATAATTTTAGATTGCACGTCGCTGGGGGATTGGGAACGTAGAACGGTGCCAAATAAGAGGCACACAAAGTCGCTGCTCACCCCTTAGATATATTTTTTGACAGCTCATCGAGAGCACCGTTGAGGTCATCAATAGTGAGACTTCCTTCGATGACTGAAGAACGCTTCGCGACGACCTCATAGAAGACCGTAGGGAAGTCACCAGAAGACCTCTAGAACAACAGTTGACATGTTGACTAGTCAGAGTCGTTGATAAAAATGACTTACATCGGGTCCCGAGGGTTTCCTCCATTCTAAAAGACGAATGGCATCGGGGTCTTTAGGTCCTAGAGGAATCAGTTTTATGTACATTTTTGCAATGTTTTTCTCTTTCAATCCATAGATTGCTCGCTCTCTATCTTTTTGGGGCAAAAGAAGACGTAGCACCGGGTAGAGGTCGTGACCGACCTCCCTACGCCAACGCTAGACGTATCTCACCCCTGAGCGGACGGGCTTGCCAAAGGATATCATAAGGCGCACGTCAAACCAAGAACTCATAAACTTTCTTCTCTTATCTGGCTTTCGCTCATTCTGAAGTTTGTCGAAAAGACCAGAAAGTACAGAAAATGGCGCGGTTCCACGATTCTGTGGTGCTTCCGGGTAGCTGTCGTCAGGGTGTTGGAGTTCGGGCAGTTGAGAACTTGGGGGCGGTGGTGAGTTCCTAGGCGTCGTAGGGGCCGGTGTGGGCAACATGAGATAGTGAATATTCGAGACAAAGGGTGTAGCTGTTGCAAGTAGCTGTAAGACCCGTGACCAGAACGACACCGCGACGGGTTTGTTTGGTCGTTGTTTATTCATCAGCGTTGCTCACTCTCAGCTGGAGGTCAGCTCAAAAGCCGCTTCTATGCAGGACGCTCATCGCCTTGCACGAAGACTCAGGAAAGAGGACGACCCTAAAGTTATTGGGCTTTGGAAGATTGGTAGGACGATAGGAAAGGGAAGCTCGGGTAGGTCGCGGCGTTTTCCTACCTCCTTCACCCCCTGCTAAGCCGAATCACCATGATAGGTCGCGTCCGGATTGCCCGCCACTCGAAGACGGGCCAATATGCAGCAATAAAGATAGTATCAAAGACGGCTCTGGTGAACTCTCGGAGATCTATCCAGGGGCTTGAAGAGCAAGCGGATCGTATACTTCTGGGTATTGAGCGTGAGATAGTCATCATGAAGCTAATCGATCACCCCAATATCATGCGTCTCTACGATGTCTGGGAAACGTCCACGGAGTTGTACCTCATACTCGAATACGTCGAGGGCGGCGAACTATTTGACTACCTCTGCAAACGAGGCCGCCTCTCCACGTCTGAAGCTCTCGGCTATTTCCAACAAATCATCGCCGCCATAAACTATTGTCACCGCTTCAACATAGCCCACCGTGACCTCAAGCCAGAAAATTTGCTTCTTGACCAAGACAAGAACATCAAAGTTGCAGACTTTGGAATGGCTGCCTGGCAAATGAACAATACCAGTGGGCTGTTGCGGACGGCATGCGGATCCCCACATTACGCAGCACCGGAAGTTATAGAAGGTCGCGCTTATAATGGATCCTCCTCCGATATATGGTCGTGCGGTGTCATTCTCTTTGCTTTGCTTGCAGGACGTCTTCCGTTTGACGACGAAGACTTGCACGCGCTACTTGAGAAAGTAAAAATCGGATCCTACGACATGCCACAGGCCATTGACAAGCGAGCTCAAGATCTCATAGCACGTATGCTCGAGAAGGACGTACAGAAGCGCATAACAATAGAGCAAATACTCGCCCACCCATTTTTTACCATGCACCCACCCAAAATCTCTATGCTTGTTCCGCCATCGCTCGGAACTATCGCTCGTCCCATCGAAAACCGTGCTTACATTGATCCCGATATACTGGCAAACCTGCGCACCCTGTGGCATGGCTCACCGGAGGAAGAAATTATTCGGAAGTTGACGAACAACGAGCAGACATGGGAAAAGGGTGTTTATTACCTTCTCCAGCAATATCGGATAAAACATCTGGAGGACTACGACGAAAAGGTCGAAGAGTTATACCTCCAGGCATCGCGAGACCGTAAGAGAGCCAGTGTGACGCTCCCCGCTCCAAACCAATCGAATATTCCCCCACGCGCCTCCCCTCCAACTCCCCGACGTGCTAGGGGAGGAGCTTCCCTGGGTAGTCCTAGCGACAACGAGGGTGTTTTGACGCCCGGACTCCTTGCCCCTCAATATTTATACACCCCGGCCCCTACCTCTGCGACGCTCATCCCCGCGGGACCCAACTTGCTCTCTTCACTCCCTACTCCACTCTCCCCAAACTTTCCGCCGACGCCCAACATCCCGATATCTCCCAATATCAATCCACTCTCCCCCGATTCGCCACTCTGGAGCACACTAAATATGACACCACTACCTGACGTTCCTGAGATGCAAGACGAAAAGGTGCAACAGTTTTTTCAGCAAATTGTCGAACACCTTAACGTCATGCAACAGCACGCAGCAGCAGCCAGCGTGAATCCCGCAGTCCTTTCGCCATACCTAAATCAGCCACAAACATCTGAAGGACTAGGAATTCTCGGATCTGGAGCGACAGAGACAGTGAATGACGACGTCACAAAGCCATTGAGTGTCCGGCGCACTTTGAGAAAGCCCGCTCCGCTGCAGCTCAAATCCGACAAGGAGAACACAGGAGAAGAGCATACGGAAATGGCATACAAGTCGTCACTCAAGAGCAAGAACCCAGTTCGTAAGGTCTTGGCCGACAGGCGCGTGCAGATCGTTGAGCCATCTTATGTACTTAAGCGCAAGAAGAGCACCAAAGAGGTGTCCGCAGGTGACCCTCCGCCGGCCTCTCCGCTGACGCCGACATGGTTCGGGAACCTGTTCAAGCTCAAACCGGTGTCCTTCTCTTTACTCTCCGTGCACGACCCGTACACTTCACGGGAAGAATGCAAGAGAATTTTACACGGCCTCGGCGTGCGCGTGGTGCTCATACACGCGGACGAGCTAGGCATTCTCAAGTGCCGACTGGACGATATTGCGGATCCCGCTGCGGTCGCGGGCGTCGCCAAGGCGGTCCGGTTCCGTGTCGAGGTGCATGCAGCTAGCGAAGCGCAAGAGACAGCGGGGTACCAGACGGTGCTACAGCTATTGCAGGAGAAGGGTGCCGCATCGAGCTTTCGGCTCGTGTATGGTAGGCTGAGGCGTGAGTGGGACTTGGATGCCCCGAAGATCCCACTACTTGCTCCGAGCCCAGGGCTCACCGATGGGAGTGGAAGGTTTGCAGATCTTTTGTATGGTTGAGTCATGATCAGATCGCGTTGATCTTTGTATACCTAGAGCAAGGACTTCAGGCCTCAGGGACTCTTACCGACCGTAGAGGGCTCATTTGTAGAGTATCTTGTAGCATCTTGTAGCATACTATCATCAGTACAGCACAGTCTATACCCCGAACACTTGTAGACAATACATATCACGCGACAACGCCCAAAATTACATCCAGTCACTGGTCTGTGGCAAGTTAATCACCTCCGCCCCCTCGATATCCATAGGGACACTATGCGGCACTGCGAGGCTAGGATGCTTTCCCTGCTTTGACACGATCGCCAATTCTGGCTTTGTGCTTGATATTCGAATGAAACGCAACATTTGAACGAAAGCCACCTCTCGTTGGTCCCACGTCCGATACAAGGCGACGTTTTCGCGATGTGTCAAGTCTGGCACCTCTAGATTTGTGTCCAAGAGAGAAAAAAATCATAATCGTCAGAGTAAACTCCCAACTATTTTCAACAGTGGCAAGCCAAGGGAGAGTGTGATGTGTATGGCATGGAACTCACCCAAGCCAGTGCGGTACTCCTCCACTTCGCGCAGCTTGAGTTCCTCCAGTCTGCACTCCTTCGTGCTTTTCGGACGGCCCTTCCGTCGCTCTGCCCTCTCTTCCTCCAGTTCCGCATCGTTCCGCGTGAGCCATACGTCCGCGACGAGTTCGTGGAGCTCAGGCAACGTCAGCACGCCACCACCACCCTCTACCTCCTCCTCGGGAATAGCATGGAAGAAAAACCCATAAAAATCAGCTGTAGATTTAAAGATGCCCAGAATGAGATTTTTTCGTTCAGCACTTTTTTTTCGCAGACGGTCAACGACCCCAGCCTGCTTCAAAAGGCGCTCCCGATGATAACGATAAAATATAGAAAAACGAGCTGGACTTGCCCTTGGCTGAGTGCAGCTTTGCGCGCTTAGTTGCATGCCCGGCGAGCTTGGATTTCCGAAGCTGCTTGCGCGCGAGCTGCTCCGCCTTGCGCGACTCTGGGTGGAATATTTTTTCTTTTTTTGCGAATTTCGAGGACTGTTTTGTGGACTGTTTTGTAGGTGCCATGGAGTTACAGACTGTTACGGTAAGATTATCTCGGGCCGCACTCATCGAACCCTAATTGGGTCTAGACTAGGCTCCTGCTGACGGGTTTCAGTGCTTCCAGCCTTCATACACATCACAGACAGCCACCGGTCAACCCTGGGTTATTGTATCGGCGCGGTTGTCTGCAACAGTGCGACAAGATTTACATTGCCTTTAGTCCTAATTCACTATGGCCAACCTGAACTGGGGTAAAAAAGATCCCCTGTCAGTTACTGTACCGATATCAGAAAGGCGTCCTTGGAGGCATAGATGGAAAGTGCTTGGGCTTATCACTCTGCTCGTCGTCCCGATAGCACTGCGTTGTACTACCCACCTTGGACCGCTCCTACCTGGAAGAGGATTTAGAGGCCTCAACAACGTAAATATATGTCCTCAAGCTGATGTTCTCTACCCGGATCGCCACGCACGGCTTTGGGAGAGCCTTGCGAAGGAGTTCGATCAAGATGTGTTCACTTCAAGGGCTGTGGGATGGCTCGGAGGCGCAGTACGTGTTCCGTAAGTAGCTGTCCTCCTTTCAGCGTCTCGTTACTGAGTCCTTTTGTCGGAAAAAGGACAGAATCCTACGACAACATGGGGCCCATTGGTATGGACGAGCGATGGGAGGCTTTCGGACCGTTCCACGACTACCTCCTTCGATCATTTCCCTTGACGTATGTGACAACGTATCTTCGAATTTGTCAGGGAACGAGCGGGTGAACATCATGATCTTGCACGTCACACTAGCCACGAGACTCTAGCACTTACCAAAGTCAACACGTATGGGTTACTCTACGAGTGGAAAGGGTCAGGCGACAGTCTCAAACCTCTCCTTTTAGCCGCCCATCAAGGTTCGACCACCGACCACCACTGTCACTAAGCTTAACACCTTTTGATAGACGTTGTTCCTGTCGACCCTCAGACTGTCGACGAGTGGAAATATCCCCCCTATTCTGGGCATTATGACGGTATACATTAGTCACGATTTCATGTGCTAGAGCATTTAGGATGGTTTTCATAGGCGAGTTCATCTGGGGACGAGGAAGCACTGATGACAAAAGTGGATTGATCGGAATACTGTATGTGGCATTCTGTTCCTCCTACCGCGGAAATGAGGTTAATTACAAGCAGCTCATCTGTCGAGACTTTACTAGAGAAGAATTTCAAGCCAACCCGTACCATCGTTCTTGCATTTGGATTTGATGAAGAAACCACCGGCATGCAGGTCAATATTTTACTCTTTCTGGTTCCACGATTAGGCGTGTGGTCGTGACTGTTCTGACAGGGTGGTAGAAGACTGTCCCAAGTATTGTTGGAAAAGTATGGCGAAGACTCTTTCGCGCTCCTCGTAGACGAGGGAAGTGAGTGCTAGGAAATTACATTGCAACCGCCCACACTTATTTTGTTCATAGGTGGGTTCGACGAAATAGGGGGCTCTGTCATTTCCATCCCCAGTACCGCTGAGAAAGGATATGTTGACACTATGGTGACGGTTTCTACTGCCGGCGGTCATTCTAGTGTTCCACCTCTTCATACTGTCTCGCGCCCTCCTCATTTTTCTACGTGATCTAATCGTTCTTCACAGAGTATCGGCATTCTCTCCCGCCTCCTCGTCGAGTTCGAAGCCAATCCGATCAAACCTCAGCTCGACCGCGGCACTCCCATTTACAACACTGTGCAATGTGTGGGACAGCATGCCAAGGAGTTCCCAGCGCACCTGCGCGCACTTATCAAGTCATCTACTCATTCTGACAGGGCTTTACGCAAACTGGAGGCGGAACTGATCAAAGACCCAGCGTACAAATCGTTGATTGGGACTACACAAGCGATTGACCTCATCCAAGGAGGGGTTAAGTCGAACGCGCTACCCGAGGAAGCTTGGGCAGTCGTCAATCACCGGATTGCTACGCAGAGGTTCGTCGCGAAAGCATCTTTTAGACTCATACCATTCATGTCAGGTTTTCAGCTCTGTTTCTGCAGTCCAACAGCGCGACACCAACATCCTGAAGCACTTGGCGAAAGAGTTTAATCTCAGCTTCACTGCTTTCGGCTTGGACATCACCCCCGATGGTGTCCCTACTGCAGGCAAGCTCACCTTGACGGACGCCTGGGAATCTGGGTTGGAGCCAGCTCCGGTGACACCTACGGATGAGGACTCAGCTCCGTGGCGATTGTTGAGCGGGACGATCAAGGCTACTTACAATTCTCACCGAGGTCTTGAAGGTGCGGACAACATATTCGTAAGCCCCGGAGTTATGAGTGGAAACACGGGTAAGTATTCTTTTGTCATTCCTCAACCAACGGAAGGTTGATGTGCAGTCGCAGACACGATGTCCTACTGGAAGCTCACCCCACATATCGTACGCTATAATCACCAAAGTGCGGTTGAGAGTAACGCGATGCACACCGTAAACGAACGTATGTTGTATCTTTTGTATGTTCTGATTGGTATCCAATGGTTCACATCCTGGCAGACATCCGGGCCGACAACTTTGTAGAGATGATCAGGTTCTTCACTACCCTGATTCTCAATGTGGATGAAACTACGACGTTCTAATCAGACCTGAGCTGGGAAGCGAGTGACTGAGCGATACCTATACCCACCCTTCTCTCACCAAAGTCTCGCTTCCAGTCACGCTCGGTGACCGGTCCGGGCGGGCCGATCGCTGATTCGGGCTGAATCAGCTGCGGATTGGGATGTTTGTTTGGCGCGGGGTGGCGCGGCGCACAAGTCCACAAAATCATCAAGAGCCGTCATATTGTGTGTTGCATGTCAGTGTGTACTAATCTGAATTGAAGTTAGGATTTTCTGGACAATCTTAGAGAAGACGTGCGGCATTGTGTAAGTTGGTGTAAATGCTCGGTGTCTCACTGACCGACCCATGGATGTAATCATGAACTGGCCTTGAAACTGGCGTATAACCGCTTTCTCCTTGAATTAGATGCACCTTGCCTACGTGGTACCCCATGGGTATAAGCCTAGACTCGATTTCATAATCAGCCTGAGACCTCCCGGGATCGGGTATAGGTTGATGAGGTCTGTCATGCATGCGCTAAAGCGTAACTGTTCAGACTAAAATCGATCTTCGGTTGCCAATTCGACCTTAGCTTTGCGTGCGTTGGCGAATGCGTAATCGCATGTATGGCGCTATCGCCCCGAGCGGTTGGTGGGTTTGGAAACGTAGCTTAAAGCTCTGCTACTCGAATCACCAAATCACCTCCGGCGGCAAGGGCCTGTGATTGCTTAGAGCTGCGCCTAGATGAGGGATTCAGGAAAGCCGCAGGCACCTATCAAGTCGCGTGGTGTTCCAGGTCCATGCTCTATGGGCACTCTAGACTTGAGCACGATCCGAGATGTAGTAAGTTAAAGTTATGGGTTGGTAACTCTGAATTACATAATTCATGGATGATTGCCTAGTATGGTCACTTGTACCTGAAAACTACGCTGATCAGCCATATTCTGACCTGCCAGTGCGTTAGTCGCATACCAATAGTTCGTGACGAAATGTCCCCCGTGACACGTACGGCGTACGCCAACTCACCCACATCGTTATTCAGGTGCGGTATGAGCACGGGACAGCAAAGCCCCCTATATATATCTTTGCGTCTACCCCTTGAGGGTACACGACCAACTTTCCCGCCCTTTTGACAGACCTCGCTATGGTAGATGATCTACACTCGCACACCCTCCCAATAGAGTTGGGCTACAAGATCCTCGAGGAGGCGTGGTCCCTCCCCCTCTCGAGGACGGAACGTCACGACCTCCTCGTCGCCCTCCCATCGGTTTGCAGAGCCTTCCGCGCGATAGCTGGTCGCCTGTTCCTCCGCGACGCACACGTCATCTCCCCAGCTTACGCCGCGCATCTCCTCTCGCTCCTGCAATTCGCGGCTCACGACCGCGACCGCGACCACGATAGTGGCCTACTCAGTCCATGCACGTGCAACAGCATCACATTCCACATCTACGACCCATCCCCGTTATCGTCGTCATCCGGCGTGTTCCACCTGTACGGGTCTTCGAATCCGACGACGCGCGCGATGGAGACTATTCTGCGCGCCATCAATACCAGCCGCGACGCGCTCGCGCCGGCCCTCCGTCGCGTCGCGCTGCACTACACGGGGTGGTCCTTCACGCGCGAGCTCGAACACGCACGCCTGCTAAACCTCCCTTCGCGCGTGCGGTATCTCGAGCTCTGCTTCTCGACGCCCTCCCTCTTCACCCAGCACTTACGTCAGAGCTACTTGAGGCGCTGCGCCCTTCCCATGCCCGGCGTGCGGACCCTGGGGATATACGGCGCGTGTCCTGCGTTTGTCGTCGACGTAGCCCGCGCATGTCCTGCGCTGCAGAGGCTGGAGACAGACGACGTACGCGGGGTGCTTGTGCTACAGCCCAGTTTGCGGCCCTTCATATTGCTGACAGCAGACAACGCCGCTCAGGTCAAGCAGTCGGAGCATTTGGGACGGAAGAGTGCGCCTGACGAGAAGGCGTCCGTAGTCGACGCCTTTACAAGGGCACCCGAGGATATAGGTAGGAAATCTGGCCTTCCATCATACGCTTTTCTACTCAAGAGAAAGCCCGCCCGAAACTGATAATGCTGAATATCCTCCGAGTACATTGATGGGTAACACTATGTTACAAAAGATGGAGAAAGCAAAACGCGTCATAACAGTGTCATTAACCTCCAACGAATACCACCCCCCCTATACAGTCACCGCGTTTGATGGTCTTTGATGTGAAGGCGGGTACATCTCGTTTTCATGCACGGGTCCAATAGTACGATGTCGTCTCGAGTGTACGCCCTGATGTCGGGTGAATTGGTCAGGACGAGCAAACGCTTTCCCACAGCCAGGTTCTTCGCACACATATGGGCGAACGCCGGTGTGCGTTCGCATCTTTGTATATAGCCCAAAATCAAAATCAAAATCATGCATGAAGCGTGGGTGGTACTCACGTGCTTGGAGAGGTTGGATGACTCGGAAAAAGCCCTAATGCGCGGCGTTATCAGATACTTTCTGGGTAAAGTTGGCTGTCTGATACATACCGCTCGCAGTATTTGCACTTGAAAGGCTTCAAACCCATGTGCGTTCGCCGGTGTATCGTGAGAGCTCCGGCTATGGCAAAAGCCTTGCCGCAGCCGGGGACATCGCACAGATACGGTTCTGGGTAGAAATTAGCAAGCGGTCAGGAACCAAGCAGGGGGATGTCACACACTTTCTTGAGTATGGCGACGCATGTGTTGTTGCAGCGTCGCCGCCTCAGAGAAATGTTGCTTGCAAAGTTTGCATTGAAATGGTTTGTGTCCTGTATGCATCTGTAGGACCCCGATCACTTTAAAAGGTCGAAACCTCGTAAACGAATGCGAACCTGTAGGTGCCGGCATACTTTTTGCTTGCTTGAGAACCCTTTCTCCCCACTTCGTTTGCAGCCACTCCAAAAACATTCATAGTGGTTTTTGCCTGAGCCGACGTGATCAACCGTGAGGTGGTTCATAAGGTCGTCGACGCTCGCGAACGAAAGTCCGCACCCGTCCCAGCAACACCTCTCGGGGCCGTCCAAGGTTGGACTTGGCGTTTTGTCGGCTGGTAGTGAGTGCTCGTCCGCTCTATGTCCCTTGGCTGCACCGTGTTGCTTCACACTTCCATCCGACCCCTTGCTTTGCTGTTTATCGGTTTGTGTGACAGAGATCTGCTCTTGGTCCCGCATCTCCACATCACGGTTGGGTTCAGGTTCTTGAATCGGCGATATCGCATCCGCAATGATAGGGTTATCAGTTGGGACGGCATTATGGCTTCCGGGTGTGCCTTGCAGTCCAAGGTGGTCGTGCAGAAGGTGGCCGGTCAGAGAATTGAGTGCGTTACCGAACCCCAAGCCACCTGATGGGGCCACAGGAGTGGAAGAGTACTCGTGACAATTATCCCATTGACATGAAAGTCCGAGCATCTCGGAGCTGAATCGCAAACATGACGACGATGTCGCAAAGGGGTCTGGAGGCTCAGACAAGTATACGTTCAGGTGAGAGAGATTGACGTGAGAGACCAGCTCTGCGAGCGAGGAAAAGCTAGAACGACAACCATTCCACAAGCAGGTGTGTTCTTCGTGAGCGATGGTTGTTGGTGAGTGTTGTATGTAGAGTGGTGGGATATATGCAGTGGGTTGGAATGGTGTACTGAACGTAGAAGAGAGCGTGTTACTATCAGATAGCGACGTTATGGCGGAAAGAGATGGAGAGGGGCCGGCATAGGGGTCGCTAGGGTTCTTGGTAGGTAAAAGGCCGTCTCGGAGGGGCGATTCGCCACGACAGGAACATAAAAAGGCCTCCATCGACGCGTTAAAGTCTGCGGATTGAGAGCGGGGCGAATATGCTTGATCTGCTGTCGAGTGGTAGCATAGAGCAGCAGGCTCGAACGAAGCTCAGATTGGGAAGAGCAGTGATAATTTACTTGGACTTACTACAGCAGCCAAGGAGCAGTTCTCTGGGTCATCGCAAGTAGATCCGCAAAATAGGCCGCATCCGTCTTGCGCACAAGACGTATTTTGATGTGTCTCACAAGTTATTGGTTGGTGCACAGGCTGAAGAATGGGTGTCAACTGTTATGAAGGTGCGTCGTGAGAGAAGACTCACCAGAAAACAGTGTTTAGGATCGACACAAGCGGATTCGCAGATGTCTTCGGAGCACGGCGTATCACCGTGTTCTGGGTCATCACAGGCGACAATGATACATTGTTCGGTGCAGCGATCATCACCTACACAAGCTACATCGTCACAGTCGGGGACGCACTCAGGACAAGCGCGGTTTTCTATGTCCATTATGCGGTGGGGATCGTTGGTGGTGGCAAGTGTGAACAGACGAGCCATGTGTAATGTAATGGTAACGGCGACTGGGCGGGTCCTCCGCGTTAAGCTACAGCACGACGAGACCATTGGTCCTTGTTTACCTTTATTTGTGTCTACAGGAGTTCCATGATTGGTTGGGGTTGGACCAACATTCAAAATACGGCCGTAAATTGGGCCTACGCGTTCTAGATCGCTGTAAACCCCACAGGTATATGACCGGAATCTCCCGAACTCAACGTCATCAATACAGCCACGTAATTACTACACATGTTTAGAACGTCGTGGTTTCGTCCACGTTGAGAATCAACGTAGTGAAGAACCTGATCATTTCCACAAGGTCGTCTGCACCGAGATCTGTCCGTGTATATTCAGAATGACTGACCGCAATCAGAAAATATACAACTTACGTTCGTTTACGGTGTGTATGGTACTAGTGTCCACTCCGCTAAGGTGACTATAGCGCATGATGTGTGGGGTGAGCTTCCAGTAGAACCTCGTGTCTGCGGCCTCACATCAGCCGTCGATGGAAGGCCGGCCAAAGAATACACCAACCCGTGTTTCCACTCATAACTCCGGGGCTTACGAATATATTGTCCTCACCTTCAAGACCCCGGTGAGCATTGTAAGCAGCCTTGATAGTCCCGCTCATCAATTGCCAAGGAGCTGAGTCTTCATCCGTGGGTGTCACCGGAGCTGGCTCCAACTCAGATTCCCAGGCGTCCGTCAAGGTGAGCTTGCCTGCACTGGGGGCACCATCGGGGGTGATGTCCGAGCCGAAAGCAGTGAAGCTGAGATTGAACTCATTTGCCAAGTATTTCAGGATGTCAGTATCGCGCCGTTGGACAGCAGAAACAGAGCTGTAAACATGATATAAATAGTGTGATTAAAGAAATGGTTCACAATCGAACCTTTGTGTAGCGATCCTATGATTGACGACCGCCCAAGCTCCCTCAGGCAGCGCGTTCGTCTTCACCCCGCCTTGAATGAGGTCGATCGCTTGTGTAGTCCCAATCAACGATCTAAACTCTTGGTCTTTGACCAATTCTGCCTCCAGTTTGCCCAATGCCTTGTCAGAGTGAATAGATGTCTTGATAAGTGTGCGCAAGTGTGCCGGGAACCCCTTGGCGTGCTGTCCCACACATTGCAAAAGGTCGTAAACGGGAGTGCCGCGGTCGAGCTGAGGTTTGATCGGATTGGCTTCGAACTCGACGAGAAGACGGGAGAGAATGCCAATACTCTGTGAAGAAGGATTAAACCACGTACTACGGAACAAAAAGAGTTCCGACAGTATGAGGGGGCGGGACGCTAGAATGTCCGCCGACAGTAGAGACTGTCACCATGGCATCAAAATATCCTTTCTCAGCGATGCCAGGGACGGCAATAACAGTACCCCCTATTTCAGTAATCCCACCTACGAACGAGATAAGTGTGAGCCATCGATAACCACATCCATAGTACTCACCGCCCTCGTCTACGAGGAGCGCGAAAGAGTCCTCGCCATACTTTTTCAATAGTGCCTGGGACAGACTTTGAGCACCCTGTCAGAGCGGTGTTACCATCTCACCCCAAGTCGCGGAACTAGAAAGGGGGGTATCACTGGCCTGGAAACCGCTAGCCTCTTCGTCAAAGCCGAATGCGAGAACAATGGTACGGGTGGGCTTGAAACCCCTCTCGAGCAATGTCTCAACAGACGAGCTACTTGGAATTAACCTCATTTCCGCGAAAGCGGATGAACTGAACGCCACACACAATATGCCAATCAATCCGCTCTTGTCATCGGCGCTCCCTCTGCCCCAGATGGACTCGCCTATGAAAACCCATCCTGAGTTCTCTAGCACATGAAGACGCGGTTAGTGTATACCATCATAATGGCCAGAATAAGGGGGGTATCTCCACTGGTCGACAGTCTTGGGATCGACAGGAACGACGTCTATTAAAAGCATTAAGCTCAGTGGTTGTCGAGGTCCGCAGCCAGACCAACCTTGATGGGCAGTTAAAAGGAGAGGTTTGAGAGTATCATCTGATCCCTTCCACTCGTAGAGTAATCCATATGTATTGACTTTGGTGAGTGTCAGAGTCTCATGACTGGTGTGATGTACAAGATCATGATGATAGTCGTCTTCACTTTCGAAAATATGTTGTTACATACGTAAGAGGAAATGACCGAAGGAGGTAGTCGTGGAACGGTCCGAAAGCCTCCCATCGCTCATCCACACCGACTGGGCCCATCGTGTCGTAGGATTCCGTGCTAGGGAACTCAATAACAAGACGTCGAAAGGAGGAGGACGACTTACGGAACACGCACTGCGCCTCCGAGCCATTCCACGGCTCTCAAAGTGAACGCATCCTGACTGAAATCGTTTCCAAGCCTCTCCCAGAGTAATGAATGGCGATTTGGGTAGAGGGCATCAACCTGAGGACAGATATTTGCGTCGTTGAGGCGTCCAAATCCTCTTTCCGGTCCAAGGAAAGTAGCACAACGCAGTAATACCGGGACGACGAGCAGAGTGACAAGCCCATACACCCTCCGTCTGGAACTCTGAGGACGCCTTTCTGAGACCAGCGGTACAGTAGCTGGCAGGATATCTTTCTCAGCCCAGTTGGCCATCGTGGATCAAAACAGGAGACGTTCGCCGGTCGAACTGAGCAGGCACCAGTTATCAGTCATTTGACATCGTGAGATACGGAGTACATTGTCACGTTCGCAGTCCGATTTGATTTGCTACACCACAACGGCCGCAACCGCAGGGCACCATGCGGTTCCAACCAATGGATTGCCATGTTTGGCCGACGTAGCCCCAACGTGGAAGCAACTTGGGAACTTGCTTGGGAAGCAAAGTCGTGGCTATGAGAATAGCCGGTGTCAGGCCAGGTCTACATGTGGGAGAACAAAGATATAGATACATCAACGGAACACGCTGGGAGCCCCACATTGAGACCACTGATACATCAACTTGATAATTTATATACTGTATCTTGCACACAAAAGTGTAAATCGTATCTGAAATTTTTGATGAATAACGGCTTTGTGGAGCCATCGTGAAGTGAGCCCTTTTTCTGGTTGGCAGGGAGATCCTCACAGTAATTCTCATTCTCCTGTCATACAAAGTCGCCGAACACGCCACATTCTCGTTCACAATCGGTCTTCTTTTTTTCGGTCTAGCCCATGTCTTGCGCAAGAAATCATGCATCGTGCACTGGACAGGTCCTTATATGCGTGGGCGGAAACAAAACCGAAATGCAGATATGAAACGTAGAACGAGATACAGGGAAAATGAGACAAGTCTCATAATCAACATTGGTTAATATCAGTCCCGGAACTTGTTTATAACGTCGTTGCTTCATCCACGTTGAGAATCAGCGTAGTGAAGAACCTGATCATCTCCACAAAGTCGTTGGCACCGATATCTGCCCATATATAAATTATCGAGACCCCGATCAGAAGACAACAAATAAAACATACGTTCGTTTACGGAGTGTATGGTACTAGTGTCCACTCCGCCTTGATGACTATAGCGTACGATGTGTGGTGTAAGCTTCCAGTAGTACCTCGTGTCTGCGGCCGCGGGTCAGCATTCAACGGAGGGTTGACCAAAGAATACACCCACCCGTGTTTCCACTCATAATTCCGGGGCTTACGAATATGTTGTCCGCACCTTCAAGACCCCGGTGAGCATTGTAAGCTGCCTTGATCGTCCCACTCAGTAATCGCCACGGAGCTGAGTCTTCCGTGGGTGTCACCGGAGCTGGCTCTAAGCTAGTTCCCCAGGCATCCGTCAAAGTAAGCTTGCCTGCAGTGGGGGTACACTTAGGAGTAATGTCCGAGCCGAAGGCAGTGAATGTGAGATTAAACTCCTTCGCCAATTGCTTTAGGAGTTCAGTATCGCGCTGTTGGACCACGCTAACAGAGCTGAAAAAACCCGACATGAATAATGTGATTCCGGGAAGTGGTTTCGCAATCGAACCTCTGTGTAGCAATCCGGTGGTTAACGACAGCCCAAGCTTCCTCGGGCAGCGCGTTCGTCTTCACCCCGCCTTGAATGAGGTCAATCGCTTGCGTAGTCCCAATCAACGATTTGTACGCTGGGTCCTTAATCAATTCCGTCTCCAGTTTGCGTAAAGCCCTGTCAGAATGAGCAGATGTCTTGATGAGTGCGCGCAGGTGTGCCGGGAACTCCTTGGCATGCTGCCCTACACATTGAACAGTCCTATAAATAGGAGTGTCACGATCGAGCTGAGGTTTGATCGGATTGGCTTCGAACTCGACGAGAAGACGGGAGAGAATGCCAATACTCTATGGGGGGTGATTAAGTCACGCACTACAGAACAAAAAAGAGGTCCTAACAGTATGAGGGGGCGGGATGCTGGAATGACCGCCCGCGGTAGAGACTGTCACCATGGCATCGAAATATCCCTTCTCAGCGATGCCGGGGACAGCAATGATAGAGCCCCCAACATCGGAAAACCCAACTACGAACGGGATAAATGTGAGCCATCGATAATCATTTCCCCATTACTTACCGCCTTCGTCCACGAGGAGCGCGAAAGAGTCCTCGCCGTACTTCTTCAGTAATGCTTGGGACAAACTTTGAGCACCCTGTTAGAACAGTGTTACGATCGCACGCCCGGTCGTGGAACTAGACAGGAGTATGTTACTAGCCTGCAAGCCGCTAGCCTCTTCATCGAATCCGAATGCGAGAACAATGGTACGGGTGGGCTTGAAACCCTTCTCGAGTAAAGTCTCAACAGATGAGCTACTTGGAATTAACCTCATTTCCGCGAAAGGGAAGGAAAAATACCACGTACTATATGCCAATCAATCCACTCTTGTCGTCGGTGCTTCCTCTTCCCCAGATGGACTCGCCTATGGAAAACCCAACCTGAGTTCTCTAGCAACCAGAGACGTGACTCGTGCATACCGTCATAGTGCCCGGAATAGGGGGGATATTTCCACTGGTCGACAGTCTTGGGATCGACAGGAACAACGTCTATTAGAAAGTGTTACAGTAGTGATTGTCGGAGGTCCGGCCAGACCAACCTTGATGGGCGGCTAAGAGGAGAGGTTTGAGAGTGTCGTCCGATCCCTTCCACTCGTAGAGTAATCCATACGTGTTGACTTTGGTGAGTATCAGAGTCTCGTGGCTGGTTTGATGTGCAAGATCATGATGATAGTCGTCCTCACTTTTGAAAATATGTTCACATACGTAAGAGGAAATGACCGAAGGAGGTAGTCGTGAAACGGCCCGAAAGCCTCCCATCGCTCATCCACACCGACTGGGCCCATCTTGTCGTAGGATTCCGTACTGGGGAACTCAATAACGAGACGCCGGAAAGAGGACAGCTACTTACGGAACACGCACTGCACCTCCGAGCCATTCTACGGCTCTCAAAGCGAACGCATCCTGACTGAAATCGTTCCCAAGCCTTTCCCAGAGTGGTGCGTTGCGATCTGGGTAGAGGGCATCAACCTGAGGACAGATATTTGCGTTGTTGAGGAGTGCGAATCCTCTTCCGGGTAAGAATGGTCCAAGGTGGGTAGCACAACGGAGTACTACCGGGGTGGCGAGTAGGGTAATAAACCCATACACCCTCCATTTGGACCACTGAGAATGCCTTTGTGGGACTAGTAGGGTGGCTGGCAGGATATCTTTTTCAGCCCAGTTGGCCATCGTGGATGAAAACAGGAGACGTTCGGGGTCGAACTGCGTGGACACCGGTTATCGGTTATTCGACATCGTGAGATACGAAGTACATCATGTTCGCAGTCCGATTTAATTTGCTACATTCCACGCGAGGGTCCTTCCATGAACCCATCCCAAATTGTTACGACAAGTTACGACGACAACAAGACCATAGCTTGCCAAATATGACAAGGCAGATAGCTGAGTAATGGGTCAGGCCGGTCAGGCTTTGGGCCTTGTCCGTTACACCCAAGCAAGCACTTAAATGTAGAAGCAATGAGAACATATCTACAAGCGCATTTACAGCCACCTTACGACAATAAGCACACTCGAAAGACACCGCGTTTGACTGGAATCGGGAGGTAGAAAACCACGGCAATGCTCGTCCTTCAGACAAGTGTAATAGGACAGCGCACGAGGGCATGCACGCGCGGAATAAAATTGAAATGTAAAGACACCATACACATAACGAGATACAAGAAATATGAGACAAGTTAAACATGTCAATGATCAATATTGGCCGATACCGGTCTCGGGACTAGATGGGTGCGTCGTTAGTGCACTGTGAGGTGACCACGTTCGCCTCTTGCGGAGTAAAATCCCCCACTGCATGAACATCACTCACCGTTTATAACGACGTCGCTTCATCTACGTTGAGAATCAGCGTAGTGAAGAACCTGATCATCTCTACAAAGCTTTCGGCACGGATGTCTGCCTAGATGTGAATAACTACGACTCCAAAAAGAAAATAAAACATACGTTCGTTTACGGTATGTGGGGCATTATCGTCCATTTTGCTTTTGTGATTATAGCGTACGATGTGTGAAGTGAGCTTCCAGTAGTACCTCGTATCTGTGGCCGCACATCAATTCTACGTTGAAAGCTGTACAATGAATACACCAACCCGTGTTTCCACTCATAACTCCGGGGCTTACGAATATATTATCCGCACCTTCAAGACCCCGGTGGGCATTGTAAGTCGCCTTGATAGTCCCGCTCAACAATCGCCACGGAGCTGAGTCTTCATCCGTAGGTGTCACTGGAGCGGGCTCCAACCCAGATTCCCAGGCATCCGTCAAGGTGAGCTTGCCTGCACTGGGGGCACCATCGGGGGTGACATCCAAGCCGAAGGCAGTGAAGCTGAGATTAAACTCATCCGCCAAGTGCTTCAGAATATTGGTGTCGTGGTGTTGGACCACGCTAACAGAGCTGAAAACCCGACATGAATAGTGTGATTCCGGGGAGTGGTTTCGCAATCGAACCTCTGTGTAGCAATCCGGTGGTTAACGACAGCCCAAGCTTCCTCGGGCAGCGCGTTCGTCTTCACCCCGCCTTGAATGAGGTCAATCGCTTGTGTAGTCCCAATCAACGATTTGTACGTCTTGTCTTTTATCAATTCCGCCTCCAGTTTGCGCAATGCCCAGTCAGAATGAGCAGATGTCTTGATGAGTGCGCGCAGGTGTGCCGGGAATTCCTTGGCATGCTGTCCTACACATTGCACGTTACTGTAAACAGGTGAGCCACGATAGAGCTGAGGTTTGATCGGATTGGCTTCGAACTCGACGAGGAGGCGGGAGAGAATGCCAATACTCTGTGATGAGAAACAATTAGATCACGTGATGAAAAGAGGAAGTCCCGACAGTATGAGGGGGCGGAATGCTAGAATGACCGCCAACAGTAGAGACTGTCACCATAGCGTCTATATATCCCTTCTCAGCGATCCCAGGGACGGCAATGAAAGTGCCTCCTATTTCGGAGAACCCACCTACGAACGAGATAAGTGTGAGCTATCGATAATCATCTTCCTGGTGCTTACTGCCCTCGTCCACGAGGAGCGCGAAAGAGTCTTCGCCATACTTTTTCAACAATACTTGGGACAGGCTCCAAGCACCCTGTCGGAACAGAGTCAGGAACGCGCGCCTAGTCGTGGAACCAGAAAGGGGAGTGTTATTGACCTGCATGCCGCCAACCTCTTCGTCAAACCCGAATGCGAGAACGATGGTACGAGTGGGCTTGAAATTCTTCTCGAGTAAAGTCTCGACAGATGAGCTGTCTGACATTAACCTCATTTTCGCGGTAGGAAAGTGCAGAATACCACATACAGTATTCCAATCAGTCCACTCTTGTCATCGGAGCTCCCTCGTCCCCAGATGAACTCGCCTACGGAAAACCATCTTAAGTTCTCCAGCAGACGAAGACGTGACTATTGTGTATACCATCGTAATTCCCAGAATAGGGGGGATATTTCCACTGGTTGACGGTCTTGGGGTCGACAGGAACAACGTCTATCAAAAAGTGTTAAGCTCAGAGATTTGAGATTTTCGTAGTCCGTGGCCGAACCTTGATGAGCGGCTAAAAGGAGAGGTTTGAGACCGCGGGCTGACCCCTTCCACTCATAGAGCAGTCCATACGTGTTGACTTTGGTAAGTATCAGAGTCTCGTGGCTGGTGTGACGTGCATGACCATGACATTTACTTCCCAGTCCATTCTGAAGATACGCTGCCACATACATGAGGGGAAACGATCGAAAGATATAGTCGTGGAACGGCCTGAAAGCCTCCCATCGCTCGTCCACGCCAATGGGGTCCATGTTGTCGTAGGATTCCGTGCTAATTCCAACAACAGAGGGGGACTCAGTAACGAGATGCCGAAAGGAGGATGGTTACTCACGGAACGCGCACTGCGCCTCCGAGCAATTCGACTGCTCTCGAAGTGAACGCATCCTGACTGAAATATTTTCCAAGACTATCCCAGAGCAGCGCATTGCGATCTGGGTAGAGGATATCAGCCTGAGGACAGATTTTTGCGTCGTAGAGGCGTGCGAATCCTCTTCCGGGTAAGAACGGTCCAAGGTGGGCAATACAACGCAATACTACCGGGACGACGAGCAGAGAGACAAGCCCAAGCATCCTCCATTTCTGCCTCTGAGGACGCCTTTCTGAGATCGATACAGTAATCGACGGAAGACCTTTTTCGGCCATAGTGGATGGAAATGTTAGTCTGGTGGAACTGGAGCTGGACAGACCCCAAGGTCCAAAGGTCAGACAGTCACATTACCAGTACAAAGACGGATAGTAGATAGCGTGTACACATTTACGGACTGATCGATCTGATCATCAAATCGGGGGCCCGGGGTGTCACGGGTTGAACGTTGAAGTCTGCAAAACCACTTGCAAAACCAGATACTTGTTTTGTACACGGAAGGACGGATTTTGAACGATCGCTGACGATTGAGGTATCTTTGAGTGTTGATAGGCCACTGCACCAAGGCTCAGCGCTCAGCGCTCAACGTTCAACTTCAGCATCTGGATCGCGATCTGAAGCTCTTCCAGAAAAGGACCGGCTATCAAACTTCCGACAAAATGGCTGGCTGGATATCACTCCCTGCGGAAAAACGGCCACTGTTAGGGGGTGGGATAACTGATATAGATCGAGCGAACAGTTTCATTCCACCCTGACGTGGCGAGAATTCTGGTCAAGCACGCAAAATTCCCATTCCCTGATCCCGTTAACAACCGATATGTCGGAACCGACATATCCTCCAAGGATGTTGGGGATGTCACTCCAAATTGGAGGGCCAAATACGCTGTGTCAGATAAGACCCTAGTGCAGAAACTTTGTCAAACCCTCGACAACATCCTTGGGGACGCTGTTTTTCCGGATGACTCCCAAAACGATCTCCTATTGCACTTTGGGCGTCATCTGCAATTCCGTACCATTGGTGCGACAGAGATAGAATTTCCGGAATTGGGTGAGAATGGAAGTAGAGCTCGGGTACGAATTCCGATTTCTCTTTCACAGCTGAGCACTAGCTAACTCTTGGGACAGAGTCGACGTTTGTTAGAAGATGGTTGTTTCAAAGCCGCAAACACTTTTTTTGCCAAGTATAGTGGCCCAGGGCAACGCTTTGATACCACCAAGGAGCACATTGAGCGGGGTCTCTCCAAGGTCGATTATCTTGTGGTGGTAGACGATAAACGTATTGTCCTTGTTGGGGCGGACTCGCCCTCACTCATGACGGTAGTGGGCAGTTGGTTATCGGACCGCGTAGTCGAGTTGGACTGGACTCCCGGTGGAGATCCGGTATCGAAAGTTCTCCTGAATGTGAGTACACAGTCCTTAGATGCAACACCGATTTTGACAATTCATCTAACTTATCAGGCCGCTTTGAATCTGGGTCTGAGGAAGATGGAATGGCTATTCCTTACGTGCCACAACTATTGGATCATTTGTCGTCTTGTCAGCGACGATGACAACCCATTTCTTGCCTTCTCACCCATGTTCAGTATCGAAGGCTCCTCTGAACCGTTTCGGGCATTTCTTGGTGCCATTTTGTCGGTCTAACAGGCGCTCCCGTTCAGGCCAGCGAATTCAACCCCACTATGGTGCTTAACATTATTCCTGAAGAAGGGGACGGGGGGCCTTTTGAAGATGACATCGATGACGGTTCGAGAGAATATCGAGGTTGTTCAACCACGAACATTTCATCAACGCCCCCGATGACCCGTTCTCGCGCGACCACCCGTCGTAATGCTGCGGTATCCTCCCCACACTATCCCGAGTCTTTCCAAGTATGGGTCCGTCTTCATTCGCCGCCCAACAACATATTCGTTCTTCCATACTGCGCCCAGAACGGAAACGGGAAACGATGCCTATGGTTGACCCACCACATAGGTTTTGGATCGACCGGAAATGTCTGGGAATGTCACTTCGATAACAGTGATCATTTGTTTGCGATCAAGGTCGTTGAATTGCTGCGCACGTCTGACACAGAGCGCCGACAACGGTTCTATAACGAGTTCGAGGTTTACCTTAGCCTTGAGACAGCGTACCAATCTGGAGAACTACACGATTGCATTACTCCGCACTGCTATGGTGCATTTGAGGGTGATAGGATCGGCGCCCTCATTCTTGGACTATGCGGTGACACCCTCAATAGCTGGGATGAGCTCGATTTTTCGGAGCAGTAAGCACTAGTGGTTAGTATCAAGGTGTTTGTTCTCAGATTGACAATATTTGTGCAGAACACGGGTCTACAAGTTGGTAGAGGACCTTCATCGAATGGGAATAGTCCACGCAGATTTTGAACCCCGGAACGTCGCCCGTGTTCCATGCCTGATCAAATTTTCAGGAAGTAGAAGGCACACCTGCGTGGAAATTTCGGTACGATATGGTTGCTCGTTTCACTTAATACCTGATATTGGTATAGGGAAATCGGAAAAACGTTACAAGTATTCTGAACTGAAGGCGGTGCGGCATGGTTTGAGACATGCTAATGTAAGGACCAACCTCGGTCCTACACCGATCAACACCACGGCACCGTGAGCACGCCAATACAAATCAAGTCGAACCGCTGTTACCAGCTAGTTCGCTCTGGTAGACTTTGGAAACCCTTCTTTGACTATTACTCGTCTATATAAGATTACTTTGTTAATTACCACTGCTGTGTTCGTTTCCCTTATCGTATTCTCTCTCGTAGTCGTTTTGAACTTGTTCCCATCTGCGTTGTATCCATGGCTGGCGCTAGCGATCTCATGACCTGGGTCTGACCCTGTTATGTGCTGACCCGCGCCAGCCGGCTATATTTAGTCATTTAGCCAGATGCTAGTCATGGTCCGGGAAATTACGCAAACTCCACATTCTTCGGTTCATTCAGTCTTTGTAATTCCCTTGTTAATGCCTCAGTGAGAGGAATGAGTTGGATTGCCTGTTTCTCATCTATTTCTGGAAGAATGAGGACAAAGACCGCAAGTGGCGGACCGATACTGTAAGAAATCTGGGAAGCTCCTTCTGCCTCGTCGACAAGCCTGCACCTCAACTCTACGAGTAAGGTCTTGTAAAGAATTGATCAGTAATATAGCCATTTCGTTCCTGATACTGTGATCGTCACATGTTGTCCGGCTGCTCCAGTTCCTCGCTAACTTCGCTCGAGACTGACTGGTACGAATTTTATATAGGGAGTATAGAATGTCCTCCAATCTCGGGGAAACCAAGCCAGTCTATGGTACCACACTTGTCGAATTGTAGTCTCTTTCGACCTAAAATCGTGCTCTTGAAGAACTCGATAGGAAAAAGACCGCCACGAGAATCTTCCGACCATGACCGGACGTTCTGCGAGTATGCCCTTCCCTACCATCGTGACAGGATTTGGGAATACTCATTCTCCTGGAATTGGTACGTCGACAACGCTGTCCAAATCACCAACCCCCAGCCTTCTCTCTGCGCCGCTACTAAATTCTGAACGACCAACGAAACCACCAGAGCGATGACTCACAAAGTCCAGCTAGAAAAGTATGGAACCCGGTGCTACAACAGGAATTCGACGAAGACTTCTGTAAATTGCTCATTGCGACTCGCTCTTCGTGGACCACCGCACACAACCCGCAGATGCGGTCATTTGTCGAGAAGTGGGTTCCAGGCGCGGTCATACCTGATCGTCTGGCCGATACTCGACCGAGAGGCGAGGAAGGTAGAGGGTACAGTCAAGCTCAAGCTCAAGAGGCGGAAGGCCACTCTTCAGACGGATGGAAAAACAAGGCTGGCAGGAAATCATCACAACGATGGTTAGCGTTGACTTTGAGGTAAGTCCTGTGAACACTTATTTCCCGGTACTAACTAACAATCAAATTACATGTGCAGTCGTATCTAATGCGAATGTACGACATTTCTGCATACAAGGTCAACGAAACTTCGCCTTTCAGTCCGGGGCACAAACGCTTGAAGTGCTTGAATTCGCTAGCTCATCACATGGCATTGGTGATCAGGACGACGAATTTATAGGCTTCAGATGACTAACTAAGCATCTTGTCGCGGTGCAACTGAAAATCTTGATAGTGACCCCAACGCAAGCCCCAACGAACACCCTCTGGCCATCACTGTGCAGACTTTAAGTGGTCCCTTGATAATCACTATCCCCCCTTTAAATTCGGCAATTCTACACCCCAAGCTACCCGAATGAAGAAAACATGCATCCTCCTTAAAATCACAGCTGACACAAACCTGCATCCGGAGGGAATTAACTTTCTGGAAAAGAGGTATCGAGAACCTGGAAAAAGATATGAAAACTTACGAGATATAGGATTCAGATAAGGAACTGACTGAACTCAGCCTGAATATATGCTAGTGGACTGAGCCGGGGAGAACGTCAAGAAGCAAGAACAAGCTATGCTACGCCCAAAGAGCAGGCACGCTAGCCATCACAGGCGGCTTACGCACATCACCCACTGACTCACTTAACGTGCACGCACACACTCCCGATGAGACTGGAGATCGAGAAGCACTTACACAGAGCAACATCCCGCATTGCAACGCTCCCCACACAACACCCCCTGCACAAGCCCGCGAGAAAAGCCGCTAACAAGAAGACCAAAAGACAGATCACCGCTACACAACCTAATGTAATCGTTCGGCATCAAACCAAATGAGTACGAAGACATCCCATCCACAGACAGGAACCCAGCCACGCTGCACAGAAGACCCTTCAAACTGGACATCGCAGACAACAAAGAAGCATCCAAGAAAGCGGACGCAGAAGGCGGAGAAGAAATCAAAGTCTACTCAGACAGACGGGTCGGCGCAAGATGGGAAAGTTGGCGCGGCGGCAATTCTAGTCAGGCCGGGAAGAGAAACCCGGACGCTACACTATCACCTGGGCGAAACTAAGCACCACACAGTCTTCGAAGCCGAATTAGTAGGACTGATGGTAGGATTACGGCTAATCAAGACGGAAAAATCGGGCAGAACCAGCTACGCTTTGGGAGCGGACAACCTAGCCGTGATAGGGGCACTCGCAGCGCCAAGCAACCGCTCCGGACACTACTTAGCAGACCTATGCATGACCTCAGCAGCATCCATTCGCAAGAGCAAAGGCACGGCCAACTACAGGCTAAAAGTACGTTGGACAGCGGGACACATCGGGATAGAGGGCAACGAGCAAGCAGACAAGGAAACCAAGGCAGCAGCGGAGGGGAAGACATCACCAATCGCAGACTTACCAAGAACTCTCAAGAAGCCCCTACGTTACAACAAATCGGCAGCAAGGCAACACTGTAAAAGTGCACTCAAGGACGTCTGGAAGAAAGAATGGGAAGAATCCCCACGAGCGATTAAGCTTAAGCGTTTTGATTCATCCATACCGTCCACCAAATTCCCAAAGCTGATAAGCGATCCGAAGATATCTAGGAAAGGCGCCAGCTGGCTGTACCAGCTGAGAGCGGGTCACTTCCCGCTAAATGCGTACCTACACAGATTCAAAAGAACGGACAGTGCAAGCTGCCCAGTGTGCGGTTTCCACACGGAAAACGCATAACACTTCCTTCTGGACTGCCCAGCATACGCACACGAAAGATGGGCTCTGATCAAAAAGCGCAGACCAGCAGAAACAGACTTCGCGAAGCTGCTATCAAGCCTAAAAACCGTAGCTCGAGTAATAACGTTCATACACGAGACGAGGAGAGTCGCGCACGAGGAAGGACGGAGGGGGAACACAACAGGGGAAGGGGAAGCACGAGGATGGAGAAACGCGGCCAATGCGCACTGGGAAACACGACCAATCTAGCAAAATTGCACCACCTAGCACGTTACATAAACTCCACAACTCGCCGTACCTACCAAGGTTCACTCAAGACACGAAGAGCACGGCGGATGACGTAGGAAGCGGCCAAACAACCTAACTCAACACTCAAGACCACCGAGCCCGCACCTCACGCCATGGCGACACGCGCGCCCCACCAATCTCAACGCTTGACGAGAAGCTATGTCGTTCCCCATCCGGGGAACGGTAGAGACCTATGATATAAAGCGAGGACAATGGGAAGCAGAGGGATTGCGACAAGTAGGATATTAACGGTGTAGTGCTACGTCTTGGGATAAACTTAAAGACAAGCTAGTAGGTGTGTAAATATCACCTTCAGTTCTGGTTTTTACTAGACAAAATAAAATACAGTTTATAGATCGCACAATGACAAGTCAGGGTGTTGAGTAAATGATCAGTAATCACATGAATATTGTTTATTCCTTCTTCTCTCTTCTCCCTTCACGATTAATGGGCGCCCTACCACCGACCGTATATACCACGGTGCCCGTGAACACGAGAAACGCGCCGCTCCATAACATGCCCCATGTGACATTGGCATCATCGAACAATAGCACACTGAGCACGAGGGAGACAGCCTTGCGCACGACCAGAACAAGTGTAACAGTTAGTGCGGGGACCCGCGTTGTGAGGCGGTTGACGCCTGCCACACAGAGGAGCTGTGTTAAAGTATTGGCTAACAGTGCGGGCAACACAGCTGGTAGGGTAATCCGCGCAGTAATTAGAGGGACGTGGAGCATGGTCGCACTTGTGAACAACTCCTTGACTTGCATGGTGAGGTCTTTGCGGACAGAAAAGAAAACAGGTAAGGACAGGAAGTGAAGGTAAAACATGGATTCTTCCCAGATGTCCGGAAGTACGACCGCCTTCATGTCGGCAGACGAATCGGTTCGTCTGACTCCAGCATCCGGTGGGGTAATTTTTGCATACGAGGCGTACGTTTTGTCTTGGACTACCCCAAGGAAGCCAGAAAGAACGAGGGCCAAAGTCAAGATGGCTATTCCCTGTAGATAACGGTGTGAATGTGAATCAAAGGTAGTGATATCTGCCGTTTGGTGGCTTTGATTTGATGAAAGCGTAGTCAAAATGACGCCAGAGGTGACGACAAGCACCGAGAGTACTTGGGAGATGGTATATCTAGTTCGGTGTTACAAGATAGCCGCAGAAATTGAGAAGCGGAAGACTCACGATTTGCCCGATATTAACCATCCCATGAGTATACTGATAACTAGCCCTCCACTTCGAAAGATAATGTGCACGGGCATGGGAATACTGTAGCCAAATGCGAGGTTGTTGAGCAAAGATATAGTGTAAAAGAGTCCGACTTGTATAAGGTATGGTGTGAGGGGTATCCTGCGAGGAAGTAGACGAGGTACGGGAATATTGAGTGGCCCGCGGGTGAACGTGACGAATTTGGGAAGTCCATGCAGGGAGATGACAAGGAATTGGGAGAATGTGATAAGGGTTCCCGACCTTGGGTATTCAGAGGTAACACGTTCTAGAGTGAGGGCATTGCTCGTGCCGAGTCAGTACACACAATAATGTAAATTGGAAAGAACGACATACCTACAGCACCCGCCGAAGACGAAGCCCAAAGTAACAAGCCAATTAGCCATAGATGCAAGATAAAAGAAACCCTATTGAGTTGAACCGAAGCATGGTGTGTGCCGAGTACCACGTCGTGGATATCGCGGAATGACACGTAATAAGTCACGTGTCGTCACCCACAACGGGACTGACCCCAGCCCCATCTTGAAACATTCATTGACGTACACGCAGATGAGCGATGTCGGTCAACACCTATTCTCAGGTACCAACTATAGCATGCTTCTGTCCCTCTTCCGTGCAGACGAAACAGTATAAACAGGCGCGCTTTCCGGGCTCACGTCGTCGCTTTTCTTGCAACCTTGTAATTTGCTCTCCGTCCGTTCACGCGACGTACTTTTTATCATCTGTCTACAGTCGACCTCATAAAGACGCGTCTTCAACAAGGCGATGCTGCACTTGGCGCAAAGTGGGCTCTATTTTTTTTCTTCTTCCCACCACTCTGATCTTCTTCTAGGCAGCGTGGCGCCATCTGCTCCACAACGCGAGCAATCGTCTCTTCCTCTTCTAACGGTGTACTTGGTCTCTGGCGTGGCACGTCCGCGACGTTGATTCGGTACGTCTCCTGATCGTGTTGGCCTTCCCTTTCCAGTGAAGTGGACGCCTGCAGTAACGTTCCCGGAATTGCTCTCTACATGGCAGGGCTGAATCAAGCCCGCGGCTTCATGGCCGTTTCTCCCATCTTCGCTGCCGTCCGCAAACGCGACCCCGAAAGACATTCGTCCGTTCTCCCCGTTCTCACAAACTCGGGAAATCTCTTGGCTGGTGCCACCACCCGTGTCGCCGTCGGCTTCGTTCTGAATCCGTTCTCGGTGCTCAAGGCACGGTATGAAGTTAGCGCATCCTTTTGCCCATTGCCTGTTGCATGCGCTTTTGACGCGTTAATTTTCTTTCGCAGAGTAATCTACACGCGTATAGTTCCCTGATTTCCTCCGCGCGGTCAATCGCTCGCGCGGGGCCTTCGGAGCTGTTTCGCGGGTTCCTTGCTTCGTCGTTGCGCGACGCGCCCTACGCAGGTCTTTTCCTGGTCATTTACGAGGGCGTCAAGCACGAAGCCGCGTCGATATTACCACCTTCGTCCCCTCTGACTTCTGCGGTGCTCCATAGCGGCTCTGCCGCTGCCGCTGGTACTGTCGCAACCCTTGCAACCCATCCTTTCGACGTTATCAAGGTTTTCCCTCCTTTTCTTCTCTTCTCTTTGGGCAATAACAAACTCTAAATAGACCAGAATGCAAGTTCGAACCGAACAAAAATATCATGGCCTCACCCGAACAGTCTTGGCTGTCTGGAACGTCAGTGACACTCTTCAGATTGACGTTAAACACTCTGATCTTACTTGTATCGAAAGGAACGGGGCATATATGGTTTCTTCGATGGTGCATCCCTCCGCCTCTCTCGGAAAATACTGTCCTCGGCAATCGGATGGGCAGTTTACGAATCTCTCCTAGTATTTGCGCGGACAAGGAACGTACAATAGAGTGGTTTATATTCTTGATTTATTCCTGCATTTTCTCCGCTAAACGCTTCGTGAGGTGTCCTCTCTTTTCTCTTCTCATGCGTGGCGCATTAATTCTTTACTTTCGACACTCGATTTCAGCATCGATACCTAATAAAGTACAACACATGTATCTTCCTGATAGCACAGGTCTTCCCTTCTCTCTGGAGTCCCTGTTTAAATGACTCGGAATTTGGATTTCAAAACCTTCCATGAATGTCTAGATTAGGACGACTGAAAGAAGAGTGGAATGAAGACAGTGTGAGCCACTCGAGTGCTACCTCTTAGTGCTGCGATACAAATACCTTATGCAAGGAAGACTTGGGGGTTGTCAACAAAATCTTCTGTTTTCTGGGGGATTTCTGGTGTCAGCTTCGAGATCTCGTCCAGGACTTTTGGGTTATTCGTCTGACAGTTCTGATAGATTAAAAACCGTGAAACTGTATCGTTTTGAAGGACTGCAACTTCACTCCACCTGAGATAGAAAGCGCCATGGCGCCTAAGAGGCGGGAGTTCTCTAGGATACCATACCTTTCCGTCAACGGCTAACCTAGATCACCGAGCCCAATGCTAGATTTAGGTACGGCAATCTGATGAGAGATTCGAGATTACGACGTAGGTAGAGTATTAGAGTGTTTGTGTTCAAGTGATATTGCTAAAATACATTCCGATGACACTGTGATGGCCGTACGCACGATTCTATGAATATTCCTTCTGGATGATCTTAGCGATGGTCTGTAGTTGAATGTTGGACGTCCCTTCGTATATAGCACCCTAAATTTACCACGTTAGGTATGTTTCGCTTCGGTGATTGAAACTCACAATCTTTGAATCACGCCAAAACTTCTCGATTCCGGTCTCCCGCGTGAAACCGAGGCCGCCTGCCCATTCGATCGCCTGCCCCGACACGCGTTGTGCCACAATGCTCGACCAATACTTCGCCATGGCTGCCTCTTTGACGAAGCTGCGCCCTTCCTCCTTTCTACGTGTGGCATTGTAGACAAGTAGCCGTGCACCCTCGATATCGACAGCAGCTTGTGCGATTTGGAAAGCCATGCCCTGGAACGTACCCACTGCCTGCCCAAACTGCTTGCGCTCGTACGTCGGAGGAACCGCTTTATCGAATGCTCCCTGAGCGAGGCCGAGCATTTGTGCTGCGATACCGATACGACCTGTCGCTGTCATGAGAAGAGACAAGAAAGGATCGGAAGACGAGCCGAACCCTCGTTCAGTATTTCAATGGCAATCTTATATCCTTGTCCTTCTTCGCCAATGACGTTCTCAGCCGGGACCTTCAAGTCATCAAAGCTCAGGGTGCACGTCGAACTGGCACGGATGCCAAGCTTCTGCTCCTTCTTGGCAATCTGGACGCCCATGTCCTTGGTAGCTAGGAAACAAGTGATACCCTTGTAACCTTTGCTTGGATCGACCTGCCACGTAATGCTAAGTAATATTCGTCACGCATACATAGCGACACGACACTTGCGTTGGCAAAGATGAGAAATACTTCGGCCTCATATGAGTTTGTGATCCACATCTTGGAGCCATTGATGATCCAGTTGTCACCGTCTTTTCTTGCACGCGTCTGAAGAGCAAACGCATCCGAACCAGACGCGGCCTCGGACAAGCAAAAGCTGCCAAGCTATACCCGTGTCATGGTCAGGGAAAGCGTAAACTTAGACCGGAGCAACTGGCGACGAACTTTCGATGTGGAAAGCTCTGGTAACCATTTCTCCTGTTGTTCTGGGGTACCATATTTACGGATGACGGTGTTTACGAGCGTATTGTGAACGTCGCACATGACAGATACGGACGGATCAACTTTGGCAAGTTCCTCGATCGCGATAATTGCCGAAGTGAATGAAGACTCCGCGCCGCCGTGTTCCGCACTCGTTTCAATGCCCATGAGCTGGGTGGGCTTGAGCTAGATATAACAAGTAGGGGTATGGCCACGCACTCCCTGTTCGAAGAGACCCTTGATTATTGCGGGGTCCATGCCTTCCTTTTCATCCATCTCGCGGACTTTAGGTCCCACAACATCTTGCGCGAAGCGCCTCACTGTACACCTCTTAGGTGTTTTTCTACAAAGTAGTAGTAAGCCGCGTACCGGATTCACGTAGGAGCTCCTCTTCCTCGGTAAATGCGTCGAGCGAATTCGGTGCACGCCACGAAGGGGAAATCGAGAACGCCCTGTTGCAAAGTGGATCAGCAAGGATGGTGCACCTGAACTCGCTAGAGTAGCAGACCTAAAGGGAACTTTGGACCGAAGGGGCAATCGGGTTGAGGCGAGAGCAGTGCGCAACATAATGGGCAAAGAGAAAAGGAGGTGATATTTTGTGGGGAAACGCCGCGGAGAAAAGCTGCCGTGAACGTGAACGCTGCCGTAATGAAACTGCTATAAATCACATGCAACAATGATCCGTACCACCGAATTCCAATTCAACGCATTTTTTCGTGCCAGTCAGTAGCCAGTACGAGACCCTACTTCCTACACCCCCGCTCCGGTCCCCTTCTTCCAACTATAAAAATAGGACGATGGGTGAAACGCCCTTATGACTGAGACCGTGCAGTTACGCGTTAACCATTATGATCGCACGACGTTCTCCACTTCGAGTAGCGCCACAAACGCGTCTGTTTGCTGCCACGCGCCATCAACGCCTTGCACGAACCGCTGGCACGCGTCGACGCGGCACTCGGCACCGAGCTTTGGTAGCGCATGCGTTTGCACCCAGTCCCACTCACGCGCGACTGCTTCGCGCGCAGCGTCTGGGTCAGGATAGGTGGCCTGTTCGCGTTTGCGCGAGAGGTACGGCTGGAAAGCACGCGTGATGGCGAGCCATTCGGGGTCGTAAGAGAGCACGACTGCCGTGGGCTCCTCGCTTGACGACCCTTCTTCCTTCGCGGGGATGTCAACGACCTGTAGGGGGAAAAGAGAGCCCCAGTACTGCCGACAACCAACAAAAGAAGAAAAGCCTACCTCGAGGAATTGACGGCGAGGAAGACACTTGTCTAGTGCAAGAAACTTGGTCTCGCGTGGTGGTGGTGGTGGTAGCGCGACGGTCTCGATGTCGTTCTCGAGCACGATCTCGTCTGGGTTTTGTGGTGCCGTGGTGCCTTTGGGAACGTCAAAGTCATCGTCCTCATCGCCTATCACAATTTCGTCGGGGTTGCTGGCTGCGACTACAGGGGGACCAGTGGGGTCGTGCTGCACGCGAGCTTCGAAGCGCGTGTGTAGGTGTGCGGCGAACCACCACGAAGGTTTGAGGTTTCGTAACAGGCTCATCAACGGCGGCGAGCCAAGTTGATTCGACTGGATATCGCTACGAAAGAACGGTTTGCGTCGGAGCAAGTCATTGACGTTCCCATGCTGCTCCACACCACTCGGCCAATCGTGGGACAAAAAAACATCTGGCGACGAGAGCTGGATATGGTCGGCCACCATGAGACCCCCACTGACAGAAGCTCACCAGTGCGAGGCGGCGAACATTGTATTCTCGAATGTGATAAATACTCCTCATTGTCGAGTTGTCATACGGCTCTTTTTCGAAGTGGCCTGCAATAAAATTTAAAAAAAAAGGTCTCAGAATAACCCAAGAGAGTTAGAGAATTCACTGGAATACTCACCGCGATGATAGTCGTGCTGTTTGAAAATTCCTGATGCACCTGCGATTCGGATCCCATTCACTTGAATACACCCGGCGTGGCCCAAGAAGTAAATATTTGGAGCAAGCCAGCCTCCATGATAACTTGCGGGAACGCAAATCAACAACGCACGTCTCCCATGCAGGAAATTATCACCGAAAGGACTCACAGTTCCCACAGATGGTTCGAAGCCTCATGGTTCCCACCGATGACAATCGTCAAGACGGGGGCCGTAGCTTGACCCGTATAATATCTATGAAATGAAAGCTCAGTTTTGCCGCACGTGGTCGTTCGTGTCAGGCGATCACTCGTTACTTACTTGTGGAAGTCACCCATGCGTTTATACTTTTGCGGCACTGCCATCGTTTGGAGATCGCGTTTGTCTCGGATAGCCTCGAAATCGCCGCAAATCAGGAGCAGATCTACTTTGTACTTCTTTTGCGTTTCTAGATTCTGAATGTGACTGTAAATTGCATCAAGCTCCCCATGGCAGCACCCTTCTACGGCAACCTAGATAGCACCCTGTTGAACAACACTCCCAAGTACAAAATGTGTTAAGTAAACCTTCATTTTGCTTTTGTTCGTTATTCTGCAGAAAATGTCGCAGGTAGTAATAGAACTTGTGAATAATTCGCAGCGCCAGGACCGCTCTAGTGGGCGCCAAGAAAACCACAAGCACGGTCCACCTCTGTGGGAATAAACTACTTAAACGGGTACACCATATTTGCATGCTGAGGATCCCATCGCCCGCACATCTCCTCACTTGCCTCACCATAATCGGTTTACTTAAATGAAAATCTGTCTTCTCGAGCCCACGATACATCGCGCATTCCGATACCCAAACACTCATTCGTTTTTTTCACTGGCACTGTAAGTAGCATTCCGACATACTGACACACCGCGCCCACGAGGCGGCGCCGCAATCGTAATATCTTGCACTGGTCAAGCACCTCTACTCCTCTCCCATCCTGTGAATTCGGGCACCCCTACACTTACGTGGCCACCCCAAGCTCCTTCTCGAGGCGCAGCATATCGTCAATGGTATCCAAAACGGTGTCCTGCCACTTGATAGGATTCTTCAAGCCGAGCACGCTCTTGGTGTTGCTGGTGTCCAGCGTAGCAACCGGCCCAACGGGAGGTTCCTTTCCTGTAATTACAGGCAGACGTCCCTTCAGCTCTGGTCGCTTCTCGGCGAGGACTTCGGTGGCATCCTTCCAGGTAAACGTGTTTGTGGACAGGGTGAACCGCTTCTGAGTCTCGGAGTGTGGAAGCTTGAGCGCGAGCACGTGGGCACGCGCCACGTCCCGGACGTCAACGCTCAGCAACGCCGGGGCGGATGCGGGATCGTACCCGCTGACGGGGCGGCCAGGAGGGCCGGAGATGAGCCCGTAGACGTACAGGTTCGATCCCGTTGCAGGCTTGTCGTAGACCTGGCCGAGCCCAACGGGACCGTAGATGAACGATGGGTGAATGGATGTGACGTCGAAGTCAGGGTGGGCGCGCTTGAAGTCACGCACGGCGCGGTCGGACAGGCTCTTGGAGATCGCGTAGACGTCGAACACAGACACACCTGGCTTGTGCGCGTCTTCTCTCGTCTGAATAGTGTATGCTGTTGGCCCGTATTCACGTCAGCTACACCTTCGCTTCCGCAAGCGAGAGAAAGGGTACCACCCCTCCCCTCGACTATTTGTGGCGCACTCACACTCTTCGGTGATGGTTAAATCCTTCCAGAAATCACCTGTCAGGGCGAGCGATACGACGCTCTCGGTGATGACGAGTTTCTTTATGTTCGCGGCGACAGCAGCACCGAGTATGCGAGTGGTTCCAGTGACGGCGGCCTAGAAAGTACTTAATCAACAATTTATCCGGCAACAAAAGGTTTGGATATTACGGACGTCAAGGACGACGTCTGGATTGGCATTGGGGAGCGCGGACGCGACATGAATGATGGCGTCAACCCCTGATATACGTTCAGCCATCGGATACAAGGAAACGGGGACTGGTGAGCCGACGTATCGCATACCTTTCACAGCGTCTGACAAGTCCGACGTGATCAAGTCGTCGATGACAGTGACAGAAAACTTGTCGCCAAAGGACTCGTAGCTCTTGTTAACGCGGGTGACGTTGTGGCTTCGCACCGCACTGACAACGCCGGCACGGCGGGGTTAGCATCGGGTCAACACTGTAGGACTACAGAATACGCGCGCACCCCCTAACAGTATATCCGCCTCGCAGAAGTTCGCTGATAACGTGCGAGCCAACAAAGCCAGAGGCACCAGTAACCTGCAAGAGGACAAACCAGTCAGGTCTCATACCACTCGAAGTAGAAATGAGGCGAAGATGGTTCACATACGAGAATGGTAGTCATAGTGAAGAGAAAAATGGAGAGCCTGTGCGACGCTCCTTGAAGTTATATAGTAGTACCTGTATAGTAGAGACCGAGGCAGACCGAGGTGATTAATCACAATGACCAATCGCAGATCAAAACACACGCAATGCGCTTCCATGGCAGCTTATTCACGAGTCTGCTTACTGTAAAGTCCACTATCGGTATGATTCGTACTTTGTCCGTCGAAGGTCCTTGGGCCGCATCGAACAGAAATCGCAGAACATCGGTGTTGCCAGACTTACTAAGGCCAATATGATTCCGTGACGTCATACAATGACAGAGAAAGTATATGTCCCGGGCCTCTTCTGAACTTCTGAAAGGCACCTCACAACTCGAAAAAATGGTCGACCAGCATCACGAGAGGGGCAGGGGAGTGGTAGAACGGATGTCTTGACAAACAGATAGAGCACCACTGAGGATAGACGTGACCGAGGGACACAGTTATTCGTTTCCTTGTTCCCGAAAGCATACAGTGATAACTTATTAGCACCGCATTAAAGGGCTCTCGGTGTGCATATCTCCAGGTTGAGATATGGACTGCACGACCTTCCAACCCACGGGGACAAGCAACGACCCGAGAATATCCGCCTGTGAGCGCTCAATTTTAGGATCGTTCTGATTTGATTTGTAAGACTTCTCACGAACAGACCAGCCATATAGCATCTCTCGGCAAGATGACCGAAGGTCTACTGGTAGATGTGTAATTATGAAGCGCATCCCTTTCTCATCCTCGGTGTTAGTGTCATACATCTTCCTCCAATTTAAGGCTCTTGGACGTACTGCCGATTCTGCCATCCTCAAGCAGGAAGGCGGGTTTGTCGCCCCTAGCTCTATCCCCCTCGGTGGTGACGGGCCACATTCTGGTGACGGATAACCAGTTGGTCCGCGTGCATTTACGACTGCGGAGATCAGGGAACGCTCAACTGCACTTGAAGGCAACAAGCAACGCCATCGAGGCAGGCTTCGACGGCATGGAGGTACATGCGGCCAATGGCTACCTCCTAGACCAGTTTTTGCGGACGATGTCTCCACGATCGCGTTGATCACCTCGAAAGGGAGGCGCACACGGTTGTCTATAGATCCTCCGTATCCATCTGTCCGTTCATTTGACTATTGGTGTGGAAATGATAGCTGACCGCATCAGCCCATGGTCCAAATTTCAGGGTGAGGAATACTCGTCTCGTAGTTCTTCTTTCCGAGCTCTAATGCGGCTTCATAGATATGGGTATGAAGAATTCGCTCCCTACTTTCGTCACTTTCATCGAACGCATCCGCGATGCGTACCCGGACTTCACTTACACTCACATTATCGAGCCGCGTATGGATGGCACCACCGACAGAGACGTCATGGATGAAAACCGGGCTCAATCAAACGAGGCATTGCGGAAATTTGGGGTGATCGCCTTTACATTGCGGCAGGTGGCATGGCAGGTGCTACTGCGACCACGGTGGAGACGTACAGAGGTTAGGTCGTGTTTGGCCGCCACCTCTTTTAGCAGTTACAGTCATGGACCGGTGAGCCAGCCAAAAAATTTGGCCTCGGAAGAACTATATATAATTCTTTGTCTCAAAATGGCATTGCAGGGGCCTTTTACAGTTATGAATAAATATATTACTGACTATAATCAGTAAGATATAGGGGGAATCTGCGTCGATTTAACGATCTGTAGAAAGTCCATTATCAGGTAGCAGATGCCTCAGTGAGCTGGTCACATCACACCTGAAGATTTCGAAATTAGCTGGTTTTGGAAGTGGGGCTAACTATCTACAGTAATACGGCATTGAACTACGGCTCACTCGCTCCGTCACTGCTTTATATGATTTACTATATTGGACCTCGTTTGGAAAGCGTGATGTAACGGCCCTTATCTCCCCTCCTCAGTCCCGCTTTACCCCTATGGTGGGATTTATCACTGATATATATGTGTACGGGGCTTCTATAACCATCCTTTTCATGATATGTAAAAATAACAGGGAGTTTATCAATGATATTAGACCACAGCATGTTTTTCGAGCGTTTTTCGACAATGATTGTGTTCTCAGACAGGATCAGAGGCAGCTATTCACTAGAAAATATTAGAGACAACATGAATTATGTGTTGAAAGTTTTCCCAAAAATCTCCGAGGCAGATTTGTGGCAGGGTGTTGCGTAAAAGCTCAACGTCTCACTAGATCTCACTGACCAGTCCTGGCTCACTGACCGGCCTATGACTGTACATCGCAGCGCGATCTTCCTGCGCCTAAAGGGACTCACTCTGACAGCCTATGTCTACGGAGGCTGCAGTTGGACACATTGATTATCCGTTCGTCAAGAACGTCGTGGCTCTGCAGGCATAGTGTGAATTAGACACCATAGAAACAGGATTACACTGTACATTATGCAATGCACAAGTCAATCAATGGCGTGTACTTATCATAACCTGAAGGTGCGGGTTTCGCTACTCCTTGACAACCGCGAGTGGTGTTGGATCGTACAGTACTCGTCGCAATATCCTTGTGCGTGCTGATTTGCTAAGCTAGGTCAGGGATGTCATCACCTGGCCAAAAACGATTAGCAAACCACATAATAGTCGTTTACGGGTAACACCTACGAGCTGGGGAGCTGATCGATGATCTTCAGACGTTTCAGAACGTGACCTGCGGATGCTTTGCCTGAGAGAGAACGGGTTGAACGGCACCTTCTACAGTAGCCGGTGGTGTGAATGGTGAGAGGGCAAGGAATGAATACCCTCATAGCCTTAGGACCGGCCCCGGAGAGCCAGAATAAGGTGTACAGGTAGGTGAAAGCTATTCGCCGGCTTAGGATACTTACTGAGAATGCTGGGGTGTGTGTGACTGATTACATAATATTGTACGCCTGGTCGACACCAGTTGGGTCAGTTGGGTGAATTTTGTCTGGTTTCTAGAGAGGCGATGGTTTACCACAACCTGAAGGGTGCGTCGTACATTGCGTGCATTAATGACAATAATAATTCTCGTTCCATACGCAGCCCTCATCAAAGGGATCAGAGCCTGCAAGGTCCGCCTAGTCTTTCGATTCTACGACCCAACAATCGCTCACCTTCTGTACCCAGACCGTCGCCGATGAACGCGCACTCATCCAACAAGAATCGGCAGCCATCAGAGCTTCCTTCAGGGAGGAAGACTCATACGCGCGGCACAACAATGTCGCGAAACTCCTATACATACACATGCTCGGTTCTCCCGCCCACTTTGGCCAGATCGAATGCCTGAAACTCGTCGCTAGCCCGCGTTTCACAGATAAACGGCTTGGATATCTCGGGATCATGCTCTTACTGGATGAGAGCCAAGAGGTCCTCACACTTGTCACCAACTCTTTGAAGAAGTGCGTCTTTGTGCAAGCGCCCCTGTGGCCTAACTGATCCTTCGCTCAGCGACATGAATCACTCGAATATGTATGCAGTTGGGCTGGCTCTTTGCACATTTGCAAACATTGCCTCTGAGGAGATGTCGCGGGATCTCGTCAACGAGATCGAAAAGCTCCTTGGATCCAGCAACACGTACATTCGGAAGAAAGTGTGTATCTGCGTTCACAAACCCATTTATTACCCTTTCCTCACGTCTCTTTATAGGCCGCCCTTTGCGCTCTACGTGTCATCAAGAAGGTCCCTGATCTCTCTGACCATTTTACCTCTAAAGCTAAGAACCTTCTGGCGGATCGCAACCACGGTGTCCTTTTAACCGCGATCACGCTGGTAATTGACATGGTGCAAGCCGATCCAGGGTGTCTCGAAGAGTTCCGAAACGTATCCAACCCCTCGTATAGCGCCTAACCTTTACTTACATGTATGCTTTCAGGCCGTGCCCCTTCTCGTTCGACATCTAAAATCTTTGGTCACTACTGGATATAGTCCAGAGCACGACGTTTCCGGTATCACAGATCCTTTCCTCCAAATTAAAATCCTGCGGCTCCTCCGGCTAGTAGGGAAGGGCCACGCCACTTCCAGCGAGGCTATGAATGACATCCTGGCCCAAGTAAATCATCACTAACGTTCACATTCACGAGGCTGACTTGCACACGACCGCGACAGGTAGCAACAAATACTGATTCGACGAAAAATGTCGGAAACGCCATTCTTTATGAAACCGTGCTTACCGTCCTGGAGATTGAAGCGGAAGCAGACAGCGGTCTTCGGATTATGGCCATCAACATACTCGGGAAGTTCCTCAGCAACCGCGACAATAACATTCGGTCCGTACTTCCTCTCACCGCTTCCCTATCCGACTTTTTTGACCACTCTGTGGATAGTTATGTTGCACTCAATACATTGAATAAGGTCGTTTTGACAAATACCGATGCTGTTCAACGACATCGCAACACCATTCTTGACTGTTTGAGAGATGGTGATATTTCCATCCGACGGCGGGCCTTAGAACTCTCTTATGCGCTCATCAACGAACAGAACATTCGCGTCATGACCAGGGAGTTACTAGCCTTCCTGGAGGTTGCGGACAACGAGTTCAAGCTTGGCATGACTACCCAAATCAGCCTAGCTGCGGAACGGTTTGCACCCAACAAGCGATGGCACATTGATACTTTCCTCCGGGTTTTGAAGCTGGTTGGTCCCAAATCTCTGCATTACTTCTTAGTTCAAGACGATAACGGCTTTCCCAATAGGCTGGAAACTACGTTCGAGAGGAAATTCTCTCAGCTTTTATCCGACTCGTTGCCCATACCCCCGAATTGCAAGCATACATAGCCTCGAAACTCTACACCGCCCTTCGTGCAGATATCTCGCAAGAGGCGCTGACTCTGTCTGCTACATGGATTCTAGGGGAATACAGCGAGATTCTGATCGAGGGCGGACTCGTAGACGAGGAGCAGGCTACAGCGGTACGGAGGACGTCCTTGTTTCTTGCTACTTCTAATAATTTCCGTCGGAGTGTAGGTAACCGACGTAGAAATCATCGACCTCATCCTCTCCATCCTCGACTCACCATATGCCAACCACCTAGCGCGTCAATTTGTCTTTGCATCGATCACCAAGATATCATCACGACCAACAACGAGTCCCAATCAACAAGAGCGCATTGCCGCTGTCCTTGCTGGGTACACGACGAACCCTGAACTGGAGCTCCAGCAGCGTGCGGTCGAGTTTGCAAGCCTCTTCTCACTTGGCGAATTGCGGGTAGGCGTACTGGAGCGTATGCCTCCACCAGAATTGAAGGCCACTGTCACCGGAGTCGGTATGTTATTTGACCATGTCTCGTTTACACCATTACCGAGTAACTTGCCACTAGTGAGCGAGAATAAGCCCGTCGGGTCTACTCGGACCGGAATTAGCGTACGTGAACATTTCTTGATCGACCTAGTACTTCACCAGCAACTTTCTCTAAAAAGGCCGATTTGCTTGGTGACGACGTTTCCGCACTCTCCGAGCACCTGGTGTCCGTTCCTGGTGGCCAAAAGACCAACGAAGATCTACTCGCGGAGATCTTTGGCGGTTCGAGTATGACGTCTCCCACCGCCCCAACGTCGGCTTCCCAGCCGCAAAGGACGACCGCTAGCGACATCCTCAGTCTCTTCGACTCGCCCGCTCCCTCTGCTCCGACACAAGCTGCGTCCTCACTCCCCTCGAGCCTCTTCGACTTGACTTCGACTGTCGTGCCCACACCTGCACCTGCACCCGCACCTGCTGCGGCAGCATCCCCGCCCAGGCCTGCCCCATCGAAATTACAGTCTTACAACGCGTACAACAAGAACGACCTTGTGATTTCGCTGACGCCGCAACGGTCGGCGACGCAGAAGGGAGTGGTGGACATCCTCGCGCGGTTCCAAGTGACGGGGAGCAGTACCGTGACCAACATCAACTTCCAAGTTGCCGTCCCCAAGGTGAGCGGCCCGCCCGTGCAAACCATGAGAGATACTTTTATTGATGATCTCGGGCTCTCTCGCCGCCGTCGCTAGACTCAGCAACTGCAGATGCAACCCATGTCGCGTCCGGACGTCAATCCGGGGGCGACCGAGACGCAGCAGATGCGCATCACTGCGCCGGCCGGTGTGAGTTCGTCATTGTCATATCCAGTCTTCTCCCTTCCTCCCTCCCTCAATGCCCTACTACTACCCTAATGAATATGTGCGTGCTGACTTCACACCATTCTTTTTTTGTTTTGTTTGGGCACGCAGAGTAACATCCGGTTACGTCTACGAATATCGTACTCGGTCGGTGGGCGGCCCGTTCAAGACCAAGTCGATTTTTCTGGGTTTCCGCCGGGTCTGACAGGCTAAATAAAGATCTTTCGATGGGCCTTTTACTTCATACACACATCGTTTTCTTCATACCGCGTTCGTTCTCGTGATGTGGAAAACCCTCATTCATTTCACCATCACTTGTCCTCTGGGTACTCTAAGTTTCATGACGTGACGATGACATATACGTAAAGCAATATCTTGAACTCATTGTCGCAGAAAGGAAAATTAGTCCAGGGGGCGCAGCTGGTGATTGATTGTGATTCACAACCTACTCCGTACTGCCCACACCCCGTGTCCACTCCCGCGTGATAGCGCCTGGGAGATCTCGGAATGCGCAAGAAAAACGGGTTTTATTGGTCGTTGATATAAAAGCAGCATCATCACACTCTCCCCCCAATGTGGGGATCGGGTAAGCCCGTCGTTAATACATATAGCGTGCATCTACTCTTTCTGCGTCCACCTCTGCTCCTCCTACAAGAAACCAGAAGGAAACAAACAGGTAAACAGACAGACAGAGAGGGCAAGCAGATAAATAAATAACGGCCTGCTGTGCAAAGACTGTACTATCACGTGTCTGTCAGGAAGAGGAAGGTAAAAGAGGAAGGTCAAGGCCATCGGTTGTCGAAATCCGGGCTGTGAGGCGTGCGGATCCAAGACCGTAGTAGGGGATTGGCACGCAGATCATTGTTCCTGGTACCGAGAGGATGGAAGAGAGACAGGTTTCTCCAAATGAGGGCGTCGGCGTGTGGGACTTCAGGGTGTTGCCTTCGAGGTGTGTTTGAAGACGCCGCAATAGGGGCACATCTTCGGGACATGCCATTGTGTCTGCTGGGGGCGTGCCGGTTTGTGTAGCCAAACATTACAAACATTGCAGGAGTCCTGTTGTGGTGCAGTACCTTGTTTTCTCCTTTTCGCGTCGGGACCTGGGAAGTTTAAGGGGGACAGTGGATACACTTCAACTAAATGGTCAGAGGGCCGTCGCGAGGTAAATGCCTCTACAGCTTCCCAAAATGACCTCCGCATTGGCCCAAGTACACCGAGAGTACGTAGGGAAGGGAGGATAGTTGTGTGCTCCCTGTCTGCTGGATGTAAAGCACGCAAGATGTCTGTCGCGAGTTCACCAGTCACACGAAAGTCTTCTGCTCCACCGAATCCGCGGATAAGCTCCAGCCATTGTTCCCTGTTCATGTCATCCTGACCGTTTGAGAGTTGGGTCGTATAGATGCCTAGACCTTCAATACGGGATAAGCGAGGGGAAAGCTGATCCCAGATTTGAGTGATGGCGGACAACTGCCAGTCTAATTGGTCGCACGATACTCGCAATCTAAGCTGTGTGGGAGCTCCTGGCCGGGTAAAGCAGATGGAAACAAAATGCTTGAAGGATACAATGTCTACGCGACGATGCGATTTTTGCATTTCGATTCGATCGATGAATTGGACAAGTTGTGAGATGTGGAAGATGAGTTGGTTGAAGAACCTGACTTGGATATCCACGAGACGAGGGGCATCGATTCTAGTCACAAGGTCATTTAAGTACTCGCTTGTTCCCCGAAATTTGAAGTAGGAAAGGACGGGAAGAACAACGCGTTCCCCGGGAAAAGGAGATATACCAATGTGACCAGGGCTGGAGGCGGGAGAAAGGAAATGGAGCGAAAGAGATTGAAGCTGGGCCATCCTGGACAACCCATCAGCGAGCGCTTCGGGTGAAAAATAACCAATTTCGTGAAGCTTAAGATCGACAAGGTTCTCGGAGGAAAAAAGTAGCTGCGGGAGGGCAAGAAAGGAAATTCTGGTTGAGTGGAGCCTTCGCAGGCGTGTACCCCATCGAAAAGTGCTGGGGAGGGCTTGTTGCGTGTTATCCACGGATCGAAGGATGAGCTCTTCTAATCTCAAAAAAGGCTCTTCGATAGTGAATAACTTTCCCAGGAGAGAAGTTGTGATCGTGAGGCTAATGGAGCTAACACGGTCAGATTGCTTCAGTGCGGCGATGATGTTGTCCTCGTCCTCGGGAGTAGGAGGATCGAGAGTTGGAGATCCCCCATACTGTACGAAAATAGGCGGGGCTGAAAAGAAATCCAGGGTTTTCAAGACAAGCGTAGGCCAATACCGCGGAGTAGCATTCAGACAATGACGAAATATTTTCAGAAGGTTGTCCTTGGAGAGCATCTCAATCGTCACCCGCTGAGAAAAAGGACCTAATCCAAAACAAGTTAGTAAGTAGTGGTGATGGCTCACTGGGAAAACATCGTACCTGTTCCAGGTAGTTCATTGATGTGGCATAGTCGCTCATATTCCATCCCTACAGGATGGCCAGAGAGCTGGCGTGAGGTCATGAGTGACACTACGGCCTCCCTCAAAGGCGGATGACGGGGCCCGGGTCGCGATATGTAGGGCTTGCGCAAGGCAGGTAGTACAGTTTTGCGCCACCTCTCTGATAGTCGCAAGGCGTGCACGGCTTTTGCCAAGAGGGTCCCAACGACATGAAACCACTTTACATCTGTGAATGAGCGGATAAGTTGCAGCCAATGTCCACTATTGTCCCATCCTTGCGGCTGCGCCGTACTGATGCGTAGACCCTTCACATTGAAAAGGGAGGCAAAAAAACGAAATAATATTCGAACCATGGAGAATGGCTGCCCGGTTAACGACTCGCAGAATAATCGTAGTTGAAGGCATGTGAGGGCTCCTGGCTGCATCAAGGAGATGGAGATGGCGTGCTCAGAAAATAAAATATGTACTCGATGGTGTGACTTGTGCATTTCTATCCGATCGATGAATTCGCTGAGTTTTGGGAGATTTGTGATGATTTTATTGAAAAATGTGACTTTGATATCCTCTAGACGAGGAGCATCAATTCTGGCGACGAGGCCTTCAAAGTATTGGGCAAATCCTCGAAAATTGAGGCGGATAAGAACAGGGAGAACAATGCGTTCCTCTGACCGTGGGAGTGGGGCATGGTGATAGGCAGTAGGGAGGAAATGGAGTGAGAGTGATCGAAGCTGGACCATCCTGGATAAGGTGTTCACGAGAGCTTCTGGTGAGACTTGCCGAGGATCGAAAACTTCGTGAAGCTGAAGGTCTACAATATTCCTGGAAGAATAAAGAAGCCGAAAGAGTGCAGGAAAAGCAATCCTAGTCAAGTGGAGATAACGAAGGCGTGGGCCCCACCGAAAAGCGCTGGGCAGGGTCAGCTGTACGCCCTCTCGAGACAGAAGAACAAGTTCTTCTAGTTCCAAGAATGGTTCAGAGATCATGGAAATATTCTCCAGGAGTGAGTTCGTGACAGTGAGGCTGATGGAACAAACACGATCAGACTGTCTGAGTGCGGCCATGATATTCTCGGGCTCCTCGTCCTCAAGAGCCGGGAGGTCGTGCGCTAGAGGTCCCCCGTACTGAACGACGATAGGCAGGGAGGGCCAGTAATCTAGAGCCTTCAGTACAGGCGTTCCATGCGTACAGAACAGCCGAAGATGTAGAGCCCGCTGAGACGCAAATACGATCTGTCTCCACTTGCGACATATATGCACAAGCCTGGGCCAAAATCGTGGAGAGGCATCAAGATAATAACGAAATATGCTCAGAAGCACTTGGTCGGAAAGCTTCTCGATCATCACTTGTCGGTACGGTAAAGAAAACACGTCAGCATCAGCAACTGGCAACTGGCACTATATGTACCTTTTCTAGAGCATTCGCTCGGTGTGATGACGGCTTGAGGGCATGACAAATATCGGGCATGGGTACGTCTATTGGGAGATCCGCGACATGCACCATCACTTCCTGCGATAGAGTATTAAGGGTGCTAGTAGATCACATACCTTGGAGAGTACATGGGGTAGGAATTAACGGGGCAGCTTTTGCTGGCGTATCTTGTGTAGAACACGCCGAACTTATGTACACAGTGGAGGGTGCCCTGGTGTAGGATAAAAATAGTATGGTGGTGGTTTCGGTCCAAGTTCCTCCGATAATTTGAATAAGAGGGCACCCCTCACGCACACCATACTCCACACACCAGAGCCTGGGGGCACCTCCTTCACGCATACCTAATATAGGGTGCAAATATAGAGGGCAGGGCACTGGCACCCTGACTTTCACGCATAACAATAGTACATACCTAGACCTCCTCGCATATTTAATAGCAGACCTACCCCCTCACGCATGCAGAGGGCACCATTATGATCCCGCCGTGGGTCAAAAAAAATAACAAAAATAGATAAATGTAGACCAACTGGTAAGTAGACGCCCAGGTCCCACTGCTGATGTGCCTAAACCCTAAACCCACGTTGCGTTTACTCATGTTTACTCGCGGCAGACACTCGGCGGCCTGCATGACCCCCAGATTGTCGTGGAGCTGTGTTTGGCGAACGTATGTATGGCAAGTACTGTAATCAATGAATATTGGTGAATGGTTAAGTACACACTCGAGAAGAACTGACCCAGCACGGTAAGGGAAACTCGTTTAATTTTACAAGTAATCGTAGTGGTAGAGAAGGTGAAAAAAATAATAACAAATGTGATGATGTGTGAACAAACTACCATAAACGGTCTCGACCAGTTTCTCTCTCTCTCCGCCTACACGAACATCCGCAGCGGGTGTCTGTCATAGACATTCTTACCCTCACTAAGTTCCGATACATCTGGGTAGAACGGGACGAGTGCGTCTTCCGCGCCGAGGTATAATGCGTTGTAAATGCGCCAATAAACCTAAATTGACGTGTGTGAGCAGAAGTTCCAGACGAGAACAGGAAAAAGATGGGGGAACTCACCTCGCGGACCTTGCGTGCGGGATGGAACAGACCCTGCAACACGTAGCTAAGCAGGACGCCAGGGCCAAGTGTGACGCGCATGGCCTCCATGGCCTCCATGACGGCGCCAATGACGTGCGGGGACGTCTCGAAGCAATTCGGCCAGACGAGGTTCATGAGGTGCATCATCGAGTCCTCGCATCCGAGCCCCGCGACGCCGAGCGCGAGGTGCTTCACGATCGTGCTGGCCGTCTGCCGGTGGACGAGGTCGCGGTCCGTGAGCGCGTCCTCGAGCATCGTTACGACCGAGTCGACGTAGTAGGCCGACTGTGGGCCGACGTACTCAAAGACGAACGAGAGCGCCTTGAGACAGCCCGTGCGCACGTTCAGCTCCGCCGTGCGGTACTCGTTCAGGATCGCGGGGATGCACGTGAATGGCCCGCACGTCTCGGCGACGATGGCGATAGCGACGGTGCTGCAGACTCGTGACTGGCGCTCCTGCACGCGCAGATTCGTCAGCAAAACGGAGAGCACATCCTGCGGACCCAGACTCTTGGCGATGTAACCGAACGAATTCACCGCCGCACGCCGGATACCCTTCTTGTGTGCCTTGAGGAGATCAAGAAGCTCGAAACAGATTCGCATCCACTCGCGCGCTGGCACGAATTCGGCACCACGATCAGCTGTGAATGGGCATGCATCAGTAAAAAAAAAAAAAAAAAAATAGAACGCGAAACAATCGAATATGGTGCTCACCAATACGACCAATCAAGTTGATAGATGCTTCTTGCACTTTTTCGTGACGATTGCGTAAAATAGGGGTCATTCGGGGGACTAGAGCAGAATATGTCAGAATCACATTATCGACTTCGAATATTTGGGTACTCACGAAGATCCTTTACTGGGGGGTTCATCTGGGTCATACCGACAACGTTGGCAATCGCACCCTCAGCAGCAATAATACTACCGAGCGTATCAGGATACTCCTCTCCCAGCTGCTCGAACAAGACCAAGCCAAGCTTGCTCAACAACTGATCTTCGCCACATTGCTTAATCACAACGGCGAGGCGTGTCGTGAGATCCGCCGCCTGCTGGCGCACCTTTGCGCTCTTGTTGTTCAGCCGCCACAAAATAGTCGACACTATCTGGGTGAGGTAAGGCTTGACACGGATACCCAGGGCGTTGACGACCGTGCCGAATCCATCGAGCATGACTTGGTCCTCCGTGGTCTGTTCTTGGAACGAATAGATGATGCCATCGACCAGACGGACCTCGAGCTTTTCGTCGACATCGGATGCGCCGAGGGATGCAATGACCTTCGTGATCGTCTCCATCACCATCTTGCGGTACGGCTCCGCCTCGTCCTTGAGCTCGTTGACAATGCGACCGATGATCTCGGACGCACCGGCCTTCTGAGCAAGCTCGACGGTAGTCTCGACCACTTGCTTATAGTTACGCCGGTCAAGAGCCATGCGGCGCACCCAAAACGATTTGAAAAAGTCTGGGAGAATATCTTGTTTGATATACCCGGCGGTGACGCCCTCTGTCGCAGCACACTGTTTGACCACCTTCAACACGATCTTTTTCATCTCCTCGTCGGACGTTTGGAACTCGCGGATAAGGATGACGGTGACCTCCTTTGTATAGTATGAGGCGTATTCGGGGTCCATAAGCGGGATGATAAAGCCGATGGCCTTGAGGAACGCCGCGAGGCCTTTGCCACGATGTAAACGAATGCCCAACCAGAGAGGCTTGAGGACATTATCGAACGACTCGATACCATAGGGCGCGGCAGCTTCTGCGAGGGCGGCGAGTCCCAATGCGGTCATAGTGCGGACTTTTTGTTGTTCGTCTGACAAACCGTGCGCAATACAGTCGACTAAATTGCGCAAATGAGGTAGGACTGCACAGCCCATCATAATTGCGATTTGCTGCACGATCCGGATGCCGGTGTGTCGCGCTTGCCATGACTTCTTGCTACGGCAGACGGCCTTAAGAAAAGGGAGTAGAGATGGGATACCGAGAGCGGAAGCGACGACGGAGAATGCGCGCGCGGTCGTGTTACGCACATACTCGTCTGCGTGGTCAATGTCGGGTCGCATGGTTGAGATCATGTGGGCAAGGCCGGCCGCCTTCGACAGGTTAGAGATGATTTCGCGACCCTCGACACGCGCGTAGTAGTCCTCGTCAATCAGGAGAGGCTCGATAACGACGAGAATCTTGTGCACATACGGGCGCACGAGATCATCGAGCTTGTAGAGAACTCGATCGATAACCTTGACGAGTAAATGACGTTCCTGGTCTTCGAGTGTACGCTCCATGAGCAACGGCAATATCTTATCAAAAAGTGGGCCTGCGCCAAAGTCACGGGCTTTGTCGGTAATCTGGCGTAAGGCCGTCTTGCGCACGGATGGAGTGCCGTTCTTGATCTTGAGCAATAGACGCATGATCTTGCGCTCCTTCATCTCTTCAACGGACAACTCCGTCTCGTCCTCCTCCTTGAGGATTTTGGCAAAGTACTGTGCATCTTCGGGCTTGAAGAACGCAAGATTACCTACACCAGGAATTTCAGTAGGCAGCTCAGGAGCGAGGCCGGCGGCGGCAGCGGCAGCGGCGGCATCCGAGCCGTCCTGGATGTGGAAGCCGCCGACGTCTGTGATGGGCGTCGCCATGAGTTTCCTCGGGGCGATGAGAGGAGCATACCCTGGCGGCGGTGCCACTATGGCATACCCCGTCGCGGGAAGGACCGCGTCGAGCTCCTCATCGCTAAGATATCGGTTGTGTTTGTCTTCCATCATGATTCCGGGCGCATTCATGATGATGGGAACCATAGGAGTGTCCGGTCCAGCGGAGGCTGGTGTCTGGTCCCAACGGGAGCGCTTTGGGGTTTCAGCGACATCAGCAGGAGTGGCATCCCAGCGAGAACGCCGCTTTTTAGGTGCAGATGCGTCCAGCGCCTCTTGGGACCATTCTCCGCTAGGCTTCTCCTCGACAGGTTCTGTAACGTCCCAACGACGTTTGCGTTTTGTTTCTTGAGCCGCGGCAGAAGCGGCAAGCTCCTCTGCTGCGTCTTCGAGCTCTGCGGCAGGGGGTGTCTTGTCAAGGTCCATCTTTTCCTTATCCTCTTCTCGCTCCCGCTTCTCCTTCTCTTCGATGGCCCTGCGCACACGTTGCTCCTCCTTTTCAAGCCTTTGCAATCGCATTGCTTCCTTGTAACCGCCTTCTGCAGGTTGGCCATCCTCCCTAGCAGCAAAGGCATCGGCACTCTCATTGGCTGTGCGGTTGAATCGACGATTATGGTAGTCGGATTGGCGTGCCGCGATTTGGCGTTTCGAGGCTGTCTCTGCGAAAGGATCGACGTTCTCCTCCTCGGCCATTTCTTCGAACTCCCTAAGAACATCTTTTGGAACGGAGAAGGAGTCGACGAGCCGAGGTGAACTGGGTGCGGACATAGTGTGAGGTGATGAAGGTACAAAGTTGCTTGAGCTCAGCTCGAGTCAAGGGACGACTATGACAAATCAACGCGTTTCAATTCACACGCCACCAATTCGCTGAATGACTAAGCAGCTCTACGGGACCCATCCACTACATTCGTTTTGGCGGCTGCGATAGCTGCACCTTCTCTCCTTAATTCTTGGATCACAGCCTGTGTCGGTGTATCTCAGAGAGAGTAGATACCGCAAGAATATCCGGACACTGACCGCTAATGCCTCCGGATTCACACCACTCTCAATCATTCCAATACATGTGGCGAGGGTCTCCTTGTCGAGTTGTGTACCGAGCAACTGAGAAATATCATAGAGAACTAGGAAATGGATTCACCATCACCATCCATACTCGTTAAAAGACATCGTAGCGTACTGTCCAAGGTTTGTTGTGCCGACGGTATTCTATCGGCCTCACGTGGTGCCATTGTCGGTCAGACAAAGAGACCAACGCGCAACACAACAAAACAAAACAGAATACCAACCTGGCCGAGATGCCGAAGGTAATTATCGGAGTTTGCTTGCAGGTCCGAGGACTTTCCGAGGTATGGCATCGAGTAACACATAACGACCAATGACCGAAGTCCAGCGTAAGACAGCAGCTACTAACCCTCTATCGGCCTCTTACCCCTCTCTCTTGCCCGCATCTGAAAACCCTCTGTAGCTCGTGCTCTTTGTCGCTGCCTCCATCTGCGCAACGTGTAGACAGAGATAAAGATGAGGATAAGGCCGAAGAATCCCGCCAGGGACTCGCCAATAATCGTTCCTTTCGGTTGCGCCAGCGAGGAGTGTGGTCGCGAGGTAGGAGAAGGGGCTAGTGTGGAAGGGGCAGGGATGATGAAAGAGGGAAGCGAACTTGATGAGGGCAAGGGGGTGGACGTCAGCGACGTGTGACTACGGAGATATATCGTGTCAGCGTTTGAAAACGTGTCATTGCGTTCTGTATATACCTCTCGTCTTCACTGAAGACAGTGACCGAATCAATGTCAAGCCTTGTTGGCGTACCGTCTTGAGAGGATATATATGTTACCGCGAGGGTCACATCTTGATCAGGTGGGAGATTAACTGCAGAAATGCTGCCTGCGGACGAGTCGAAGGTTGTAGAAACGAAGACATTTGAAGGCGAGGCCAAGACGGTGACGTTGGCAGTAGCATTAGAGACAGAAGATGTGCTGATGAAGAAAGAGGTGCCACGGAGGACGAGGAAAAGCTGAGGGATGAGATTTCCCCCCGCGGAGGTAGGTCCAAAAGTGGATGTCACGGTACCACTCGAGGCCCCTGCAAGGACGACTACCTGCCTGAGATACGGATCAGAAAGCAATATACGCTTATAATAAACGAGTGTTTCACATACCAAGGAGCAGTGCAGGACGAGGACGGAGATACGCCGGTATTGTTGCACACAGAGGGGATGTACGATATGCGGGAATCAGTATTCTCAATTGTAGTGACAATCTCGGCAAAAGCGCGGTGTCCATGGGAGAGGAGGAAGAATAGGCAATGGAGGGAGGGACCGGGAGATGGGGACCAACGGAAATACGTTGTCATGCGGTGCAGGAGGCGCACGGAGTGGTGGAGATGAGTGACGAGAACATCAAGGAGAAGGCGATCAGATCATCATTTGCTTCGTACCGGGGTCGCCATTGCGACAGAGCAAGACATTGACGCCCACCTGAGACAACGCGTGATAGCGTGCCAGAGAAAGCATTTAGACGTCCATGGTAGGTCCTTCTCCACGAAAAGATACACGAAGGAGAGAAAGTGGTTCTACTGGAAGAGCGAGGGAGAGACGGAGCGGCCTAAAATAAAAACGGGGTCGATTCGATTCAATTGACCACAAGACAGCTTAGTCATCTGGCGACTCCTTCGATACAATGAAAAGCGACCGATTTGTGTTTCGTTCCCAGCTTTGCGCTTCGGCTTCGTTGATACCCTCTCTTCCTACTCTGTACACTCAGTACGAGTAGAGTACGTTCTTGCCTCAACCACGCTCGTTTGCTATCACTTTCCTTTTCCTTTTTGTTAAAACAATTAAAAGAAAGAAAAAAAAAAAAACACCATGGCGCACTTCGACCACTTCAACCTCCATCGGAGACGTGTCCACCATCCCGCTTTTCATCGCGACGATGTTGTCACACCTGGCATACCTGGCGTTGACTCTTCTTCAAACACACCGAGTGCCACCGTTCCGAGCCTCATCATCCCTGTGGCTCCTACTATTATTGGTGACCCTTTCGCCACAACCACCACACCTACCCTCTCGCCTTCTCCGCCACCCGTTCAGTCAAGTGTGTAACCTTCACTCCCTCCTTTAGTTTCGACAGCTCACGTTAATGTAGCCACTACCACCTCTTCGGCGCTTTCCCCCTCGTTGACATCCTCCTCTCTGTCACCGTCTTTGACGTCGACCACCACTTCAACAACTTCAACCTCGTCCAGCTCGTCCGTCATTTCGACACCAACTACCACGTCAACTACTGTAAGTTTTAATTCGAATAGTGTATTTCAGGGCGCTGAGATATTTTCTTCTTTCAGTCTCTATCCTCATCCACCCCGACTCCTACCCCCACATTCATCCAGACCATCGTCAATTCGTCGGGTGTTCGCAGTTCTACGGTATCTCCGAGTCCCACTAGTTCTTCCACTCCAGTTGGCGGAACCTCTACCGGTATCATTGTTGGTGGTATCATTGCCGCCATCCTCGGATCCGCGGGTATTTTGGCTGCTGTTGTCTATTTTCTGGTTGGTCACATTTATTCACGCAATAACTTTTCTCACGTTATCATCCCAGAGGAAATGTCGTGGTCGCCAAGATGAGGCGTTTTCTGAAGAAATCTGGAATCGCAGCGATGCTCGCAGGCAGTCCGCCGCCCTTGGAGCTGACGCAGAGCCCGTCCGACCTTACGGCGCTCCTCCACGTCCGCCGTCCATGATTGAGCGCCACCTGAATAACACGCCGACCATGCCTCCGCCGTCCATGCCCCCCCGACAGCCAACTCTGCCCAACGTGTATCCCAACAACGCTTATGGAAACGGCTACGGTGCGACAAACTATTCCCAAAACTCTTTCTCTCCTGGCCAAGTCGTCTCGCCCAACTCAGCAAACCCGTTCTTCTCGCCGTATGCACAGGATGTCATGGTTTCACCGGTTTCCAGTACAGTTCCAGAATACCATGATGCGCCCCATTCCAGGAGCCCTGCATATCTACCTCAAGCCCTTACGAGAGAGCCGCCAATTCGTACGGCTCCTGTCGCGGTTGCCCATCAGAACTCGGTTACCGGTGGTCCTTTCAGCCCGGTTGTCTCATCTCCTGATGCCGCCGATCCTCAATATACCGATCTCTCGCGTTCCAGCGTAACCCCCTTCCAAGCTGCACAGTATGCAGAGATTACCGAAAAACTCGGTGCTCCTATGTCTTCCGTTTTGGGTGCCGTCTCCGAGGAACGACAGGCTGCTGTGTCCGACAATATGGCGGTTCCTTCTTATGACGACCCATCGACTCAGGGCATGAATACGAATACCGAGTCTCCTTTTGTTGATGCACCAGTTGTCCAACAACCAATCGACAATCCTTCCTATGAGTCGGACGACGAATTCCCTCTACCCTCTCCAAATGCATTCCATCAGACGCGTGTCCCTTCGCTCCCACCGACCTTACCAGAAATACACGTTCCCGAGCGCTCCTTTTCCCCAGTTGCGTCGCTGGAGTTCCCCGTTCCGCTGAGCGTGCGTAATAGTCCCTCGCCCCTCAGCGCTGAGTTTTCAGACTTGCGTGGACCTCCTCCCTCCGAGTCAAATTACAAGAGTAGCCCGCTCGCCACGTCTACCCCCATGCAAGCCCAAGAACAACCAACCGTCATACCCCGTGAGCCCAAGACTGGGGCTGCACCTACTAACCGTCCTGACACCGTTTACACCGTCTATGATGAAGAGGACGCCTACGGTGGATTCTGAGCACCAGTCGTGCCTACATAATACAATACGCTACGTCCCGGTTGACGAGGCGCCTCTGTACTTTTCGGCGCGTTCGACACCGCTTGTATTACTGACTCACTCTTTTACTGTGCCCCGGTCGCAGCGTCTTTGCCCTTCCCTTTTCCCGTGGTAGTGAGCTGTACATCTTAGTGCTCCTACCTTATTTTCACAATCGGCTTTTCCGAAATAGCGTCTCCGGCGCGTTTTGTTTTCAGCGATTGGTGGTGCAGGCACACTCCCTTGTTCTTGCTTTAGTAGTCTGCACTGCCTACTTACGCGTAACGAGCGACACTTTTGTTGATACCCCCCATTTCTTGATGTTGATGATGAACAATTGCGCTGTTGCTGCTACAATTGATTATTCTTTTTTACGAGTGTACCGAGAGTCAACGGGCCAATTGTCATCTCCAGGGGACAGTTCTGGGACTCAAGAAGTTGGGTATGCGACATGTTGGTCGGTGGCGGGCGATATGTGTTAATCACGAAGAATTGGAGCCTGAGGGCTATGTCGTACATTCAAGGCTTACTGCAGCGCGCAACCGGCTGTCTGAACCTTGCATCAAGTTCCAAGCTCAGGCTTTTCATGCATGCATCCGCATAATCTCAGTCGCCACGTCTTACACGCGGTAGAATCTTCCGCCTCTTTGGTGTGCTAGTGCCAGCGGATGTGACAAGCGACGATTTATTTGAGTCGCAAAATTGTAATCTAAGCAAAACCGAGGGCAATGAACAGATCGTATTGCACAGTTGTTGGAGTCTTGGTTGGAGTTGTGAAATACTTGAATTGCGCGAATTCAGGAATCGAAGTCGAGAAATACAGCAAAGATACAACCCAGCCCACGTCGATCCAGGCCTCATGTCAGTTTCAAAGTCCATTTCCAGAAAAGTCCACACCACAAGGCAGGCTGCAGTTGGAAATTTGTTACTTCTCACGGTGTCATTCATTTCCCTCTACTTTATCGGCGCTGAAACGCTGACGACTCGAAGCATGTAGTCTCCATTTCTATGTCCCTCCAGGCCCTCTGTGAATGGCTTATATAAAGTTCATGCTAATCCCCGAGCATGATATATTGACCGGATACTGACCGATGCTTCTCCGGTTGGAGTCGTTGTACGACGTTTGGAACCACTATGTATCTGCCCCTCTGTGCACGAAATCCGAACACCAACACAGATCACGGTGGTGGATTCTTAACACGAAAATGCAGTTCCTATCTGGTGCTTATATTCTATCGCAGGGTTGGCATCGTTGCTGGATATGCATATTCGTGAATCGACAATAACGGGACTTCACCATAATCCGCCGCAACGGCATACAATGGCGCCTGGTACCGGCTCGCTCTCCCGTCTTTCTTTTTGTTTGCGCCGTTGTCGAACGCAACATGTGCCTGCATACGCGCTGCGATGGCATCTCAGGAGGCTCCACAAACATGGGCCCCGCGCATGGAAATGCCCCCCTGCATCACCGCATCTACTTGTCCAGAAGGGTCTCCAAACCAAGTTCATGGGCATCAGCATGCCAAGTCGCCCCAAAGCAATGCCGTTAGGAAGCTGGATCTATTTCGATACGACTGTGTCTTGCGCGATTGAAATTTTCGGTGCTGAAATTTTCACTTGCTGTGCACGATGGAAACGGGAAGAGTGCCGTTCGTACCTTATTTCCATCTCGGCATCGGTTCAGGACCACCTCCAACTCGGCCACCCAACAATCATGTGTGTGATCTGCCCCATCCTTCGAATAGCGCCGCAAAACGTTTTGGCTTCGTCTGCAGCTTCCCATCCCCGAACAAGATCGGGCAGCCGATCTTCATTTCACCTGGGAAAATCATGCCCGCTGAAAGCCTAATCTCTGCGGACAAACCCATATCTTGCGACAACTTTAATAACCCCGAGTAGCCTCCAACAGCTATACAGCATCCCCAGGAAGCGTGTCTCCCAGTCATGCTTACCGCCTCGGGCTTTCTTCAGCAATTTTCTAATACGATTGACCCTGGATATATGCCAAAGCGAGCAACTCCGTCTCAAAATTGTAACTAGTATCCTTTCAATAATCCAATTCGTCGGGATCTTCCACCTTGATCTATCCCTATGCACATCTTTGTTCTTCAACAATGAGGAAAACCATAGGCCCCCCTCGCCGCGAGTACAGTACCGTGAGTTTTCACCAGCGTCATATTGCGAAAACTGTCATTGCACCGGGCATGCCAACTTTTATTCATCTTAGTTGGCGATCATCAACGTCTTGAGCGGCCAGAGTGCACCCCCACAAGTCCTCACAACTAGCTATGGACAGGGCAAGACCTCCCTTGTTCAAGTACGAATCGAGTCCCGCGTCCCACTAACCCCGTTATTGAACAAGGCTGTGCAATGCCCGCGCGGTTCTCGGCACCCGGCGCTCGAGGATTCGTTTTCGCATCTGGCCTCGGTGTTTCATGTTCACAAACCATAGAATGCGTGACTTTCGTGCTCACTGTTGCCCATAGTGGTCTTCTGCGTGCCTCCATCTGCAGTTTCTCCGCTTCACCCTAAGCTCTTCCCGCACAAATCAGCATAATATCAGTTGGGGCGACACGGAACATCATCAACGAAACCTCCGCCCCCTTCCCGCCCGGCGGTTGAATTACTGACAGAAACCTTGGATGCAACACGGATGGCCTTCCTCCGACGGTAGGGATGGGATCCTGTGAGTCTATTCCGTTCTGTGGCCGATTGCGCACTCATTCACACGACTACAGGTGATTGGAGTGGTCACACCGAATTGGGCGAAGCTGTTGGTGGCTGTCGGGCTATGGTGTAATATAAGCGCTACCGAACGAAATGCCACGAGGGTCAATTTGTTTCGACCCCTAATCCCCAATTATAAAAAGCCTGTGCTCCGAGTTCGTGTAGTTTCTCGTTCGGCTTGTGCCTTCCTTGCTCTTCACCTTCACCCATATTTTCAATAGCCCATTTACGTATCAAATCGTTTTACTATTACTGCTATGGGCATCGCAAGTCTCCCATGCAGCGGCTATGTCCAGATTGGGGGTAAGTTGCGTGGTCGATGTATACCCTGGGGTGTCCTTAACACTTGGTGCGGTGCTCGGTACCCTCTCCAGACAAGCAACGCGCTGCGGGCAGTACTCAGAACTTGGCGCCACCAGCGTCCACTAAGACCACTCAAGTTAACACCCGCAGTGCAAATCGTAACAGCTGGCACGCAGATACGACCTCGACGGGGCGGCGTGCCAGGTCGGGATGGTTTAGCTTCAAGTTTTCAGACTTCGCGATCCGCTTGCCTCCACTTGGGAGACGTTCTTAGGAGCGGGACCAGAACCCGTTGGTCGGGTCTGGTGGGAATCGCGCCATATCTACGGGATGACAGGTGGCTATCCATGCTGTGATCTAATGACGTGCAAATTGAGGCTGGGTACTCAGATGGATTGTTTCGTGGATGAGAGGTTCACGGCGTTGACCGTCGTTCTTTGTAGTTAAAAGTTAAAACTGGTTACTTTAATCATCACGGTCATGCTGGGAAACTTGGTGACGTTCAAGATGGTGAAGCGCCTGTAGGAAACATTGAATCTCAACGACGAGTGGTTTTCGCTTCATTGGGGTCGTTCCGGTTTGTGCGGAAGGTTCGCTGACCTATCGTCAGGTCTCTCATCTTGCTACGCTTCGACAGTCCATCTAATTCCAACAATTATTTCAAAAAGCTCGCCTTTTCAAACAACACGTTGCCCAGGATCAGGCGGTTATCACCCTATCGTAGCTGCTGGACTCAATGTGGCACTACTGTGTGAACTGTGCAGGGTCATTGCGTGGGAAGAATTCTAGTAGAATTCTATTCAGGAACAGTCTATTTAGGAACAACGACATCGGGCCGGCTCCACCAACAATCCTTATTTTGTGTGGTTGTGGAATCGCACTATGCGACTGCGGAAGGAGAGCGGAGTAGAGCCTGTGAAGTGCGTGGGGGTGCCAGTGAGATGCAACAAACCCTTGGGGATACCAGTACCCTGCATCATCGATGCCTCATCCACAGCATTCCGGGCTTCTGCCTACCAGTGGTTTCCACGGCCTTAGGATCTAAATTTTATTATCACAGGCCCTTAGATTAGTATTCGACGTTCCAGAAACAACATCGTGCGAGAGTATTATTGACGTGCCTCCTAGGGGCTGAACAGACCGCCAGCGAATAGCTGTCGCCTGTACACCTTATTTTGGTTCGCCGGGGGGCCGCTCGCTCCTGAGGCTATGAAGGTGGTGTTCATTCCTTACCATCTCACCATTCCCACCACCGGCTATTGTCGAGGACGCCGTTCACACCGTTTTCTCTCAGGCAAGGGATCCGCAGGTTTAGTCTGAAACGTCTGACGATCAGCTCCCAGCTAAGTGTTACCCATTTTATGACTTGTTGATCGTATTTAGCCAGGTGATGCCATCCCTGACCCAGCTTATCAGATCGGCACATACAACGACCTTGCGATGAGTACTGTACATTCAAACATCGCTCGCAGTTCTCAAAGAGCAGTTAAACTCCCATATATCTGCACCTGGTCACGGCATGGTCTGTTGTCACATCTCACTATTCATGACGAGCACCGGCGACAATCGGTCGAGATCGAGATATAGAGCTTATCGTCACTGTATCTTCTGGTAATGATGTATACAACTCGTTGATTAACTTGTGCGTTACATTATAAAGTACAGTGTGGTCTTGTCTCTATGGTGTCTATAAGTCACGCTACCATTCAACCATCCACGTATCGCTATGCCTGCAGAGCGACGGCGTTGTTGGAGAACGGATAATCAATGTATCCACCAGCAGCTTCCGTAGCATAGAATCTATCACGGTTATAGGGCGTCAGAGAGTGTCCTTCTTTCAGGCGTAAAGGTAGGTCGGGCTGCGATGTGGTCTGAGAAATAACTCCAATAACTCCCGAAAATCTCGACTCACGTTTGCAATAAAGTGGCGACCAAATGCAACCAAACCTCCGTACTTCTCCACCGTGTTGACCGCGGCAGCACCGTCCATGCCACCTGCCGCAATGTAAGGGCGATCACCCCAGATTTTCCGCAATGCCTCATTTGATTGAGCCCGGTTTTCATCCGTGACGTCTCCGTCGGTGGTGCCATCAACGCGTGGCTCGACAACGTGAATGTAAGCAAAGTCCGGGTGTGCATCGCGGATGCGTTTAATGAAGGCGGTGAAAGTAGGGAGCGGATCCTTCATGCCCATGTCTATGAAGCCGCATTAGAAGCTTGGAAAGAGTTGTAAGACGGGTATTCTTTGCCCTGGAATTTAGACCACGGGCTGATGCGCGCAGCTGTCCTTTCCGCACCAATAGTCTCCACAACCGCGTTGATCACCTCGAGAGGGAAGCGCACACGGTTGTCAACAGATCCCCCATATTCGTCCGTCCGTTCATAGTCTGTAAAAATTGATCTAGGAGGTAGCCATTGGCTGCATGTACCTCCACGCCATCGAAGCCTGCCTCAATGGCGTTTCTTGCTGCCTTCGAGTACAGTCGAGCATATTCTTTGATCTCTATGGTCGTAAGCGCACGTGGAACAACTGGTTCTCCGCCGCCAGAATGTGGCCCGTCACCACCGGGGGCGATTGGGCTGGGGGCGACGACATCAAACCCACCTTCCTGCCTTAGGACAGCAGGATCGGCAGTACGTCCAATGGCCCAAAGTTGGAGGAAGATGTAAGAGCCATTGGCGTGGACAGCATCCGTAATCTTTGTGTGGTAAATTAGTGCACACGGTAGTCACAGGACGTGGGGAAACACGAACCGCTTTCCATCCAGCAATTTGCGCGGCGTTCCAGATACCTGGTACATTTGCATACCCCGCTGCTTGAGGGGCGATGAAAGTACCCTCTGATATTATGAGCGTTCCAGGTACGCTTGAACGCTGCGCGTAGTATGTCTTGGCGAGTTCACCGTGGACATGACCCTTGTTCGCACGGAAGCGTGTCAAAGGAGCCATCACGACGCGGTGTTGAAGATCAGTAGTCCCGACGCGGAGAGGCTGGAAAAGAGCAGACACAGAAGGGGACATGTCCAAGGACATGTCTGAAATGTTGGCAAGGCTGTGAGAGGTGTTGTAGCAGTGGTAACGCGATGCGTTGATGTTCGAAGCACTTTCAGGAATGCATTAATAACATCGAACTCAGCCGTGAGAATGACGCTGTTCGTCGTATTGACCTTAGTTGTAATCACCAACTAAGTGGATCTGCCTGAGCCTGAGAGCCCTTTGTCAGCCCAGTGGTTTGTTAGTAAGCGCTAACCAGCACTGCGGTGAATGCCACATCATTTCTGTCCCGCTGCTTAAAATCGTACAGCAGACGTGCCACTTTAGATAGGCTCAAGGTCCGGGACACTGTTTACTGGCAACCTGAACACTCCTCAAAGACTGTGCGAACTATCATCTATGAGCTTTTTGACTCCTAGCAAACGCCCACTTTGAACGAGCATTGCTCACGTTCTTCTATGCGTGTAGTTACCCGCAAAGGGTGTGCACTTGGTGTCTGTCCATGCATAGTGCTCGGACCTATCTATTCTGTATCATGGTAATTATCACGCCGACGTCCCTGGTAAGACGTCAAGATCCGCATGCATCTCCCGCTCGCAGACATCAACACAACCACGAACGCCGACAATGTAAAAAAAAGGACGATGGCGATGAGCTTATGACCGAGGGGCACATTCGGAGGAAACTCGGTGCGTAGGGTCGATTCAACCCCTACCTTCAGCCAGCTGGTTGTACGCATCTTTGAGAGATGCTCATTCCGACATTGGCGTCGTGAAGCTAGGCTTGAGCAGCAACAGGGAGGGGATGAAAAACCCACAGTGTTGATTGATCAACTGAGATCATTAACATACACAGACACTAGGTGAGAGTCCTTACATTGCAGCTGATGTGCCCGACCCACCACAAATACCGAGATAGCAAGAGACGAAAAGGGTGGATGAAAAAAGGGTGGGCTTCATAATCACACAGTAGACTTTACATTTGCAGAGCGTTTGCTGTCACGATGTCAGCCAAGAATGGATAGGTGTGCCAGAAACCAAGCGTCCGAGTCCCGAGAAATCCTGTATGGTTGGCTGGTTTTCCGCGTGAATTTTATCAATCAGATCGGAACGGTCCGAGATTGATCATCTCATCCCTCGTAGACGGATTTTCTTGGGTCGTTGTGTCAGTCCTGGTAGATAGGAAGGTCGCACAGTCCACATTTCAGTCGTTGTGGAGATAATTTACACACACTAAGAGCCCTTTCATGCAGTGCTAACAAGTTATTGCTGTGTGTTTTCCGGAAGTTGTGTGCCGACAAGGCGACGAAACTAGAGCCCCTTGAGCACAGATGCATAGTGAGCGACTCACAAGCAAAGTTCGAATTCTGTTTTGGAGTACCGAGTGTACATGACGAATTTTTGAGGACATCTACACCTAATAGTGGGAGTAGTACCCCGGTCACCGCAGATGTATCTAATCTTGACGCGGCTGCGGTGCGGTGCAACGCCGGAAAACTGTGACCGCTTCCGCTTACTGCAAAACGTTGATCTAAATCTAACAAACGCTACCGACACCATCATGGACCCTTCAATACCTCTAGTTGTAGACAATGGAACTGGGGTAGGCTTTGTTCTTAGACGATCAGCGTTGGCCTACCTGAAGCCCCTCGCTATAGTTTGTGAAGGTCGGATACGCCGGTTCCAACTTTCCTGAACACGGTGAGTGATGTCTGAAAGGGTTCACCACGAAGATATTTTCGTTATTATTCTAACGGTACGAAAAAGTGTTCCCATCCGTGATCGGGCGGCCCATCCTGCGCGCGGAGGAGCGCGTCGGGGACGCAATCATCAAAGACATCATGGTCGGCGACGAGGCGGCGGCGCTACGGAACTACCTGCAGATCACGCAGCCGATGGAGCATGGAATCGTGCGCAACTGGGAGGACATGAAGCACCTGTGGGACTACACGTTCGCGGAGAAGCTGCGCGTCGACCCGGCGGGGCGCAAGGTGCTCCTTACGGAGCCCCCGATGAACCCCAAAGTGAACAGGCAGAAGATGTGCCAGGTCATGTTCGAGGAATACGGCTTCCAGGGCGTGTACGTCGCGATCCAGGCCGTGCTGACGCTCTATGCGCAAGGTGCGTCCCTAGAGGAGGAGCAGCAGCAGCAGCAAGCTGAAATTTTATTACAGGTCTGACAACTGGCGTCGTGGTCGACTCGGGCGATGGTGTAACGCACATCGTCCCGGTTTACGACGGCTTTGCGCTGCCCCACCTCACGAGGCGGCTCGACATCGCCGGACGAGACGTCACGCGGTATTTGATCAAACTCCTGCTCATGCGGGGGTACGCGTTCAACCGCACAGCCGATTTCGAGACCGTGCGAGAAATCAAGGAGAAGCTCTGCTACGTCAGGTAAGTATCTATGCCCCGTGTTTGCTTGAACTCTTCATTTTTCTTCTTCTTTCCAGCTATGACCTTGACATGGACACCCGGCTATCAGAGGAGACTACCACGTTGGTAGAGAGCTACACCGTAAGGCACCCCGCCTTGCTTTCCCTCTTTCCTCGCTTTGACCGTCTCTCTCTCCAGCTGCCGGACGGCCGAGTAATCAAGGTCGGCTCCGAGCGCTTCGAGGCGCCTGAGTGTATGTTCCAGCCGCATCTCGTCGACATCGAACAGCCGGGCGTCGCAGAGATGCTTTTCGAGACAATCCAGAATGCGGCCGTCGACGTCCGCACCGAACTGTACAAGCACGTCGTGCTCTCTGGCGGGTCGAGTATGTACCCGGGCCTCCCGAGCCGCCTAGAAAAAGAGATGAAGCAGCTGTACCTGACGCGCGTGCTCAACGGCGACCCCTCACGCCTGAACGTGCGTGTTTTTTTTTTTTTTTTTTTTCTTTTCCTTCACTTCATTTGTTGACGTGCGTGGTGGGGTTGGTCACTTTTCCAGAAATTCAAGATTCGCATCGAAGATCCCCCGCGCCGGAAGCACATGGTTTTCCTTGGGGGCGCTGTCTTGGCGGACATCATGAAAGGACGAGAAGAGTTTTGGGTTTCAAGAGACGAGTGGTACGAGCAAGGCATACGTGCCCTTGACAAATTAGGTCGTGGAGACTGAGACTTGTTGACTGGATGAGCCTGTATAACTATGAAAGCGCCTTTCCCCCTCTGCCCGTGTGAGATAAAAGGAGGGACCCTATTAGGTGTGAGTATATTCGAAGTGCTAACATAGGGACTACTCTATGATGAGTATAATGTAGGATGAATTGACGTATAGGCTTTATTGTCCGACTTCCAGAACCCTTCCCACTTTCTCATTTCTCTTAACTCGCCCATGGCCTCACCACTAATTATCTTACGGCCCTGGACAAGACGCAGCTCTCGCGCGCACATCCGCCGAATCCGCCGCTCGGGATTCGCCTCGTCGAGTTCATCGTCTGTGACCGTGCGCTCTTCTGGGGGTAACGAGAACGCATGCCTTTCCGTAAAACAGAGCATAGCGTGCGTTTTGGTCAACGCGAGCGAAACAGCATGAACGAGCGGGGGAGGGGAGTCTGGCAAGGGCAAGGGCGAGGGCGAGTAGTGCCCAAGGACGAGCGCAGAGAAGAGATCGCCGACGCCAGAAAAGTAGCCCGGGACGAGCGGAACGCAGCCTGTGTAGATCGTTGATGAAGGACCTAACACGGTCCCTGGTCCTGCACGAACGGAAGCGAGACAAATTAGGGACTGTTCTTGGTCGCAGGACGCGGAGTGGACGTTCGTCAGGGCCTCATCCCGCAGCCACTCTGCCATTGGTATAGAACTGATCACGACATTGGGGACCGAGTACGTTTCGTGGAGAACCGTCAGAACCTTCTGTAAGGAGGCTCTATCCACAATCTTGATGTCAGCGATCGTCCTGATAACAAAAGTGTGTAGCATGTTCGATTACGGACGAAAGCGGTCTTACTCGGCTTCGAACCAGTTGGGTGTTATTATGGTGGCCTTCGGGAGTAAGGAACGGTAGATAGGAATGACATCCGGCGAGACGTATAAGCGCCCAGCGTCGCCCATGACAGCTACGCAGGCTATCATTTATGTTGCATAGCCATACTTTGGCTATCACTTACGGTCCAGTAGGTATACGATTTGCGGGTTATCTTGAAGCAGTTTAGTCACAGACCTTGCCACGACGGACAGAGCTTCTGCACCAAATACGAAACCTGCGTAGATCATTGAGTGACGTGGAATTGATGTTATCGCCGAGCCTTACCGGTCAATATCCGGGTGGGCTTGAGGAGGCCGTTCTGCTCCATGGCAGAGAACATGGCATCGAGCTCCTCGGCGCTTGCCTTTGTGCCCCCAAATCGACGATAGCCTATTGATTTGATGTATTAAACAACGTGGGCGACGAGATTTGTCGTAAGACTGCACGCACCTGAGTGATTGGAGAAATTGACGGTGTTGACAACCTTCGAATAAGTAAATATATTTGATTTTGGACAGCTCAATTAATGAAAGCGCTTACATCCACGTCGTAGCCGAGAAGCTGAAGCGGGAACGTGGCAGCCTTTCCACCAACATAGCCGTATGCTACGTGGGACTGAATACTCATGACACGACCAATGTCTTCTGAAGCCATGATGGTATGACTCGTCCTGACTCGGTGGTTCCACTGATATTCCGGACGATTTAATACTTACGTGATTTTGGTCCCGTGGCATCAAGTCTCCGGACAACGTGACATGAACGCGCCGTGGGCCGTTCCGTGCCAGCCGGTGGGCCTGCTTAAGTTCTGCTGTGTGCACTTCTCTCTTGCCTCATCGCCTCGTCTCAGGACGTCCCCATGCATGACGGTGTCAGGTAGGCATCTCTCTTTCACACCTTATGACCTCTTAGATGATCATCTCCTTTCGGTCGTAGCCTCAGGCAGGCGTGGTACAACGCACTCAATGACGCACAGTCCTCCTTCAGACGCTTTCTCACCTCCTCTTCATCCGAATGGAAGCGCGTCCCTGTCCCAGGGGAAAGCACCTCTTTGAACTCTAAAGGAAAGGGGCGCTCGTCCGTTCCAGAACTTTCCGACGTCATTGTTCATCGCAAGTCAACTAAATCCGAAGACACAGTATATAGGGTCATCCTCGATGTACCCGCCGCCGATGACACAATCCCTTTCGATGCCTGGAAATCCATATTGGCTACACCAGAACTGCGTCAGGAATGGGATCCGGCAGTCGATGCTGCTGTTCTTCTTGAAATGCTGGACCCCACCACCCGAATATCCAAGACAAACTTCACACTAGGCTGGCCAGCAAAGTGCGTATGCCTCCGTTCTTCTGTATTTGTTTCCATACCTGATACATTCCAAAGTCCTCGAGACGCCGTCACAATATCTCGCACTTTTAATGACGCAACAACAATAATAGATGTATCAACATCCCTCCCACGCTCTCCAGACGAGCCTGCATATCTTAGACCCAGCCCACCTTATGTGCGCTCTAATGTAAAGCGTGAGTGATTTCTCAGAATCGATAGGGTTCATTGCTTTGACCACACCCGTGCAGTATTCGCATGGTGTATTCAGTCTCTACCACCCATATCATCTCAGCAGACGTCCCCCGCAGACACGTCCACTCGAAAAACCAACCCAGGTCGCCTACGTATTACCTGCTTCTGGCAGCATGATCTCCGTGCATTGTGGAACATTGGTACCGCAAGCAGCCTACCCCAGCAACTGGCCTCCATGGTTCTTGGCCTACTGAAGACCACAATCAAGAGACGATCACGCGTTCCATTATTGACCGGCTATGGGAATGGTGTCGCCATTTCGCGCATACGATTCGACCTGAACAGGGAATCCCTCACACTCGAGTATTCCGTCATTCCTGAAGATGAAGACCATCATTCTACGCACACATCCGACAATCTTCAAGGATTGGATGAGTTACATGCCATTCGTGAGCACCGCCGTCTCACGCGGACAGTCGAGTTCGGTATACCGTTACACGAAGGCTGGGATATACAAATCTCTACGCAGGCTTCGTCCGACAAGGTATCGCAACTTCCTTGGTCCGCAAGTGCGTATCGCGGTAGCTCGGTAGCAGCAAGTTCCACATCAGGTGGCCCCACTTCTGATACTGAGACTTTGCTCTATCGAGTGAAACACGCTGCCTTGCTTAACGACCACTCCCTGCTTAAAGTTCAGGTAGTTATCGAGCGTTCTGCGTCTAGTGGACTACGCCTGAATGGTCTACCCCAATCCGTCGAATCCATTGAAGAGCGAAATCCTGCGGCATACCTCATGTCCCCACAGATGCTGCAGGATGCTACAAGCACAGCGGACATCAGTTTTCACACTGTTTCCTCCGCAGCTACGGGTAGGAGTACACTGTCTGGTTCGAGCGCCTCCAAAGGCGTTTCGCAGCCCCTTCGATCAACGACCGAGCGATCGACCGCTCAAGAGAAATCAATCCTAAGTCGTGTTCGTCGCAATTACATTTACTTTTCTTCCTTGCTTCAGGAACCAGAGGCGAAGTGGAAACGCAGTGAGTACAAGCGATCTTACTGCCTCACAAGTTTCTGCTTATCGTTTGTCACGTGGCCAGCCACCGAAGCTCGCGGTGTCTCTGTGACGCAGTTGGACTCTATCGATCCCACGTTGGTCGTGTACAAGGCCGAAGCCACATTTGTCGGCGTCGGTTTGTGGGATCTCTACGCCGCAATCGCATCCCCAGGTGCTCGACCGTATTGGGACAAGCAACATGAGGAGGCGGCGTTATTAGAAGACGTGAACGAGTTGACGGAACTATGGCACTTCAAGTCGAGGCCGACGTGGCCAGCCAAGTATGATTTCAGAGGTTTTCTTTTCTCGCTGGTTGTGACTTTATTTCCAGTCCACGAGATGCCGTCCTGCTCAAAACCGTCTACAAATCCCCCAGTACCGCCCACATATTCTCTTTCTCTGCTGATGAACCAAACTTGTTTCCTAATACTCCACAAGTGGATGCCAACACAATTCGCACACAGGTCGACCTCCAAGGTTTTGCAATTGAGGCTCTCTCTCCAACAACAACCCTGCTGACATTACTCGAGCAATCCGACCCGAAGGGCTGGACCAACAAGACGTCAATCCCGCAGCAGATGATTACTACCCTTGCGGGCATCGGCGAGTTCGCGATCAAATGCGGCGGACCGCCAGTGGCCAACAGACTGGCCGGCGCAAGAGCAACCGATATTCGCTATGACCATGAGCGCGCTCTTTTCAGAATCGAATACGAGGTATCTACCAGCAATCGGACTCCGACATCGCCACAAATATCCTCTTCGGATTCGCAATCCGAGGGTGGAATCCCACCGCCCTCTTCAACACCCATTGTTGAATGCGAGCTGCGCTGCGACATGGACACCTGGGCAGCTTCCCTCGACATCGTAGTCGATCCACCGCCCCAGTCAATCTCCTGCCTCCGCCGCCATCGTTTGTCATCGGGAGGTGGCGGCCTCTGGCTCACACTGACACACGACGCCGTCCTTGCCGGTGAGGAACGCCTCCTGGCCATCGTGAGACGTGGACCCGGTCGCGAACGCGGTGTCGTGATGCTTAATGGCTCGAAAGTTTCGGTGGACGTGGAAGAGCTTCCCGAGTCAGAAATTAAGTCGCTTAGCAAGCAGAAGCGCGTCAAGCCGCCGCGCATCCCGCTGGACCAACCGCCCGTACTTGGGGTCATCCGCCGGCGGCATAGGGACTGGAGTGGAGAGGGCGACGATTCGAGTACGGAACCGCCGAGTCCGACTGTGGACGGAACCCCAGAGAGCCGAAACTCGACGTGGTCTAGCGCAGTGCCAAAGTTCCGCAGTCCGTTGGGGCGATATTTCATGCAAGCGATGGAACAGGCAGCGACTACGACGCAGCAGGCTGTTGCTGCTATCTCGCCTTCTTCCTCCGGGGACAGCCCGACCTACTCTTCTTGCGAGTATCCTCTCCAATACGCACTCAACGCACTACAATACCTCCAAGCGCTTCATTCACGATCGACAACCCTCTCTGACGGCTGGACGCTCATTTCAGAAAAGGGCTTCCCGTTGCACCGCAAACTATCGCCTGAGATTTCGACCTCTTTGCCGGTTTACAAAGGCGAAAGGGTCATCGAAGGGATTTCGGCAGAGGAGATCGCAGCAGTGGTGACGAGTTACGACGCGCGAAAGCGATGGGACGACCGTTTCGTCGGTGCTCAGGTGCTCGAGGCGTTTGCAGGAGCAGGCGGAGCCCACACGGCGTTCACAGTAAGCAAGGCCAATTTTCCGTTTCGCGACCGCGGATTCTATCTCGCGTCCATTCTTGCGCGCGGCCAGCGTGAGGGTAAGGAGGGCGCTTCGGACAGCCGATCACCACCGTTCTTCTGCGTCTCGGCATCATTCCCACCCGAGTTGGCAAGCGCGTTCACGACGGCGAAATATAACCCTTACAACCTTCCGATTGGGCGGATGTTCATCGACGGGTGGATTCTGGAGACTCTAGACCCATACACGACGGAAAACTACGCGATCCCATCTACGCGCTGTACACGTGTGGTCTCTGCCGACTTCGCGGGATCACTTCCGGCCGCGGTCAATGCCGTGGGTAATACGACGCTTGTCAAGACGCTCCTGTCCGTCGAAACGTACATCAAGAGCATCGCGTCGCTCCCCTTTGCGCGCCTGCCCGCCGCGGGGATGTTTTTCGTAGACAAGCGAACGGAGGAGCACACAGAACCGAGCGCGTGGACGGTGAAACAGCGCGACGAGAGTCGTGTGCTCGTGCAGACGCGCTGGACGCCAGACGACCGTGTGTACCGCTGCGCCGTGCTCCTGACCATCCCCGTCACCGAGCCGGTGCCCCCGCCCGCCCCGCCAACTTCTCCAAACGCGAGTTCCAGCAAATTCGATCAGGTCAAAACGGCACTTAGCTCTGGTCTCCCATCGTCCGCGCCTGCGACTCCTGAGATGACCGGGTCAACGCTCACGATACGCCCGCATAGCCGATCGGTGTCGTCCTCGACAGCAACGCCCATGCTGCGACGGGTGACGTCGGCGGCCATTGGGGGTCGGTCGCCGTCGACCGAGCGATCGCTACGCTCAGCGAGCTCGGCATTCACGGTGCGCGGGGAGGTGCGGCAGGCAGCGGACCTGCTCGTCGCTGAGGTGGTGGTCGACTCAAAGCTATATCCGGAGGGCTACCACGTCCGGCTCCGTTCACGCCTGCATGACCCGAGCAAGCCCATTTCATTGTTACCTGCCATTGCCACGACCGGTGACAGCGCCACTGCCACTGCTGCTGCGACATCGCAGCCGCAGTTCTTACCGCTCGTCTACTCGGTATACACGCTACCTTCGTCGCCGCTTCATTCGTCTGGGTTGGTTGTGGACCATCCTCCACGGCACCTGCTGCGATTGACGCTCCCGACGGCGCATACGCAGATATCGACATTGCTGGACCCGCTAACGGGGGAGACACGAGCGCCGCCACCGAAGCCTCAATGGTTGCTCGATCTAAGTGAAAAAGGCGCGGTGATTGAAGTGGAGATCTTACCAGCCACGCAGTTGGTCGCTGCTGGAAGCGGGAAAAGGACAAAAAGTGATGATGATACGACGGTCACGATCGACGGTGTCGCTGTGAAGGTTGAAGGGGAGAAGGAATCGCTGACGAGTCTTGGAAGAGAGGAACTACAGGACGATCGGGTGGCGTGGATGGCAGTGCTGTCAAGGTCTGTCTATTGCGCGGACAATTGTCACGTTTTTAATCATTTCGGAACTGACAAAAACGCTATCACTTCATTTTTCCCCGCCCACCGTTATACAGGCACTCTAGCGAATGCGAGAGCGACAAGTTGCCAACGGAACTGCGAAACGCAGTCGCAGTCGCAGATACTCTGCTCGAGCCAAATGCAATATCTGAGAAGGTGGCAATCCCAAAAACTGAGGACAGGGAGGAGGGAACTGCGACTGGGGACGGTGAGGAAAATGAGAAATCCAGGAGCATGGCACGCACAAACTCATCTCTATCTCTGACAAGTTTGAGACTGATGAAATCTTGTTTTTTTTTTCCTAGCATCCACCTCAGTGTCCGGGAACACCCAAGACCGCGTCGCCGACGATCGGGTCAGGGAGTGGAATGTTGCTTGGATTCTTGAATGGGTATCCGAATCCGCTTTTACGGTTTGCTTCTGGTTCTGGATCGACGTCACACTCGCACGGAGGAGGGCAATCAGGGAGCGCCGCATCATTAGTAGGAGAAGGGAGCAAAGTTCACACGGGTGGTGGGGTTGGCTACTCTTCTACAAGTGGGAGGGAGCTGGAAAGGTCGGGCTCTAGACAAGCAGCGCCATCGTCATTGGGGATGGGGACGAGGAGGTTCACGTTGTGGACGGTTATCGTCATAGGGTTGATATCGTTCCTCATCGGGTCACTGTTGCGATCGCTCATCTCCCCGGCCGATTTTATCTACGTTGCGACGGATTTGGGGGAGATGGGAGAGATGAGCGGAGGATGGCGGGAGGTGAAAAGGCTGGTAGAGGTAAAGCACATCGTAGGGGGATGGGACTTCCAGATAGCAGTTGTACGACGGCACTAGGATTGCAGAGAGTAGGTAGTGTATCGTATGTCGTATATTTACGGTAGTAGCATTGCCGTGGCGTGGCGTGGCCGAGTGAACCGCCGAAGCGAAGAATAGAAATAATTGAATCGCCGACCGAGACGTGTGACCAACCCGACACGCTTCTTTCGGAACGAGGGACAACACTAGTCTGGTCACTGCTGCGTTACTCGACTCTCTTGCTCCTTCTCCACTCCTCTTTCCTCTACTCCTCTCCCTCTCTCCCCCTCTCCCTCCCCCCCTTTCCCCAATGGCAACCGTCGGCCCCTCACAACCACCCCCTGGTTCCTCTTCCGCACCTGCTCCTCAGCCTCCGCCAGGTCCCCCATCCTCGGACCAAATCACCTGGGAGGGAGATAAAATGTATGCTTCTCTTCTCCCCCACCTATCTCTCTCACTACCCCCCCTTCCTTCCCTCCCCCCCACTCCTCACACATCTCACCCTCCCATCCGCAGGTTCAACATCTATATCTTAGACTACTGTAAAAAGCGCGGTTATCACAAGACTGCCACTCAGCTTGTCTCTGAGGCCGACATCCCTCCAGAATCGAAACCCCCCATCAATGCCCAACAAGGCCTTCTTTTCGAGTCAGCATCTTCCTTTCTCTCTCGTTGTCCGTTCCCTTCTAATTCGTTCTTCGCAGGTGGTGGAGTGTCTTCTGGGTTCTCTTCCAGGCCAAAAACAGTGGCGCTGGTTCGGAAGACGCAATCCTTTACACCAAGGTTCGCTCGACTCTCCCCTACTCGCCTCGTTTATATTCATCCGCTGCCACGCAACAGTATCAGACCCAGAGCAAGTTTCAAGCGCAACGAGCTAGTCAGGGACCTCCCCCCGTTGGTCCTCAACCCCCGGCGCGCTATCCTATTCCGAATGGTGTGCCAGGCTCCGTCCCACCCTTGCCGTCCGGTCAGATGAACGGGATCGGCCCCGGTGGACAACCCCCCCCTTACGGTCCACCTAACCCGCCTTCCCAACCGAATGGCATGCCTGGTCCTACAGGCCCTCCAGGTCCCCCGGGACACTTCCCCCCCGGTATGGGTAACCGCCCCCCGATGGGCCATCAGCAACGGCACCCCAACGGCGCGCCACAGTATCACTCTCCCACCATAGCCCCGTCTCCTCAATCCCAAGGTGGACCCCAACAGCCTCCGGCAGGCCCGATGGGACCGCTTGGTCCTTCACCGATGAACAGAGCTACCATGCCCCCTCCAAATGGCCCTCAGCATCCACAAGGTCCTGGTTCAGTTGGCTCCGCGCATCAAACACCCACCCCCACCTACCAGCAACTCGTCCGTCCCCACAGTAGCCACGATACCTCTTCGCAGAACCATATGAATCCTCACCCGAGCCCAGCCATGTCCGGGCGTCTTCCTCCAGGTCAAGAACGACCACACATGGATTCGCTCGATGCTGAGTTGGCGTCCTACCCGCCAGATCTTATGGGTGAGGCTAAACTGCGTGCTGGCTTGGGTGAGAAGGAAGCTCAATCATTGACTATGGATGAGAAAGTTTGTAATCACTCCCCTCTCGTAGGTGAATTTTCTGACATCCAAGCGTTTCTCTTGTAGCAACGCATCATACAACACGCTAGGCTGAAGCAAGAAGGACCACTCAGTAACGGCGCTGGCCCTCCCCCTGGAGCCAACATGCACGGGTCACTGCAAAATCGGGCACAACCGATGCAACAGCAGTTATCCATGCAGCAACAACGTGGTGCAAAGAGGAATAGCACTTCTCCTGGTGAGGAGGTACGCAGTATTTCGCCACCCGTCTCGTAGCGTCGGCCAACTTAATTGGTCGATTTGATTTGTCTGTTAGCACGAAACGCTACCTAGGAACGACCAGTCCCCGCCTGACCGGAAGCGCCCACGCCGGACTCCGAACCCTACAGAGCAGCAGCAGCAGCAACACCAGCAGCAACAACAGCAACACCAGCAACAGCATCAGCAATCCCAACAGCCACAGCCACAGCCACAGCCGCAACAACAGCCACAGCAGCAGCAGCCACAACCACCGATGGCGCCCATTGGATCACTTCCGCCTGGGGCACAGCCCATGCCTGGGTCTATGCGAGGTCATGCACCTATGGGTGGTGGGCAACCACCTCTGAGTGGTTTCGGTGGCCCGCAGATGCATCAAATTAGTATGACGCCTATGGCTTCGATGCATGGGATGAGCCCCAACATGATGCATGGACCACCTGGCGTGATGGGTCCTCAGATGAGCCAATCCCAGGTGCCCTAGTCTCCTTCTCCCTCGTATTTTCCTTCTTCTAACACGTTGGTCGCGAAACCTGATGTAGCTGTATGCGAACCAGCAGTACCGGCAGGCAATGGTGAACGCTCACAAGAACAGTTTATCGGCGCCCCCCATCGGGCCTGCAGACCCGCAATCTCACATGCGTGGCCCTGGCCCGCCCATGGGTGGACGGCTTGGCCCTCCGCAACAGTCGCAGCAACCGAAAGGAATGGGTGGTCCCATGCTACCTCCTGGTCAAGCAGGCATGAATGGCCCACCGAAGCAGAGTGGCAAAGAAAGTGAAGGCGACATGAATTCCGGGGGATCTGCGCCGACCCCTGGGTCACTTCTCAATAACGCCCCGTCGATGAACCCCCAACGCCCACCGACTGCGTCCGCTCCGCCCCCACCTGCACCGCCAGCGATGACGGATCTTCCGTTTGACATGTCCGAGATGTTTACCAACGGTAGCGGGGACTTTGACTTTCCCGGCTCGCTAGGCGATATGGAACTTTGGTTTGATCCGGCGTCAGTACAAGATGGGACGTCTCTTGATATGAAGTAGACCGCCTAAATTCCTTACCTACGGGAAGAGGAGAGGCCGATTAGAGTGGGATGTGTCCATCTTCCCGTTCTGGCCCTTTTCGCTCCGATTCGTTCCCTCAGAAGTCTCTTGGTGTCGTTGGCTTCCCTCCCCCTCGTGCGCTTTCTCTCCTGTCGTCCTGCTTTCCCACCCCGCGTTTTTGTGCCCCCTGTGTTTATCATACTCATTACCTCATTGTGCACCCTCACCTCACCTCACCTCAACTGGTTGGTTCCGCTGGCGTGCTGTCCCACACGCCTCTGGTATGTATTCTTCCCACTGACATTAACCCAAACTCTTTTGATCCGTGTATTTATCGTGGTCCCCGCGGATACCTCGACGCACACAGCCAGCCACACCTTTCCCTTCTAGATTCTCTTTCATTTGTCACTGTTAGTCACTGTTGCATTTGCTTTTCGGCTTGTTCTTTTCTTTTCTTTTTGATTGATTTGATTTGATCTGATTTGGTTCGACTGTTTGTTTGCTTGACTAGCCTTACTTGTGACTGTTCCCTAATTTGTATAATTGTATGATCCAAATGGGATATCATCCAAATCAGCGCCTCGTACTAAGATGGCGGACATGTAAATACGTCTTCCGTGCTCGGAACCCTGTCGAGTTGCTCCTCCTTCTCCTTCTGCCGTAATTCTCGCATCCGCCGCTGCTCGCCCACTTTCCAAATCACGTCCTTCAGTTCCTGCACGACGTCCCCCACGGGTGCCCACTGCACCCCCCCAGCACCGTCCCGGTCACCTTGGCCACCCACCACCGACAGTCCGAAGCCGCCACCACTCGCACGGCGTGCTTTGGCCGCCGCGATCCGCTCCGCACGCGACAGCTTCGAGCGAGGACGATTGAGAGAGAACGCACCATCCCCATCCGCGTCGCCGTCAGCGGGGTCCGCTCCAGCATCCGCCTCGAAGACCTGCTCGATGCCGGGGGCAGGAAGGCGCTCGAGCCCCACAACGAGCACGTCGCCGCATTCGTGTTTCGCAGCTGCGTCTGTGCCCTCCTCGTCCTTGTCTGGCCGCGCCTCGACGAGGACCGCGTGGGTCGGCGAGGACGGGAGCGAGGACATAGGGGAGTGCGCTGCGCGCGACGACGCGTCCTTGTCCGAGTCTGAGCTCTCGGCGTCCGGGCCGAGCGCTGGCACCTCTTCGTCGTCCTCATCGTCTTCATCGCGGGACGGCGCGCGCGGCGGGAGCAGGAGTTCCAATAATGGCTCGCGCCCGCGCTCGCACTCGCGCAGCGCGAGGCCAAGCTCCCGCCGGAGACGTTCGTATGCCCGCAGCGCAGGCGCATCTTGCGGGCTGCTGCTCCCGCTGGTTGCGCCAGCGGTGCCATCGCGCAGAGAGGCGACGCAGGACTCGAGGTGCTCCCGCGCGTCGTGCAGCGCGTTCGTGAGCGCGTCGACGTGCGCTGCGAAGCGCGAGAGGTGGCTCGGCAGCGGTGCAAAGGACATGACGTGTGATGTTCTGCTGCGTGCCAGACGCTGCTGGTGGAACGACGAGGATCGCGCATGAGACTCCGAAGAGACGCGAGAATGTGCTGTTGTTGGTGTCGGGTTTTCTGTGAGTAGTCGCTCGTGCTCGGCGGCTTCGAGCGCCTCGACGAGAGGGGCAGTCGCGTTGGCGAGTGCGCTCGTTAGTAGCGCCATGACCGACCGCACGTCTTCCCAGTAGCTGTCGCCGCCCCTACCGCTATCTTCTAGACCGTCTCCGCCCACAAAACGTAATGCCAGGAGATGTGACGCGGCATAACGCCGTGCGGCGAGCGCCCCGTTGAGCGTGAGAGTCAATGAGTAGAGGGAGAGTGGGTGCCGCGGCATCTGCATTGCCGTGAAACGCGAAGTGGAATATGAGGAGGGCGGGGGAGATTGACTAGAGTGAGACCTGTTTCCTAGACGGGTGATATGTGTTGAGGTCGGAGGTTGCGGGCTGGTCGCAGTATACTTGGGAGACGGCGAATGTGTGGAAAGAAAGAGGGATTCGACGCCCCTGTTCCGTCTCTGGCGCTGAAATTCTAGAGCAGCAGACGCAAACTGTCCCCGCTCGCTAAGCGGGACCACGGCATCGGCGTCTCCCTCTTCATCGGAGAGATTGGTAGCAGCCGGGTGGTTCCCTCTCTCTTCTTCGACACCATCAAGCGACTTTCCTGGCTCTGGTGTGGTAGGCGCACTCGTAGCCGCTCCAGTTGGCCGTAGGAGTAACGCGGATAAATCTGATCTACGTTTCTCCCACCGCATCAGAGATCGCCGCGATGGGGTACCAGCGTTTGCAAGAGCAGCGTAGTTGAACGACATGCTCCCATTCCACGTTGCGCGCTTGTCCGACGAAAGAGGTGTAGAGGCCCGCATACGCGACCCTGCTGTGGCAGAACCGGAGCGCGAGTGAAGCGGGGCGAGGGGTTTTGTAGGCGAAGGCGGTGCATACATCTCGGACAGCTGGGCGAGTGCAGAGGGTGCGGTGAGCCCAACAAGGACATGCCTGACATTGTCAGACTGGACTTGTGTGCTCTGGAGAGAAGAGTGGAGAGCCACGCGAAGAGGCGAGGAAGGTGACAAGGTGGGACTCCTGCTCAAAGTCATCAGCTCAAGCGTGAACGACGGGATGGCTGCGATAACGTACATGCTCTCTTCGAGCTCGAGAAGGTTGATAGCTTCGTGTACTGCAGAATCCCATAGATTTGCTGCAGCGATGAGGTCGTTAAGGGAACCCAAGGTCTATACGTTGATTTTAGTATGTGACAACGCGAAAAGGTTAGAAACCTACGGGCGTTATAAAGTCAGGTAAATCCCCAGGTTGGACAGAGTACGATTCGATATAATATAACGTAGTTCCCATTAAAACACAGAGAATGAAAGAGTCAAAGAATAGAGAAATGCAACATAAGCAAAAAAGTGTGAGCGACCACGCAGAGGTGTAGTGTTCCACTGAATGGCTAGGGATCGGCGGGGAAGGTTTTGTCCTAGATTTTAGGTCGGGGTCGTCAGGAGGAGCGTCGCCGGTCGAGGAAGATGAACGTCGTCGAGTCGAAGATGGCGCAGTGACGGAAGAGGACAGAAGAGAGGATGATATCACATCGTATTGGAACTTCTCGGAGAATTCGCGAAGAGTAGAGTGATGGTTTTGCGCGGAGGTTACGATAATGTTAAAGAGCTGGAAAATGAACACGTTCAGTATCATAGACATTAGGATAGCCGTACGTGGAGAAGACTGGGCGCGACTCATGAGAGTAGAGATTTGTGGGTCTAATGAAGGTCGGCGTAGGCGCTGGTGAACAGCGTTACCCCACGGCCAAGCTTACAGAAACCCGATCTGCCAACGGAAAGCGCTCCACGGCGGGGGGTTGAAACGAGATCTACTTGCCTGAACAAGGTGTAGTACGGGGGTCGGTAACCAGGACCACAGGCTGAGATCAGCATCCGTGTCAGTATCTGCGCACTCCTCGGAGAAAGGATCTGTAAGGTCGGACATTGCGCCGGGTATAGGTTCGAAGATATCGCCTGATTCTAGAAACAGAGAGGTGAGGAGAGAGGGCCTGGGTGTGTGAAGAGCGAACTCACGCCTGAGGTAGTCTTGAAGGGGGTGTTCGTTAAATAGGGGCTGGGCCATGACGGAAAATTATGGGTTAGTCTTGCTAGATATAAGTTAAATTTTGAGAGGACAGAAAGGAGTGCGAGTGCGGTCCGAGACGCGTGGAAAGGCAGATGCGAGGAAAGATGAAGACGAGGACGAGTGCGAGTGCGAGTGCGAGTGCCACACCGTTGCTATTGCCGAGATCAACTCGCTCGCAGCTCGCAGCTCAGTACAGCGTTACGGCACAACGCACGACACATTATCTCTCACGTAAGCTCCTCTAGCTTGCTTCGTCACCTCTGCCGACTATGAACGGAAAACCCCTCTTACTACTAGTATCACTACCACCATGTCCGACCAACCCGCTCGGACTGTACATCTCCTCGTTCTTATCCATGGCATGTGGGGAAATCCATCACATCTCGCTTCGATGCATCGCATTATTGAGCAGACCCGGGTTCGCCAGTCATTGGACAATCCGGATGGGACGGAACTCCATGTAATGCTCGCCGAGACCAACCAGGCCGAGAGCACCTATGATGGTATAGACTGGGGAGGCGAGCGAGTGGCGTCAGAGGTGAGCGGTGTGATCGTTACTCCTCCTCGAAGCTGACTCAATCGCTCCACACAGATCCTCCAGGAGATCGAGAAATTAGAAAAGGGAGGCAAGACGGTCACTCGGTTTTCCGTCACCGGATACAGCTTGGGTGGATTGCTCGCGCGCTATGTCGTTGGGTGGGTCTTGTAGTTCTGCCTCTCCTCCTGCCCTGGTGCTCATGTTAGGACTCATGTCGTACAGCATCCTCCATCAGCGCCAATTCTTCGCCGCAGTTACTCCAGTCAATTTTAATACCATCGCGACCCCTCATATCGGGCTTCTCGAATACCCTTCACTCCGGTCAAGACTTAGTTCAATCGTCGTACCTAGACTTTTCAGCAGAACGGGTAAACAGTTTTACGCCGTGGACAGATGGTCAAATACCGGGAAGAGCCTCTTAGAGATCATGACAGATCCAGGTAGGAGGCTGTACCTAGGCTAGACACCTGAAGCTAGCTGACCACGCCCTTAGCGCATGTTTTCTACCAAGGTCTCAAGTTGTTCCCTCATATTCGGATATATGCTAATGCGTAGGTCCTCTTCATTGTCTACCTCTGGCGTGCTCACCTCCTGTCATAGTATCAATGATGTGACGGTCCCCTATCTGACCGCATACGTGGATCTGGAAGACCCCTTCATCAACCATACCACGGATGGCCTTGCGGTGTAAGCCGGCTTTTCATGATATCCCGATCTTTGATTATTAACTATTCTGGTAGAGAATATGACGACAAATACTTCCCGATCATCAGATCTTTCACCATACAGGACACACCACCCCCCAAAAGTGGTCCCCGCCCGTATTCGCTAGCGTGGTTCAGATCCTACAAGCCGCCTCTCCCTCCTCGTCTGCAGGCACCCTTCCCGTTCAACATCGTGCGTGTTCGTGGAGATCCCTCGAGCAGGTCATTCGCTAATTCCGCACACAGGCCACGACTGTCCTCATCCCAATTCTCCTGCCCATTATCTTGACCCTCGTGTTGATCAGGATTTCCATCTCATCTTATCATTCCCGTTCGCGCATCAGGCTTCTCGAGTCGGAGGACGCCTCCGCTACCCAGCGACTTGTTCACGTCTTTGGGCGGTTGGAGCGCAGGGTCGAAGACATCGTCGTCGATCTGGCCGATGACCCTGCCACTCCGGTGCCGTTACCGAACGGCAATCAGACCGCCCTGCGCGTTACCCCCGCACAGAGAAGGATGGTGGCAGCCCTAAACACACTTCCACAGCTCAAGAAGGAGCGCGCGTTTATCACTGACGTGATGAACTCACATGCGACGATCATCGCACGCGACATCAAGAACTTCGAGTTCCACAAGATTGGAGAGGGGGTTCTGAGGCACTGGGCGGATGCTTTCATCTTATAGGGCTTGGTTCGTGCCGAGAAGGGTCAGAAGATCATCTTCGATACGACTCTTTCTACTACACCCGCACTACTCATCATTATACATCATAGTTTACTAGTTGCCCCGCAGAACATGTTCCTAGAATTCGCCAACTAACCTGGTCGGATGGTTTTTCGTCAAAAATGCCAGTAAAGGTTCATATTGTCTGTGAGTCGAATATCAGATTCCACCGCCGGGGTCAAGGTCGGGGATTCTTGATGTTTCTCTCTAGAGACGACCACGGCACGATTTGCAGTGCGCAAAGGACCCGTGAGTGACCCATGTTTCCTTAGAAGCCATGCCTCTCGGACCGCACGCCAGCACGCTACAGATAATTCAGCGACCCCTTGACAGGTACCAAAAAGTCAAGTACTTCGTTGCATATCAACTAACCTCGCCCTGTGCTTCTTTTGGCTTCGAACAATTTACAAATACATATGCAAGCCGTCTTGCGCATCTCTTCTTCCTTGTCTCTCATCTTACAGCTTCCTACCGTAATGCATCACTGACACTGCAACGTTCAAGGACTGTGGGCACCAGACTCGAGTTGGGGGGCTACATCAGCTTCGTGTGGTTTGACGCGCTGGGAGTGTTGCATGAGAGACCGTCAGAGGAAGAGCAGTGAAAGGGCGAAGGGATACCTTCGCAGGCTGCAGCAAGGAACCATAAATGTTGGCGACTGAGAAATGCGTGCGCAAGCATCTCTCGCGCAGCGGACAAGGGCGGGGAACAAAATTGCGGCATATTCGATCGGACGGGAGCTGCCTCCTGCACACACTCTATTCCAAATGTGAGAGTAGCAAAAAAAAAAAAAAAAAACATCCACGCGGGATACTTACAGGGTTCGAAGGGGTGAGACGTTGTTTGACCGACCGCAGTTCTGGAGGGAAGTCGCCGCGTTCTACGAGGTAGGCCACTAGATCGAGCTAGGACACAAGTTGGGCATGAAGGATCCGGAAGAGTGTACGAGGGGGAGATAGGTCGTACCATGTCGCCGTGCGGGACATGCGCACGAGGACAAGTCATATCTCTGCATACACCATGATAAACGAAATTCCTGCAGATGGACCGAGGTTTGTGCGACTGCACACGTGGACGGGATTGGGAACTGGGCTGCTAAGGGTGGGTACCTCGAGTCAGCGAAAGCCAAAATAATAACCACAAGGAGATCTACCGGTGGAGGGGTAGAGTTAAAGTCCATGGTGTGCTGCGGCGGCGACTCAGCTGAGCAGATATCATACTAGGTTCCAGTACTGCAATGATTAGATTATAGATTGTCGATCATCATCAGGAATTGCCGCCACGGTGACTCATCGATACTCATCCTTGCCGGCGAACAGAGGTCTTGAAGCTACGGTCAACATCCGGCGTGGAATATCCACGACATTGGTCAAAAGGTGCCACTGCCAGTAAAAACCCCGCAGCGCCCAAAATGCGCCGGAAAAAATGGGCTGCACGTTTCCTTTGAGTGTCTCTCGGGCGCCAAGCTGCGATGTCACCGTGACTTCAAGTTAGAGCCTCTGTACACCGCCTCAGAACTTGCTATCTGGTGTCCAACTCTGGTTTTCTACTTTTGCTGGGTACTATCGATCTGACTGGGAATTCTCTTTGATCCTGGCGGGAACCGAAAGTAGACGACTGTCGCTCGCATTTTTTTTAGTGGCATTTCAGCAGACCTAGGTCTTTTCTTTTGCGCCCATACTCCGCTTATTTCCTTTGCTTCCCCAAACGGGTGCTGGGTCACATTTTGTGGCCGACTATAAATACGCGAGCTGTCCTACGAAGCCTTTCTCCCCATCTCTAAAAAAACCAACCGTTTCTTCCTACATGAACCCTCATAGCGCTACCCCTATAACTGCGCGACCTACTTGTATCCCAGCAAGTCGCCTCGATAATGCATCTGCCCAGGTCGATTGCGGAGCTGGCCCCCAGAATGATTCGTGGTTCTTTCTTTATCTTCGTAGCCTCATCGCCATTTGCTGGCACGCCCTTCAAAAGGAGTTGGTGGCCCAGTTTCAGTCACTTGTGGTCTACGTGTGGCACTCGGTCGTAACCCAGCTGCTGTAGATAGTAGCTGCGAGGCAACCAAGAGTCGTCCAGTTCAGAACGCTTAAGCACGCAGACGGAGAAGAGAGGAAGCAGAGAGAGCAGAGGGCAAGTTGCTGCCGTCCGCAAGGCGAGGTTCGAGGCCTTATATACATGAGCAGTTATCGAATATGGAAGTATTGTAAGGTAATCTAAAGTGTTCCGGAATGTGCAAGGCGTTGACATTGGTTCGTCATGAGGCTTCGTAAAGCGTATTGTCGGTGTTGACATTGACATCGACGTGGAATGGTGCGAATATAGGGCCGATCGGTGTAGTTTCGAGCGCAGACCGAGGCTGGTCCTTACACTGCAAGGAGAGCAGAGGCGCACAGGACTCACGGTGAACGACACTCCTCGCGACCTCGAGACTGGTGGCCAACCTTCGCCTGCGCGAACCACGCCCCCCAAGAAGGTCTCTTGGAGTTGTCCTCGTGGTTAGTGCATTGTCCCTACTTTCCGGCGTCGCGCGATAGTGACAGATGAGGTCCATGTAGGCGTCTCCCTTGCGTTGAGCGAACTCTGCCAGGATGGATGGTAATTACGGAGGCGACCGTATTCCCCTCTCGGCCATCTTGGGCCTCAGTGCGTTGTCATAGTCTGTCCTGTACCGCGTAGGATGAGCTTAAGTCACGCAGTGAGGCAGCATCAGAGCGCGTTCGTTCCGCTGGGGTCCCATGCAGGGAGGGACGTTCCCAAGAGGCTCATCCAACTCGTACATTATCTAGTTCTTTCGCAAGTCCCATCTTATCTTGCAGGCCAACGAGGGCGTCGTATTTTTCGATCCCTTCAAAGAGTACGTTATCGTCCCTGAGGCAACCAGACAGAGGTGAGGGGTTTCATACTCTCCTCGGCTCCAGTTAACGCGACCTATATTACAGGTACGCCTTGCGTCGCCGAGAGTTGTTAGCCAAGGGCGTCGACCCTGCCAACCTGTACATATTCGGTGCCGCGTTCACAAGAGGCATCTCCTCGAGTGAGAGAGTGACGAATGCAGCTGTAGCCGTGCGTCTTCCAAAAAGGTCAGAGCTTGACGTTTGACCGATTCCCTGCATGCAGAGCTACATGGAGCAGTTCTTACTTGCTCAAGGACGGACGGGGAACAGGTCCGGGGCGGCGCTCACCCGCAAAGAATCGCTTATTTCGATTGCCGATGCCATCTGCCCCGCTCGCTTAATGCCAGAAATCGAGGCACCTGAGGGCAACGCTCGCGCTGACGCAGTCGTCCGTCGTGGCCATTCTGTACGTGGGGGTTGTTTTGTTGATCTCAACTCACTGCTGAGCCAATGACCCCCTGGGTAGATTATGAAGGATGTCGCCCGTATCACTACCACCCGCCCCCTTGATGACCAGGCAGGCACATCCCGTACAAGCGAGTTGCGTCGCGGACTCTCGGTGAGCCTACTTCAGTCGCGTTGGAATGCCGGCGGTGTCCTGAATTCCTAAATTCGTGACCTGTCGCAGATACTGCCCGAAATGACCGCAGTTGTTCGCGAACGAGATGCGCTCGAAGCTCAGACCAGTCGCTTGCGTACCGTCCTTGAGACGTCCGATTGATGCAGAGAAGTCGCTTTGTAGTGTCGGGTATCGACCCTGTGTGATGGGGGGATTGCTGTTGTTTAAGGTGTATGTGGTTCGTTACATCCGTCGTACGATTGTGGTGAACGGAGCTCTCCTTCTGGTCGCGTCGCTGAGGACTCTTTCATCTCCGCCTCGGTCATATGTTGAGCGCCCGGGCAGCTTGTACCCGCAATAAGAATACATCGATTATGAGTATACAGTGGAATTACTATGTTGGATAGATTACGGCGAGGAAAGAATAATAGAGCTCTACAACGTGTAAGTCCGGTCTAGATGCTACAAGGTCGATGTCTGGTGCCCCCCTTCCCACATGGGTATAAGTTCGTAAGGGCGAGGCAGGGCCTTGCAAAGCTGGCCTTTTGTCGTGAACGGGGATCAAGAAGCGTTGGCTTCAAATAGACACGGAATTGATGTAGATGCTCCGACGACGAGCGGCCGCGGCATTCAAGAGCACGAAGCCATCAGGGAGCATGGAAGCGCGCTCCTTGCGGCGCACGGTGTTGGTTGCCCGCTTCCAGATGCGCACGAGACGGCGTTCGAGGAATTTTGTCGGGGACGACTGTCTTTTGGGAACGAAAGGAGTACTGGAGGGGGGCTGTATTAGCACCGGAGGGAAACGCGTCTATTTTGGAGTGGGTCTTACCGACGCCGCTCATCAAGTGAGGCTGCGTACGAGACAACTGGGCCGGCCATGGTATGTTTTTAGGGTATACAAGACTGAAGGAGAATGGGTTCTAGTGGGTGGGCGATGGACAATATTATGAGGCCCGAGGGGGGCCCCAGGGAGAGCACTTTATACTCGCTGCATCGTGGGGAAGAAGGTGAGCGAAGCCAGGTACAATTGGTTGTGTTGTGTAGGTCCATTGTTGCTTTTACAGCATGAGGACCACAATGACCAAAAGTAATGAAAATAAGCGCTCGAATACGCTGAGAGAGCGATGCGCCGTCAATTGTGTGTTTGGAAGTGTGGCGACCGTAGCCAGTGTGACAACTGCTGGAAAACGGGAAGCGACGCTAACAACCCAGAAATTCCTCGCAACGCACCACTCAATTCTTCACTTTAAAGTGACACCGATCAACGTAAGATATCGTCTCGAGTTTGGGCGGTTGCAGTCGGTCGACCAAGTCCGCAACTCCTTAGCCCGCGGCACATTCGATGCATCGACCTTCCTTGTTTCCGGTGCAAGGTCTAGGTTGCGCAGGGTAACTGAAAGAATTCTGTCCGTCTTCTCAATAACTCCCTCACAAACGCCACGTGTGAGAGGCCCTTTCAGTCTTCCCGTTGCTTCCTTTCCGCATACCAACTAACACTTCGTCGTGCCGTTCGGGGGGCTCCAGTTTCATCGAAATTTCATTTCCGGCCTTCTGCTCGGGCATATCGTCGACCCCCAACGTCACCTTGAACCACGTATGCTTTCTTTGAGATATGACTGAGCGTTAAGAAGGTGCGTGAAGTCTCAGGAATCAGGACTGTCTTGTGAAACGCGAACGCATCTAAACTGTGACATTGCAACGGTCGTCGGAAGGGTGATGGGGGGTTGTTCTTTCGATTCTTGAAGGGAAGGACCCTTACGCGACGACGGCGACGTTGGCTTCAATGATTCGCTTGCTGTAACATGGTGGTGCGGGCAGGTATTGCACAGTATGGACAATCATGGGCCCATTCCATTCAGTTGCCCACTCTTCGTCGCAACTTACAACAATAACGTACAACTAACGGCCAGGGTTTCAAACCTGAGTTGGTGTATACTTCACATTGTATTCTTGGCGCTTAGAATGCATGTACCCGTGGCGTTAATTGTGTCGTCTTACGTTGTCTACGCCCGCATTCCCTTTACCTTACCACAATCACAATGCCGTGTTCTGGACTATCTCACCGATCGTTGCCAAGGAGTACGTGTGTGTAGAGATTATTTGTCCACGCCGCGCACTGGCCATCTCCGAGCGAACAATGATGCGGCAAGCGTCATCATCAAACTCGCCCACGATATCCCGATATCCCTCACATCTTCTCCTCTCTCCTCTCACACATTTTCCTTCTCGGCAAGACGAAGCAACTGTTCCACCCATGGTCTCCATGACATCTCGTAATTCTGACTCGACAGGGGCAGAATCCACTGATCCCGACATCCGGATGGCATATCAGAGCATCACCCTACAGGGTTCGCTTAACTGGTCGGTTCCCGCCCCTCTCGCCCGATCATTTATACTGGCTCACTCCCTTTAAATAGGCTCGTTCTTACTTACGGAAAGGTTGGTCTCTCCCTCAGTTCAAGGGCCGGAGGGCCGACGTCGGTCGTCTAATCAGTCTTGTCTCCAGTGGTCGCCCGCATTGAAGCTGGTCGCGGCTGGTTCGCAAGGGTTACCAGAACTAAAGCAATTCATCGCGCAGTCAGAGCAGTCAATATTCTTCGCCTTCTTGCGCGTATTTGTCGACGGTGTGACTTGCTTTTCCACAATCACCTATATTCCGGAGGGCACATCTGGCCTGCGCCGAGGTGCGTACTTCTTTTTCTAGCCCCAGCTATTCTGACCCATTTGGTCGTCACGCAGCGCGTACATCCGTAGCAGGGCGTACCGTTCAGTCTTGGTTCAAGGTAACGTCTGCCCATCACAATGTGTACGCCTCGCACTCAGCTCGGTGCACGCACACAGGGTCCACAAGCGACTTTGACTATATCACATCTCGAGGATCTCACCGCCAGTGCAATCCGCAAAGCGATGCCTTTCACGCCAGTTCGCCCCGTCGGGATAGCACGCACGTCATCCGAGGCCCCCGCCAACCGTGAGAAAACCTTGCCTCGTGCACCCGGCCCCGTCACCCGCACTGCCTCCGAGCCCGCCACCTATATCTCCATGCGCGGTCCGCCGAACTTCGGGGACCCCAGTACGCGCTCAGAGCTGCGCGAAGCCGCGCGTCGGACCTCCGAGGCGGAAGACCGCGCGGCCCTGCGCGAGGAGGCTGCGCGTCAGGCGCGCATCAAGTGGCTGCGCGAAGAAGAGGCGCGAAAGGCGGCGGAAGAAGAGGAAGCCCGACGCGCGCAGCTGGAGCGCGACCTGGCGCGTTCGGCGGCGATGCGGATGGCGCGAGAGGAGGAGGAACGCGCAGAGGAGGAGAGGAGGACGCGTGAGCGGATCGAGCGGCGGCGGCGGGATGCTGAGAGGCGCGCAGAGGTGGCGAGGAGGCTTGAGGAGCAGAGGCTTGAAGAGGTGCGCCGGCTCGAAGAGGCCGCGAGGGCGGAAGAGGAGCTGAAGCGCAAGGCGTTGGAGCGGAGGGACGCAGCTCGCTTCGCTGGCGCGAAGAGACGCCGGGAGAGCCGTCTAGCCGGGGACAGCCTGTTGTTGAGTGGGTGGGTCACTGTGCAAAACTCGGACTCCGTCACATGGCGGAGGCGGTATTTCCAGATGACGGATACCTTGATAAGATTCTACAACAAGGACAAGGTGAGCAGCTTTGCAGACCACTCACGAGGTACAGACCCTAAATGGCGGGCAGGATATCGCTGGTGTCCCGGTGGACGTTGTCGTACTCAAAGACGCGAAGCCCTCTGTCAAGGAGTGGTACGAAGGATTCGAAGAACTTCGTGCGATCCCTCATTCGTTCGCTCTTATTCTCGGCAGCGGCGAGGCACCCATGATGTTATTCTCCGACACGAGTACCGAAAAGGTACGATGGTGTGTCTAACTCTCTTGGTTTTATTGACCCATTCGCTCTAGGACCTGCTCTCGGGTCTCCTGATGACGTGTCCATGACCGTTTGCTGCAATGATTTCCGTGGCCTATCTGTACGATTGCATGTTGCTAAGATACATATACCCATACCCTACTATCGGGGGTTTGCAAGGAGTTTTTTGCGTCCGCTGTTTGGGAAAGGGGTACCTCTTTTGTAACCCTTAGTTCAATATTGCTAATTTATTGTAGTACTCTCTCTGACCATCACCATGCCTCAACCACTCCCCAACGATCTCCCTCCTCACCTTGATCACTCAGAAAAATAGAGGGGATACGTGGGGCCTACTCTACGCTCTTGAAGATACAAGCTACCATCTGTAGTCCTACTGACATCGATAACAAAAAGTCTTGTGAACAAAAATTGATGCACGTCAGGATACTCGGCTACCTTATCCGGGAGGGTCCTTCCTTGACGGCCAGCGAATTCGTCGCCGAAGAAATCAATTCATATGAGGAGAACGAAGACCAGATCGACAAAGCTGGCGAGAGGTATTACCTCCACTACCTTCGTGCCTGTACGTCGCCGTGGCGAGCTTCATTTCGTTCATTTATGCTTCGTCACAGTCAGGGAATTCAAAACTCATACGCCTGCATCTTCGCCTTCCTCATGCACAACATTTGAGACGAATGAGCAGATGATGACGGAAATGCTCCGCCAAGTTGATGAGCCTCCTCGAAACTACAGCGAGGCTACAAAGCAAGTGGGGCGCAGCATTTCCATGGTTCCGACTTTGATTTTCACACACTAGCCTGATTTTCTGAAGGCCCTTTAACGGGACAACTTTCAGTGCGTCGTGTCTGGAAGATACAATTATCACTTCGTGGTTAAAAATCGCGAGCTCGAAGAAAAGGTATTGAGCTCCCGCTCGCACGTGTGCGTCACTCAGTGCGCGCACATCATCCCTGATTCGATCAACATGAATATATCGGATTCCAAAGACGAGGTATGTGTTGGACGGGTCAATCGCCGGTAGCGCGGTCCGTGGTAGGAGTACTGTAGTTTCGTTTTTGGACTGTCACCTTCCCGATGTGCGCCCCGAGGGGTTTTATTAACTGTACAGTTCCACTTTTACTTTTAAGGCCGTAGTCTAGCGTATATGCACCTCAGTCTTTTCTCTTGTGACTGAGGTGGGCTGCTTTTTATTCCGACTTATTACTGTAACACTAACGGGCTTGTAGTACACGCGTTGCCGTGTTTATCAGGTAGATTACCATCCCGAATCAAGTCTTTTCTCTTGTGACTGAGTACACGCGTTGCCGTGTTTATCAGCTTCTCAGACGCCGTCTAACGCCGCAAGATCGACATGTCACAACAGTATGCTGTCATAAATAACCCCGTTCTTCTACACTCATCGACCAGATCGACGCGACCATAGCACGAGCACGAGGCGTCGATGTGGGCCATCTTGAAAAGTTTTGGCTATGGGGACCCCCCGGAGAGGTTGAAAAGTAGTGGAATTCATGGTCTCGATAATGTCATGACGTTAGACCTTTCTTGCTATCACTGGTTCCGTACTCTCCAGATTTGGTTGGAGGCCGTAGTGAGTCCTTTTTTTTTTTTTTTTTCTTTTTCAGACAACGTCGCTGGCATTGAGACCAAATGCCCACAGAAAGGATCTCCCGACACTTACATCCTCAGAGCAGTTAGCAGTGTGTACCTCACCTCATGCAAAGCGGACGATGGCAGGATCACCTTAACAAGTGCGTCCCCGGGCTTCCCTTTATCAAACCCGGTCTATCTCGAGATCCACGCTGCGTGCTGCAGGGTCGCTCACTTATCTGGGGCCGGTGAATACATGGACAAGCTATTAGAAGATCTGGAGGATACCTACGTCCTGTCTGAGGATGGCTCTTCGGCGGATGTACTCTCGTTTGTTCTTCAGCAAGAAGTAATTACATCAGAAGCAATCTTCTAGTACGTTTTGCCGTATTTCTATTAGTTACTGGGACCATGACGCATTCATGTCTTGTTTGGGTTTGGACTTGGTGGGTACGCAAGTCAAACAACAACGGTTGTGAACCGTGTAGAAGATCTACAAGGATCGGACGTAGAATGCCGTTTTGGCCTCTTTAAAATAGCGTAGCTGATCGTTATCTGTAATATCGAGCTTTGAGGGCGGCGAACAATTTGTAACATGCCTTTTACATCACACCATCTAGCAGTTCCTCCAAAAGAATAATGTCGGTCCAAAAGCACTTTTAGCGCTGTTGAAACGCACGGGCGAAGATATAATCATAGTCTTCTAAAGATATTGCTTACAGGTATGATGAACCCGTCCTGCGTGTTTGCCCCCTCGGCTTTGCCCCTTCGGCTCAGGACATCCGGCACCCAATACTGGGAATGTAGCGAGTCACCTACCTAAGGGGACGACGGTAGGAGAAGCGAGAACTAGAGACATGAAAACGCAGACACAGACGCAGACGGATGTCGGGGATAAAGGAATGTTTTTTCTTCTGCAATCTTAGTAACCAAATAGTAGCTAGCTAAGCCGAGACTGTGGGAGTTGGTCAACTGGCACGGTATGGTGCGCTCTCCATCCACATTTCTACAGAATATACGGTTCATCACATAAATTGGAGATTTGGACATCCAGTGATGGCTCTTAGTAACGACTGTAGCGGTGTCAGTACGCGGTACGGATCGAACAACACTTGAATAACGAATCGTACCTATTTGGTGATGACCTGGCCGCGTCCTTCAAAACTCGAGAACAACTCTGCGACTCTGCGGTGTCCCACTCGTTGTGCTACTTGTCTTGGGGTCTGTCTATCGGCATCCTGTACATCCACATTTGCACCACGTTCTAGTAAGAGCCGAACCGACTCGAAGTTCCCATAGAACGACGCGACATGCAACGCGGTGTCGTGGTTCCTCTTTTGTGCGTTCACATCGGCGCCATGGTCGAGTAATAACTGCATGACCTCAAGCCATCCACCATCTGACGCCGTGATCAGCGGAGTCCAGCCGTCCCTATCTCGTGAGTCCACATCCGCCCCGCGCTCAATCAACAACTTGACAACCTCCAGGTGTCCGTTCATTGATGCCGCATCCAGCGCTGTCACGCGAGAGGCGTTCCTTTCATTGATGTCAGAACCGCGGTCGAGTAATGACCGCACGATGTCGAGCTGTCCATCCTTCGAGGCGGTGTACAACGAGGGCTGTTCATCGGATGACGTCGCGTCTTCTCCACCTTTCCCTGGTGGTTGGACAACATTGGAGGCCTTACTTTGTGGGCTGATAGTTGATGGAATTGTATTCGTCGCACCGTCCAGCGACATCGAAGCTGCTATGCGTCCGGATAGGAAGTCTGCAACATCAGGTTTCCCACTGTCAAATGCCAGGTCCAAGGGTATCTTGTCGCCATCACCACGAATACTGGAATCCGCGCCACGCTCGAGTAGGAGCTTCACAACATCAAGATGGCCATTGCTTGCTGCCGAGTGCAAAGGGGTCCAGCCTTTGTTGTCCCGAAGGTTCACATCTGCGCCGCTACCGATCAAGAATAGTGCGACATCCAGATGCCCGTGATGCGACGCCGTGTGAAGCGGCGTCCCGTCGTTTTTGTCCCGGGCCTGCACATCTGCGCCACCCTGGACAAGTAGCCGTGAGACTTCGAGTTTCCCGCTCTCCGACGCCACGTCCAACGGGGTCACTTGGTCATCGCTTTGCTTGTTGACATCTGCACCACGTTGAATGAGGAATTCTACAATATCGATGTGCCCTAGCCCTGACGCCGAATGCAAAGGGGTCCAGCCTCCGTTGTATGGAGGGTTTACATCGGCACCGCTGTCGATTAAGAACCGTACGATGTCCAGATGGCCGTGGAGCGACGCTATCTGAAGTGGGGTCCTGTCGTCCTCGTCCCGGGCTTGCACGCCTGCGCCCGCCTGGACAAGGATTTGTGAAATCTCGAGTTTCCCGCTCACCGACGCCGAATGCAAAGGGGTGCGACCTTCGTTGTCCTGAGAGTTCACATCTGCACTGGCGTCGATAAAGAACTGTGCGACATCCAGGTGCTTGTGGAGCGACGCCATCTGAAGTGGGGTCCTGTCGTCTTTGGCCCGGGCCTGTACGTCTGCACCCGCCTGGACAAGTAGCTGTGATGTCTCGAGTTTCCCGTTCACCGATGCCGAATGCAAAGGGGTCCAACCATTGTTGTCCTGAGGATTCACATCTGCGCCGCTGTCAATCAAGAACTGAGTGACGTCCAGATGCCCCTGATGCGACGCAGTGTGAAGCGGGGTCCCGTCGTTCTTGTCCCGGGCTCCGACATCTGCACCCTCCTGGACAAGTAGCCGTGACATCTTGAGATCCCCGCTCGCCGACGCCAGGTGCAACGGGGACCGTTTGTCTACATCTTGCTTGTTGACGTCCGCGCCGTGTTGAACGAGAAATTCTACGATATTGATATGCTCTAGTCGTAATGCCGAATGTAAAGGAGTCCAGCCTTCTTTGTCCTGAGAGTTTATATCTGCACCACGGTCGATTAAAAACTGTACGACATCCAGATGCCCACGGCGCGACGCCGTGTGAAGCGGGGTCCCATCGTCCTCGTCTCGAACGTGCACATCTGCACCCGCTTGGACAAGTAGCCGTATAATCTCGAGATTCCCGCTCGCCGATGCCAGGTCCAACGGGGTCGCCTGATATCCATTTTGCTTGTTAACGTCTGCGCCATGTCGACTGAGCAGTTCCACGATATTGATATAGCCCATCCGTGACGCCGAATGCAAAGGGGTCCAGCCTTCGTCGTCCTGAAGTTTCACATCTGCACCGTTGTCAATTAAGAACTCAACAACATCCAGATGTCCGTGGTGCGACGCCCTCTGAAGTGGGGTCCAGCCGCCGTTGTTCCTCGAGTGCACATTCGCACCCCGCTCGACAAGTAGCCGTAAGATTTCGAGTTTTCCACTCGCTGATGCCCAGTGCAATGGAGTCTCGCCTGATTTGCTTGGAAGGTTGACGTCTGCTTTATGCTCGAGTAACAACCGCACAATATCGACGCGTTCGCTGGATGATGCTCGGCGCAATGGATTCATATCCCCGTTGTTCAGGACATGCACACCAGCGTCGTACTGAAGTGGTGGCGACGTAACGTTGACGTCTTCCTTCCTGACAGCTGCGAGCAACGGGGTCTCATGGAATCCTCCCCTGATGTCGACATCCCCCGGATAGGTGACGACTAGGTGTTCGATAAGCCAGAGGAAACCACAAAGTATGGCGTAATATAATGGGGGTGCTTCTGGCCGCACTGGGTTCTTCGTAAACATGGACTCTTGCCAGGGGTCGTCAATGTCGCATATCCAGACCCATACAGAGAAGTGTGGCTTCTCTCGATCAAACAGGCACTTCGTGGCATCCTGGATCGTCGATGACACGTTCCCAAGCCGGCAGTGGTCGAACCAGTGTCGTGCAGCGTAATCCGCAAGCGGAAACTTCCTTATACTCTCCTTGTCGATGCGGCCGTCGAGCTGGAGTAAGACACCAAGGGAAGCTTGTGCGAGAGTGGTATGTGCCGAGTGAGGGGAAATGTGATAGCGAGAGAGATTCTCACTCGCGGTGGCGAGGCGGTCAGATGTCAGAAATTCCTTGACGGAAAAATGGGCGAATTGAACGATTCGAGACCCGTTCACATTGGTGATGGTGATGAGACTGGAGCATGCAGAAAGTACAGCTTCTTCTGCGTCGCTTAGTTGCCACCCTGCGTCAAACCGTGGGAGTGCTCCTCCATCGAACCGAAATGCCGTAATCTCCGCGAGCTCCTCAACGCGAAGTGGTCTAACAGATACGGCGAGACATTGAAGGAGTCGGTGTGCAGACTGCCACTTCTCTTCATCGATTCCGAGCAATGTGTGTTCATACGTCGCGTCCAACGTCTTTGGCAAGCTAACCAAAGTATCTCGGATACTCGAAGGAAAGCATCGGCGAAGAATCTCCAACTGACAGTAAACCCATCTGAACCTACACCACTTGTTGAGCGAATGTTTCGAGAAACCATGAGAGGAATTGCTTACATCCCGTCAGCCTTGTCTGAGAGTGTACTGATAACCAGCTGCTTATCCTCTGCTGACCATCTTCGCATCCTCGGATCAGAATGTACGACCAATGTGATGTATGCCAAAATGTCCGACTTTTGTCCAGTTTCATTATCGAGCGACACAATCAGCGGTTCCATGGGTTCGAGATAATTTCGAATGTCGAACTCCGGACGACTGGATAGACATATATGCACGTTCCGGAGTTGTGAATCGATAAGATCCGCCAGAAATTTGAGCACCTTTTCACGCGCAGTCGGCATCCCGGAGGTGTTGGGGCATTCATCGAGGCCATCTATAATGATGTACATCGCAGGCTGTCCTTGAACTTTGAGCATTTCAATAAGACATTCTGAGAGATCTCGATCGGAAGGTTGTCGCGTGCCTCCGGCGTGAGCAGAATATAGCTGGGATAAAATATGGTAGCAGGAATCGGAGTCGGCGCTGAGTTGGGAAATGAGGGAAGCTAGAAGACCACGCTTATGTTGCTTCTGGATATCCCTAAAGTCAAAATAGAAGTAGGCCATTGATGCTAATCCCGCCTTGCACATCCTGTCGATTTCTCGGATAATTGACGACCTAGTAGATTCCGTAAATAGATGTGATCGAATGCGGTGAGACATGACATACATCAGAACACTTTTTCCAGAACCCGCTACAGGAAAAGAAAGAAATCAGGATCTGTCACGAAGCTAACATCGGAAACGCACGCTTTCCGTGGATCCACAACAGGGGACCCTTCGCGTTCCACTCAGAAAAGACGCTTCCCTCGAAAAACCACGTAGAAGTTCCATCTTGCTGGAGTTCACACGCATTGTTATAGTTTGGCGACGGATCTGGGGGGGAGAGCCAAGTTCGGGACTCCTTTTGCAACTGGTCACCTGCAACCTTCTTTAGCGCCATCAACCCAATGGAAGAATCCCGTAATTACTAACGCCTGATCTTGTTTATATCATTCGCCATTTGTTGCATCGCATCTAGCATCCTGGTCAGATTTCTGCGAGAACGATACCCGAAAACGGGAAGCATACCCAGAGCCCTCCAGATTCCATCCATCGATGCTTTCCCGTCTACCAAGACAACTCCTCATTTAAATAACCACGACCAGCCGAGGAAACTTTGCGTACCGTTCATGACCACCTTCATGGTACCCAAAAGACCATGAACCACTTCCAGGGTCTGGGCCACAGTCATACGACCTTCCTCCTGCGTGAGACGATCCAACCTTTGCAGGACGGCCTCGATCTCACTCTCTCCTAGCAGCTTCTTTGCAAATTTCTCTGCGCCATGTTGAGTTATAGCACACCAAAGATAAGAGCCCACTTACTGAATCTGCCCTGCTTGGTCTGTTTGGTAGCGAGAGCGAGCACGGAGAGTAGCTCGACCATGATCTTTACGACTATATCCGTCATCGAAGGGGTCAATGGGAGATCGGTGTAGATTCGAAGGCGTTTGAGGAAATTTCCAATGCATTCAAACAAGTCAACGAGCGCATCGTAGCTCGAGCTAACATCGCTGGCTGCCTGTAGCGTCCAGATTTTGTGAGGCTGAGTAGTCGAAGAACATCAGAGTATACATACTGCGAGGAGAATATCCACGCCAGCGAAAATTGCCCCTGCTGGCTGAAACGGAACCTGGTAGTAGCAGGTCAGTGAAAATGCGAACGAGAAACGTGAGAGAATTCGGCTCACGAAGCTAACGGCTTCTCCAAGAACACCAGAAAACGCATGGATGACGTTGACTACAGGTTTAAGACAGTCGATCAACTTGCGATTTCCGTCTCGGTAGTCTTTGAATTCGTTGGCCTTGTCTTCGAGTAGCTTTAGGACGTCATCGGGAGAATGGCAGGCTTGAAGACGGTCAGCAGAGGGATGCTTAGCAGGGTCGACCCCGATCTGGTTGGCATAATCGGCGAGGGCCGCATCAAGGATAGGTTGAAATGAGGTAGAAGGCATGTTTGAATAGTCTGCCGAAGATGATAGGCTTGTCTAGTGGTAGATGCAGTGGGTGGGAGAGATACTCACAGCGGGGTATTGGCCCTGCTAGCGCCGAGCACAGGTACAACGACCTTATACCATAGCACCACTACCATAGACGTATAATTTGACCAAAAGAGTGCACACATGCACCCCCTGCTCTTCCGACAGTTTTCCGACAGTTTTACCTGGACATCATTGTCTTGCCGACGCCCACAACTTGGCGCTCCATGCTCCCGGTCTTTGCATGTCGTCGACCTACTTGTCTTCGGAACCTCTAAAGCCCGGGGCTGTTATCTCCTTGTCAATCGTGTCTCCAAAAAGGTCGGTACAGTCCTCCCTCACGCCTGTATGACCGCGAAGAGGCTTAGGGATTCACAGGAGTTGGTTAGGTACCATCGACAACTAGCTGTCTTCTGCCTGTCCGACTTAGCTCTGTTCTTATTATAGAACACAATTTTTTTGACAGCACTGGCAAATGTGGCCGGTCAGCACTACCGGAGCGACGAAAGAGCGGCGGCATGCACCAATTCACCCCGGACCTTATGGCGGGTTCTGAATCACACAACCCACACTAGGTTAATCACGTATCAGCCCTATTCTGGGGCTATTTAACGAGAAAGATTGAAATTTGAACGTGACTCGGAGCAAATCCCTCAGGAGGGATTCCGATTCGAGTGAGCCTACTGTACTGTAAATTGGGGTTGCACGTAAGCTATAGCTGCCAGGCACGTTTGGGTTTGACAGAGTACAAGTGTTCGTTCCTCTTTTTCGTGCTACCATTCGTCCATTGGTTCAAGGAACCAGAACACTTTTATTTCGCCCGCCTGCCCACACCCAGTAATTGTCAGGATCGATGATGAGGTTCCATGTTATCCGACCTTCATCAGCTCGCTCTTTGACGGTCCGTCGCGACCTCGCCTTGGAAAAGAAAAATCCTCGTCCCTGATCGAGAAGCAAGTCGGGAAGCACTTCTTACTTCAGCCCGCTTCTATGCAGTCCGCCAGCTCAGTTGTTTTCTCGCCACCGCCTATTACTATACACAAGAACTACTAAGTTATAGTGGTCATTCTTGCAAGACCTACAGACTACAGTAACGCTCCATTTACCTGGGTTCATTTGTATGTATATGTACGGGATATTCAAGTGTGGTAATAATACCGTGACGGAAGACCGCAAGGAAAGTGTGGAATTGGACTCGAAGCTCGAGGTCAGCATCATAAATTTGGCGTCTTTTTGCTGCGACTAGTATGATGCTCTATGTTCAGAGATTGCCTGCGTGTCGATCCAACCTCAAAATGATGAAAGTATTGTTGACGAGGAGATAAGCCAAGCTTACCATGGCCCGGCAATAAGGACCGGGCCCCATAAACTTAAGGGTAGTCTCTGTCCAGCCACATGGGAGGAATGACGCATGGCACGATACAACTGCTCTCCTTGAACTGCTCAGTGCTCAACCTTCATGTATTGCTCCACGATCCAATTTCAGCGTGTGGGCATTCATCCAGAGATACCCTTCGATCCAGAAACTGGAGATGACTCTCGGTGTAGAGGATGCGCTAACGTCGCCCCAAAACCCTATTCTGACGTTGCTAGAAACGCATGGACGAAGATATGATCACAGTCTTCTAAGGGTATCAATCATATTAGTCTAGATTGCGTACGGGTACACGAATGGATCCATCCATCCAGTGAGCAAGGTAATCGCTCAACATGCCTAGACATGCTATCACCAGCGGATCTCGGTCCATAACAATGGCGTAAATACCACGATCGCTGTCCAGAACTAAATCCAAGTTAGGAGCTGCACAAATGGATTGAGAAGACCACTCACGGCCCGCACAGCGGTGACACACAGAGCCGGGTATTCTGCGAGCGTGGGCCTGGCCAGCCTGGGCTTCTCATCTTCCAAAACATGCACGCGCCGCGGATGTGTAAAGATGACCCAGACGGCGTACACCGCCACAGAGAAGAAATGATTGAAGAGCAATACGGGATCTGGTGCAAGACTAGTGTTTTTCGACATTATATAAGAACGAAAAAAGGCGCCAGAAAGGAGGAAACCCACCCCGAGAGTAACGAAACCGGACCACGAATGCATTCGCCACCAAGCTCAAAGTACTTGAAGCATCCGGTTCGCAGAATGGCGAGATATTGGTCTATTGTTTTCGTTATGCGTTGCAGCGGCAACCACCAGGAACAGCGACGTACCATCTGCACCAAAGAGGTCGTACAGCGCGATGCTGAGGATGTTGATCGTCGCCGCGAGCGGTTTGCGCGCCCAGTGCCAGCGGTGGAGCACTTCCGCGACGGCGTGCCAGTCAGCGAGGTCTGGCACGGCAGCAAGCATCGGGGCAAGGAGCACGACGTCTGAGAGGGCGACGGTCATGCCGCCGCCCGTGAGTGGATGGCGCATGTTCCACGCGTCGCCGAGGAGGACAACGCCCTCCTTAGCGTGCCGTCCGCCCTGCTCGACGGGAGGGAGGAACGAATTGGGCATGCGCCGGAGACGGTCTTTGGAGAGCGCTGTGTGGATCGACGTGTGCAGCGACGCGGGCAGCTGCGGGACGATTCGCGTGAGGATGTGGTTCTGTGAGTCGACGAGCAATCAGTGAGGCCCGAGAAACGCAAAAATAAACACGCATGTGCGCTTTCTCACCTTGAGGTCGGACGGGAGAGGGTTTTTGACGTCGATGAGGATGCGGGTGTCGTGCTGCCCAATCTGGTATAAGAGCACAGGACCGTGGCCCTTGATGAGTGCAACGGTCCCGTGCTGTGGGATCGGGAGCGTCACGTCTTCAAGAACGGCGCCGACAAAGTTGCCGCGCACAACGGGCTTGCACTTGGCGCTGCCGCCCATGACCGTACTGCGGAAGTTGGAGAAGCAGCCATCGGCGATGACGACGAGGTCGGCGTAAAACGACTCCTTGTGCTCGGCGCCCTCCCGACGCGCCCGGACGCCAAGCATGCGCTGGGTGAGCGGGCACTCGATCAGGTCCGTGACGGTGGCTTCGAGGACGTCGACGCCGGAGGCGGCCCTGGCGTGCGCGCGGAGCTTCTGGACGAAGCGGCCGTGGTGGAAGGAGCGGCCTTCGGCACGGTCGGGGTACGGGATGTGCACCGTGTCGCCCGCGTCGAGGACGGCGTAGCCGTGCACGGGGATCGCATCAATGTCGTCGAGACACGCGCCGAGGCCCAAGGAGCGCAGAGCTGCAACGCCACCGGGCTGGAGGAGCTCACCGACGATGCGGTCGGGTTCTACAAGGGAGCGCTCGAGGAGGGCTATGCGGAGCGGAGCGGTACGAGAGGTAGATGCTGCGGCGGAGAGTGCATGAGCGAGTGCTGAGCCAGCGATGCCAGCACCGACGATGACGACGTGATACGAAGAGTCTTGGACGGTATCTGAGGACATCAGATCCCCCCTTTTTTTTGTGTTTCTTAACGAAGGTGAAGGACCAAAAGAACGAAGGATGACGATACGAGTTATATGCACTCTCGCACGGATCGTACACGATACAAAAAAAATCGTGTCACTTTTCGTATTTTCCTTTTTTGGTTAAGGAATTCATCACTGTCGCGACGCCTCCAACCGAAGCTATCACCAAGATATCACATGATAGTATCATATCATAATAACGTACAACTCCCTACTCTTCTGACGGAGGCTCACCAGCCAGCGCGATGAGATTGAGTTCCAAGCTTGGTGCCTTGGGAATAATCTGCTCTTTAATGTACTTGGCCACATCCTAAGAAAATGCACAGTTGGATACGAGATAAATGGCGACGACAAGCAGCGCGTACCTTTAACAGATCCGTCGACTCACCCCGATCGACGGGCCCGGCTCGGCCACCATCTAATTCGATGAGACGTTTCTCGTCCGTCTCGACCTCTGCCTCACGCGCCGATGCTTCGGGGGCCTGCACGAAACAGGTAAAGTGCAGGTCTGTATTCAGATTAGCAGAGGGATCAGTTTGTCCACCAGCCGCAGTGGCAGCATGAATGTCCGCGAAAATCTTTGTTGATTCGAGAAATTCGGCACGCTCTAGCGGTGTCTTGTCTATCGAAGGGTGTGAGGAGCTTTGTGATGTGGAGCTTGTCACGTACTTTGACAAGTGTCAATGAACTGGGTGATCGGGCTTCCGGGCTCATATACAACTTGAGCCTACAACGAACCGTCAATCTCATCTGACGAAATATCTGGTCGACCTTACGTTTGTTAGGGCATGCAGCAGGCCAATCGTGCCGCACGCGTTTGGGATCTGCCCCCCCACATACGCTCGAATACAACGGACCTCATTAAGAGAAGGATAGGACATACAGTTTGCTTGATCCAGAACACTGTTGGATCTACGGGAACCTGACCCTTTTCTTTGATCTGAGCCTCTTCGGCCTCTCTAAGTTCTTCGAGTTTACCACGGATCGGGAAAAGCAAGATGACCGCCTTGACTGGCTTGGGGACGATATCAAGTAGCTGGGGAACGGTCCACATCACCTATATGGAATTCTGATGTGATGCATACGCACATCATCGTCCAGGCCGTATACATCTACGAACTCTGCATCTGACTCGACTAGACCAACTTTGTGTGCCCACTAGCCGGATCTCTGAGGGTGAGTTGGCTGTAGGTAAAAAATGACCAATATACAGACATCGTTAAAAAGCTAGGGTCATCAACGAATGGAATTAAGCAATGTTTGAATGTCCGAGATGACTAGTAGCTGTACGGTACCTCGGGATCACTTTCAAGAGGGATCCAGCGAGACATCCTGTGAGCGTCAGTGGCAAGATAACGGCCGGATCACTTGCATCATTGGAGCATTCCCTATTTTTTTTTCTCATTTCATTGCACATAAAAGGACATGTTTTAGTGCTAAAATTACTGTAATCAAAACTAAATTTTGCATCGATCACAGTGGCTACCTCGGGCTGAGGCCGCAGCACTCAGTGCTCAACGCTCCCAAGAAAACATCACAGCCCTGGCCAGGGCCTAGGTTCTGAAATGTGAGCACAGAATAAATGGACATATATGACGGTGGTCATAAAGGAGACGTTATTGTTCAACACCAAGTCATCACATTTTGCTTCCTTGGGTAGCGCATGGGATATCTCTAGTCACGGTCGATGAGGCTGAGTCAGAGGAAAACAATGTAACTTACAGCGATTGTACAGTTCGGGGGTCGAGGTGGTACCAGGGGATTTTGGCAAGGCCGTCGAGGTCGTCAAGAGATAAAGAAAGATGGGATCTCATGACATGGACGAGCAGGCACGATGGCGAATACAGACTATAAGACTTAGATCTCAGATAATAATTAGTTATCTTCATTCCCCGCTCACTCCGCAGTCGTGTCATTTTTCCTTCCTGCGTGCCTGTGAGTGAGATACAAGCATGTCCTCCACTGTCAACACCACTGTTCCTCATGATCATCCCATATTCTACTCTCACCCTTTTTACTCCCCGCAAGCCACTTCCCTTGTCCCCGGTCTCTCCGACCCTGTCCTCGCCGTGATCCTCCCTGTCCTCGCATACTGGTTCACCTCGGCTATCTTCCACCTCCTCGACGTCTCCAACTGGGCGTGGCTCGACCGCTATCGCATACACGACTCCGCGGAGGTTTCCTCCCGCAACCGCGCAACCCGTTCCGAGGTCTTCCGCGCCGTCGTCTTCCAGCAGGCGATCCAGACCGCCCTAGGGTACTTCTGGCTGTCCGACGCGCCGGAACACACTAACCACCCTGCGGCGATGCGTGTCGTCGCACGCGCCCTATCCTCCTTCGGCGTGCTCTTCCTCTCCCCCTCGGATGAGCAGGCGTATCCCCTCCTCAGAGACGCGTCGCCGCGGCTCGCCTATATCATCTATTGGTACCTCATCCCCGCCGTGCAGCTATTCCTCGCCATGTACGTGTTCACCTCACGGTATCGGTACCCGTCGCTGACCCCTTTTTTCTCCTAGGGTCGTCCTCGACACCTGGCAGTACTTCCTCCATCGCGCGATGCACATCAACAAGTTCCTCTACAAGCACCTCCACTCAGTGCACCACCGGCTCTACGTGCCGTACGCCTTTGGCGCGCTCTACAATCACCCTATCGAGGGCTTCCTACTCGACTCGTTTGGTGCCGTGCTATCCGAGGCCATCGCGTGCCTCTCCGTTCGACAGGCCGCCCTCTTCTTCGCCCTTTCGACGTGCAAGACCGTCGACGACCACTGCGGGTACCGCCTTCCGTTCGACCCGCTCCAGATGTTCAGCGGCAACACGGCCGACTACCACGATATACACCACCAGATCGTCGGCATCAAGTCCAATTTCTCTCAGCCCTGGTTCGTCCATTGGGACGTCATCCTCGGCACGCGCATGACGCGGCAGGACATCGAAGAACGCCGTTCCAAGCTCAAGAGTTCATAGATAGACGAGCCAAATACCAAATTTCCAATCTGACCCTGTACGTACCTTTATTCCCATTTTCTCTTTTCTCAACATGTCCTCAGCTAGTTGAAAAAATTTAACAACAATCTTGGTTCTGTTCGAAAGTGTGCAGTATATATCATTGACTTGTTTGTTGACGGATTGACAACCACGCAAAAGTCGCTCAAATCTAGCGTTTGTGCATAGTCTAATACGGATTAATATATGCGTATACATATTTTTTTTCCCGAGTGGTGGCGGTGGCGGTGGCGGTGATGGAGGTGATACGTTGACGATAGCAAAAGACTGGCGTGTGCTTGCAACAAAACAAAGTGCGATGCGAGACTAATGCAATTTTGGAGGGAAGAATAGCGGTCGTCCGACAGGGTATGAATCAGGCCAGGTTATCATAGATACGCGCGCCCCGACCGGCGAGCCATCTGCATTAGCCCCCGTCACCAATTGCGTTCCTCGTACAAGGAAATAAGAGGGGAAAAAAAAACGCACCTCGATAACCTTCCAACCACCCGTAAGCTCATTCTCGAGGTCTTCCTCCACGCGCGTGATGACGGCGGCATAATTGCATTGCTCGACGCGGTCCTCGGCGCCGACGACGACTTCGCGCGTTTTGCGGTCGCGGAACAGCAGGACCTCCTGTGTCGTGAACGTGATTACGAACACAGGCGTGTTATCCTCGAGGAAGCGCCCCGTGCTCACGTCCACCTGCCGGATATCGAGGACCTTCGAGTCGGGTTGCATGCCCTGGCGCAGGTACTGCTCCATCGTCGCCCAGAGTACGTTGTACGTCTGTCAACGCGTCAATAAAAATGAAAATAAATCGGCGGTGAGGGGTCGCGTACCGCTTCGGAGCACCACGACTTGAGCGCCTCGTTGTCGGCACTCAGATACGCGTCCACCACCTCCGGCACGATGTACTCCCGCAGCTCCCGCTCGAACCCCTCCATCGAGAAGCCCGGGTCAAGCGCCTTCATACTCCGCAGCACCCGCGCCGTCTCGTTCTCGTCGAACCACGACGCGACGGTCGACGTGACCGACCGGAGAGACAGCACGACCGGGTTCTCCGATTCCTTGTACGCCTCGTTCAGGGCTGCGAACTTGCGCAGGATCGGGTTCGTCTCCTTGATCTGTTGCCAGCGCTCTTGCCGCGGCGAAGAGGCGTGCAAGACGAGCGCCTCTCCCGCGCTGCGTAGGACGTAGTTCAGATATAACACAACCAGTCGAGGAGAGAGAAAAAATATACGCACTCGGGGTTAGCGGCCACGCGCGCCTTGATGCGACCCTCTTTGCCTGCCTTGGCAAGACGGAGCTGTCGTCGTGCCCTCCGCGCCTCCTTGTCCTCAAAACCAGCATGTTTGGCGGTGCCAGAATCATCAAGCGCGTCGACGAGAGTCTCCGCGAGGGTCTTGTATGCAGCGGTGTTGCGAATGGGTTCTGTCGTTGTGGCAATGGTGGAAGAGACGGCCGCAGTCGCTCTGGATATCTACATTGAACATCATGAGAAGCAGAACAATGGCAGTTGGGAGAACACGTACTGCACGGGCAAGTTCGCTCTCCTCCATCGTCTTGAGCGCCTCAGAGACCGCGTCGCCAACTTTGACACCGCGCTTTTTCAGCTCCTCAGCGGCAGCCCGAAGCCGCGGGTTCTCTTTGATGCTCGAGGTAAGCTAGTAAAAAAATTAGACCAGTCAGAGTGTAGTCCACGAGAAGGGGTTCTAGAGGAACGAGAACGCACCCTGGCTCGTTCGTACGCGGCCCTCGCCTTTCTCATCGCCTCCGAGTCCTGGAACTTGTCCACGTCACCCTGGAGCTGCTTCACGTTTTCCTGCAGCTCCCTGTTTTTCCGCAGCTCGTCCCTCAGCACGTCTACGAACGTCTGGAACGGTGATTTCGGCAGCTCGTCACTCCGACGGGAAGAGGAGTGGAATGAGGACATGGCGCCCGCGACGGGACGGTAGCGCGGCACGGCGAGCGCATGGAAACGATGAGAGTTCGCGGCGAAGGCGGCTAGGCGAAGGGGGGTCGGTGCGGGAATGGCACGGCGTAGATGACGGGGGAGCATGACAGCCTCAGAGTCGCGAGTTGAGTCGCGTACTTTCACTTTCGTGGCACTAGAACGGCGAGAACGGCCCGAGTCATCTCCAAGGCGCTCTAACTGAATCCAACATTCCATCCAGTATGGCCGCTGCACAAGATGTGGAGAACCCGCAAATGTTCTTGAGTTCGTGCGTAAATTGCCATTTACCTGTGGCCTTCTTAATACTGACCGGTACTCCAGCCCGGGTCCCTCAACATCGCAAGATGCAGGAAGAGGGTGCGTCAATTCCTTTTTTTGGTGTTCTGGCACTCGGTCAAGAACTGTCTTTGGGTAGACCTCAAATCTCCCAATCGCAAGAAAACCTACATATTGAGGTGACCGGTATGTACTCGAGTCCTGACTCACTGATCCTCCGATAAGTGTTTAATATCGCCTTTAGTCCTCCGAGCACACAATGTTCCCCATATCAAGAATCTGTTTGGCCTCAAGTTTTTCGTTACTCTAACTAATCAAACGACGAAAAAGAAGACATCAAGCGTTCCTACCGAGGGAACTGTGGTGCGGTGGAACGAGAACCTTGGTGTCTTGTAAGGCATGCATTTTTAGTCCTCTGTCTCGGCTGAAAGTTCTGTTCAGCGTTGTACAACCATCTTCACGTCTTGTACTGCGTCTTTATGCGGAGCGATTCGCACGTCGGGATATCCTTATCGGGAGGCATGAAATGATACCTGTCGAGTCTTACACCGGTTCGTTTCTCATCAAAAACCCAGCTTGTTCGACTAGCTGACCGTCTCGGGTGTAGACTTTCCTTTCACCATCAACAATAGTGACAGACAGTCGATCGAACCAGTCACGCTCTATTTGACGGTCAATGTGTTACCGAACACGACTTCCCCTCCGGCCGTGCCCATCGACCCGGCCGAAATCAACGATTTACCCCCTAGAAAATCTACGAAGCCCTCCATGGACATGTTCTCCACGAACACATCTCGATCCACCGTCACCGCAGGCTCTGGAACACGCTCACTTCCAACGGTTCGCCTTCTCAGAGATGTGAGCACCCCTCCGCTAGCGGCCGATCGAGGAGCGGGAATGTTATCTGCCAAGAGTGCCCTCCGTGACGCCGACGAAGCTATGATGACAGTTAATCTGTCGAATACATTGGAGGGTGCTCTCGGGAGAATCAAGTGGGTGATGGATGCTGTGAGCTCAGTCGCAGAGGTGAGTGTGATGTCCTTCTTGCCAATCCTTCACTGAGCAGAATTTCATCCTCAGCTTCACCCGTATGCAAAAATGGCATATGGTCTACTCTTTGCGATCCCCAAGGTGATCTGTTTGCGCTGATATTGGATTAAAATATTCATGTCAGGTTTATTTGGATGTTAGACACTCCTAGAACAGTTTCAACAAGACGACAACATCCGGACCTTACTTGTCGCCATGCACGATGCGTTTAATTTCACGAACCGGGAGGACTATTTCAAAACCATCGAGCGTGTTCCCGCGCAGGCACAGATCCTTACGCTCATGTTGCAACATGTCTGTAATTGCTGTGACTTTATCCAATCGTACGCAAAGAACTCCCAATTATGTACGTAATTTTTACCCATTCGTCAGCCGACGTAAACGTGCGGTTTTCAGGGAAGCGAATATTGAAGAATACTAGCGGCCAAGTCGACAAAAAGATCGAGGACTTCCATAGCACTTTTCTGGAACTCCACAAAGCTTTCTTGGATGAGGCCACTATTACCACTGAGACAACCGCACTCCAAATTTTGGACGGCGTCGGAATATTGTCGGCCCAGCTTGACGGTGTGGCCACCCAGCTGAAGTGGGTGTCTAACCAAGTCTCAGACACAGGTACGTAACCCTGATATTTTGAGAGTTATCGAACTGAGGATCGTCACAGAGATAGATGCAAAAATCAGGGAAATCCCATACGGGACAGGCTCACGATTCGCATCTGACAAGGGCTGTCTTGCGGGAACACGTACGGCCTTCTTGGATTTCATTGTCAATTGGGTGAACGATCCTACTTCTGAGCGCTGTCTCGTTCTTTTCGGGCAAGCAGGCACGGGAAAGTCATGCATCGCGCATGAGATCGCACATCGCTTCGACAAAATTCATCGTCTTACGTCATCCTTCATCTTTTTGCGGAAGGAGCAATCCAAACGGGAGGCATATCACCTCTTTACGACTCTTGCTCGCGATCTCTCTGACCGCTACCCTTCGTTTAAAACTGCGCTTGGAAGGCTCGTCAAGGACAACTCGTCTCTTCGGGTCGGCACACGTGACTACGGTACCCTGTTTCAAAAACTTATCCTGGAACCGCTGAAGGATTTGCACATCGTCGGTCCTATTCTTGTTGTGATCGACGCCCTGGACGAGAGCGGAGATGCAACTGGCAACATGGGGTTGCACACATTTCTCGCTGAAAACCTCATCAGGCTCCCATCGAACTTTCGTGTGCTCATCACCTCCAGACCGGAGGATGGCATCGTGCCTGCACTCGTAGGAGCGCCTTCAGTCAGGACCAGATATATGAAGGATTCTAAGCTGGCCGCTAAGACGGATGACGACATTCTCGCCCTCCTTCGGAAGAGGCTCCCTTCGGACGAGTTCGCAAATCATGGCGACGCACTGGCAATAAGGGCGGAGGGATTGTTTCAGTGGGCAGCGGTTGCCAGTCAACTCATCATAAATCCTCCCGGACGCTTTGGTTATAGCAAGAAAAAGGTTATACGCCATCTTCTTAAACACGGTGCAAGTCGCGATGGACAAGACCCTTTGGACGAGCTATACTTGGAGGTGCTTGAAGGATATATCACAGGCCGAGAAGCACGGCTTCTATTCCGCACTGTTATGGGACAGCTCCTCACTGCAATTGAACCGCTCAGTATCCGCTCTTTGACCACTCTGCAACGACACGCCGATGCCGACAACGACGGTGATGCTGTTGTTATATTGATTCGTCGCCTCGGCTCGTTGTTGAGTAATGCCGATTCGTCCGATGAAAACCTTCCTATCGTCCCTCTCCATACGTCATTCCGCGATTTTCTCACAAATGAAGATAAGAGCGGCGAATTTTGTGTCGACGTTCGTGACGCTCACCGTCAATTGGCCTATTCCTGTCTCAGCCTTCTGCTCTCAGACCTTACATTCAACATCTGCAATCTTGAAACGTCATATCTTGCCAACAGGGATGTCGTAGACCTCAACTCGCGCGTTGATGAATACATCCCACCTACTCTGTTGTACGCGTGTCGATTTTGGGGCGATCATTTGGAACATATTGGTTTCGAGGCCGACCTGTTTGGAAAACTCCGGAGTTTCTTCTCAAAGAAATTTTTGTTTTGGTTGGAGTCCCTTAGCTTGACGAACTATATGGGTCTCACTTCGGCAGCGTGCACGGCTCTAAGCGTATGGCTAGCCTATGGTCAAGGTGTGAGTATAATTTAATTGTTGATCTGGTAAGGCAAACAACTAATATCCGCGATTGTAGCAGGTTTCTCACACGGAGCTAGAGGAATTCAGGTCATTTGTTGATGACACTTCCCTGTTCGTACGGTATTTTGGGGGGGCCATGGCGAAGAGCGCACCACACGTCTATCTTTCTGCTCTACCATTTGCGCCAACCAGTTCTCTTGTCTCTGCACATTACTCCAGTCAATTTCCTCGAATCTTACGCGTGGAACGTGGGCGATTGTCTCATTGGCCACCATCGGAGTTGATGATTTCAAACGCTGGGGGCATTGTCTTTTCCGTTGCACTCTCACCAGATGGCCAGCACATCGCCTCAGGCTCGGAAGATCGAACAGTTCGTGTATGGGATGCCATTACGGGAGAGATAGTGGCAGGCCCATTTACCGGACACACGAATCGAATCTTTTCTGTAGCATTCTCGCCAGATGGCCAGCATATCGTCTCAGGCTCGGGCGATCACACAGTTCGTGTCTGGAACACCACAACCGGAGAGACGGTGACGGGCCCGTTTACCGGACACACGGATTTGATCAGATCTGTGGCATTTTCGCCAGATGGCCAGCGCGTCGTCTCAGGCTCTTTTGATCAAACAATTCGTGTGTGGAATACCATTGCAGGAGAGGCAGCAGCTAGCCCACTTTTTGGACACACTGATGCGGTCCGGTCTGTGTCATTCTCACCAGATGGCCAACATATCGTCTCAGGCTCGCGAGATCAAACAATTCGTGTGTGGAATGCCACGACGGGAGAGACGGCGGCGGGTCCATTTACTGGACATACAGATTGGGTTTTGTCCGTAGCATTCTCGCCAGATGGCCGACGTATTGTCTCAGGCTCAGGCGATAACACAATCCGTGTGTGGAACGCCACTACAGGAGAGACTTTGGGGGGCCCCTTTACTGGACACACGAATTCGGTCTCATCTGTGGCATTCTCACCAGATGGAGAGCGCATCGTCTCAGGCTCTTCCGATCACACAATTCGTGTGTGGGACGCCACTACGGGAAAGACAATGGCGAGCCCATTTACTGGACACACGGATGGGGTCTGGTCTGTGGCATTCTCGCCAGATGGCCGGCGCATCGTCTCGGGATCGAAAGATCAAACAATATGTGTGTGGAACGCCACTACCAGAGAGTCAGCACTAGGCCTATTTTCCGGGCACGCGGGACCGATCTGGTCTGTAGCATATTCGCCAGATGGGCAACACATCGTTTCAGGCTCGGACGATCGGACAATTCGTGTGTGGGACGCCACAACAGGAGAGACAGCAGCAGGTCCGTTTACCGGACATACGGATTCCGTCTGGTCTGTAGTATTCTCACCAGATGGCCATCACATCGTCTCGGGCTCGAAAGACCGAATAATTCGTCTGTGGAATGCCAGGACAGGAGAGACAGCAGCAGGTCCGTTTACTGGACACAGTGATGCAGTCTGGTCTGTACGATTCTCGCCAGATGGCCAGCGCATCGTGTCAGGCTCGAAAGACCGCACAATTCGTGTGTGGAACGCTACGACAGGAGAGATAGTGGCGGGTCCGTTTACCGCAGACGCGAATTGGGTCTGGTCTGTGGGATTCTCACCAGATGGCCAGCACATCGTCTCAGACTCGGGCGATCACACAATTCGTGTGTGGAACGCCACAACGGGAGAGACAGTGGCGGGCCCGTTTACTGGACACACGGATTGGATCAGATCTGTAGCATTCTCGCCAGATGGCCAGCGCATCGTCTCAGGTTCGAAAGATCAAACAATCCGTGTGTGGGACGCTACAACTGGAGAGCCAGCGGCAGACCCATTTACCGGACACACGGACCAAGTCTTGTCTGTGGCATTCTCTCCAGATGGCCGGTGCATCGTCTCAGGTTCTTCCGATCGGACAATTCGTGTGTGGAACGCTACGACGGGAGAGATAGTGACGGGCCCGTTTACTGGACACGCGAATTGGGTCTGGTCTGTGGGTTTCTCACCAGATGGCCGGCGTATCGTCTCTGGCTCTTCCGATCGAACAATTCGTGTGTGGAACATCGGGACAGCGACAAACCCATTTACTGGGCCCGTGGTTTCGGTCGAGTCGGTGGCGTTCACCCCAGATCACCAGCGCATCTTATCAGAACGTGGATCAATTAGCGCCTTGAATCCTACGACGGGAACTGCAAGAACTACTGCACACACCGACTTCACTGACCACACGATTATCAACGACGAGGGATGGATATGTGGTAGCAATGGTGAGCTTTTAGCGTGGATCCCTCTAATACATAGGGCACATCTTCACCGCCCAAGTAATTTATGGGTTGCTGGCGAGTATGAAACCCGCATTGATCTTTCCACTTCCGTACACGGACGCAGTTGGACCACTTGTATTGACGCCTAGATTGAACCACTATAACATATCTGTATCTTTTGTAGGTGGTCTGAAGTATAATATAACATGCCGGATCAAAGCCCATTGAGGCACTAATTGAGGCACTATGGACAACTCTGTCTTGTTCTTGATATTTGACCCCGTCTAAGGCCTCCTGGTTTCGATGACCGGGTTTTCGCATCGTGTGCCCGGCCACTCTTCTCTGGCTTGTCTTCCTCACTTTCCTTACCTACTGGCTATGTCATAGACATTCGCATTTGTACTTAAACGCCATCCATTTTTTCTGAATCGAGTTGCGCCTTCCTTCTTACTGAGCTCTTACTGAGTGTTGCTTATCCTGGGCACTTGAAGGTCAAGCCCACTGATTTCTTTCACCTTTTCTTTGGAGTTCGATCCTCTCTGCCTACCAACTTACATCGGATCCCTCAGTTCTTACAAATTGGCTGCCCTAATACTCCTCCTTATTCCTTCTATAACCTCACTTTCTCCTCGGTCGCCTTTCGTGCCCTACGTCAATGTCAATCTGTCCCGGGACTCCTGACTCCCAAGCCCGACCTCGTCGTTTCCAGTCATCTCCCTTCCATTACGTCGTTTCGTTTCTGCCACCACCTTCGTTCCGCCCTTTTCTCCCATCCCCGCATTTCGATCGTTTTACCCTTTTTCGTTTCTGGTGTTAGTTATAGCGTTGCCGATTCCACCTCATTATCTGGTGTCGCCAACGTTATGATTTTCCATCCTCCATCGGATCTCTCCCATCCATCCTTTAGCTTACACTGTTACATCTTTTGTTCCCTTCGGTTCCCTTTCGCACTCTTTCGATTTCCTTCATTGTATCTACATTCGATCCCCCTTCTGTTCAACTCTCCGAACTCGCGCGTTTACCTTCCGGTCTCACCACTTGCCTCGATCTCCCACTCATTGCCCATCTCTGTTCATCGATTATCGCACGTTCCATCGGGATGTTTGACGATGACGTCAATGTCGCTTGTTTTTGGAGGAATTTGAAGGCCTGGCGTATGATTCCGCGCTGACAGACCCGCAGCGAGTCGACGGAATCGTTCGCTATGCTGGGCTCTCAATCCGTGAGTCTTGGAAATCTCTTAACGGATATTGTTCGTGCGACTGGCCCCTGTTTCGACAATCCTTCGTCGATGTCTTCGGCAATGCCACACCTCAGCCTCGTGACCAGGTTATGAAGCAAAAGCTGTGCAGTTATGTCCAAGACTCTTCCAGAAGCCGAATGTTCTGCAAGGAGGACATGCTGCAGTACTTCAAGAGATTTCTCTACTTAAGTGCTCACCCGGGCCACTTGACGGAAGAAGAATGCGACGTTGTGTTTTGGTACAGATTCCACCCTGGAGATTGCGAAGTCCTTTAGCCCCACTTTCTCGGCAAGAATCTCTTCTAGCCACGCGAAGCCCCTTTCCACTCCGAAGTCGTTCTTCACAGTGCGCGTGCAGCCTTCGATTTCCTCCCGTCACCCTGGTCGCAAGAGCAACGATTCAGGCCCTCAAGCGTAAGATATGGACAGTCGGTCACCGAACATGGATCGCGAGACACCTAGGGTCTCTGAGGAATGTTGCGCCGACGAGCTCTGTCCACCTTCTCGGTCAGCACCAGAGAACCATCGTCTTTGCCCTCGTCTTCGGAGTTTCAGCCTCCACTAGCGCGTTCGGCGACGCTCGATCAGCGCTCGCCCGCATCCACATCATCAATCACATTCTCGGCCTATCTTACCCCGTTCCGTACCCTTTCGCTCACGCATGTGGTTGGTGACCAAAATCCCGAAATATTGTCCACGCTCCCCTTGCCCTCGATCCATACCCTCTTCCTCGACTTCGATTTCGTCCGGTTTTCAGTGCCTGCCCTTGGCGACGGAAGGTCATATTGAGCCCGAGATCGCGCTCACGCTGCTCCATTGCATTCCATCTTCTGTATCGTATGCACCCCTGCTTGCGCCCTCGCCCACTGACGATGACTCCGAGTTCACGTACGCACATCCTGCATCTTCTGTCTCGTCTAACATAGTGTGCCTGCCCTCACCCAGTGATATCGGCAATAGGACGATCTGGTCGAGTCGACGTCGGTGTTTGAGATCCCAGCCTCGGGGCTTGACCCATCCCCGCGTGTGTTATCGCCATCTCCTGACCATTCGCCCGAGTCCGTCCCTTCACCTTCGACCCCTGAAGTTTCGCCTCGTCAGATTTTCCAACACCTGACCCCCGCCTGTCGTTCTGACGCGCGAACATTTATCGTCGCTGTTGATCTCTTTTCCAGTCCTAGAGCCATTGGCGAGTTTGAGTCTATCAGTGTCGGCATCGCCCTGTTGAGTTCCGAGTCTCCGGTGAAGTTATCGTTATCTTTGTCATCGCCAGCCGAACCCATTCCCTTCCTTCCTGCGCCACTCGACGCCACCGCAACGATCTCCCGGACTCAAGACAGTCGATATCACACCCATCTTTACATCATCAATCCCTCAACTCAGATACCAATCCCCGCTGATATACTTAACCCCGTCGATTCTCGACCTTCGCACATTGTCTCTCACACCCCCTTCTCTGCGTCTAATCTCTGCATTTAGTCCTACTCGGCTCACCTTCGCGCTTAGTTTCGTTACCATTGCTGCCTTTCTTTCGGTACTTCTCAACGTTTCGAAGACCCTTTCCACCCACGAACGCAAGTTCAGCAAGATCAAAGAGTTCAGCAACAGCCAGAACAAAACTTGCGACGACTTCGCGCAACGACTTCGGCTAGGGCAGTACACACCCCGCGCTTCGTTTTCGATCCGGGAGGGCCCATTTTCGCCTCCGGTCTCGCTCACGAACTTTGAGTGCCTTCCTTCGGCTACGGTCAGTTGTTTTCGATCACTCCGACTTCTTCCCTGCCTATTCCCTCACCCACGCCCTTACCTATGGATCATGTCCCCGAGCTCGCTTCGCCCCCTACGCCCGCGTCTCTGGCTCCCTTGTCTGCGTATTTTTCACCTGAACCTACACTCTCGATCGCCTCGGCCACGCGGCCTTTGTGCGTGTTCCTTTATCCTTGCTTATGCACCTTCCTTTACTCTCTTAATTATATAATACTTTTACTCTCTGTTGAATATATATTCATAGAAGCGCCGTGTCGCAATTTTTCAACTCCGTGTATGAGCCCACAGATACCATAAATAGTTGACCTTATTCTCCCTAAAGTCGTTGGCCTGAGCTGGACTGAAGAGCCCCCACACCCCTGCACGCGAGCTGCAAAGCAAGCCCCGCGGTCTCTTTCGGACACCTGCTTTTCGCCCTTCCACCATTCGCACAGCGCTACACCCCTGACTACCGCAAACTAGAATGAGGGTAGGTAGTTTGTACGTCATACTTCGAACAACGATCACTATAATGTTCCTAATTTAAGTTACAGCAGGAACCCGACATACGAGTCGATCGATTAGGGAACACTCGGTTCATTTTTGCCCTGTCTCAACGTTCTCAACTCCACACCATTCGCGCATGACGCGCCAAGTTCCTCGATTTCGGTGCCCCCAAGCGACCGTCGTGCTGCTATGCTTAAACAGCACCAGCGATCATCGTATTGCCATGTACGCCACTCACCCGAACCACTGCTGCTGCTGATATAGATTTACGTAACGTCCAGTCCATCGGCAATGTCAGCGTTAGTACTTGTTTGTCGGGATCGCGGGGATGTAGGCTTGGACGGGCAAGAACAGAAAAAGCAAGTGTGGAGTGGGAGGAGTGTGTTGAAAGACGGAGGAAGGACGGAAACAAGTAGCAACGTGGTAGGCCGGAAAACACTCACATAAAGTATGATCGATACGATCGAGCAGTACCAACGATTTAACAGCACGTTCAATATTTCAATACAGCTTTCCTTCATTAAAGTACACGTACGCTATTTATCACCGGCAGCGAAACTAAGGGAGATCGAGTTCACACAGTGTCGCTCGTCGGCTGCGTGGATATTCGAGTCAGTGTCTTAACAACGGAAAGAAATATACGAATGGTGCTACTTGGCGTTTTGAATCCTTCTCCCTTGAATACATGCCCCAGGTGACCCCCACAAGCAGTGCAGGTGATCTCAGTGCGGACCCTGCCCAAAGACGAGTCCTCGTGGCGGGATACAGCACCGGGGATGGCTGAGACGGCTTGATCAACAATCGTAACATGCCTCGGAAAATTTCGGCTCACCGTCGTAGAAGGCTGGCCAGCCGCAGCCGCTGTCAAACTTGGTATTACTCTTGTAGAGGGGCGTGTCGCAAGCCGCGCAGGAGTAGACACCCGTGGCTTTGTTGTGCTCGTACTCTCCGGTCCCAGGATGTTCGGTACCCTTCAAGCGGAGTACTCTGAACTGCGTTGTAGTTGTGGTATTGATCGCGTAGATGTGTGGGGTGAACACACCTGCTCTGGGTTGAGGATCGCGCGCCATTCGTCGTCAGACTTCTTAGCATCGGACATTGTTCGAACAGAGAGGAAGTTGACGGAGATCGATTTGAAGGAAGTAGGGGAACGCAAAGAGTGATTGCGGAGGGCACGGGTAATTTTCCACTTTGGCATGAGTGGTTACCGTTACCAGAACTGTGATCGGGCTCCTCGGCGTTTGAACTATTTACACTTACTGTGAAGAGCATTCCAAGATATGAGTCAAAGCACAGATCCTCAGGCCCTAGGCTTCAGGTTCCCCGATATAAACGTTAGGGTAAAAAACAGGCCGCTTCCAGATGCTCAACATTTATTTTCTGTCTCATCTATCTGTGGTGACCTTTCCTCGATGCCAGCGACATGTATACCCGTACAGTCGAAACTCTCATAGTGCATAATGTAATGATGCAAACGCATTGACTTGTGGCTCTAAATCATAGAATACATAGGGAAAACCAACCTACCGTCAAAAATGCATTATTGAGCCCGAGTGCATGCCCAAGTGTGCCATAACATCATCACTTTGTCCACACTTTGCTTCAAACCGACCATGCCTACCCCCTGAAGCCAGTGTTGTCATGACGCAGGTCTGACTGGGTCAGACCTGCAACCAAGGTGGGTATTAGCGGTGTCAGGTGGATGCAAATGGTCATGAGAATGCAAATTTTAAAAATGGCCTCAGATCACCCTCTTCCTGTGGTCCTTTCTGCCCCAAAAAAATACAGCAGGTATAGTAGGATCTATGGATATGAGATCGTAACAAAAATAAAAATGTATTGGGAATTTCGACTACAGTGCGACAAGGAAGAGAGTCGAGTCGTGAAAAGTAAAGGCCAGACCACCAGATCCCAATGATCTTGATGAATGCCATGCATATCTCTTAGAATAGAGTGTTAGAACATACTAATGAGAGCACCCATGATAAATTTGGGGTGATATCGCGCATGCGATAGAGTTGTAGATAGTAATCTCACCTTGCGGGTCCAGTAGAGTGACACTATTTGCATCAGGGGGTGAAGTCGGTCTTAAAGCCAAAAACAAAATAAGAAAAAATCACCATTGAATAGGATATCCATTCTCCTATTGATATGTACAATACGAAGTAGCTGCGATGTATTTTTGGAGCTACAAAAAATGAAAACTCGATTTTTGCATAGGTACTATCACGCTAGTACAGTTGATTAGCTCATAATGCATATGGGTTGGCGGGCTATTTTCGCATGCAATATGAGATATATGCACTATGGTCATTGTCACGTATTTGTGACTTTTGTGACACAGGTGAACTATGTCTTGAACTATGTAGTAGTACATCGAAAGTACAAATCTATGTGTATTTGTTTTGAGTTCAACAGGTCATCATGGAGCAACTGTGCACAAAACTGGGGCAATTTCTGTGGTAATTCAACCGTATCACCAAACTTGATTGAGAGTCGCTCAAGTTGGACGACAAGTGCAATCATGTCACGTCGAGTGATGCTGTGGGCCACTTCTTGTGATGATGGGGGGCAGGTTTTTCACAGACCTCATGAGTAGGTTCTTCTTGAGGCATGCCAGTGGTGAATCCAGACTGCAGAAACACACAAAACAACCAATAATTTGCCATCAAAAAAGTTTGCCTTTAGCCGGCACTAACCAAAAGTGCTCGCTCCCACATCTCCACAGCACCCTAATAACGCATATAATACCAGGCAATACCTGCTGAGGGTATGCATTATGCAATATGCATTATAAATCCCTATCACTGCATACCGACTATGGTTCTGGCCAAAAGCCATGCATTATTAGATATATGCATTATGGCCATATGCGTTATGAGCTAATCAACTGTAGCTCTTTGACCGTGAATCACGCTATGCGTTATGAGAGTTTCGACTGCATTGGATTTAGACTTGAATCGAGGGGAGCGTTCATTCCACGTTGAAACTTGGGGCGAAAGCTCAAGCAGCTTACGACCTGTCTATAGCTTCAGCTCTGTTATGTATCCCGGAATAAACATGGATCAAAAAAAAGCTCAAGCAGCTTCTAAAAATCAATTCTAACTCACTTCAAGTCAGAAAGGAATACATATCCAGACCAGTCGAATATCACTGATTCGTTCTGGATATAGAGGACTTAGGATTTCCAAGTTTGAACGGTATCAAGAGACGTATGACGCCTTGCTCAATTTGAAGGGAGATTATTTCTTGTTGGAGAGTTGCAACGATGTACTCTCCGCTGGGGCTGGCCCAGCGACGTCTATACAACTCGTATACGCCATTGGGTGCACCGGAACAACGCCCGAAGAAGATATGATATTCTCAAATTTCAAGAACGTTCGGCAGATACAAAAATTCGGTAGATAAAAAACAAGACGAGTTCCTTCGTCTGAAGCAACTCCAAGATTAAGTAAGACACATTTAGACAACTGAAACAAGCCACGTATGCTAGTGACCGATTTATAGTTTTCTTCGCGGGTTTCTGCTTTAGATGGGGTAAAGCAATGACATGTTTGCGACGTAGTTGAGTGCGTCAGTGCGGTAGTTGTCATCGCCGATGACAATCGGGAAGATGGTGCTGTCTTGGAAGATGATTGCCTTGGGCTTTTTCGGGTCCCACTGGGGCCACGGGACCCCGAGACCCCTCTTGCCGTTAGGGTCGAGGTTGTTGGTGAATCGGATGAAATAGTCCCTGAGTTCCGAGAGGGCAGGGCCTACGCCGAAGGAGTTGAGGATGTCCGTCCCATGGGCCTGAAAAGCGATATGTTAGCCTGTGACGGGTGTGGGAAGTTCGTCAGGCGTCTACCGCTCCAAGGAAGGGCAAATTCTTGCCGCGTTTGTGTACTACAAAGCACATGGGTAAAATGAGCAGCAGGTCAAACCTCATCATGGGTCAACGTACTGAACCCCCATGATTTCTGCTTGTCGGCCCTGTGCTGGAAGAGATACCGACGCGGGCCGTGGAATACGAAATCGCCCTGAAGGGCGGCTGTACGCTTGAATTGAGGACCTAGCCACCGTCGTGTGAGTATTGCTAAATTGTGACTCTCGGGTGCGAGCGACCGTACTGAGTGCATTCTTGATTCCGGTGTCGAAAGGAGACCCGGCCCGCTGGTCATTCGGGTAGTACTTGAGAAGGAGGTCGACTAGGCTGTCCTCGGCTTTCGGCATCATGTACAGTTTCATATAGTCCTTCAGTTCGGCCGTGGTCCTGGAGAGAGATAAGATTCGATGTGGATCAACATGCAGTGGTTTCCACTTACGTAATGTTCGTCGTGGATATCGAGAATAATGAGCCTTCGTCGTCGCAGTTTCCTGACATGCCGGGTCAGCTTCTGTCGCAAATGGGCTCAGCGGACACACCTGCAATCATCGGCACATTCGCCACCTCGCCACGCAAAACAGAATGTTGTGTAGGTCGGGTCAGGAAGACGCCATCGACACGAGGTAACCAGGCCAGCACAAGTCCCTGTGGAACTGTCAAGCACTCGATCACACAGCGACGACAAGGTCATAAGACTTCACCTGATACGCGAAGAAATTCGGAGAGTCGTCCATCGCTCTCTTGTACGTGGCGTATGGCACCTTGCGAAGACAGTCGAGCGTGTCCCAAGCCTCGCTACACCCGGTCTTCTCTACCATGAAGTCATAGTACTGCTGCCCGTTCTCGATGTCTCCGACGGGGATGGGTCCGCCGGACTGCATTATTGCACCACGGAACAGCCCTTCATTATTCCCGTTGTTCGTCAGCATATGGTGAGCCACAGAGATAGCGCCAGCGCTCTCTCCCCAGCTGTGGCCAATTAGTCGACGGAACCAACGAAGTAAAATACAAGACGTTGCTCACATCGTCACTTTCGATGGGTCACCACCGAACTCAGAGATATAGGTCTGCACCCACTTCAGGCCAAGGCGTTCTGTAGACACAACGAATATGAGTGAAATGACGCCGGGTAAGAGCGCCGCCCACTCACGGTCTTGGAGACCAAGGTTTCCGACCTTTTCCGCTTTGACTTCCTTTCCAGGCAAGAAACCGAATGCTGCGAGGACAGAGATCAGAGCCCGATCCATGTGGGAAGAGGTTACCCATCACACCAGAAAGCCTGGAAACAATCGGCATCAGAGAGAAACCCTCGCCTTGGGGATATAAAAACCTCACCGATAATTTACGCTGACGTAAATGACTGGTTGGCCAAGGTCAATAGAACGAGCAACAAAACTGCCACCATCATAACTGCGGAAAGAGTTCTCAGAAGTAGAATCGAGTCGAAAGAAGAGACAAACGTAGAGGGACCACCAATCTCGAAACCACCCCCGAAAATCCACTGGAATGATGTGGTTATCCAATTGAACATCGTGGCACTCAGCGATTGTGGAAATACGCACAAATATAACGGGGAGCTTAGAATTAGGTGTTGCACTTGAGGGTTTCACAACGTTGATGGTTAGACCTTGAAGAATAATTCACTCGCGGTTGATGGGGAGGACAATAATTCCCTTACAGTCCTCGTCCGCAGGTGTAAGATTTTCATAGAGTACATTCACGACGCTGCCGATATCTTTGACTAGCTGCGAGTCCAGACCGTTTGGAAGATCCAGACGTTGCTGTGGGCAAGACTTGCCGAATTCTTGAACGTAATAGAGGCCTTGATACGGTGGAAGTGGTTCTGGTTGGCGCAACCGCCGCTCATTCGTCCTGTGTGCACGACAGTGTGAGAAGTTATACAGGATAGTGAAAGCAGAGTGCTCACGGCGGATGTGCGAAGGGGATGCCCAAGAACTGATCCGTTACACCTTTTCGGATACCAGTGAATACGGCGTCGTCAAGGTGGACCTCTGGGGTAGAAGCTAGCTGTTCCGCCGACTCTGGGCCGGCGCAAGTATGGTCTGATACCCGGTAAGAGAAAGGGTCTTGGACCACGAGCTTGTCTACTGGTGAAGCAAGAGCGGAGAGGGCGCGCACGGCCAACAAGGCCAAAATTGCACGCTTAGTTAGCATGATGAGAAAACTGCGGGTTGTAGACGAGCCTGGCGCAACCTTAGTTTGAACACGAGAGAGATTTTAAATACTCTAGGCCACTTTGACAGAGGCATGGAAAATCCCAGTGTGTATAGAACCTGGAATGCAAAACCCGCGTTCAGACCGCCATGATTTTCGCCTTGGAACATCTTCGGTTCGCAGTATGCAGGAAGTGGCATGGTCCTGACGAAAGATCAGAGAAATGTATGACGGCCGATATGGCCCGGATTCTTGGCGGCCATGTGATTTCCAAAACTAAAACAAACATATTTGCTTGTTTGTCTACGATCCTCGGGTTAAAATTGTTGCTATTTCATAACAGCGATTTTTACAACATCGAGGATACTTTACAGGGGTTGAATACGTTGAACGGGCATCTCGGTGATCATGCCGAATTTCTTTCCCACCAAAATGATCATAGTAATTAATAAATGAATTTATATGTCCTACTTATCCGTTTTGGAAACCATTTGTGAAAAAAAATTGACATTCGATGTACCTCAGTCTATTCCGACCGGGATGGGATGGAAAAAATATTCACATTAAATTTACATATTACAGTACAGCGCGGGGGCCCGGTTTGCAAGAGGCTTATGGTCCTTCATCCCTCTTGGTTGGGTGAAAACAAGGAAAAGTTACGCCTATTCGATAACCCAAATTATGTATGATAGCCTAATTTCTTGAGAATTTCCAACTCTACTAACTATGAACCCCGCGGGCTCTTGAGTTTGGATGTGCGGCTGGCTGCTAAAAAAAAGGATCGGCAACTATTATGAAAAGAGCGATAGGTTCTGTGAACTGAAGAGGACTCGTACCGCTAATGTACTTTTACTATACACGGACGAACTGCCTCTCGGACTGTTTGGTCTCTGGTCATAAACATACTTTCGTACGATCTCTTTTCCTTCCTGAGGCCTCAGCATCTGATACTGGGGAGTCATCGTTTAGGGTATAAAACTTATAAAAGCTTCTGTAAGGCGTGATGTTGGGAATAGATCTTGAACCGACTATACGCTGAAGCGAGTGGGTTTTGCGATTCCGAAATCAGCATTGGTTCATTAAACCTAGTCCACGAAGAACTCCACGTCATCCGAGTCTATCCCCTAGGCTTTGTATCTAGACTCTAGAGAGGTTCCTCATGCACCATAAATCGGTACCATTCAGAATAAGGTTATTGAACCAAGCGCATGATCCCAGGCAAATACGATGCTGTCAGAGTCGTGTGGACGCCCACAGAGTGCCTCGAAGTTAAAGTTTATGCTTCCACCAAATGGCACTGCGCCTACCGCCAGGTACCAATGATTGAGACGAATAGACAGAGCAGACCCGACTTTCAGATTGTGACGTCTAACTCGCAGACTAACTAGGCTTGGGCAAATTCCCGATAACCACTGGTATAAGTTAAGAGCGTGGGTACTGTAAAAGGGGTCTTGTTGAATGACACTCACATTAGATTATCACAGTTGCGTGATGAGAAGCAGGCGCTCCCCACATGGCTTTCTCATGGCCGAGCATTCCATTCAAATCACAAAGTACGGGGCGACGATCTCTATCTCAGGTCCTGCTCACATCAGCTATCGCGCTCATCTTTACAGCCGACTCAGACGTTTGTTGAGGAGCAGAGCATGAGATCTTAAAGTCAAGTGTACTGTTACCTCAGAGCGTGATCAACTATTGATCGATTGTTACCTAAATTGACCAGAATTCAAAGTACAGTATTTACAACCGAATTACAACCGAATTGTCTACTGTACCTGGACCGGCGGCACGTACTGAATAACAGGAGAGTGCCTTCCCTGCTCACGTTGTCACCACGGCCAACCCCTCGATGATTGTTGGTATGTTCATCGATGTTCGTCGCCTGTCGACCCAACATCACGCCAAGATCCACCCACTTCAACCGATTATCTCCTTTTCGATTCTAGCTGACCCCAGCGAGCCGAGCAACGCAGAACTCCCGGTTCCGGTAGCTGCCCCTCCGAATCTGAACGTAGTTCTAATCCCTTTTATCCACTCCTACGCCCCCTCAGTAGTGTAGTACGCATCGCAGATATGGTGTTTACGCATCGGACAATGGTGCGGTGATATTCGTTGCGGGTTCATAATGATACTTCCATTCTCGCTGCAGCGGCTCTGGACCGAGATCAGACTCCTTCCCGATTCGATGTTCCGTGATGCGCTGCACGCCATCACCTCAAGCGGAAGGTGCAGATGCGCTCAAGAGGAAACTTGTGGGCCACAGGAAGTGGATCGGGACCGCGGCTGGCATGGTTGTACCCAAATTGTTCTGTCGTTAACTGATCTCCGCATGTGCAGGAATTATACGTGGCATTCACGCACAGAGGGATCCCGTATGTTATGCCTTAACGACGAAGACACCAGTCTTACTGCGGCTCTAGACCTCAACTTGCAGATTTCGATACCCCTCGTGGCAGTAATTATAGACGAATGAACGTTGGTTCCCGAAGAAGTGGGCAAATTGCTCGACTGGACCAGGCGGTATTTCGACGCCAACTCTGACCACTAGGCTTCTCCGCAAGAGTGGTGGAGAGGGGCTACCCTCATAGTAGTAATAGACGGTTAGGAATCGAGTTGAATTAGATTTTTTATGAGGAGAGGCGCTATAAATTGTGTGGTTCGGTAGTTCTTGATATCTTGTGTCAATACAATAGACAAGCCAAGGCAGGCGACGAGTCCACGACTGCTCCTGCGACAACTCGAGTCATGATTCATGGTGCATGATGTATGACGGCGCGACTTTACCCGTACCAAAATTTTGATCCGTCTTCAAGGGTTCTGTATTTACTACTTTTGAACCAAGTTCTCACTAGTATAACTAGTTTGAACCCCACGAGTATTGTTTTTCGGCGCACCTGAGCGCCAAGCTGTCAGTCCTGTCAAGTAGGAGTCCAAGATTCTGGTGCTCAATCGCAAATGGGGATCGTCCTCGTAGCACCCTTTTCCCACGGCGCCACTACTGACAGTTTTGAGGTCTCATCATCTTATCAGATATTACCCTTGATTCTGTCACTTTCCCTCGGTCTTTATATGCCTCTCGTATTCCCCACCAATCCGCCCTCCCCATGAGAAAATTGCAACGTCGATCGGTATCGCAGGTACTGACACTCCTCATCTCTGTCTCCACCCCAATTCTCGGAATCCGAGCGCGACGTAAACAGGCCAACTCGTAACCTTTTTCTTATAACCCCGACGCGTACACTCTGGCCAGGGCTTTGCTCTTTTCCCAGGTTCTTCGCTTCGCATGACGATATCTGTGCTTGGCATCGGCCTTTTTCGGGAGGATTCGGTGCAGAGGCCGCCAGCTGTTTCCTACAGGCAAATTTAGAGGAAAGAACGGGAAGAATTAGACACTGGCAGAGGCCAAAACATGTGGGGGTGAACATATCTGTGCGAACAAAGAAAAATAGAAGACGCACGAGTAATCGCCGGAGGTAAACTGTGACGAAGATGGACACTCCAGAACCCAGAGAGAACCCAACCGTAATACCCAACATTGTGCAGGGCCAACACGGTAACGTCCTCATCGTGCCACTCCTAATTTCACTTGTACTTTGTCTCAACTCCTCGAAGTCTCTGTCCCAAATGAGGGCTGGTTACCCCTATAACCCACTACAGTTGCTCGAAAGTCGACCCCGCGGCAGAGCTATCACGACTCTACCGTAATCTGCTAGAAGGTATCACGATGTAACGACGCCGTATCTATCAGATCTAGACTCGGAGACGATAGCATCACGAATTTTCTTATCATCGCGACGGTTGAATCCCAACTCGGGAGAGAGAAACTTCATGAGAAAGGAATCACGCCGAACGCATACTTCCCTGCAGTTACCCAACGTGTACTGTACAACTGCAACACGCTACATCGGCATTATGGCTTTCTACTTGGCTTTCTACTCTCCTAGCGCTGCGGTGATACCTAGGAGTACCTGCCAAGCCCAACATCGAAGGTCAGGCCTGTCGAAGTGGGGTTATGACTGACAGTCTGCGGCGTGTATCATACTGCATTGTTATTAAAATAGCGTAAAAGGTCCAAATCGTTTTGGGGTACCCATATCAGATAAGATCATATACCCATTTCAAGGTCCGTCCCCGTCGCGAACTCGAGTCGGAGAAGATGGCCGATTCCCCTTATCAGATAATATTAGATGGCCTACGTAATTGTGATGTGATTGACACGTGTGACTGACACTTTGGATTATATTTCATGTGCCCACCTAAGCTCTCGCCCTATTGTCAAGTGCAGTAACCCCCCCCGGTTAACAAGGATATCTGAGTCGGACCAGTCAACATGGTGCATAGAGTACGAATAATTCCCGACTTGGGGTTTGCATAAACCTTTGGTAGTTTACTTAGTGGCACCATGACAATCAAGTTCCCATACCTTGGGACGCACTGCGCGAGCAATGCGGGACCCGCTATATGGCGTTTTTTTATGAACTCCCAGACCCACGCTAATCAATTTCCATTGATTTAAAAAAAATCAGTGGTATCACCTCGGCCGACTGGGAAAGTACATAAGGGGTCACCCTACCAGTGCTCTCTGCCCGTGGGCAGCGTGCACAATCTCCCCACTATGTCTGGCGCACAGTCATTGGCAAGCACTCCCACCCACAAAGTTAACGTCCCCGCGTTCGTCTTTCATATTGACGTGTTGTTGCTCGGCCTCTTTGCTCTCTACGTCGTCTCGACTCTTCCACGGGCATTTGTACGCCTTTTCCAGCCATCCGAAATCTTCAATGGTTTCTTCCTACGGTCCAGCGCTCAGCTCACTCTACCGGGGCGGAGTAACAGCACCCGTACACTCTCCCGAGCGGACACACTCGGCCGCTCCGGCACCGTCACGGTATCGAAAGGCAATGCGATCTCCTCACTAGTGCACAACTCTACCGGCGGTGCGCACGCCGCGTTGGGTGAAGATAACAAAGTCACGGAGGCTTTCTCAGCCCTCGTTACTCCGGTCGCTAACCGCGCTCGCAACGCCCAACAGTCCTATGCGCCAACTCGCGTGCCTCGCTGGACGACGATCATGCACCCCTCGCTCGCCTACGCGCTCAGCTTCCGGGTCGCACCTGGCTTCCCTTTGGGAAAACTCCTAGTCCTCCTGGCTTACGGCATCATCATACTCTACGCTTCCTTTTTCCGCTCCAATCCATTCAAGGATCCCAATCGTATGGCCTGGGTTGCGGTGTCACAAATACCCATTGTTGTGGCCCTCACCAACAAGTCGAACTGGCTGAGCTGGCTGAGCGGAATTGGTTACGAGAAGGTGAGTCATGCGCTTCTCCGCAGCCGCTCTACTCTTAAAGCCGACCCAGTTTAATTACGTTCACCGCTTTGCTGGGCGTCTTGTCGTTATTGCAGCCAATGTCCATGGCTTCGGTCGCCGTACGCCTGTGCTCACTAATTATGTTGCTGTGCTCATCCCTGGTTGACAGTCTACAAGGCGTCCCTCAATGGAACACTTCAAGCCAAAATACATACTCCCGAGTACATCTGGGGACTCGTTTCTCTCTGTGCCGTGGACTTGTTAATCGCCTTCTCTCTTTCTTTTAAAGGGGATAAGATGCCAGGGTACTCTTTATTCTTCGTAACGCACATTACCTTGGTCGTTGTATCCTTACTCGCTGTAAGTTCTTTCTTAATGATTGATTCGTTTACCAATTGCCTCTTAGATATACATGCACAAACATTTCATCTGGCCCTATATACTAACTGCAGTGGCCCTCTACGCATTCGATCACGTTGCGCGCATTGCCCGGACACGGTACACCACGGCGTGGCTTACCGCTGAAACCGCGCTCAACGGTGGCACGACACTCGTAGAGGTACCTTCCCTCGGTGCCGGGTGGCGGGCAGGTCAGCACGTGCGCATCCGCGTCATCGGCGATACGTGGTTCAGTTGGTTGGCGACTTGGCTCGTCGGTCGCGCGCGACCATTCACCATTGCCTCGGGATCCAACTCTGGTGGCATGCTACTCGCGATCAAAGCTCGTGGCGCGTGGACGCGCAAGCTGCTACGCATGGCCGCAGCCGGTGGCACCGCGGGGAAATCTACTGATACCGAGGGTGGGTGTGATAGCGCCCGGGAAGTTCGGATTATCGTCGAGGGTCCATATAGTGAGCGATCCTTTTTTTTTTTTTTTTCACGTCCTGTGACGAACGCTTACTCGCCTTGAAGGCGGTCCCGGACACACCCTTTACACTGCTTATTCAGGAGTCGTACTCGTTGCCGGGGGCAGTGGCATCTCATATGTCATGGGTGTGTTGGACGACATCCTGCAGAAGCACGCATCTGGCCAAAGCAACGTGCGCGTTATCGAGGTCGTGTGGTCTGTCGCTGATCCCGGTGAGGAGAAATTGCGGTTCTTCCAGGCCACATCGAACTAACGACGGATGTCTTAGACTCTCTCTACTCGCTCCTTCCGGAACTCTCCCCGCTCATGCGGCCACGCACATCTCCGCGGGCCGCGCTTTCACTCCGCTTCTCTGTGCACTGGACCCGCATGTCCCCTCTTGCGCCGCACGTGCCCCGCTCCACGCTTCCACCGGGCATGCATCTTCATGCAGGCCGCCCTGACGTCCGCGCCACGCTGCAGAGCGCAATCGCCAGCGTGCGCGACGCGTATTCGACGACGACGAGTCAAACACGCGGCTCAGACCTGCCAAGTGGTATCGTCATTGGCTCGTGCGGGCCTACCACGCTCATAGACGACTCCGCGCGAGCGATCGGCCGTGTGAGCTGGGCGGACTGGAAGGACGTGGGTGGCGTTGAGAGCATCGAAGAGTGCGTTGACAACAATCCGTTGCTATGGGCTTAACATAATCATAATTTGAATTGCAGGGTATTCGGATGGTGAACTCCTTGCTTCTTTCCCTTTTATGTCCTATGATTATTTTTTTTCTTTCCGTGTTTCGGTGAACAGGAGATGCCTTATCGTCGTACATCGTAGTTGGTTTCTTTCTGTCTCTTAACTCCATTGGTGTATCACCTGGTGGTGACCTCAAAATAGACTCGGGATTACCTTGAGAAACAGGGCACAATCATAAAATAAATGCGGTTACAGTGACAGATTCGGTGCTACATCGGGATAAGCCCCCGGACCAACCGTGTATTGCACCGAATATTTGCCGTTCCCGTCTCCTGCCGCCGGCTATTAGTGACCGTGACGTGGCATTCATACATACCGTCCCCAGCTACTCCGGTCAATGTCCTCGGGATTTGGCCACAGTCCGGCATTTCTCCACACTGTCATCTCCCATGCCACGTCAAATAATACCGAGGATCGGCTACCTCCTCGCAGTTGTCCAGATTTGGTCCAGATCGCCCAAAGCAAAGCCCAAAGACCGCCCTTGAGACCGCCGGAAGATCTTGGGGAAGATGGAGAGACAGAGCAGTAGTTGGAGTTGAAAAAAAAACGGTGTGTAATCACAGTCCGAGTGTAAAGAGTGATTAAAGTAGGTAGAATGAGGGTGAGGTGAGGGCAGCGAAGGAGTAAGGCCTGGGGAGGTGCGGGGAGATCTTGAGGCGGGGTGTCTGGGGGACGGATATATCTGAGATCGCAAAGCGGGGGAGAGTAAGAACAGCAGCAGCCGTCGCAAACCTACCAACGCATAGCGGACGCAAAAAACTAAACACGCCACCAGCATAAATAGGCCATCATGACCATGGAGTTCTCATCCCAACTGTCCTTTTTTTCCTCCGTTCACCCCCTCTGCACACCATCCTTAACCGCACATCATGCCAGGTGGTCCAGTTGCCGCAGGTGGGGGCATCGGAGCCAATGCACCCAAGAGCAAATATGCTGGCGTCCTAATGGTCGGTGCTCTCTTGTCTCGACCTTAACTACTACATTTCTCACATCATTAAAGACTAGTTTCGCTGCATTTGGAGGTGTCCTCTTCGGTTATGATACTGGTACCATCTCTGGTCTCCAGCAGATGCCCGACTGGCTCCACACCTTTGGTCACCCCGTCCCTGTCTCGTCGACCTTTCCCGACGGCTATGGCATCACTTCCTCTCAAAGGTCACTCATTGTATCCATCCTTTCCGCCGGCACCTTCTTTGGTCAGTGATGTCTTCTCATTCCGTCTTATGCATTGTCTGATCCTTTTTATCTAGGTGCCCTACTTGGCGCCCCGTTTGCTGATACTCTTGGTCGCAAATGGGGCCTCATTGCGTCATGTCTTGTCTTCTCCGTCGGTGTTGCCATGCAAACGGCCGCAACTGCCATTCCCCTCTTCGTCGTAGGTCGTGTCTGGGCCGGTCTCGGTGTCGGTTTGGTCTCCACTTTGGTCCCCATGTACCAGTCCGAGTGTTCCCCCAAGTGGATTCGCGGAGCCGTCGTTGGTCTTTACCAGTTTGGAATCACCATTGGTCTCCTCCTCTCCAACGTTTTCAACAACGCCACCAAAGATCGGCCAAATCACTCTTCGTATCGCATCCCGGTTGCAATTCAGTTCCTCTGGGCTGCAGTTCTTGCCTTTGGCATGTTCCTTCTTCCCGAGGTGCGCACTTTTCGTTCTTGATCAATAACTACATTGCACCTAAATCCGATATTCGCAGTCCCCTCGTTGGTTGATCAAGAAGCACCGTGATGCTGATGCCGCCCACTCATTATCTCGTCTCACCACACTGCCCCCTGATCACCCAGAGGTCGTCTCCGAGCTCGAGGAGATTCGTCTCCACTTGAAACACGAGGACGAGCTCGGCCAGAGTTCTTACATGGATTGCTTCCGTCCCTCGGACAATCGGATCTGCTTCCGTACACTCACTGGCATATTCATCCAGGCCTGGCAACAGCTCACTGGTGTCAACTTCATCTTTTACTTCGGCACTACCTTCTTTACCAACGCCGGTATTCATAGCCCCTTCCTCATCTCTATTGCCACTTCCACTGTCAATGTCGGGATGACCCTCCCCGGAATCTGGGGTGTCGAGCGTTTTGGTCGCCGGAGTCTACTACTCGTTGGCGCGGTTGGCATGACCCTATGCGAATTCACCATTGCCATCCTTGGTTCAACAACAAAGACGACCAACCAAGCCGCTCAGTCAGCCGAGGTCGCCTTGGTTTGCTTCTACATTGCGTTCTTCGCCTCAACCTGGGGACCCGTCACCTGGGCCGTCACTGGCGAGATCTTCCCTCTCAAGATTCGTGCTAAGGCCATGTCGCTCTCCGTCGCATCAAACTGGCTCTGGAACTTTGGTATTGCGTATGCCAGTATGTTCTTTGTCCTATCAGAGTGCTATCATGTTCTCATTCCATTGGATAGCCCCCTACTTGGTCGACTCTGGCCCAGGAAACCTCGACCTAGGCACCAAGGTGTTCTACGTCTGGGGTTCGACATGTTTCTGCTGCGTCATCTTTGCGTACTTCTGCGTTCCGGAGACGAAGGGCCTTTCACTCGAACAGATCGACCTCCTTTACCGGAATGTGGCCCCCGTTCATTCTGTCGCCTTCCGCAAGCGACTCATCGCCGATGGTAACCAGCTCTCCCTCGTCGGGGACATTAAGGAGGACGACATGGCGTCGCAAGAGAAGGTCTGAAGTTTACACATTCTTGGGGCAGCAACCATCCTTTTTCGACTGCTGTCACGTGTTTTTTTTAGTACCAGTAGCTATTTGTTCTGTGCTCACATTTCTGAACACGGGTCCTGTTAATGTTTTCTTGAGGGCGTTGGGCACTGAGGTAGGACCATGACAACGGCTACGACGAAAATGCCCACGACCCGTTGTATTTATAGCACTCTTCGTATGTAAGTTATGCTGAAATGCACCAAAAAAATATCGTGTCTGTTGTTGTGCTCTGCGACCTAGCGGCAAAGAAAGGTTATTTCCTGACCTTCTACTCTGCTCTATGTGGGCCTCAGTGCCTAGCGCACGATACTTTAGTTCGCTACTTTCCCCATACTGAGGTTGTACTTTCGGCCGTTTCTCACACTGAGACTTGGGACCTTCGTTCAGCTGTTCCCTGGTATCTAACCTCATGCGTGCACTCTAGATCTCAGGGACTTGAGCATAACACATTCATGACCATGGCGGACATCCCTGCGAAGTTATGCGTGATGCGAAAGCCTACACGACCCCTCTCGCATCACTGGTCTGCAGAGTGGCTCACCATTCGCATTTGCATCCCATGCCGCGGCCCTCAAGTTAGCATCGCTCTGCACAAACAAATTTACTGTAAAACAAACGAAACAACCCATCGCCGTTAACGAAACCTCCAGGCTCCATCTAGGGTCCCAGAAATATTTTTCGGTGAGTGGATTTCATCCACTCTCGTATGTTACGGTTATCTCTGCGGTTGGTCTCTGTCACCTAGACTAACTCGGGGTCATGACATGTCTTCAGTTGGTGTCACTTACTTGTTGGTCGTCTACCGTTCGCCAGGCACAGCTCAGTGACCCTCTTCGGGTTGTTTTTATAATGAAATGGACAACATAATGTAAACAGTAGTGGTTGGAAGCGCCAAGGCGGTGTCCCCAAAAGGTTCGAGAAGGCTGACAACGTAGCCCCAGAAGCAGTATTCCAAATCCAGTTGTCCATAATAGTTTCTGTGGCACTCCTTTTCTTTCCTATCCCTTTGCCTACCAGTACTTCTGTGGTCACGCACAGTATGGTGGATCTCAACAAACCGAACGTCGACGTAGAACAAGATATGTCCGATACAAGTACCCTTCCGGATACAACGGATGCCGTGCGTGTTATCTTCATACTCGCTATGACCAGAGACCGATAAGCACTCATACTATCATAGTATGAGTCTATACCACTAAAGATACGCGGCGCACCCACCAACCATCTGCTCGTGTCCAAAAAGGGTGTCGCAATTGAGGGAAAGTACTTCATCGACCTTTCTATCACACCACCACCACAGTCCGTTTCTGATGTCGTCGCTGGGGCCAAGAACCTCTCCCTTTACACGACGAGCGGGTCCGTCACTGCCGACATATGGGTAACCGGAAACAACAAGGTGAAGCAAGTCTCCGTGAAACTATGCAGTGACAATGGCCGCGTCCGTGCCAAAATAGTACGTCTCCCGGTTTGGGTTGTCCGAAATTTCTCCTCAAAAAAAACAAACAAACCTTATAGCACGATGTCTTCGCTGATAATGGGAGCGAACACCGCCCCTCCTTCGACATCGATCTTCAGGCCAAGTATGGGGACATCTCCCTCTCGTTGCCCCGCTGTTTCCGCGGACCAATAACGATCCGCTCCTCTCACGAACGCATCAATTTCTCACCTGCACTCGAGGAACGCACGGCGCCGATCTCGGACGTCCAGGGTGTCCGCGTGTACTTTATCGGCGACCGACCCCGCTCGGGGCAGTGGCGCAGCGACGACGACAAGGAAGGCGAACTTGGGGCGGGCGCAGCTCCAGAAGAACCGCTGGATGAGCTGTCCGTGGGCGGGTGGCATACGAGCGTGCGGATCAACTGGGATGGCGAACCGGAGCTTCCTCAAATGAATCAGAACGGATGGGAAAACTTCTGTATGGGCTCAGCGAGATTCTTCACGAGCGGTCGGGTAAACTGATAAACTCTCTCTCGACACATGGGCCGCCCTGAGTATACTCAACTCGATAACTGGCGCGTTGTTCGCCCCTTTTGAATCACGTCGCCATTTCTCTCTCATTTTCCACTGTAGTTCTTGCTATGCACTCCGCATTGTAGTATACACTGATTCGAATACAATAACCAGAACAACCTGTCGACATCACACCAGAGACCGCCACGTTCATCACCTAATGGGTATCAAAGTTCGGCCAACGACCAATCCGAGGGTCCAGTTCAAAACATTCGACTGATTTTCAGACTAGACCTGAGTACAAAGTCCTCCATCACTTCATCCTGTATGTAGACACTTGTCGGCCCTGTATTCGCCGAGGTGGTTCATCGTCGCCGTGCATCAAGACCACGAGGTAATAGTTAGTAGTTCTCACCATCACTTTCCTACACTGGGATTGCGCTTTCGGCCGTTTCTCGCACTGTATTTCTAAGGGAACTTTGTTCAGCTGTGGGCCACCCGCCCACCATTCTCTGGCATCTACCTCATGTGTGCACTCTAGATTTTGCGGATTCACGGCCCTGGGAAGTGGTTGGAAGCACTACAGTAAGGCGGTTGTCTCCAAAGTTCGAGAAGCCGCATAGCCCAGGAGCAGTATTCCAAATCCAGTTGTGCATACTGGTTTCTGTGGCACTCCTTTTCTCTCCTATCCTTTTGCCTACCAGCACCTCTGTAGTTACGCACAGTATGGTTAACAAATTGGATGTCGACGCAGAACAAGATATGTCAGATACAAGTACCCTTCCGGAAACACCGAACACCGTGCGTGTTATCCTCGCACCCGCCATAACCAGGGACGAATAATTACTCGTGCTATCATAGTATGAGCCTGTACTACCAAAGATACGCGGCGCACCCACTAACTATCTAGTTATGTCCAAGGAGGGCGTCGCAATTGAGGGGCAGTACCTCATCGACCTTTCTGTTCCACCACCACCACCGTTTGTCTCTGGAGGTATCGCCGTGACCAGGAACGACGAGCGGAGCCATTACTGCCAATGTGTGGGTGACTGGAAACAACAAGGCGAAGAAAGTCTCCATGAAACTATGCAGTAACGATGGCCGCGTCTGTGCCAAAATAGGACGTCTCCAGGTTTGGGTTGTCCGAATTTCTCCTCAGAAAAAAATAAATCTTACAGCACCATGTCTTGTCTGATGATGGGAGTGAACACCGCCCATCCTTCGACATCGATCTTCGAACGGCGTCTCCCTCTTGCTACCTCGCTGTTTCCGCGGGCCAATAACGATCCGCTCCTCTCACAAACGCATCGAGTTCTCACCTGCGCACGAGGAACGCACGGCGCCGATCTCGGACGTCCAGGGTGTCCGCGTGTACTTTGTCGGCGACCGACCTCGCTCGGGGCCGTGGGGCGGCAACAACGACAAGCAAGCCGAGGGCGCATCTCCGAAAGAACCGTTGGATCAGTTATTTGTAGGCGGGGAAAATACTAGCGTACAGATCAACTGGGATGGCGAGCTAGAGCTTCCTCAGATGTGTGACTCATGATGCACGATGGGTCAGGGTGGGGTGGGGGGACTCAGGCTTCTGTATAGGCACAACGAGATTCTTCGCGAGCGATCGGGTCAACTGATACACTCTCTCGACGCATGGGTCATCCCGAGTTTCCTCTATACTTGATAAATGGCGCGTCGTTCGCCTCTTTTGAATCTGTATCTCTCTCATTTTCCACTGTAGTTCTTCATGAATTATGAACTCTGCATGTAGTATACGTTGATTCGAATACAATAACCTGTCAACCTGCCTACGTCCACCTGGCTTGGAAGTGACCATCTAGTGGTCTCAAAGTTCGGCCAAGGATCAGTCCGGAGGTCTAGTTCTAAGCATTCGACGGACTCTCAGACTGGACCTGACAATTGTACGCGAAGTCCTTTTTATCCTGTATGCAGATGCCAGTTCAAGCTTTCAAGAGCTACTTGTCAGTCCTGTCCTCAGTTGCATTCGCCGAGGTGACTGAGATGCTCGCACACACTGACAGCTAAGTCATCATCGCCGTGCGTTATGATCACGAGGTAATAGCAAGTAGTTCACATGGTTGCAAAGCCCAGCTCTGCATTTAGAATTGAATTGAAATGCCATACACGATGGCCCGTTCCCGTTCCCGGGCATCAAGTTTTCCAACCTGATCGTCGTCGTGGGGACGTTGCATTATTTCATGGTGAATTGGCCACACCTCCCGTAGACCGAGACGGGGGTGCAGGTGGGAAAGTACAGTCATTAACGAATGGTGTGCAATGGCCTCCACCTCGAGCCGCTCAGTTTTTGAGTGTGAAGGGGTAAACGGTCGATATCATACTCGGAGACGACAAGCACCCGCTTGACAGTGCCAGGGATTTAGAAAATGCGGCTTGTTGCGCCAATTGATGCTGTACAGCAATGAGGGTGGCTTAGCCTATCCCCGGTCGAGCTGTCAAACGAAGAGTGAGTTGAATAGATCGATCGAAATGATTCATCACTCTACCGTCGTCATATAGGCCATTCTGGCCATCCTCTCCATCGCGAGGTTGGAACCTACTTGATGATCGTAGATTCCTCTGTCGCTCAAAGATTACAAAGACCAACTCGAAGTTGTGACATGGTGCCGTCTACTGATCGCACTCGCCAGTCCCTGGCCAGTGACCTTCTTCGGGTTATTATAATAAACGGACGTGTATAATACCAGGTGTAAAAAAAAATATAGGCATAGTGAGAGGGTAGACAGTTGCAGCGGTTCAAAAGTCCAGTCTGAGAGAGTTAAGTGCGCTACATTGGCCCAAGAAGTGGTTGGAACTTGGAAGCGCCAACTTGAAGGCAGTGTACCCATGGCCAGTAAACTGCATTCCAAATCTAGTTGTCCATAAGAGCTGTGGCGCTCCGTTGTACATGGTCGTTGCTCCTTCCTTTAGCCCACCAGCCACCTACCTCTGTAAACACAGTATGGTGTATCTAGGAAAACCGGAAGTCGACGCGGGACAAGATATGACCAATACAAGTACCTTTCCGGAGAAACTGGGCGACGTGCGTACTGTCCCCACACTATTCCCCATGACTAGGGGCCGATGAGCATTCGTGTTAGTATGGATCTGTGCCACCCGAAATACGCGATGCACGCACCAACTATCTGTGTGTGTCCAAGAAGAATATCGCGATTGAGGGACAATACTTCGTCGACCTTGCTATTCCACCACCAGCACTACATATCATGTCGGGGGCCAAGAACCTCTTCCTTTACACGACGAGTGGAGCCGTCACTGCCGACGTATGGGTGACTGGAAACAACAAGTTGAAGCGAGCCTCCATAAAACTATGCAGTGACAATGGTCGAGTTTGCGTCAAAATAGTACGTCTCATCCATCTCCGCTATGAGCTGTCCAGAAATCTCTCTCAAAAAAAAAAAACGCACACAGCACGATACCTTCTATAACGGCGAGAGCGAACGCCGCCCTTCCCTCGACATTGAGCTCTGGGCCAACTTTGGAGACGTTTCCCTCTCGTTGCCCCGCTGTTTCCGCGGGCCAATAACAATCCGCTCCCCTCACGAACGGATCGCGTTCTCAGCGGCGCTCGAGCGACGCGTAGCCCCGCTCTCAGACGTCCAGGGTGTCCGTGTATACTTTGTCGGGGATCAACCCCGCTCTGGGAGGTGGCGTGGCGATGTTGGTGAGGAAGGCGAAAAAGACGTGGGTGGATCTCTGGAAGAACCCTTGGATGAGCTATCCGTGGGCGGGCGGCATACGAGCGTGCGGATCAAGTGGGACGGCGAACCGGAGCTGCCTCAGATGATGCAGAACGGGTGGAAGGACTTCCTTTCGGGGAAAGTGAGATTCTTCACGAGCGGTCGGGTAAAGTCATTGCTGTGATAAGCAGTAAGGGAAGGCGATGGACTTTTCCAGAGAAAAAAAACCCCCGCCAACTTGCTGTAGACATAAACCTCTTGTCAAATTTGTACAACTGAGTCAGATTTGTCATTTATGAGAGGACAAGAGCATACCTTGTGGACTTTATATTCTTGCCTACGTGGCAACCTTTATGGTTTTCCTGGATCGGCCTCACCAACTTGAACAAAGTCGCTATCACTTCTTGCCCTTGAAAAGATCTAACGTTAGAAGGGTGGGGGAGTGTAACTGTCGCTAATGAGGGGTGTGCAATAGCCTCCGTCTCGGGCCACTCAGCTATTGAGTAGAGTGTGAAGGGGTAAGTGGTCGATATCGGGTTATGTACCTGTAAGCGATACGCACTCGCTTGACACTGTCAGGAATTTGGAAAGTTGAATAGATTGATCGAAATAATTCATCACTCTACCATCGTCACATAGGCCATTCTGGCCATCATTCCCCATCGCGAGGTTGAAATCTGCTTGAAGATCCTCGTAGATATCCTCTGTCCCAAAGTCTAACTCGACGTTGTGACATATATTCGGTTGGTGCCGTCTACCACTCGTGCTCGCCAGTCCATGGCCAGTGACCTTCTTCGAACGTTTTCATTACTGACATGGGATAGTGTGCAGAGTGAAGGGCATAGGCGCGGTGTGAGTGAGGTATGCAGTTGCGGCAATTCAATAGTCCTGTTCGAGCGAGTTAAATGTACCGTGTTGGCCCAGGATGTGGTGGCGTTGTACCCATAGCCGGTAAGCTGTGTTCCAATCCAGTTAATCCATGAGCTGTGGCACTCCGCTGTTGCCCCTTTTCTTTTCCCACCAGCTGCCTACCTCTGTAGTCACATCAGTATGGTGGATCTAGGAAAATCAGACGTCGACCCAAGTTTGGAACAAGATATGTTCGATACAAGTACCCTTCCGGAGAAACAGGACGACGTGCGTACTCCCCTATACTACTCCCCATGACCGGGGACCGATGAGCATTCGTGTAGTATGAATCTGTGCCACCCGAAATACGCGGCGCACGCACCAATTATCTGTGTGTGTCCAAGAAGGGTGTCGCGATTGAGGGACAGTACTTCATCGACCTTTCTATTCCACCACCAGCACTACATATCATGTCTGGGGCCAGGAACCTCTCTCTTTACACGACGAGCGGAGCCGTCAATGCCGACGTGTGGGTAACCGGAAACAACAGGTTGAAGCGAGTCTCCTTGAAACTATGCAGTGACAATGGCCATGTTTGCGCCAAAATAGTACGTCTCGCCCATCTATGAGCTGTCCAGAAATTTCTCAAAAAAAAAAACAAAAAAAAAACGCACACAGCATGATATCTTTTACAACGGCGAGAGCGAACACCGCCCTTCTCTCGACATTGAGCTTTGGGCCAACTATGGAGACGTCTCCCTCTCGTTGCCCCGCTGTTTCCGCGGGCCAATAACGATCCGTTCTTCTCACGAACGCATCAAGCTCTCATCCGCGCTCGTGACACGCACGACCATGCTCTCAGACGTCCAGGGTGTCCGTGTGTACTTTGTCGGGGATCGACCCCACTCTTGGAGGTGGCGCGGGGGCATCGGTAAGGAAGGCAAGAAAGACGCGAGCGGATCTCTGGAAGAACCCCTGGACGAGCTATCCGTAGGCGGGCGGCATACGAGCGTGCGGATCAAGTGGGACGGCGAATCAGAGCTGCCTCAGATGAGACAGAACGAGTGGGAGAACTTCTGTATGGGAAATGTGAGATTCTTCACGAGCGGTCGAGCAAACTGATTACTGTAATGAGCGGTGAGAGAGACGACGGGAGCAACGGCGCTGCATTATAGTAATCGAGTTGGCAATGGGTACCGAAATTAACAAGAGCTTAATTGGTCTGCAAAATCGGTTGCCCAGACGCCCGGGTGCGGTCATCCATTCTTTTCTGCAGCGATGCAACGAATATAATGCACGAGCCTAGCCACCACTGGCCACGGCTAAAATGACGTAGTTCTCATGACCGCAAACCAGAATAGAACGGAAACGAATTCCCAACGGGCATGTGGCTTGGCCGCGGCCGACAGTAAGGTGACATTCATCAATCATGGGAACGCTTATTTGCCTCTACACTAAGTTAGTCGCGGACCGAGACGAGGGCGCGGGCGTGGGAACCAACGCAAATCTGGCGCAACCAGACCTCGTGGCACCCGGACCGGCGTGTTATATGAGAGAGCATGGGAAAGGAACAATGCCGACCCTGCCGTGTTCACACATGCGAGTACAATTTGCGCCCTACAATAATTGACCAGGAACCAAGTCCGCATCACGGAGAGGCCCCACTCCCAAAATGTCCTCGCCACAGTCAGCAGACTTGCTGCATCACTGATTCTCTCACTCCCAACAAACAAAGAAGTCCAAAGCTTGCACGGAATTTTACTGTAACCGGCGAATCGAAACAAAATTCTGCATTAAGGGTTAATACAACGGGTTCGTGTGCATTTTCATAACAATCGTTGTCGGTTCTACCTCAATGCCCGACACTCCCAATAAACATTACCCCAGACCCTCATAAGACCCGCGTTCCAAAATGCGAGCACAGAATAAATGGATATTAAAAAGATACATGTGGACGGTAGTCGAAAAGGACGGTTGCTGCACCGTGGATGTGCAGACTTCAGACCTTCTCGTGCGATGCCACGTCGTCGTCCTTTGCATCGCGTGAAACATCCTTGTTGACATGAGAGAGCTCGTTGCCCTCGGCGATGAGTCGCCTGCGGTACGAGACAGAATGAACGGGGGCCACATTCTGGTAAAGCAGGTCGATCTGTTCGAGTGAGAGACCCTTTGTCTCCGGAACGCAGAAGTACGCGAAGATGATGCAACAGAAACATGTCGAGCCCCAAATGTAGAACACCTTGGTGCCGAGGTCGGCGTTTCCCTTGCCAGGGTCAACCAAGTAGGGGGCTATCGATGGAATAAGAAAGTTATAAAACCATGACAGGTCAAAGAACGTACTGGCATACGCAATACCAAAGTTCCAGAGCCAATTAGATGCAACCGAGAGTGACATGGCCTTAGCGCGGACCTTGAGGGGGAAGATCTCGCCGGTGACGACCCAGGCAATAGGTCCCCAAGTCGAGGCGAAAAACGCAATGTAGAAGCAAACAAAGGCGACGAGAGCCGACTGGGCAGACTGGTTGGTCGACTTTGTTGTCGAACCGATGATGGCGATGATGAATTCACAAATGGTCATGCCAACCGCGCCAACGAGTAGTAGACGACGGCGACCGAAACGCTCGACACCCCAGATTCCGGGGAGAGTCATCCCGACATTGACAGTGGAAGTGGCAATGGAGATAAGATATGGGTTGTGAATACCGGCGTTGGTAAAGAAGGTAGTGCCAAAGTAGAAGATGAAGTTGATGCCAGTGAGCTGCTGCCAGGCTTGGAGGAAAATGCCGGTGAGTGTACGGAAGCGGATCCGATTGTCCGAGGGACGGAAACAATCCAGGTAGGAACTCTCGCCGAGTTCTTCCTCGTGTTTCAAGTTGAGGCGAATCTCGTCGAGCTCGGCGGTGACCTCTGGGTCATCAGAGGGCAGCGAGGTGAGACGAGATAACGAGCGGGCGGCATCAGCATCACGATGCTTCTTGATCAACCAACGAGGGGACTGAAAATACGATCATTGGGCACAATGTAGCTCTTGACTAAGAACGAAAAGTGCGCACCTCGGGAAGAAGGAACATGCCGAAAGCAAGAATTGCGGCCCAGATGAACTGAATTGCAACCGGGATGCGATACGAAGAGTGATTTGGCCGGTTTTTTGTGGCATTGTTGAAGATGTTAGAGAGGAGGATACCGATGGTGATTCCAAACTGGTAAAGACCAACGACAGCTCCGCGAATCCACTTGGGGGAACACTCGGACTGGTACATGGGGACCAAAGTGGAGACCAAACCGACACCGAGACCGGCCCAGACACGACCTACGACGAAGAGGGGAATGGCAGTTGAAGCCGTTTGCATGGCGACACCAACGCAAAAGACAAGACATGACGCAATGAGGCCCCATTTGCGACCCAGATAATCACCGAACGGGGCGGCAAGTAGGGCGCCTAGATAAAGAAAGTCAGACAGTGCATAAAGACGAGAAGGTACATCACTGACCAAAGAAGGTGCCGGCGGAAAGGATGGATACGACGAGGGATCGTTGAGAAGAAGAGATACCGTAACCGTCGGGGAAGGTCGACGAGGGAGTAACTTGGTGACCAAAAGTGCGGAGCCAGTCGGGCATCTGCTGGAGACCAGAGATGGTACCGGTGTCATAACCGAAGAGGATACCCCCAAACGCAGCAAAACTGGTCTTGAATGAAGGTGTCAGAAAGAGAGTGGGGGGATAGCAATGACGACAGAGCACCGACCATAAGGATGCCAGCTATTTTACTCTTGGGCGCATTGGCCCCGATGCCCCCACCTATGTCAACTGGACCACCTGGCATAATGTGCGACTAACACTCGGAGGATAGTGTGTAGGGGGGGAAGGGGGCAGTAAACGGCAAAAAAAGGACCGTTGGGAAAAAGGACATCATGCCAAGTGACGGCCTATTTATGCGGGACCGGGCATGTTTAGTTTGAAAGTCTTCTCGTATGCGTTGGTTTGGTTTGCGACAGCTTCTCGTCTCTCTCCTACTTGTCTCCACATGATCCATCCTTCTTGCGATCTTAGATCAACACGTCCCCCAGACACTCCTCCCCCTCCATTACACCCCCCTCCTCTGCGTGCCTATTCCCCAACTCCCCGCTTTCACCTTGCCTCGTCTCGTTAATTCCTCTCGACCTTGCCTTATTATCCTATCCATTCTACCTGTAAGCCTTCCATTCTTCCTTTGGTTTAGAAAATTACACTACACCCACGCAGTCACGCGGTGTCTCACCCGCCCGGCCCCGCGCATCCGCGCCCCGCACCCGTAAGGCGGGATAGAACATGGATAGGTTGTGCCGCCCTTTTCCAAAATCCGGGCAATAAATGCCTCCTGTATACTCTGCACCACCAACATGTGACACCTTGCATGATACTCACTCGCTGAGGGTTTCGCGGTTCGTTGCATCGTTACCAGATCCCCCTCACTTAAGCGTGTCACCCAAAGAGCCTCGCAACAATGTGGCTTTGCATGAACGATTTTCCTCTTAGAGACGGGTGGTCAGAAGATCCAATGCGTTGCCGTATTGAATAAGGTTTATATGTTTCATGAGTGAGCGGAACCAATCCCTTCCCGTGCCCATCGTGCGAACCACTCACGGGTAATATAATCGGGACTGAAAGACCGATCTGTCCATTCCATCATTAGCCTCTTACCTTCCTTTTTGGGTGTCCATATTCGCTCGCCTTTGCTAACGGGAGCCGGGCCGCCCGGTCCTGAGGCAAACCAACCAAACTCTAAACCAAAGGCACTTCATTCTGTAGTGTCACGGCTTCCCTCCACCGCTTTCTTGCCCCACACTAAGGGTTTCTTTCTCTGACAGAGCCTATAACGACCCATGCTGACATATGCACTTTTTCCGACGTATGGATTCCGATTCAGACATCAGGACCAACTTTACTGCGGGCTCCGCATGCATGTCCGGCTTTTGGTCCCCTCTTTGAGTAGTCGCTGGTCATTCCGAGATGCCATCGATCTGTGTACCGGTTCGATCCCCAGGTCCTGCCGGGATATCCCCTGATGCCTGATGTGCATGATGTAGTGTGATGCAGTGCGGGTGCATGCTGCGACATGCTGTTTACGCTCTGCGCCACGCGGTGGTCCGACCAGTATACTCTCATAGTCTCATACCATCTTCATGAGAGCCCGGCGTCTCTAACAACGACCGAAAGTTTCTTGGCGCTCCGACACGAAGCTACGCTCGGGCAGGCCGCGTAAAAGCGAACAAAAAACTACAAGCCACACGTGCAGTGTCACAGAAGTCGATTGGGGTACCTGACGCGCGCCTCAGATCAATGATTCTCGAACTCTCGAACCTTCGGGCCAGGGTCTTTCTTTTTACGAGGTCCCCTTCCGATCCAGAGCAATGCTTCCAATCCGATGTACGCGTCGCCACTTCTAGCCCATGCCTTCCAGATAGATGGTTAAGCTGGACCCGACTCGGATCAAATGCTTTGCCCCGGCTAAAGAGACCGGAGCTTGAGCAAACGCAGGACTCGAAAACATGACACGAAGTGTCTCATAACAATTAAGATTCTCCATTATTTTCATCTACTATTTTCTTCCCCAACCCAACGCCACCAACGCCACGGGGAATAGCAAAGCTGGCAGGTGCACGGGGTCCTTGAGGGGTTGAATTTGAAATTTTTTGGTCGCAATCGATTTGTTTGAGAGCGATGTCAACGATGTGCATTGCACCTCAAGTTACACACTCACCACCCCTTAATAAACTCAATTTTTCTTGCAATTTTTGTTTTGTAGTCGCAAACATATAGGAATCTCTTCCTCTTTTTTTTTTTTTTTTTTTTTCACAGCACGCTGTACTTTTTTAAATAAAGAATGTACTGATCAAAGTGTGTGACCATTCGCAACAAGGTGAGCGGGATAGTTTCACCGCGGATATTCACACGTGCGCTACCCCGATCGGTCTCTCAAAGAAGCAAATTGAGGGTCCCTTCTCGCTCCATACGGAGACACTCCAACAAACCGCATGGTTCTCCAGCGGCACAGGACTGGCACAGGCGTCACGAGCTCACTTGACGTGCCTGCCGCTGGCGGAACCGTCCACCGGAAATCCCGCGGTGACTGGAATGGAATGTAACAATCCTGGTGACCCCCATACCGAGCCCCATGCCCCATGGGGTGACCTGCAAGTACAAGATCCCGAAATCGAGTTTCGATCCTGCCTCTAGTGCCTTATAACGACGTCCGAGGCTTTGGGTTACTGTATGATCGGCCGAAGCCTGTGGTACATGAGGTCCGAACCGGATGTAATGGTTCTGCCAAGTACAGTACAGTAGAACCCCTCTTATCCCATACTCCTGATACCCCATAACCCCTTATACCCCATAGCCTGACCCGTCCACAAGCTCGGTGGGCGGGGATTTTGTGTACATAACCCATAAGTCCGCAATAACCCATAACCCATACCCCTTTGGGTAAAAAACCCATAGTTATTTTAGTTAGGTAAGCGGTGGTTGACGCATCTCTGGGGCAAACTTCATCCACGCTGCATGCAACAAAACGCAATTGGGACTGTGACTTCAAGACACCAGGCTCTCTGAGTCCCTCCAGTGGGTAGACAACGCACCTTCAGCTTTTGATGGTTCTCTTGAGACTTATCTGCACTGTTCAAGAGCGACAACTTAGGTCAATATTTGCTTTTACACGGGAATTTTTATGATTTTGTAGCTAATTTTTCCATGCAAAAAAATATAACAACATGGGTAGATGTGGTAGGCGAGGCTAAGTAAGAGTGATCATGAATGTTGATGAATCTCACACACCGACAGGAGTCTCAGATAAGGAAATCTATCAGGCTGTGATGAACGCAAAGGAGGCACACGAAAACCTTGACATCAATGGGGGGGATGACATTGATGATGACACCCCTCTCGAGCCACGTCCAACTCAGGCCGATATTCTCAAAGCAGTATCATTGATTAGTAAGTATACCAATAACATAAATAGCCCCCTTGCACGCAGTGTAGAGGCCATTTTGGGCTCATTCAACAGGTTCCTCCGGCTCAATGAGACCCAAAATATGAAGGAAACAGTCATAACAGACTATTTTTCGAAGCTTTGATTCATATAGTTTAGAGCAGTGGACCCAAATACTTTACAATAGATTTATCGTTCAGGATCAATTTGTTAATAGATTTTTACCATACCTCAGATAACCCATAACCCCTCATAACCCATAGACTGGGCTGTCCACGGAGAGGTATGGGATAAGAGGGGTTCTACTGTAGTACAGTTTCACTGTATTGTACAATAGGCCGACGACCCCAATTTACGGCGTGGGTCCCGAGTGCTCTCGCCACGTCGACGTCGCTCCAATACTTATCGCATGGGGGTTTATTATGCTGTTTATAGTATGCTTAAGCCATTTCGAATATGGCGTTCGGCAAAACGATACCGTACGTAAAAGGCTACGTACCCACCGGGCGAGGAAGGACCGGTGGGTCTAACCAAGTTTCGGCGCAAACTGGGGGTTGCTGGTGGCTTTGCAAAACCCTGCTGAGTTATGGAGTGCATGACAATCTCGTCGGGCTCGTCGCTAGGGCCCTGTTATCTTGGGCACGTGTGGTCATGCACGCAATGATACATAGCCACGTACCCCATCGAGGATAACACGCGAAAATGAACGAGGCGCGCCCATGAACATGCCCTGCTTCGAGCGGAGCGGAGAAGCCGGCGGTTGCTAGACCGTCGTCGACTACGAAGCATCTTGAAAGGAACTCGAGACCCATTACAGTATACACCAAGGTCGTTCCTCCATAGTCATCTGAGCCAATGATTTGCGCCTCGTTGAAGGGTCCGCCCCATAAAAATAAAGAAAGTTAGTTTGGCGCAGGATAAGGATCTCAGCACCCGTCTAATAGCCGCGCAACGACAGATGGAGTCAGCAGAAGCACAATTTTGCGCTACCAGGGGTCTCTAGGAATACCGCATGAAACGGCATACGGTGGATGTAGACAGTCGATAAGAGCCTTTGCATTGTCTCGGCTGATACGCCCATCGCACTTCTGTGGCTTCCTTATGAGAATATATACACAATTCGGATGCCATCAAACGTAAAGACCGACCTTGATGTAGCATCACCTACCTGGAAGCAATACAGTTTAAGGAAGACCGTGATACAGGGACATCAAACGGCAGCCCAACACGGTGCTAGACCGTGATGAAGCTCATCACTCTCCCAAACAAGTAACTTGCCTTACTATAGAGCGCAACGAGACACCCGCGGTCGTGATTATCCGTTCAGTACATATGTACCTTGTCGCGCCAATAGTATTCCCGGGCGCAGTGCAAAAATTGATGACCTATCGTTGCTGTGGGGATCATTTTGAAGTCAAACAGGACAGCAAGGTCCGAGTCCGGGTCACTTGACACGAGGCACGGAGTTTGGTACTGAACTCACGTGACTATTATGCATCGAGCCAGCACAAGCGCACTCTGAGCTCCGCACTCATATTTTGCATCCCTAGAGATGGGCCAGACTCAGTCTTCTACCCAGCAACCATTTGTGGCTAGCCCATCGTCGTCCACGTCCACTCGATGTCCAGTGGACCACTCGGCGTTAGCAAAGCAACATCCGCCAGAAACGCCTTCTGCTGCTGCTTCCTGTCCGGTGGACCACACCTCTTTAACAAAACGCGCACAGTCCTCGTCCTCTGCCGCCAGCTGTCCCGTTGACCATGCCTCCATCTCAAAATCATCACTGGCCAGCCCCGCCCAATGCCCCACACAGCCAGACGCGCTAGACCCGCGCAATCAACTCCCGACTCTCACGCAGGAGCGCGCTCCTTCGCAAACGACCGACCTCCCCACAGACCGTACTAAGTCTTCGATACCCCGTGACGCCGCGGGCAACTGGGAGTACCCGTCTCCTCAGCAGTTCTACAACGCGTTGGTCCGAAAGGGCTGGGAAACTCCGGAGAATGAGATCGAGACCATGGTGCAGATTCATAACTTTTTGAACGAGAAGGCGTGGGAGGAAGTACACAAGTGGGAGGCGGACGTCAACAAGTACGTCTGTCTTTTTGTTCTGCCCGAGACGTTTTGCCCTCTCTGACATTTGTTTCCGCGCCTGACAGGGACGAGGATTTGCAACTCGTGCGTTTCAAGGGACGTCCGGGCGAGCTATCTCCGAAGGCGAGATTCTGGTTATTTGTCGGCTGGCTCTTACCAGAGCGCTTCAAGTGAGTTCTGCACTGGACCTTTTGGTTGAAAACTATGCTGACCCTGGTCTGCCAGCACCGAGCCTCCATTCGACCGCCACGACTGGATTGTTCGACGTCCGTCGACCGGCGAAGAAGTCCGTTACGTCATTGACTACTACGGCGCGCCACCGCTCCCAGATGGATCACCGGTCTTCTCGCTTGATGTCCGCCCCGCGCTGGACAACTTTGGTAGTATCAGCATGCGCGTTCGCGCTGCCACGCGAGAGGCGTGGGCAAAAGCGGCTCCCGAGACAACGTCGACCCATACCTGACTTACCCTCAAGCACCCATCTCATAGATATGAATTCCTCGAGGCGTGGGGGGTAATGATCTAGATCTTTAATGGCCGCCGCACCTCTTCTACTGGTGCTTATACATTCCTTTAGTTTTGTATGACTTGGCGACGGAATACATGGTGTTGCCTTGTAGCTGTTGCTGAACAAACTCGACGGGGTGTTGTGATCTCTTCGCCATTCATGAGGCGTTCCAAGCTTTTTCTGACACCTCCAGAGCCTCTCAGCGGGAAGCCTCAAGCCCCCAAACCCGAGACCACTTGCGTGCCAAAATAAAACAAATGCATCATGTTGGAATAGACACACATACCTCATAGCGGAGGACGCATTCCATGGCACCTCAGCAGCTGACAGGTATTCTTACGGACCGTATAAATAGGCGTGTGTTGGCTCTAGAGATAGCAGTATTGCCCACATCGTTCTACCTTCCCACTCCCTCTTACGGGCCGCAAAAAGCTCTCTATCGGCGTCACCACTTTCCGCCAGCGCAAAGCAAGCCGCACTCGACTCGACTACCTCTGCGGTTCTCCAAAGATGTCAAGGGGCACTTCCTTTCCACCCGGCCCCCTCACACTCAACCAAGGGCTTCACTATCGTACCCTGCTGCCTGCATGCGCCGTTGCTAGTCCGGATTGGCACGCTACTCAGTCAACACCACCACCTCGGATCGCCCGCGACCCTCGCCAACGCATCGGTCGACCAAAATCCAAGGCCAAAACACGCGTCGCGTTCAAAGTTCAGTTCGTCCACCTCAGGTCCGGTCACGTGATGGACGTGTCTCGGGTGGCGGGGCGTGCCTCGGGCAGCCGCAAATTCTTCAAGCTTGGCCCTTTCGCTTGTGGCGGTCTTTGTGGATAAGTGGCTGTGTTGTACGCATCTTTCAATTGGCGGACGGTCGTCTTGGCGGTCACAATTGCTGCGCAAGATTCGGCAAGAGGCATGTCACACGACGAACGTGCAAAGCTTGGACCCTCAGCGTGTCACAACCCCTGGCAAGTGGCGGTTGCCCTTCTGCGGGTATATATACTGGGCCATTCGTCCATTTACTGGGACCAGCACCTGGCGTCCAACGGGCATTCTCGGTTCTTTCCTGCTTCCTACTGCCCTCGGCTATGGCTTCTGTGAAACGAAGCTCCTCTGATCTCTGGCGACTGTCTGGCCATATCTGTATCATCTTGTGTCCGATCGGCTTTCTTCTGGCAACGGCAAGAACTTCTGCGCCGTAGTCTCGCTTCGGGCCATTGTCAACCACCAAGGCTTCTTCCCCACGTGATCTTGGTGCTAGCTGCCGAGTCCGGTCTGTTTCAAACGGCGTCTCCCCAGGCCAGCCTCGATCTACTCACACTATGGGGCCTCTAATGCTACAACCACACGCTGCTCTCATAAACCGCCCCAAACGCTAAATACGCTCGCACCGCCCGCTTTCCACTTCAAGTCGTCCCGGCGCGTACGCTCGAGGAAGGCATTACTGCTGGTCCTCGCTGGTCTCCGATCCGTGCCCGACATCCGCTACATCTAAGTTCTGTGTGATGCTCTCAAAAGGCGACCTCGTGTTCTGTCTATCTGGTATGGCAGCGACACCGCACCGTGCATCGCTTCCCTGTTTTTTTTTCTGTCTCTCTCTCTCTCGCGCGCTGGGAAGTTGTGCACCCCTGTTTGCACCTTCGCCGGACGCGACTTTGGCAACTTGCGCGCTAGATCTGAGTCGCCCCCACGCCCTTGGTGTCTGATCGGCTGTCTGTCTTCGCAAAGATTGCTCTAGTACTGTGGCGACACTGAAGTTGTGCGCGGAAACGCTGCACCTTCATTGAGTTAGTGTGACCGGACTCTTGCTCTTGGGTGTGAAATAGTGGCCCAGCACTGGTCTAGCGCTCCTCTATCAACTCGCCAGCACTCGCCTAGGACGTCAAGATCAAGCAGGGTGATGGGTAAGTGCGGGACGGAGGGTGGGTGACCGGTAAGCTCTCGCACTCTACTGAAGGTGACGCCAGAGGCGTCACCGTCTTCTCCTTGGTGCGTATCAGTGGGTGGGCGGGCGGTTTACCCAATTTCTCTTCTCTTTCGCTGTCATCACTTGAAATAACCCTAGGTTCGAAATCAAGGTCGGTAAGTATAGTGGGTGGGTGGGGTGGCCACCTTTTTTTTTTTTTTTTTCATTTCTACTTCCGTTTCAGTTCTTTCGTCCGCGTATGAACGCGCGGTCAAATTGCAGGACGCTAGGAATGACCGTACGTCTTTGACGGTTTTTGGTGTTGGCCAGTCGCATAGGCTTCCCCGTTCTTTGAGGTACGTGGCCGCCAACTCATTTTGTGCTCTTCTGTTACTTAAAGTTAATAGTTGAACTACGCCGAAATCGGGCAATGCGATCCCCTACACTCCGATTCGTTGTTAAACTTGTTCACTTTGTATGTCTCGGGGAACAATGTACCTTGTGTGGAGTAGTATGAGGGTGTGTGACGAGTTTTGACATTGTTGTCTGCCGTATTTGTAACTTGATCTCGTATCTGGTGAAACATGCACCCTTTTCCAAAAATCAAAGCGTGGTCTATCCTTCCCCTGAATAAGGCCTGAATTACATCGCCGCTTCTCCGAACACTTGAGTGCCTCTCCATCATCATCGCCCACTGGCAATCTTCTGTAGGCTTACCATCATTTTCACCGCCGTCCTTCGTTCGAACAACATCACTGGCACTGACAACTATGCTCCACCATGACGTGACCATGTCTTCCTTGCAACCTCCACCGATCTTCTTCAGTGACAACGGCTGAAATTCCTTGTATCGACTCTTTCTATTTGTCGATTATGCCATCCAGAAGTTACTCCAGGCTCTTCTTGAAATCCTCGATGCACTCATACTCGAACCACGACGTGTTCGAATTCTTGCTTCGCGTTCGGTGCCCGTCGTTCTGTCTACATCGGCATCATGAGTTTTTCGTACCATAGTCGCACTCCACCAATCTGAGAATATAAGTATCCAAGGCGGTCAGTCGTGATCTTTCAGCACGGTTCCTTCGGGCGCTTGTTGAATGCGCTTGCAGTTCCATGTCTGCGCTTTGCCATGCGTGATCATTATCGAGCGCGAGCTAAACGCCGTCCGCCAGGGGTCAGTATCAGAGATGAGAGTGGTTGCCCACTCGAACAGAGCTGACGAGGTGGGCATACTCACCCGCGGTGCTCAGTAGGGCCTGAGTGGACTCGGCCTCTCAGGTCCTACACTCGGGCTCTGCCTGCGTCTCTGAGAGAAATCTCCGCTGAAGCACCTAGGTCACCGACGGCCTGCACGAACTCACCCACGGCGCTGGCCGGCTCTATACGTCTGATACTGCCCCAACATACTCCATTGCCACGAAATCCGTGAATCCTATCCGCGCGTCCATGTCGTCGGGTGAATCCATACCCCACGAACAACAAAGCGGCGGCGCGAAACCCAAACATAAGCCGCTAGGCAAGCGAAGTAACTTTGTGTTTTGCACATCGTGTCTTCATCTCACAGACCCACGTAATGTCCTTGAGTGCGGACGCCTGGAGGCGGGCATCGGTGATTCCGAAGATCACCGCGAGGAGCGATTCTAGGACAATCCGGGGGAAGGAAGGAGTAGCGGTAGTGTCATCGGCAGGCACCGGCCCGGGGAAGAAGAGAAGGACGTGCGCATACGGAGGAAGAGAGGTCTCAAGTCTTCCGAGCGTCTTCAAATGAGAAAGGTATATACAATGAGGGAATTTGCACGGCGAGATAAGCGACGCAACTCGTTCTTGGTCCTAGACACGTACGCAGTAGTACGCTCGCAAGTCGAGAAAGCAGCTAGAAAGACGCACGTGATAAATATACGATGCAACATGGACACGGATGGTGCATATCCTCCCTATGAAAGAGTGCGACCATAGCGACCTCATAAGCGCGGGCATGACACCGACCCGGCCCGGAGTACGCGGATTACATCCGGATGTTCGAGTTCACATCCTGCATTCTACCACGTCCTTGGGATGTAAACACCATCAGGCCATTATATTACTATTGATGTTCCGGAAATTTTCGAGCAGCTACCGTGCTCGATGTTCAACTCGTGTGACGTCACTTACGACCATTACCGCACCACAAAGGGCTTGGCGAGCTACAAAGGCAAAGGCGGTTCGCTCTTACAGCAGCAGGATCCTCTCTTGGGCTGGTTCTTGAGGTCAACACCCTGAGCTTGTCCGTCCAGGATCACCAAAAATCGCAGATAAGATAAGATAAGTCAAGAGAGGGGGAACACACATCAAGCGCTCGTATCTCCAATTCCCCAGTCGGGGCCTGTCATTATAGCGCCCACCAGCCTCATGCGTCACGGCCGTCATTGCCGCGCTGTTCTTCTTTCTTACTTGTACACCCCCTTTCCCTCTCACATCATTATGAAGACATCGTTCGACGATGACTAATTAAATCGTTGAATTGAGATTTCACCTCTGGCTTCGACAGGTCCGGGGACCTTCGACATAACTTGGCCCCCGGCACACTCAGAAACTCGAGGTATTACATACTACGTTTTATTTTAGTGCGGTACTCCATGACCTTTGCCATTATCAAGCCCATCCCGGGCCACTTTTACGCCAAATCTCCAACGCTTCTTGAGTCACCGCATTCCTGATCGATTGACTCTACCCATGGACCTAAGGAGATGGGATGGAAGTCATAGCCTGGGATGGGTCCTGGGGCAGTTGTTCTGAGCTTACGGTCGGTTTGGTGTCACTAAAAACGTAAAGCAAACCACAGATGACAGTCGAGATGAAGATCGTGGCACCGACAGGGCAAACGAAGCAATCGACGTGCGCCAGGAGAGATAGGACGAGAAAGACCCGGAAAAGTCGGTACACCGCATCCATCGGCGCTGACATGTACCAAGCCTCCGTGTCTCCATCCAAGGACTCCTGTGTATGTATCTTCTCCGACGGCGGCTGGCCGCGACGGTGAATGACAGCCCTGTAATTCTGAATCGCTTGCTTGATGAGAACCGCCATGAATATCACGGCAAGACCGAAGCCAAGACCCGTGACCACGTAGGCATTTGCCCATAGCAGGCGGAAACGTGGGCCGAAACCCGATGATGGGGCAAGGGCGGGATCAGGGACGTGTGGATTGGGAGGAACGGCCACGCGCGGAGAGGCATGGGAATTTGTCTGAGGTACGCGCGAGAACAATAAATCCAGGAGGTATTTCGCCTTCGGTGCCCGTAGATCATCCTGACCACTGCACCAGAGGAGGGAAGCGCAAATTACGCTGGCCTTTATCGCAGTGTGCATAAGCATTCACGGCAGTGCCAATGTAGCGGAAAACCGAGCAGACGTACAGCCATGATAACCGCATTGACGTCCTTTTTCTCCTGTTTCAAGATCAGGAGAGCCTCGTTATTGCGTTCGGCTCCTTGACTCGAACTCCCACTGCGGATGTCCCCGTCGTTAGGTGCTTTGGTGGATGCACTTGCTCGTTTCTTGATTTCGTTCATATCGAGTGACGTGTTCTTGTCGTGCTCTGATGCTGGTCAAACAATGTTTATCTCAAAAGGCGACTCAAACTCAGAAGATAACACGTGTGACGTCACCCCATGTCATTGTCTTGTCTTACTTCCATTTCAAAACACGTCCGAATCCTGTTCTTGAACATGGCCGTCCCGGACCACTAAAAGTTGTTCGGAACGCGGATAAGTTGTTTTTTTGAACCATTTTGAATTGAGAGAGGGGAGCACCCGTGAAGCGCTCGCGTCCCCAATTCAATTTTGAGATTCTCGAATCAGCGCCTGTCATTTTAACGCCCACACGCCAACATCATGAATCATCCCCGCCACGCTGTTCCTACCCAACGCTCTTTTCCCTCTCACGTCATTTCCGATGATGGAATTAGTCTCTCCCAAACAAACACAACGATGGCGACGACTGATCCATGTCATCGAGATTTCACCTCTGGCTTCCGTTGACTAACCGGGGACCTCGACATAACCAGCTTGACCTCCAGCACGCAACTAGACTCGAGGAATTACACTTCGTTCTGGTGTGTTGGTACTACTACATTATTAGGCTATACGCTGGCTCTCTAGCCTTTGTCATTGTCAAGCACATCTCGAACCAACTGTCGCTCGCCCTTGCACCAGGTCTCCAACGTCTCTTGGGTCGCCGCATTTCAATTGGTTCTGCCCACGTGGAAGTTCTAATCTGGGGAAGGGCTCTGGGGCGGTTGTTCTGGCCTTACGGTCGGTCCGATGACACCGAAAACGTAGAGCAGACCAGAGACGACTGTCGGAATAAAGATCGTAGCACCAAGGGGGTAAAGATAGGAGGCGTGCCCCAGGGGGATTACGAGGAGAGAGACCTGGAGAAGCCGGTACATCGTATCCGTCTCCTCGAACATGTACCAAGCCCCCGCGTCTCTATTCAAGGACTCCTGTCTCTGTGCCTCCAACGGCGGCCGGCCGCGACGTTGAATGACAACCCTATAATGCCGAATCTTTTTCTTGATGAGAACCGCCATGAATATCGCGGACAGACCGAAGACAAGACTCGTGATCCAGTAGACATTTGCCCATAGCAGGTCGAGTCTGTCGGGACCCGATGAGGTGAGGGTCGGATCAGGAGCATATGGAATGGGAGGAACGGCGACCCGCGGAGAGGCGAGAGAATCTGTCTGAGGTACGTGCGAGAGAAATGCAGCGTATATATCATGGTAATGTTTGACTTTTTGCGTCGCCCTCGCTGCCTGCAGGATCGGAATGCTGCGAAGAATGCACCAGACGAGACTAGCGGAAATTGCGCTGACCTTCACCGCAGCATGCGTGAACATTCATGATCACGCTAGTGCAGCAGAAACCCGAGAAAAACGTACAGTTATGATAACCACATTGGCGTCCTTTTCCTGTTCCAGACTTTGGATACCGGTGATCAGAGCCTCGTTACTGCGTTCGGCTCCTTGGCTCGAGCCCCCACTACCGCCACTATTGGGTGTTTCGATGGGTTCTTGAGCCCGTTTCTCGATGCTATTCCTGAGGGACATTGTTCTCTTCGTGCCTAGACGCTGGCCAAGCTGGGTACTGCAAAGAGTGAATATATCACGCGTGTGACGTCACCCCGTGTCACTACCGCGCCACAAAGGCTCGGCAACGGCGAATGCGCTTGACCTTTACAGTCACACAGATCACTCAGAACTGCTGTACACAACTATAAGAACACGCCTGAGGGTGAGGTATACCGCTGACCCCGAGGTCGTCTTCAGTGGTAACTTCTCGAACTACGACTAGGCCCCGAGCTATTAGCATAACGCGCTGTCTAGACCCCTCCGAAATATCGGTGGCCAATATGATGGCCTCTACAAGTGCATTCGCTGCCGTGACCTGACCAGTTCTTACTTCGTGATCCGTGCAGCGCGTCGAGTCGCGCTTCCCCGACATCGTAGCGCAAGCGCACGACTTTTCGAAAAATGTCAACGGGGATTCATGGGTGGTACCCGCACGTCTCTCTTTCCACCCTCTCCTCTGTGCTGTCCCATCCTCGAGCACCGCCACACATAGGTCGTGGCATAATCTCTCTGTTTAATGACCTGCAGCTTTCTCATGAAAGCCGACACTCGGCTTCCTCCACCCCTGAGTGTATACGGCGCGACCAGGCGGTAACATCACGTCTGCTCGATGCAACGCCGGTGAATTCTCCGCTGTCGTTGGGTGGGATCATGGTCCGTTCCATCTCTCCGCTTTCGATCTCGGCTGATTATGGGCTCAACTCGATAGGTTGCACGTCTCGGGACCCCTGGCCTTGTCAAACTGCAGGAAATACTCACTAGTACACGATATGGGTTGAGTGATTGGTGTAAACACCGTCGCGTTGGTTATGTTATTCACAGAAAATTAATTCTGTACCTTCGACCGATCCCTCCACGATGGTTCACAAGCATACTGGCGGTCACCTCGACAGGTATGTATGGTCGAAGTCGCATCGAAGTACCCAACTCTCGGTCATTCGCAATTGACAGCTTTCATTCTTTCGCACCACTATGTAGTACGAACACAATACATGACAGCATAGGTCTTTCCGAAATCGCCAGTATCATACACTATACATCGCCACCTATTTCATACCGAATCCGCTCCTGCCAATGCTTCTAGGAGTACTTTGACGCCCCAAGCACCCGGGTCTGGCACCCTCTCCCGCTTTAGTAGCCCTCCTTCGAGATACGCGCTCCGACCAACGCGGGCCTCTGCGTCCCTCGTTGCCTCAGCGGCCTCTGCAGCCTTCCTCACTGCATTTCCCAAGTCCGACGGGCCGGCAGAGAACGTGTCGGCGAATGCGGCAAGAGGATCGACGAGCGTGCGGGATGGGGGGCGCGCCCGCGTGTACGTGTACAGCTGCTCGCGTGCTATAGAGACGGCACGTGACCAGTCTTCTGCGGTTGCCTCGCCAGCGCCTGAAGAGGACAGCGCCTGGGCGAGAGCAGAAAAGAAGATGCTTGTAGTAGTTGCGCCAGATAAATGTGACGTCGCCAGGAGACGGGAGGAACTCACGAGTACAATGCGCCGCTGGTGCCGCCCATTTTCTCGGACGCCACTTCAGACACGGCGATGAGAGCGCCGACGACATCCTCGCCACTGATCGAGCCTGCGCGGAGAAGCGCGAGCACGGCTGCGTTATCGTCAGTCGTCGCTTCTGGTGATTCGTGGGGGTTTGCAGGCGTACCATTTGCGCCTGTTTGTAGCGTCAGGCCGCAGTCCCCATCACCGGAAATGGTGTCCATTTTGGTAATTTCGGGCTCGGCCGTGTCCAGGGCATTGCACGCCCTTTCCACAGAGCGCTCGAATCCACGCACATCCTGCGCACGCACTCTTTGCCCTTGATCTGCAGCACGCTCAGATGGGAGGACGGCCGGTGGAGCAGATGGCGCAGATGGCGCAGCGCCGGAAGTCCATTTCCATCCAGGGGCCGAGGTGCCCGCATCGAGCAAACGAAGTATAAGATCCGATGGCGGGGTAACGTCAGAGGCCGACGGAAGAAGTAGTAAGGTGAGCGAAAACCCGGGCATGTTCAAACTCGTCTGCGATGTACTCGCGTCAGCGGAGGCGCGTGTGCAAGTGGATAGAGTGAGGGACCATGAAAGTTCCGCTTATCAGCCTCTGGACCGACACGCCCCTGCCTGCCAACGCAGTGACAACCTCCCGAGCGATTCCCGCAAGTTCGAGCTCGCTTACACCGCCAAGATTGTTAACAAGAAGTACGACGTTGTCTTTTCCTGAACCCTGTGTGGGAAGGAATCCCCTCTCCGGGTCGTTCTGGGATAAGAGGAGGTCGAGCAGAGTTTGGACGAGCTCGTTGAGGGGAGGAACAGGGGAGACGCGCTGGGCCCCAGATTCGTTGTGTATGCCCATTCCGATTTCAATTTCTGAAACACCCAGATGCGTCTCACCAGCGGTAGTCCCAGGTACCTACGAGAAGGATCTGAGGGTCAACGAGTCCGGACTCAGATAAACGAGATGTTACGTGGCAGTGTTCCAGACCAACGCCGACTGTGGCAATATTTTTCGATACCCATTCAGCCACAGAATAAACCTCCTCGAGGCTTGCGCCAGTCTGAGCCAATGCACCTGCAATCTTATACACAAGGACAGTCCCAGCAAGGCCCCTGATAAACTCAGCAAGTAAAGGCAGAGCCATTCCAGAAAGCACGCTACCTGCGCCCGACTATACTCCCCTGGGTCCTGCCCACGGCGACGTCATCCCCGACGACGAGGAACTTGACTTTATTGGCCTTGGAAGGATGTTGGGCAGCGAATTGCTCTTTGGCAAGACCGAAGTTGAGCACGTCTCCCGTATAGTTTCTTCAGGGACGTTTGATTTTAGATGGTGAAGGATGTAACATACGGCTTACTTGACAATAATAAGGGTTCTGAAAAAAAGTCGCAACGATGATTTTATCGAAGAGAGGGTCATGGGACATCTTACCCCTTGTCATTGTCAACGAGTTGGATCGCACGGCGAACCTGGGTAGGTCCCGGAGAGGCAAATACGTTTCCACAAACGGCAGCTAACGCCAATGAATGAATGTCAAAGCCAGCTGCCCAAAATTGGCATCGTTACCCGTCAACATGCCGCTGCCTAGTCAAAACCCCAAATCTGTTTCTCATGATGGCAGTACATCCAGCTTGGTTCTCACCAACAAAGCCCGCATGAGAAGGCTCATGACCCGAACCACCGCCACAAACGAGTGCAACTGTGGACTTGTGTTGGTCGGCGAGGAATACGACTATAATAGAAAGTTCGAATTATTCTGAGTAAAGTAGTACAAGTGGACGAACCTTTGTTTGCAGCATCAAGGCCAAGCTTGGGATTGATCGCGCATAGCCCCTGGAGTGACTGTACGACGAGCGAAGCAGGATCATTCAAGAAGTGCTTGGCTAATAAGAGACGTGAGATGCGGCTGACAGGGGCAAAGAGGGAGACAGACACTGTACACCCATGCGAGTGCGAGTGTGAGTAGAGGATATGACCGTGGGAAGACAGAGGTGAGATTCGGATTTGCAGCAGAGGAGGGGGTTCACGAAACAACATTTCATTTCCCCGCCTATGCAGAATTTGTCAAATTCACACCCCACTCTTTTGTCCACCGCAGAGGGCCGTAAAAGATATAGATCGCTCTCTATGGAATCGTCAACATCCGCGTCCTCCCGGAAACGCTCAGCGTCAGAAGACCCAACCGCGTCTTCCCCCGTCACGCGCAGCACGCGTCTCGACGATACTGCCCCTTCCTTATCCGATCCCTCTCCCAGCGACATTGACGCCTACATGGACGCTCAGGGTGAACCCGATGTCCTTCAATCGACTCTTCTTCCAGCCCCACATCAAACCAATTCCCCTTTCAACGACTCAATTCGCAAAGATCTCCCTTCTCTTATCCATCTTCGGTTCCATGCCGTCGAAACTATGCGTGGAATGCCTCTCATTGAGGGGACGACATGGGCACTCCTCTCAAAGTCTTGGTACAGACGCTTCGAGAAGGCTGCCACCGGTCAAGTGGATAAAGAGGGGAGTGTCAAAGAAGAAGATCTCGGCCCCGTCGACAACTCTCCTTTACTCGAGAACGATGGGGGGTTGAAGGAGAATCTTGTCGAAGGCATTGACTTTGAGTGTGTTCCTGAGGTTGTCTGGGACTGGTTCACCAACCTGTATGTACTGCCGCACCGTTAGGGGTATCTGTTCTACTCACGTACCGAGCGCAGATATGGCACGCCAAAGCAAGACCCTATCAAAAGAAGGGTCATCACTCGTGGCATTCAAGGGGAACCCTTCATAGAGCTACATCCACCACGCTTCCGCTACTTCCTTCTAACGGATGAACCCGCCAATCGGATGGTTCACGGCGACAAGGTGTTCTATTTCACCACATCCTACGTTTCTACAACAAGTGCGCTTCACCGTGATCTTGCGGCCAAGTTTAATCGTACCGAGGAACACCGTATCTGGCAGGTGACCCTGGGCAGTGAGCCAACAGGCACAAATTACCCATCTGGCGCTCTCTCTCCCTCAGAGGCTCGCGTCATCGATCCTGGTGACAAGCTCATCGGCGATGTCATCAGCGCGAGTGACGCATTCGTCGTGGAGTTCAAGGAGAATGGTAAATGGATCACCGACAACGCGGACATGGTCGATACGAACGACACTATCATACTCGAGGACCAAGCCCCTCTCCCACTCTTCAATCGAGAAAATGACTTCTTCGGCCGCATTAGCGGAAGTGGCAGCACCTCTCTTGGCCGTTCTCCCCTCACGATCAACGGGTTAGCCTCGTCGTCGAGTATATCTAGCTCTTCCACGTTGATCAAATCTACCGCGATTACCGCACGGCCGAAGGCGTTAATTAAACCGGGTACTCTCGGTTTGGGGAATTTGTAAGTTCCCCGTTCTCAATGCACCGCTAGACTGACTTCGTGCAGAGGCAATACCTGCTTCATGAACTCCGCACTTCAGTGCCTCGCACACACACCCCAGTTGACAGACTACTTTCTGAGTACGCATTCTGTACTCTCCAATGCACTTATCTAAACGGGAATCACAGCTGGGGTCTTCACTCAGGAGCTAAATCCCGATAACCCTCTCGGTATGCATGGAGAAATCGCACAGTCCTTCGGTGCGCTACTCCAGCGCATTTGGTCGGACACTTCTCAGAACTCTTCCTACTCTCCACGTGAATTCAAGTCCGTATTGTCGCGCTTCGCCCCCCAATTCTCCGGGTATCAACAACACGACACCCAGGAGTTTGTCGCCTTTCTACTGGACGGACTACACGAGGATCTCAACCGCGTGCTTAAGAAACCGTATGTTGAAAAACCGGATTGGAATGGCGGCGGCAATCTCGAACTTGTGAAGCTCGCACGATCGAGCTGGCAAGGTTATATGAAACGGAATGATAGCGTCATTGTCGACCTCTTCCAAGGGCAGTACAGGAGCACGCTAGTGTGTCCGGAGTGCAAGAAGGTATGGGCATTGACCCCTATCTTTGGTCCTTCTGCTGATCCACTTCTATAGGTCTCGATCACTTTTGATCCGTTCATGTATCTCACTCTACCCCTGCCGATCAACAAGAAGTGGAGGCACGAAATCTATTACATTCCTTGGGATACGAACAAAACACACGTGAAGATCCCCGTAGAGCTTAGCCGCGACGCAACTTTCCGAGATCTCCGCGCCCTCCTCGGTCGATGGATGAACACAAACCCAGACAACGTAAAAAACTCTAGCCTTGCCTTCTTTTTCCCCTACTGACTTTTGACGTTTATGCAGCTCCTTACCCTCGAGATCTTCTCAAATCGCTTCTACAAGAACCTCGATGATTCGCAACTCTGTGGGGAGATGGTGGAGAATGATAAGATTGTATGCTACGAGCTGCCATGTCATGCTCAACAAGCGCGCAACTTCACACGGAAGCCGGAAGACCCCTTGATTGTTCCTATCTTCTTGTGTGACGCCGCTGTCGGACGTATCATACACACATTCAGCCGCCCGAGCCCTTCGCTGTTTGGGTATCCCTTCGTTGTCGCAATCACTCCGGACGTCGCTCGCAGTACAAGACGTATCAAGGAGGTTGTCGTCGAGCAGTTGCAGCGTTGGACGGACAATGCACGCGAATTGTGGTCGTGGGAAGTACCCGAAGAACCCGACCCTGACATGGAAATGGAGGAAGTACATATTCCGGCGCCCTCAGAAGCCCCGAAAGATGCAATGACCGAGATCAACGAAAATGGAGACGTCGTCCCAGTAGAAGAGGGTGAAATCGCCGATCAGAAGGTCCTCCTCTACGTAGACGAAGATGAAGTTCCTCCGGTGACCACCGAGGCGTCTACAGCCGCATCATCGATCCGTTCTGGTGGCATCTTCGGGGAGACTTCTCCGGGAGAGCTGCGGCGAGTTGGGGTCAAGGGAGGCGCGTTCACCCTACGTGTGCAGTCGGGGCACAAGGAATTCGGGACAGGTCTCGCGTATGGTATGAGCAGCTCGCGCTTCGATTCGTGGGATGCGCGCCGCGACGAACTGACAACGCCGGGTAACGAGGAACCCGTATTGCTCCTACCCGACGACGCGCTCTTCCTCGAATTTGACCAAAATATGAAGGCGTTCTACTTTGGTACTGGCACCCAGGCCTTCCAGCACGCGCTATTCAATACATGGGAGACGTTCATACATCCTGAATACAGCGAAGCGGTCAAGGCTGCGACTGCCAAGAGCCAACGGGGTATCTCACTCCAAGATTGCCTTGACGAGTTCACGAGGGAGGAGGAATTGGGGGAGGACGACCCCTGGTATTGTCCTCAATGCAAGAAACACCAGCAAGCAACGAAGAAGTTCGACTTGTGGAGTGTGCCAGATGTTCTCGTCGTGCATCTCAAACGCTTCTCGAGTTCGCGTGCGCTGCGCGACAAGATTGAGGCGTTCGTTGACTTCCCAATAGAGGGGCTTGACCTTACAGAGATGGTACAGGAGGGCAAGATCGCGAAACTGCTTCAGGAGGAGGGCGTGGATATCGACGTAGGGGAGCGCGATGAGCCGCTGCTGTACGACCTCTATGCCGTAGACGAGCACCGTGGCGGACTTGGAGGTGGACATTACCGCGCCTACGCGTCCAACGACATTATGGGACAATGGTATCAATTTGATGACTCTTTCGTCTCCCTTTCGCGGCCGGAGGCAGCTGTGGTAAGCTCGGTCCTTAAACACAGTTGCTATCTTGCTCATTTGAAACCTTTTTAGAATGCCGATGCTTACTTGTTGTTCTATAAGCGCCGGACATCCCGCCCTCTCGGGGGCAAAACCCACACAAAAATCGAGGCTGCGCGGCTAAATTCAGAACCAAGCAGTTTAACGGAAACGCCAGTGCCCGTGGTTATCAACGAACAACTTCCGACGCCCCCAGACGAACCCGTCACCTTAGTATCTGTACCATCTGCCAGCGGTTCGGCGACGGTGAAAAAGGAGCCCCCACTGGCAAGCCATAGCTGGACAAACACGGCCCGCTGGCCGACACCCCAATCCGAGGCATCGTCCACTATCTCCACCTCGCCTCCGCCACTCGACGAGGGTGATGGCGAGTTGCCGTCGTTCGCCGACTCTCAGTTCGACGAGGTGCTGCAGGACTCGCTAGACCCGCTTGTGCTCTCCACAAAGCGGTTTGATTTCGGGAAGGCATCGCCGACGTCATCGAACGAGGTGGAGATAGATTCGGGTGATGAATTAAGCGAGCAACTAGAAGCGGATTCTACACGAGCCTCCCCGCGAGCTACGCAATACGGGGCAGATACGTGGAATACCTGATATGATAAGAGTGTTCTTAACGGTAGCCACTGGCAGACCTAGTAGTAGTAGCAGTAGTAGTAATAACACACATACATATTCGAACACCTACCTGCCCACTAAGAAACCCCCAATTGTAATTTGACATCATCCATCACCCACCCACCCAACACCTCTCTCCGCGGCTTGCTTTCTACCAGCACGGGCAGATGAGCAGATTGCCGCCCGCCCTCCTCTACCTGACCATCTATAACCCGTTGCTCAAACCTAGCGGTCCAGTAAGCGACGATGACGAGGACGCTGAGGAGCAGGCGCATATACTCTTCTACACTTCGCGCGAACGGGCTGTTTCGCGCGACAAGATGCTCAGGCAGGTCGGCCTCGCCAAAGCCCTGATCAGTTTCTCCGAGTACGCTAGTAATCTCTCCTATATGTGCACTCGTCAAAGGCTAAAAACGCCGAAGCTTGTTCGTTTCCGAGGACACGTGCGACAACGTTCATTCGCATTCACGGCGGATGCTCATGGTCTCACCCGAACCCGGCTTCTGGATTCACGCAGTGAGTAAATCCAATCCTTCGTCGCCAAAGTGAGGGATCGCTGATTCGTTTTTTTTTTTTAGTGTATTGAATTGGCAAAGACGCCACGCCCACCCCCCGCGAACAAAGGAAAGAGCAAGGATAAGGGAAAGTCAGGGGCAAAGGCAACCGACAAGGGGAAGAACGGGGAAAGCAGCGTCGTTTACGACTATCATGACGCCTCGGTGCATGACCTCGCGCTGCGCGCGCAGGTCTTGAGGGGGTATGAAGAGTTTAAAGTATGTGGTGGCATCGTCTTGCATGCGCGGAGACTTACGTCCACCTATAGCTCACCCATGGGTCCTTCACGTCTGTCCTTAAGACACTGGGCCAGCAGGCACTGGAGCTGCAGCTCGAGAGGTTCTTCACTGTATGGGCGTGGAAGTGGGATGTCGAGGAGGACTCGGAGTTTGGCAACTGTCTTGGTGCGTCTATCAATGGCATCTCTTCTCTCGACCCTACGTATTGAAACCTTTTAATCATAAGGTGTGCCGCTGCATCCTTTGCACAAGTCCATCGGTCCGGCCTTGGACGACTTTGTTCTGGACAACCCTTCTTTGAAAGGCTGTGCGCCTTTTGTGCTCTCACACCTGCATATAATTCCCTCTACCAGTTACGCGACGAACCCCCTTTCTCCCGTGCTACCGTTCTATGTCCGCTCGCGCCTACGAATTGTCCCGCCACCTGCCCCCGCCTCGTCAAGCGAACCATCCCCTACGTCACCCAAGCAGGGAACGGACATCTTCGCGAGCAGTATGAACGCGACGCGCGGAGCGATGGGGGCAACGGGCCAGGCGTTCGTCGCAATCGGGGCGAGCATGGACGTGCGAAAGTGGACCTGGCCGGGATACTTGACCTTCAGCAAGGGAACCCTGCAGAAGGCAGGACTCCGGGACCAACCTGCAGGTGCTGAGAACGAGTCAGAGAAGCAACAGGTGGAGCTGGCAGAGGATGAAGCCGCTGGTGAACCTCTCCCTCCGAATCCGAACACCGAGGCGAGAATACAGGTAGAGGTCGATAGAGAGAGCTTGCACGAGGCCATGTCGTCGGATGGTATAAGCGAACCCCATGAAGAAGGCGAGAGTACTTCGGTCGAGGAACCAACACCACAAGCCACTGAGGCGACGACGGCTGAGGCGGATGTTACACTGCAGGGCGCAAGTCAACCTCTGCAAGATGAGGACGAGCGAGAATCGTCTCCGCCAGTATCCCCATCTACGCCGGTCGTTCGCCCTCCAGATTTTGCGTCGCCCCCCTCTCCGTCGTCATCTCAAGTCACTCTTCCTGTTCCCCCTCCCGCGCCTTCTTTCCGATCATTCACCCTCCATTTCGCTCACGATGACCCCTTGGCTACCGTACAGAGGCGTGTGTTATACGTAACTGTAAGCAGTTTTCCTACTTCCAGTTGCAACTGATAGGAAATCGGTTTGCAGAAAGATCAACTCACATTTGTTTTCCTGGAGCCGACAGTTACGATGTCAGAAGAAGACAACACGACACTGTATCAGGCATCGTCTGCGCTCTTGGCGAACGTACAAGGGTTGATAGACCACGACGAAGCTAGCAACGCCGAAACGCCTCTCACGGCGGTGAAGATTCTCCAGCCAAAGGATAAATACGTGATAGTGACGAGTGAAGGTACCACGATCACGAGTGCAGAGTTTTCTTCCCGCTCTGAGCACCTGTTCAATGGGAGCCAGCTGATCGCGTGAGCAGCTCTCCTTGTCCCCGTTCATTTAGACTCTAACAGGTCCTCAGCAATGGCGATGCCACGGAGGTATTCTCGCGGACTCAGGGCCCGCAACACTGGCACGTTGCACGGCGCGAGGCAGAGAGTATGGTGTATCTGGAGGTTTTGAGGAAAGAGACGAGTCTAGCTGACGTTGAGAACGAGCTGGTAGGCACAGTCCGACGATATCGTGAGAGTCGGTAGTTTTGTAGACGTGAGAAATGCTTTGTAACAACTGTATATATGATTATTAATAATACCCACGACTATCAACGGACTCGCAGTCCGCCTCGATTCGATTCATCCAACACTTTCTCAAGATCCCTCACGATGGTAAGCTAGTCCAATCGGCTAATTCTTCAGTCTCTTACTTAGTTGCTTCGTAGACAAAACGTACACGCAAGGTCGGCGTCACTGGCAAGTACGGCACGGTAAGCGACTGCAAACTGCACGCCGAACCACCCACGCCGAGAGCTGACGGGTTTCTCGGATAGCGCTACGGTGCCTCCCTGAGAAAGCAGGTTAAAAAGGTGCCGCCCTTCCCGCAAATCGCCTTTGGGAGAGATAAATCTGACTTATGTTCCTAACGACAAGATGGAAATCACGCAACACGCGCGATACACCTGTACCTTCTGTGGCAAGGCAAGCGCACAATTTTCCACTAGACACATACACGATCGCTGATACCCGTCGCGTTCATTTAGGACAGCGTGAAGCGCCAGGCAGTCGGCATCTGGAATTGCAGGGCATGTAAGAAGGTCATTGCAGGCGGTGCATGGACCGTGTCCACTACGGCCGCGGCGACAGTACGCAGGTGGGCACAACCGTGGCGTTGTCCGTTGAGAATTATGGAGAGCTTATTTGTTTCCTTTTAGCACAATTCGCCGTCTGCGCGATCTCACGGAGGCATAAAAACTGTGGTCGTCAATACATTTTCTCGGTTCTACCTTTGTTGTTTTTTATATGCACATAAAAACAAATGACCATATGCCTGAATGACTGGTTACCAATTTGAGGGTGTCGGGGTGTTCTTCAGCGAGTAACGATATGGCACAGCCTAAGATAAATTAACGCTGTGATAACTCAGATATTCACACTGATTCAGGTCCGAAAGCATATATTCATAAACGCAACACAAGTTGCGCGGACACAACAAACAAGACAGCAAAATATAGAGTCAAATCAATCCTGAGCAATATCATCGTCACCTGGATTGGGGCTGTCGCCCTCTTCCTGGTCGTCATCTTCCTCGTCATCGTCATCATCATCGCTACTTTCTTCATCTTCCTCGCTCTCATTGAAGGTAAGAGATATATACTCATCGCCAAGCTGGGCATCCTCTGCTGTCAGTGTGGGCGCAGCTACAGCAGAAACTAGATCATTAACAACAGAAGCGGAGGCAGGGCCAGCTTCCGCAAGAACACCAGTGGAAGCCGGTTTGCGCGCACGATTGGCGCGAATAACATGCGGGAGCTTGCAGAATTTGTTCGGGCATACCCCATTCTCAGCAAAGTCAGGACACTCGCGAACGTGCTGTTTGGGACATTCGATGCCTGCCTCACAGTAGCCGAGCACAGCAAAGTCACGGCATACGCCCTCACGACGCCCGACGCGTACGTGAGGGTATTGACAATTTGCGCGTGTGCAGCGGCCGGCATTTGCAAAGTGCACGCAGAGAGGCGTGCGATGGGGATTCGACTCATGCGAGAGTGCACAGGTTTCTGCGGTATGCGGGCAATTGTTCTGAAGATAGGGCCAGCATATTGCGATCTTGACTGGGTCGTGTTTGTAAGCACACGTGAGACCACGATTGCAGGAACCTATCGTAAGAAGGGGGTGGAGGTGGTTAAAAAGAACCGGGACCACAGGTGAGAGGTGAGGAGGCAGGGAGTTGGATAAGAGCGCACCGGTCGTGGTGAACCTAGGACAAGGCTTGTCGACATACTTTTTCCTATAATTGGGACCGCGTGACCTACGAGGGATCGTCAGTGATAAGTAGCAAAGTTACATTCCATCAATAAACAAACTGGTAAGCCCTGCGGGTGTTGTCGAGCTTCAGGCGGCTACGTGGAGGACCCTTGGGCTTGTAAACCCGAGCTCTTGGGCCCACTTCCGACTTGTTGCGGGAGAACTGCGATTGTGCGCGGGGACGAGGACCAAAGGAGGGCGGCTTGGAGGAGGGCTTGACTAGGGGTGACGGTTGCGCAAAAAGTCGACCGGAAGAAGATACGGACGCACTATCTTTGCGAACGAGGGAGCGTTTGGAGGTCTCGAATACGACCCCATTAATGGTCACGTCGCGAGGTTGCGACTGAGAGGGGCCGGGGCCGGATTGGGGACGTACTGTGGGAATTGAACTTGCATTTGAGGTCGGAGCGGGACTGGGTGTTTGGGATCCGGGGCGAGGTTGCGTCTTCGAGGATGAGAGCTTGTACGATGGGTTGACATAGGTATTGCGCGTTGTTGGATACGAGGGCAGTGGGCGTCCCTCCGTGGATCGATGACGGTTTATAGCACCTAGAGATTCTATTACGAGAGAAGGATACGAGTGTAGAAAGATAACATACCTGTAAGACGAGCGATTTCGAGCTTCAAAGCGGCCTCTGGTGTAGCCATCTTGGTTGGGAGCAAAGAGTGATGTCGACAATCTGGTCTGACTGGTCAATGACTAAACACAACTCCGCACAGCGATGACACAAATAAGAACACAATGACACATCACGTTATTGAAGCAGCATGGCGCAGCTGGTATAGCGCGCAGGGCCCATAATTTGGTCACCCTGAGGTCCCTCGATCGAAACGAGGTGCTGCTAATTTCTTTTTCCTTTTAAAAGAGCACTCCCAAGTAAATTAACTTTACCCGAATTACTAGTCTAGTTAAACTCCTCAATGTACCTTAGTTTTTTTTTTTTTTTTTCGAAAAAGTATCGCCGAAGGAACTGTTGTCTTGCTGAGACAGCACTCACAAAGAGGACTGACGTCGCACGTGCCCGGGCGAGCTGTGCAGCGAATAGGTCGCCTAAGTTGCACTCCCCGCAAACAAACTTGAAGGACAAATACTGACGCTCGCTGACAAATCCCTCCCCTTTTTGCTGATGCTGTGAACGTTCAGAACGACACTAGGATGTGGAATTACGAAGCCCCCACCACTACTCAGTGCGCGTCGATATCGATTCGATCCCTCTTTGCCCTTCAGGCCTTAGGTTTCCCCCTCACCCTTGTCGACTTTTTACCTTCGAGATGCCAAAGAGGCACTATTCCACTAACGAGCCGTCGTCTGGCCCACCTGCCAAAACCCGGCGCAAGGTTTCGTCAGATATCAAGCCTATTAGAAGTCGGCCGGCGGAGGGAAAGAGCGATAAGGAGAGGGTAGAAAGCGCTGAAGGTGTCTCTGTGGCATCCAACACAACGTTTGGGAAGACGATCATCATGCCCGTCGGGATCCCTGGTGTCGGAAAAACAACCATTGCCGTGGCTCTTGCGGAGCTGTTCCAGTTCGGTCACACACAGAGCGACGATGTCCGGGCCAAAAAGCGGGGGCCCGCTTTCATTCAAAACGTCAAGAAACTTTTGCAAAGTCATGACGTGGTCATAGCCGACAAAAACAACCACCTTCACATGCACCGTCTGGCTCTCAGAGACGCCGTCAAGGGCACACACCCGCCCGTTCGCCTTCTCGCGCTCCATTGGCCACTTGACCGGCCTCACGCGGAGACCCACCGGATTTGCGCAGACCGCATCCTGTTGCGTGGCACAAATCATCAGACGCTGCACGCCGATCAGAAAGGGAAAGCGCACGAAGGCGTCCTGTGGCAATTTTTGGGCACCAAAGAGCCGCTCGTAGACGGCGAGGCGGACTCGGTGATCGAAATGGATGTACGAGAGGACCTCGAGCACGCGCTCTCGCGCGCGATCGACGCGGTCGTGCGTGTGCTGGGGCTGCCCCTTCCAGACGCTGAGCGTGTTGGCGCGGCGCTCGCTAGGGCACGTGGGTAAGTGGAAGTTGACCGGGATGCCAACAACACTCAGATCGGTCACCGGGAAACGAAGAACCAGGAGAAATTGAAATCGAGAACCGAGGGTGGCGAAGGTCATTCTTTTACAGCTTTCCCCCCTAAGGTTAAGAATACGTGTACGTTTTGTATTCGTGACAGAATGAAAAGGTGTCGTCGTAAACACACATACTGTACATAGAACGATCGAATGAAGTCCTGGCCTGACACGTACAGCAACAGTTCGCCTCCCCCCTCCCTCGAGACGAAACAAAGCAAAATATACATTAAAAAATCACTACATGCCTAAGAATACCTAACTCTAACAAATACGACAGATATCTTACAAGTGCCTGCCAAAGCTACGGATTTCATGCGAAGATTGAGAGAACATTGAGGTGTGACTGCTCTGTCCAACGCAACTCAGGACTTATGCGAATATTTTCGAGCGAACAGAGGAGATCCACGAGGCTTGGGCGTTGGGGAACTTAATGACGCCCATCTCAGCGGTGGGTCATGAAAGGCAAAGAAGATACGTGTCCTCACCTCCCAAGTCATGACACCAGCACCTGGGTGTAACCGATGAGCCACAAAATGTAGGCGAGTTGCTACACTCACTCCAGCCGTTATTCTTGGCCATGACGAGACAGCTCGCAAGTGTACTGGGGGACATGTATCCGTTGGCAGCGTCACTTTTGACAGCCGGTTTCCCAATGACAATCTTGTTGAGAGAAACGCCGTTTGCGTTGATTTCAAAGACCGAAGAGCCAGGGAAAGCACCACCAGACTTCATAAGCAGGCCGGTGCACGTTGTGTACATGGAACTACCCTCTGATCAACATTGAATCAAAAACGTTGATCTTCTGCATATATAGCGAAACCTACGGTTGTAGAACTAGTCGTTGACGAAAATGTATATCAATATCAAAAGGTGCCTATAAATGTTCAAGCAATTACCTGCACGTTGTACTGCATCACCATAGATCCAGGTAAGGTTCCGCCAAATTCAAATTAGACAAACCAGCACGCACCCAATCAATGAGGCTTCCCACGGCCTGGTCAATGGCAAGGTACCCACCCCCTGACCACGCATTGGGTTGGAACCACGGCGCGACAGCTGGAAATAGGTCACTTCTGAAATCCTGAGAAAAGAGCAGAAGTAACGCACGCGCGTGGGTCAGGATGTAAGAACCCTGTGGCAAATGCACGCGCAGCTGTTTTGTGAACGTCTTCAGCCAGGTCACAGCCGAACCGCCAGAGCCATCGAATGCGCCAAAATCTTCGTAGTCGACGTCAATTCCGTCCAAATCGTATTTCTTCACCCAAGCAGCCATCGTGTTGGCAACAGTGGTAGGGTCAGAGCCCGCAGTAGTTGGGGCTTCAGTCGCCCCAAACGCGGACACGAGGAGCTTGATGCCAGCAGCGGCATACTGAGACTTGATGGCCGATCGGTCAGACGCGGAAATGGTTTGCCACTCGAGCGCCTGATCGGCAGCCCCGGAGGTTAACAAGAACGAGAGAATACTTGGCAACATGTGTCAGACACACACCCCAGGCACCTTGCCTAGGAAAACTTACAAAGTATTGAAACCCTAAGTAGCGGTATCAGAAAAGAGCGCGCCGAGCCACAACTGCTAGTTGTGGACCTACTTTGACAGCTGACGGATCGGGAGGTCCGTTCTGACCGCTAACCCACTGGTCGCTATAAATGACCCAATGGGGTGCTGCGGGTGTTGTGCTTGTCTCGAGTTCGACCAGAGACGCGTTTCTCGAAGAGGTTACATCTTCAATTGGGATACAAGCGACATGGTTAAACAGACGAGATGCAACCACGGCGACGGAGAGGAGACGGATAGGGAATGCAAACATCGGTGTGAAAGAAAGCGGTTGAAGACGGCTGGTGAAGAGGGTAGTGGGGAGCAGGTACAAGAGTGTGTTTCAACGCCCAGAAGTGGCACTGGAGGACGAAAGTTGGCTATGAGCAGCCCTTTTATCTACTTTTCAGTACTCCAGAAAGACTCGCGCCTACCGACAGTAGAGCTGGATGTTGGCCAATGCGTTACACGTGGATCCGCCGAGTAAGAGCACGCGAGATAATATTATCAGTTGGGAGAATTGCGTGTTGCTGTAGTCCATGCGATCGTCTGAAGCACTTGGTCCCGGGTAGGAAGATTGTTTGTTAACTTCGGGTATTTGTTCATAGTAAAACCTGCAGAACAGATCCGAATCGGGAAACAATCACAATGGGTGAATGCAGGTGACGGAGGACACCATGTGGTAGCATTCGCTGGCCACCTAAGGCATGGGAACGGGAGATGAGCCATGGATTAGGATACGTAAAGGGAGTGTCGTCGAATTGGTTGAGTGTGCTGGGTGAAGAGGCGAAAGAGGGACTAGGTAGAAACACGGAAAGTCGGTGGCTCTTGAGAAGGTGAAGAAGGGTATCGAGTCAGTAACAGATTTCCAAACGATGCATAGCCCGTTGGCTTGACACAAGTCCTTTGAACCAGGGTCCAAGTGCAACTGACCACCGAAGACAGTCTGTGTCCAAAAAAACGTTTTTATCGCACGATAACCAGCGGGCCTCGAGATGGAACACGATTGCGTCATGCTACCACACGGATACGAACCAATTGCCAAGGCAGAAGAGTGGTCATTCGGTCAAAACCGGGCCGGGAAAACCACAGGGAGGATAGTACCACGGTCGCACGGTGGGAAGGAGGACTTGAGAAGCAGAACCTGTCACGATCCCACAGCGATTCTGATGATATCACTAATCGTAGAGGACGGCTCTACTCGAATCTCTCTAAACCAATAGGAGTCGGACTGTCTTGTCTCAGGGTAAGCAACAGCGCCCATAGGGTGGCTACGAGACCTCCAATTTGAAGGTCTCAAATCGACTAGTGGTCCAGGATGGCTAGGAGTGACTAGGACCATCTAGTGATGGAGGGGTGAATGAGGAGATGGAGGCTGTACTTAGACTAGCACCAGTCTTTTTGACATAGACTTCAAGTTGACGGATGTGGTGCCCGAGAAGGCCGTGCCCCATGAAGGAGACAACCCGAGAGAGCGCTCTTGCGCGCAAGGAACCAATGTGTAAAACATGAGGCTCCCACACTTTCGGGCCGGGCTCGGCTTACAATTCGTAATGAGACCTTCCTTCTTGGGCAATCAGACTACTATCGTATTCAAAAAATTCTTGATTTTAAAAATACAAGAAAAAATATCACAACTTTTGAATAAGTCAGAATATAATAACTACACATCGGCACAACGCCTCTTCAATTAGACAGAGATACACATCTATTCTATAGGACTATGATGTTAAAAATTTCTGGAAAGCTAGCTGTAGGGATGTGTTTGTAAAAATGTGTTTTGAATATCTCTATCAAAAGAACACCGCTACACGTGATAGTATGCATCGCGCGACGAGGGAAACCTTGAGGGAAACAGTTGCGACGACCGCGAGATGGCCTCCACAAGTTGAAGATTTACAGATGTACATATCGTGACGAACGTAGCATAAAGCAATATACAAATATATATTCGTCTGCGTGCGTGCGTGCGTGATCGTCTCATAAGTGACGGGGTGATTATTCGCTGACATAGGACTTGAGTTTGTCATCAAACTCCGTTTCGGTACCAATGACTGTTACAGGGTGATCAGAGAGACGCGCAGCGACGAACTTCTCAATGAATGATGCCAGGTGGCCCGCCAAGCAAATCAAGTCGAGAAATGGTAACGTTTCGGCAACCATTTCCCCTGTGGTGGCTTCCAGTGCAAGGGCGACGTGCCCTGCGAGCTCTTGAGATAGATGCAACGTCTGTACTGCAGAGAATTGGTGGAGGAGCAGCAGCCATTCAACATCGTCCGTATTCTTTAATTGACGGCCTTTACCGAGCTTGGCTTCAACCTTGAGATGAACAACAGTGGAGAGTATCGCGGAAAAATGGCTGAGCACCTGGGCTATGTGGGAAACCTGCCAGTCGATCCCTTCGCATCTGACGATAGTGCTTGCGACTCAATCCGACGACGAATGGTTCGCATGAGAATGCATGGCGAAAGAGACCCGGTCCCTAAAAAAGGTAACTTTTGCATGCTTGCGTAGGGTTACCTTGGAGCCGACTGAGCGATCAATGAACTTGGAGAGCCGTATAACTTGAAAGTCGACATTCTGATTCAAGTACTCTATTGCGATCCAATTTACTCGAGGGCTGTCAATTCGGGCGGAGAGGTCCTCCAGATACTCGCTAGCACCCTTGAACTGAAAGGAGGTGAGAGCAGGAAGGACAGTCCGTGTTATGGGAGGCGGGGGTATTCGATCGGGCCGGGGAGTAGCGGATATGAATTCAATAATAAGGACCTCGAGCTTGGGCAATGCAGCCAAACACGAGACCATCGCTTCAGGTGAAATGTAACCAGTTGGGGGTATATTATGAAGGCGGAGCTTAACGAAGTCACTGGCCGACAGAAGAAGCGCTGGTAATGTCGGATAGGGAATTCTGGATAAAGTGACTTCCTGTAAACGTGACGCAGATCCTCCCAAGAATTCGGCAGGAAGGACTGGTACATCTCCATCTGCCGACCGAATCTCAAGACGTTTCAGCACCGGAAATGGTTCCTGCACCATCGTGACAATCTTTCCCAACTGCGAGCCCTTTAGTACTGCAAGCCCCAGATAATATACACGATCGGGGTGTCCAACTGCAGCAATGACATCGTCTTCGTCACGAGGCATAACACCGTTCATGGAATATAAAAAGGAATAATCAATGACGATAGGAAGGGCTGGCCAGATATCCAAAGTCTTCCTGACAGGAGTTCCGAATGTGCAGAGAAGTTGGAGATTGAGACGATGTGGTGACCCAAATGCAACTTGTCGCCATTTTTGGCATATATGCACCAGTGTGTGCCATTTCCATATGCCACGATAAGGGAGGTCTTGGTAGAAGCTAAATATTTCAAGCAAGACGTCGTCTGGGAGTATGTTGATCGTCGTTGCACGTCTGTAACTCTCGCCTGTGCCACACGAAGTCAGTAATCATTACGGGGGTGCTGAAGGACACACCTTTAAGTTGGGCGCATATGTTATTTTGTTCTTCGCAACTACCTTGAGTAATGTTTCCGGTATGTGGGCCGGCACCACAGAACGAATCACCTGGTGGGGAGAGTGGACGAACGCTGATTGAAGATCAGCAGTGAGTACTCAGTCAATTGGTGGACACGACATACCTTGGAGTGCCTATTGATAGGAACGATTGAGAAAAATTTGACTGGGAGACTGGACAATGGCTGATTAGGGTTAGTCATAGCAAGAATTCGTAGTCTAGTAATACGGCAAACGAAGGGCCTGACAAACCTCTGAGAATCCATCATGAACTACTGTAAGTGTGGATGGAGCCACTCTTACAGTATATCAATCACGGTAATGGTCGAGGTCGAGTAATGATATAATGATACGATGATGGTCCTCAGTTGTAATCCCGTACAGAGGCTTCGCACCTGGAGAACTCCGAGTCGGAAGGCGCCCATACTGCACCGTAACTGTAACGTGTAACCTCGGACATCTATACAGCACCTGTTGCTGGGTGACGTTACTCAGCTGGCTTGACTACGTGCTCTGCCTGACTGTCAACATGCCGTACGGTGGCGACAAGTGTGGACCTTCGGTTTGCAAAGAGCGTACGCGACCTGTTTGGCTCAACTTGCCCGGGTCAAGTCCTCTTCGTGAGTAGCGATGATAGCGTCTGCGATGTCTTGATTTTCTCTCCTTGTGAGCAGCATAGCATACAGGCGCAGGAACAGGTCGCCCACCGCGCCGCCCCGACTATTTCCCAGGTCCTTGACTCTTAAGCTAGTTTCGGTGCATGAGCTACCGAGACAACCTTTAAAGAACTGCGGCGCATACTTGCTGGTGAATTAAATTCTCAAACTCAACAAACTAGCCACATAGAGTGACAACACCGGGCCTCTACCGCTGCGTATTTCCGTTTCCAAATCAAACTATGACCCGTCGAGCCTAGGTTTGTACTCGCAAGTGTCAGGTAGCCAGCGGCGCATGTGGAAAAGATGGCGGAATTTTTGGAAAGCCTCTCGGCCGTTAATGATTCCGGACGTGTTTGCACGCTGTTGAGTACAACACCTCGCTCCGTTGCCCCCAGTGCTACCAACTACTAATGTCGTAAGGGAACCCATAAGCTACATGCAATATATCATGATGTCGCCACTCCCATCACCCACCGATAACCTCTAGTGTTTATAGCACGCCGAAAGGCAGTCTAACGAGCCCCTATTGTCTGATATTCATGGCGACCTCGTACGAAATGGTCGCTGATGTAATCATATCTGTTTGACTTAAATTTGAACTTGTCAGCTCACGACCTCCTTGGCGTTGATCTTCGCGATATATCCCATAGTGGTTACATCTCACCAGAGATGATGGTCGCAAGTCTGGCTGCGTTGCCTAGGCTCAAACATCTTACCCTTAGATTCCGAAAGAGGACTTCCCATCCTGAACGAATTCGCCTGCCTCTCATCACACGAACTGTCCTTCCTTCTCTCACCACCTTTGACTTCGATAGTCTTTTTGAGTATTTGGAGGATTTCGTGACACAGATAGACACTCATCAACTCAAGAACTTGAGCATAGACCTGAACGACGATGAAAGCGTTGGTTCCAAATCCCCCAACTCTGCAAGTTCATCAATTTTCAAGCTGTCCCAGTTTATGCACGTGCAACTAGACATTTGGCCCAGCACCATTGGCATTAAACTTGATCAATCGTTTAGACTTTCTGCCCAGGATGTAGGGATAACTCAGGTGCTCAGCCAAATTTCTGCCGTGTTCTCAAACGTGGATCGCTTATTCATTGTTCCGTGAACTAATGAGTTACCAGATGACCGTATCCGATGGTTGGAACTCCACCCATTCACCGGTGTGAAGGCGCTGGCTGTAGAAGAAGAGTAGCTGTCATGACGCATTGCTCTTGCACTCAGATGGATCACCGTGGAGAGGGCCGCTGAAGTGTTGCCAGCCCTCGAGTTACTTTGGTTAAGGAATCAGCCGGTGACATGTGTGAGGAAGTTCGTTGCTGCTCACCTGAACACGGGTCGCCCTGTAACCGTCATCAATAGGGTCTTTCAAAGTACCATTAATTCGGTCCCTTATTGGACCCATTAAGCGACCATTAATCCACAATTTAGTGCCATTTTCGGGTTAATGTGAGAAATAATGAAGTAAATAATTGACCAATAATGGTCAACTTTGAAACCACCCCCCCCAAAAAACTTGTTAATTGGACGCTTAATGCCTTAATTTTTGCTCCCTTGAAGCAACAGGGTCCTTCGGCAGGGTGGCGCCTTTTCAATCTCCGCCTCACCAGTTTGCTATTGTCCCCATCATCCTCGTCGTTGCCTGCCAGTGTGATATGCCATCTATTCCCCTTCACCGAAGGCTGCTTGATGAACTCGATGACGTTGACCGCTCGTTCAAACGAGCACGCCTTCAAAAATACCTTGAAGACTCTGGCATCGAACTTGATGTTACTCCTGGGCCAGCCTCTGACTTGGACACCAACTCGGATTCAGAGGTGTCCTCCATCTCTAGCCTCAGCAGCTTCTCGTCGTTCTCATCAGATGATCACAATTCCCACCTTTCTCTTTCCCTCTCTGATGTAGAGGAGGTTTTTTATTCAAATATGCAAGCTGAGCTCAATCAACTCCGGCACGAGATCCTCACGTCGAGGATTTTGCGAGACAACCCCAAGGTCAAGAAGACCACTCAGATCCATCTCCTTCAAGATTGGCGTGAGGGAAATGTCGACCAATACCGACGCAAGGTTCGTGTCGACCCCAGCACATTTGATGGGCTTGTTGAGATGATCCGTAAACACCTGGTATTTAAAAACAACTCCAACGTCCCCCAGAAGCCCGTCTCCATACAACTCGCTATCTTTCTCTACCGTGCTGGCCACTACGGAAACGCTGCAAGCCCTGAGGCGATAGGGCACTGGGCTGGTGTCAGTCCAGGGACCGTCGCCAACTGCACAAACAGGGTCATGCTTGCCTTGCTCTCATTGCACGATGAAGCTGTTCACCTGCCATCCCTGGAGGAGAAGGAAAGCGCAAAGGCTTGGGTGGCCAAGCAGGTTTGCCCGGAGTGGAGCAATGGGTATCTCATGGTAGATGGTACAAAGTTTCCCCTCTTCCAGCGTCCCGGCCTCCATGGCGATACCTGGTTTGACAAAAACAAGAGCTATTCGATCGACTGTCAGGTGCGTCCTATACCTATTTCAAGAGCTTTGCCGAACTGACTTCATGCTAGCTTGTCACACTGCCAGACTCCTTACAAATTGTCGACTACGCTGTGGGGCATACTGGCAGTGTTCATGACTCCTGGTCATTCCGGAGCACTCGCATCTTCTGTTGAGCTGGCAGCACTAACAGCGAGATAAAAGCAAAAGCGGCTAAAGGACAAAAGTATACTTCAGAGGTTGAAGGAACTCTATAGCAGCGCTACACACCTAAAGGACAAAAGTATCTACTACAATGTCAGCGTAAGGTAGAGAGGCTTAATAGTAAAGGGAACTTACACTTCAGAGGTTGAAGGAACTCTGAAGTGTGAGGGCGAAAACAGCAGACCTTATATACAGGACGCTTAGCTAATAATGGTCTGTGCGCACTGGTGACTCAAACGAAATACACCTGGTCTGTGCGCCAGAGGGAGAAATGCCATTGGAGGGCAGAGAACAATAAAACCGCCTAATGCGGATGTGATCGGTATCTTAACAATAAGAACAAGGAGAACCTAATAAGGAACTACAAAATAAAGATAAACAATAACCGGTCCGTACAAGTCCGGAAGTCCATAATCTAACCATAAGGGTCAGATACCGTATAAGGAAGGGAATGACTCAATCATATCCCACGAGACATCACACTTCAATTTGGTGACGTCTCAACATCCCTCCATGATTGAGGCAGTCCATTCTGGAGATAAGAATAGGTGGTAGATGGTGATGAGAGCGTGTGTCAAGTTTCAACAAGGTTGAAAATGCTTTGCAAGTTCTCAACATAAGAACTGTGCAAGAGTCTATAGGAGTTCGGGATTGAATTCCCTAGAACACCTGACTTCATAGTGTCATAAAGGACAACTTTTTGAAGTGCGGTGTGAAACTCCATATAAGACAGAGAGAAAGGACTCTCTTCTGCAGGGATAAGAGCGGATCTTATTCTCCCTTGACACTTCATCGGCAACCTTATAAAAGGTCCATCAACCCGAATTTCTGATAGATGTGGATCCTATCCACACTTTTCTCCATTACACCAACCCAACATCATTAACCAGCTTCTCGAAGGTTTCCCTTGGTAGAGACTTAGTAAGTCCGTCTGCTACCATGTCCTTCGTTGGAGTACGTATCAGGTGTATCACCTTGTTTTCTACATACTCCCTTACAGCGTGGTGTTTGATGGGGATGTGTTTGGACCGTCTCCCTGTGACTGGGTTCAGGGCTAAGTCTACAGCGCCCTTGTTGTCACAGTGAAGAGGTATGGGGGAGGAAACCTCATACCCCAGTTCCTCTAAGAACGTCCTGTACCACTGAGCTTGGTTTGCAGCCTCAGCGAGGCTCATGTACTCAGCTTCTGTGGTGGACTGGGCTACCGTCTTTTGCTTTCTGGTGCACCATGAGATGGCACCATTCGCAAGTAGATAGACGTAGCCAGTGGTGGAGTGGCGATCTTCCTGGTCACCCCAGGAAGAGTCACAGTAGCCATGAAGGCCTTCTCCACCATTCCCTCCAGAGTAGCGCAACGCGTAGTCCTTTGTAGTATTAAGGTATGCTAACACGTATTTGGCAAGGCGCAGGTGTTGCTGAGAGGGATTGGAAGCAAATTGGCTGAGGCGCGCAACAGCGAAGGAGATATCAGGTCTGCTTCCAATCTGCGCATATAGCAGAGACCCGATTATCTGTTGATACTTCTTAATCTCAGAAGTAGAGGCTTGATCTTCGTGTTTGATCAAGTGAGCCTCCGCGCCAGAGGGAAGAGGAGTGTATACTGGGTTGGAATCCCTCATTCCAAACCTTTCAACCACATCGCAGATGTAATCTGACTGGTTGATGGTCATAGTGCGGTTGGCACGATCTCTGGTGATGTTAACACCGAGGTATGACTCAATTTCTCCCAGATCGGTCATCTCATATCGGCTTGATAGAGATGCCTTCAGATCATTGATCTTATCTAATGAGTTGCCCAGTATAGTAATATCATCTACATATAAGATGACGAATAGTACATCACCCTCCTCTTGGAGATGATATACGTATACTCCTGCATCAGAGTACGTCCGCGTGAAGCCGAGTTCACTAAGAACTCCATGGAACTGTAGATTCCATGCGCGGGAAGCCTGCTTCAGACCGTAAAGGGCTTTCTGAAGCCGGCACACCAAGTGTTCTTGGCCAGCTGTGACGAAACCTACAGGCTGCTCCATATAGATTTCTTCGTCCAGTTCTCCATGAAGGAACGCCGATTTGACGTCCATCTGGTGGATCTCCCAATCCTCCAGAGTGGCTAACGCCAATAGTAGTCTTAGGGACTCAAATCGGGCGACTGGACTGAAGGTTTCGTCGAAGTCCACCCCCTCTAGTTGGGTGAACCCTTTTGCCACTAGTCTAGCACGAAAGCGTCCATCCGCTTTCTTCTTAAAGACCCACTTGCACTTCACCACCTTCCTTCCAGCAGGAAGAGGTTCCAGCCGCCAGACCTGCAGCTTATCCAAGGCATCCAGCTCATATTGGCATGCCTCCTGCCACTGGTCGGCGTAATCAGACTCCATGGCTTGCTTGAAGGTCTGAGGATCCCTATAGCCAGGGGCCTCTGCCGCATTCAGCAAGTCCATCATTGTAAGCCTACTGCTTCCTTGTACAAATTCGTCATTGTCCTCATTGTAATAGCGAGGATTCTGACGCCTCGTCCTTGTGCTCCGCCTAGGGCGAGGAGGCGAAGACACCTGCTCAGTCCTGGGACTCCTAGGAGTCTCAACAGGAGGACTGATATCCCTATTGAAATTAGGGGCAGGTATCGGCTGGGTCACCATAGGTGGCCAGTTGCGCCTAGAGCGCGAAGGACGAGGAGGGGTAGACGTAGGGGGTGCAGAGGGTGGGGTCTGATATATAGTCTGATCTTCTGGAGCGGGGTGGGTGCTAGGTGGGGTGCTAGGCTGTTGTTCTTGCGGAGGGGCTTCCTCCGGCACCTGTATAGTAGGCGGGGCCGCGCTGACTGGCGGCGCCTGAGGTGCTGTGGCAACAGCTGGTAGAGGCTGATCAAGCACTCTTATATAAATGTTACCGCCGGTGGAGTCAATTACCTCCTGCTCCGGCACTGGTGAGGTATACTGGTGAGGGATCAGGTCACCGCGGGACGGAAAAATGCTCTCGTCGAACGTAACATCTCGAGAAGAGACGAAGCGTCGGCTATGTCTGTCCCATAGTTTGTAGCCCTTGGAAAGAGCTTCATAGCCCACAAACACGGCTTCCTTTGCTTTAGGATCTAATTTTTGCCGGTTGTGTTCTGGTACGTGATAGTAGGCTTTGCAGCCAAATACTCTAAAGTAAGAGACATCTGGAATCGTACCATTCCAGAGCTCCAGCGGAGTCTTCCACTTATTAGAACGAGTGGGAGTGCGGTTATAGATGTGCACAGCAGTCTCAACTGCTTGTTCCCAAAAGCCAAGGCTAAGGCCCGCATGATGAAGCATGCTGGTGCCTTTTTCCATAACCGTACGGTTAAAACGCTCGGCTCTCCCATTCTGTTGTGGAGAATAAGGCATTGTGAGACGATGCTCAATGCCCGCTTCCAGAAGTATGTGCTTCAGATCGTGATTGACATACTCGCCACCTCGATCAGAGTGTAAGGATTTAATGGGCTTATTAAGTTGTTTTTCAGCCCACGCCTTATAGTGTAAGAAGGCGTCCTTAAACTGATCTTTTGACTTCATAAAGATGACTACTGCTGCTTTTGAGAAGTCATCTATGAAGGTGGCAAAGTATTTGTTCCCCTGAATAGAGTTACTCTGAAGGGGTCCAACTAGGTCACTATGGACGATCTCGAGGTGATCCTCGGCACGCTTCATGGAAGCAGGGAAGGGAAGGCGGGTGGATTTGCCAAGTTCACAGCCATGGCATGGTCCCGCCTCCTCTGGTTCATTGTTTATAACGAGGCCTTTAACAGCCTCGGGAGCATGCGTCTTCAGCGCTTCTTTGGACATATGTCCCATGCGCTTGTGCCAGACATCAAGGCTGGCAGATGCAGGTGCTTTGACAGTATTTAACTTATGACTGTCAAGCCAATATAAGTTGGCAGCCTTGTGTCCTTCCGCTATGGTTTCCCCTTTGTAGCGGATTGCAAAGGAAGTAGAGTCAAATGAGACTAAGGCGCCCTTGTCTGTTAGGGCACTTGTGGAGAGGATACGCGAATGCGTATTTGGGAGATGTAACACATTGGAGATTTTGAGGTCGTAGCCTCTGTTGGTTCGGATTGTTATGGTACCCGTTCCAACGCTCTTTAAGAGAGAGCTATCTCCTAATAGAACTTCGATACCTTCGTGTGGTGTGTAGGTATCGTAGTCTTCAATATATGGTGTGAAATGTGTTGAAGCTCCACTGTCCATCATCCATCTTGACTCTATATGCGCGGTTTTGTCACGCATCATGTAAAGGGAAACCTGAGGTGCCTCATGCACCTCCTCTATTTTGCCAGAGCCATTGACTATAGTAAACAGTCGGCTCTTTGGTACTGGTATAGTAGAATTTAATCTATCTGCCGGACTAGCCTCCGGCGCGGCGACAATTAGGTTTTGGGCAGCTTTCCTCAGCTGCCCAGCCTTCCCCTTCTTGGCGTTCTCCTGGTCCCTTTTTAATTTGAAGCAGTCCGGCTTTTTATGGCCGGGCTTGTGACAGTAATGGCAGATAATATCCGCCGAAGCGGAACTGCCGGAATTGGGCGATGATTGCGCCTTTGGGGGGCGCGAACCAGAGGCCCGGTTTATGGGGGCCACCTTGTTAAGGGTGGCAGAGGGACCGGAGAGACGTGATTCCTCGTTGATGAACCTATTGATCAGGTCCTGAGGAAGTAGGTTGGCAGGGGGGCCAGTGGCCAGTATGGTGCCGGCGATTGTAGAATAGGAAGGGGGGAGGGCGTCTAGAAGTATGAAAGACATTTGCATGTCTGAGACGGCCATCCCATTTTCCTGAAGGGTATTCCTCAGATCCAGCATTTTTTGGAGCTGAGGGAGGAAGGGATGCCCTTCCTGCAGCTTGGTATTCACCAAGCCAACCCATAAATTGAAAGTGGCCATAGAGCCAACCGCACCATATAGGGCCTCCAACTGTTCAAACTTGTCGTGGACGGTTGGGAAGAGGACTTGGGAGGTTATCCCAGACAACACCTCTGTTGTGACAGATAGATATAAGAGGCCAATAATGACCTCCTCTTGTTTCTGCCACAACGCTATCATGGCAAGTCCTGCATCAGTGGGCCCGGTGGGCCCGGCAACACCAGCGGCCAAGGCTGGGTGCTGGGGGATCGCACCGGGGTTATCATGTGTGAGGTGCCTGGAGCAACCATTCATCAACATGAGGGAAGTAAAAGTTTGTGCCCAGGACTGCCAGTTAGTCCCGTCCAACTTGGCGAGCTGAACGGAGGGAGGGAAGACAAGAGTGAATTGAGCCATTTGAGATGTTTGAGTGTTAAAATCTGGTTCCGAGGAGCAGTCAGAACCAGTCCAGATCTTGATAGGAAAGGTAGCGGTCCAGCCATAAGAGCGCTATGCTCCGTAACACTCACGGTGTCACGCCCCAGGTGTGCGACTTTGGAGTACCAACTTGTAAAAAGTACTAGGTAGTGTAGACTAAAACCCCTTCTTAGGACTAGCCTGTTACCACATGGACCCTGCACGAGGGGCAAGCAGTCTTAGTGATAGCTTTAGTCAGGGTCAAGCAGAGTCACGTCTGGGGTACTTCCCGGCGAAGGGTTTCCCGGAGAACGTGTCCTAACCTTTAGGCAGTCCTCAGGGGCTACTCAGGTTCACTGGTAGCCCTAAGAGGGGCAGTGCCCTAGAGAGGAGCCAACAGCGAGTTCCAAGAGGAAAGATGAGGATCAACTCCAACATCATTTCCAATTGCCGTCTGTGGAGTCTCTAGACCAGACCAATAAGGGTCTTAGCACTGATGTATAGTACTTTTACTTATAGTAGCGACCCCTAGTTGTGTCAGAGGGAAGGACTTCTGGGTTTGACTATTAACCAGGCCTTCACACCCCTTAAAGAGACCCAGGTATTAACCGAGTATCTCCCAACCATTAAGGTGGCCTATAGCCGCAAGGGTCTTCCCCTATTGGCCTAATAAATCCGGACGAAAACCGGGAGGTGGAATATAAGTAGTGAGGAAATGCGCACAGGGGAACTTAAGGTCGCGTCTGCTGACTTAACAGCTCCCTAGCGCCTTTCGCGAGAACCTTCATAAGAAGGCTAGTGTTGCGTTTCGCCCTGAACCCCGCGCGACAAGTGCAGACTCGTGCAGCACCGCCGAGCAGTACCGCGCCGAGTGGGTTGCAGCCGCCAGAAGTGAAGGCATCGACCCCGGAAATATCCTGTATTACGAACGTGACCCGGGCTGGCAAGCGCCCTGGGAATAGCCGAAGAAGACGTCAAGCGCCCGTCACGTGACCCTGGCACGTGACCTGGTCTAAACCCGCACCAGAAGGATCCAGATGAGCTTGTGCCTGGATCGTGATTGGATCTGCCTCATGGACTGTATGGTTCCTAGTTTCTGATGGATTGTCTGATTGTGCCTGTGGCTTGATGTGCCCAGGAGTTGTATGTTTCAGCCACTGATTGATGGACTTCTGACCCCGTTTCACCCTTGCCTCATTGTTGACCCTGTGACTGTATGCCCCTGACTCGTGTTGTTTCACTTACGATTGGACGATACGTACTAGGTTTCGGACTCCGAGCTGAGCTTGAAAGCTCCTTGGAAGTGTATAAGTAGTACCCCAGTCTCGCTGATATCCCTCAGCTTGACTTCTTGTATTCTACCAGCCTACAAGTAGACCGAAGCAGATACAGGCAGCCCCTGTATAGTTGTCCCCTCTCCGATCCTGTCTCCTTTACTTGAGCACATTCTCCTCTTCTTCTTTGCCACTCGCGTCACGCATATCCTTGCCGTTGTCGCCTACGGTATTGTTCAAACTCTAGAAGAACTCAGTAAATCCCAAGATCTCGAGAATCCGACCGGAAGATAGACCAGTCGAAGTCTTGGTCGCCACCGTGATACCGCAAGAACCCCCAAGTTTCCCGTCAAGTGCCGAACTCCGGAAGGTACGCCCGCTGGAGCGTAACAGCTAGCCAGAATTGGCACGACATTTAAATAATGCCGGTGGACAAGAAAGGAATGTGTCGAAGGAAGAGGATAGAGGATGCTCACTGAGTGGGAGATAAGACAACAAGTGTGTGGATGCAGAGAGAGCAAGTGACACGAGGTAGATCTGGAACACAGCTGTTAGTATGAGCGTCCAGGGCCCATAACCTGTTGAGCTGGCAGCACTAACAGCGAGATAAAAGCAAAAGCGGCTAAAGGACAAAAGTATACTTCAGAGGTTGAAGGAACTCTATAGCAGCGCTACACACCTAAAGGACAAAAGTATCTACTACAATGTCAGCGTAAGGTAGAGAGGCTTAATAGTAAAGGGAACTTACACTTCAGAGGTTGAAGGAACTCTGAAGTGTGAGGGCGAAAACAGCAGACCTTATATACAGGACGCTTAGCTAATAATGGTCTGTGCGCACTGGTGACTCAAACGAAATACACCTGGTCTGTGCGCCAGAGGGAGAAATGCCATTGGAGGGCAGAGAACAATAAAACCGCCTAATGCGGATGTGATCGGTATCTTAACAATAAGAACAAGGAGAACCTAATAAGGAACTACAAAATAAAGATAAACAATAACCGGTCCGTACAAGTCCGGAAGTCCATAATCTAACCATAAGGGTCAGATACCGTATAAGGAAGGGAATGACTCAATCATATCCCACGAGACATCACACTTCAATTTGGTGACGTCTCAACATCTTCAAGGAACACAGACATTTTCTTGCCCCAGGTGAGTGGATGTGGGCAGATTCCGCTTATCCATCAGAGACCTGGTCTGTCTCACCGTTCAAGAAACCAATCGGAGGAGATCTAACAGCAGATCAACGGACATACAACTACCATGTTTCCCGGGTAAGTCAACTAGCTTTTTTCATCTGATTGAGCTCATACAGAGTACTAGATTCGCATTTGTTCTGAGCACACCATCGGGCTTCTCAAGGGACGTTTCCAGGCGTTACGCGAGCTCCAAATCCAAATCTCCTCATCAAAGCACCATAAGTGGGCCATAATTTTCATCCGGTCATGTATCATCCTCCACAACCTCATACTCCGACTTGAGGAGGGCGCCTTTAACGTGGAATTTCGCGAACACCTTTATGAAGCCGGAGGAGAGCTTGGACCAGTGCACTACGGTGCTTCAGAGGGGGAACTTGATAGCGATGATGAGCTGCAGTGGGCATGTCGGCGAGTTGAGACGGAAGGTCAACGCTTTCGCCGCCATCTTATGACTCAGTTATTTGATAGTACACACAGTGGGGCAGAACGAAGGTAGTTGTATTTTGTCAAGATGGTATATGTAATGTCAGTAAACTAGTGTCCAAGTATGCTATCGTGTTAAAGTACAGACCCATGGCTTGAAACAGGTCCCCACGCGTCAGAGTCAGGGCTCTGGGTAGCAGTCGAGGGCTGTGCAGGAAACGTGAAGTTGCTAAAGTTGTCCGGTGTTGTGTATGCGTCTCGAGTGTTCCTGAAACCGCCAGGTCCCAAAGGAAAGGTGGTGGTACCAAGAGGCGGGACAGCGCCTTGCTGCGCCTGCTGAGCCTTGAGTCGAGCCAGCTCAAGTTCGTACTTCAGCACCCGCTCCCGGTGTTCGAACTCCTTATCTTGCATCCTCTCCTTGATCACGAGAGCCCTCTCCTCAGCAGCATACCGCTGGCTTTCGCGCTCTTGCTCGGCCCTCAACACCATCTTCTGACGCTTCACAGCGATGTTTGCAGTCTTGAAATCGTATGAGCCCTTCGCAAGCTCCAGCAGCTTGGCATTCTCGGTAGCTGATGCCTCCAACGAATTTTCGATGCGTGAACGCTTGCCAGATACCTTTCTGGTGGTCGCTGGTCCACTCTTCAAACTCTGACTGGCCGAGCTGGAAACTGACGGTGTTCGACAGTGGTCGACGGGAAATGGCTTAGGGACAACAGGGCTACTAGCGCGCACTAGTTGCGCAGGGTCATTTTCTGTAGCACCCAGTGTAGAATCCTGGAACACGATATCTAGTTAGATAGATCCACTATAGAACACTGAATGTTGCGCACCTCTGACTTGTTGGCTTCACCGCCTGCGTGCTCCTCCTCCTCAGCAAGCGGCATGTTGTCCGTCTCCCACAAGCCATCAGGCTCATCTGTATCACCGACACCCAGGCCTGCACTGCCGTCTGCCTCATCCTTGTTTCCGAACAAGACCCCAATCGCGTCACCTTCAAGATCTTGGCCGGGCTCAGATGATACCACATGAGGATTAAAACTCGGGAGCGTGCGCCAAAACCCATGCAAGCGTTCCCAGACAGGAAAACCGATCAAAAGTTTGTCTGGGTCATCTGGTTAGTGAGCAGAGATGATAGTCAACATGCAACGCACCCAGGACGTTGCTCAGGTTGCTGTCCTTCCGGATCTCTTCAACTGTTAGTCCCGCACCTGTTCTCCCAAGCTCGTGTGTGAATTCACGGTATTTGCGCTTCAAACTTTGCAAGATATCAGTACAACTGCTCCACCCTCAAAAAGGTAGTGTGACTTACTAAGAGATCCGGTTCTCGACTGCCTTGGAGTACTTCTTGATGTCCTCCTTCACTTCAACGTGAACCCTGGCATCTACATCCACAGAAAAGATGTACTCGGCCATCTTGTTGTGGAAGATGGACTTTGAGCCCTTAGCAACACGACGTGGCCGGTTTTCTTTCTTTGCATCATGTGACGAGTCTGAGAAAAGTTTTTGACGGTCTTCAGGGTTGTCCTCCAGCCAGTCAACAAGCCGGTCAGTGCGAAAGTCATCCCAGTGTACTCGGGACCCTTTCTCAACAGTTGCCAGGGTATCGTCACTGACCCCAGGTGTCGCAGCAAGCTTCTTGCCCTGCTTGGTGGTACGCTTTGGCTTGGTGCTTGGTGGTTTGGCTGTGGCAGTGTTGTTTTTCCCCATGAGAAGCAGACAGATGGTGGAAAGAAACCTGAGCAAAGAAAACAGCGAGCAAAGGTTGAGCAAAGAGAACGGCAAGCAAAAGCGAACAGAGCAGTTCGATACATACTAGCTAGCACATCTGTTCCCCCAAAAATAAAACTCCGATCACTTCCTTCATGGAACAGGATTAATGGTATTAAGTGAAAAATGAGCGCAACCCATCCTTAACACAAAAAATCCCATTATTCAACCCATTTTTATCTCCTTATTTCTGGAATAATGAAGTACAATAATGGGACGAAAATGGGTACTTTGAAAGACCCTAATGAGAGAAGCAAGTTCCAGGAAAGACTCGAGTCTATCGTCAGCAAATATGATTATATCCCTTGTTAGTTGCCTACTTTCTTATAATATAGCAACCGACCTAACACCATCTATCATAGCAATCAGCGGACGAGCACACATGTAGGCGAAAACAAAACAAAAGGAAATCCTACAATTATTTTACTTTAGGTCATACATCCATGACATCCCGATTTAATTATGGTCTCGTGATCTTGAATCGCGGTGTCGACTAATGTTTGGTCCTGAACTTTTCTGGAAGCGCAGGTTACTGGCTTATAGAGCATTTATTGACTTTGTGAGTAGTGTATGTCGATGACCCTCAGGTCTTAAATCTCAGAGTTGGGGCATACTTCAAAGGCGTGAGGTTCAAAGACGTGAAGTAAGTGTAATGTAGTACCTATGGCTCGGCAGGCCGAGTTGGTCATTGTAATCTGGACTTTACGCACTCTTCCAACCTCCCCCAGCTTCAGAATCTCATTGAGCATGACTGGGTCACGCTTGACGCATGAGGATACCTTGAGGACACCTGATGGCCGCACACCTTTCTTTTCCGTTCACGTACAACACTCAGCGCCTATTGTTTATGAGCGCCCATGTGAAGCTTTGCTTCACATCTCTAGTGGAAGTTAAATGAAAAAAAACGTGAAAACAACGCCTTGAACTTGAATTTACCCTGTTCTAGTCACTGGGCTAGGATGTCGGACTCACGGTCTTATCGTTGGTGCAACTCAGATAGGAGCCGGGAAGTCCTCGTGTAGCGGACACGCTCATCGCCAGCAATCACTTTATTATCAGCCCCGGATTGTGCAAATGCCCTGTTGGGTGAAAACGGTGACATTCGATCATCACTTCCCAGTTAAATAGGACGTATAGTCATATATAACGTCATGACCTACATGCACCCATACCCTTACCTTTAGATCCCACAAATCTTGTTGGTTCCATAGAACCAATGCGATAAAGCTATCTTGCCTTGAGGGTTTGCTTGAGAACTGTCGAGATTCAAGCTTTTTACAGAAAAAAAAAAGTAGATTTATTTCCTTTGACTAAAAAATACTTAGATCTGAGTTCGAATGCGATACATTCGACACTCGGAAGCTTTCTCGGAAGCTCGATCGGAAGCCTCGTTCATAACTGTTCATACCGAAAGTTCTTTGCACTTGCCTTTTTTAGCGTATGACAGGATGCGGAAAAATGGCAACTCGAAATAATCATGTAGGTACGCGTGGAATCGTTATGTTTATAGGACTAACACGAGACTCATCGCGGCGCCAGCCGCACAGAGGAATATTGCACCTGCGGCATGTGCATGTAGAGGGAGCGCACTGTTGGCAGTCCCAGCCAAGCACAAGGATGGCGCACTCACAGCAGCAGCTGTGGCCAAGTCCGGCGTGAGGGTGCTGCTTGACGAGGAAGAGGCGGGAAATTTTGGGAGTGCTGGGGTGGAAGATGCGGGTGTCGACGTGAAGGAGGGCGAGGTTGGAGGGCGAGAAGATGAGTCAGGAGATAACGGAGAGGTGGAGGTAGGAGAAGAAGGCGTGGTGTGGGTAGGAAGGTGCGTAGAGATGGAGGGCGGACTCAAGGTTGTGGTCGTGCTGGATGTGCCCGTGATCGTGAACTGCGGACTTGTGCTTGACGGGAAAGATACGAGCAAGCTCGGGGACGTTGACCCGCCTGTGAACTGCGGAATTGCATTGCCAGAGTCACCAAATACTGGAGAAGTCAACGCGAAGTCCACACGCAGAGAGGTGGTTGCGTCAACGTGACGTCTAGCCACTCTGCAGAGAGAAAGAAGTACGCACAGACGACAATATAGTGGGACCCGTCCGGAACGTCCGGGACAGTGATCTGCACCGAGCCCCTTCCGAGGAGGAAGTCCTGGGCAAGCGGGTGATCTGAGAGAGGGGGTGAGGGATGCGTCAGCATGTGGTGGTCCTACGTAGCCCTAACTAGCTTTCGCATGAAATGTGCATGCGGCATAGGGAAGGTGCAAGGGGGAGACGAGTGGTCAACTCACCGATGTCCAGATTCTCGCTATCACCCGTCACGCAACCGAGCAAGAGCTGGCCAGTAAAGTTGCTTGTCCGCGGGATGCCAGAGGTGTCCCTGTGTACATGCACGCACGGTACCAGTCAGAAGGCTGCGGGGAAAGGTGAGTAAAGTTGTACACACCACGTCACTGTAACCTTATCGCCTACATTCCAAGTCGTGGATACCTTTGGATACGTGATCCGTGGACTGACGACGATACGCTTTACGAAGGGGATGGCCTGGACAAAGACAAGAACGTAAAAGAGGAGAAAAATCATGACGACGAGTCGACGAGTGAAAGAGATCTCTCGGACTCGAAGGGGGGACAGAGGGCATCTTATATTTGAGCTGAATTGGACGGCTCTGAGCAAAGGGTTCGCAAATGAACAGAACAACGCCTCCTGACCAGGCCTGACCTTTGATCAAGTCGCGAGTGGCGTTAGATCTCTAGGAAGAACTAGTTCACGTAATCCATATAACCCCATTCTCGCCTCACACCTCGTGTTTGTACACGTACATTCTTGCTGTCATCTATCTTCAGTTGTTGCATACACGCACTAACTGAGTGCACCCAGGCCTGACCTCCATTAGCTAGGCGCTTTGTCTCAATTTACATTCCCACCTTTGTCTCCTATCAGTCCCCCTCTATGCTTTGGTTGTTCCGTATTTACAGTAAACCACCGTCTCCTTGCTGAACAATACAGCACTCGACTGCTACTTATCTCCCTTCGTCTCTACTTGATCTACTCAGGTTGGGCCGAATCAAAGGCACTCGCAGTTTGTCTCATCGTCTCGTTCTCGTTCTCGTTCTTACTTCATTTCTCCTTTCCTCCTTCCTATGCAAAATCCGCTCCGCTTGCGAACGAACACGTCTCAAGTCCGTGTACTGCCCACTCATGATACTACGATAGCACTGACTCTTACCAAGCAGGGATTTAGCAGGAATTGCGGTTTGTCCTGCTGCTCTGCCTTTCACAGATCTGACCAACTGACTTCTCAGACGCACCTCAGTCTCTGTCACGATACGCCTCTCTGGTGTTATACCTGAGAGTAGATGTACGACTGACCTTTAGGATGAAAGTTCTTCATTTCTACGGTGTGGCTTGTATCCCTATGGGGATCTACTGCATAGTGCTGATCGGAGATGGGATTGCAAGCGTAAGGAGATCTTGGTCATTGGACTCGGTTTCAAATTGAAAATAACTATTGCCATTTAGGTATTAGAGGTCTTGATTTTTCTTGTTGGTCGTTTTTTACGTGTTGGTCAAAGACTAAATTCGGACCGTAATTGTAGTGCAACAACCGCGTGGAATGTCTTTTCTTGATCACCGTCTGGGCGACTGCTGGTTTGCTGCTGATCTTGGAATTTTTTTGCCCCTCGCCACGGGAGTGGTCGTCTCCTGCTTCATTCTCTGAACGATGCTCGGACCCGCGTCCTGGCACTGTCTCGACCATTCCAGTCCACTTATTGATCTCATCAACCCTTTGGTGATCGCTTCAGTCATTACTATGCCTTGCCCCTCTTTGTATCTATGTTTTCCCATCCTGTAGTGCTCTCTGTCCTCGATACTTTACTTTACTTCTTGCCTCACACATTACAATGGGATGACAATGTCTGGTGAAGTTAGTTCAATCAAATAATAGGGCGTTGAACTCTTAGGTGGTATTTATTACATCCTACTGTACCATTTATTCTGCACATAGAATGGACATTCTGATCGTCTGGAAAGGGTAGGACTAGCCACAAGAGTGATGAAGGCTGTGTGAAGCCTCGAGGTGTTGTACAGTATTTACAACGCTGAGCGCTGATCGATCAGAGGGGTTGTAGGCAGCTCCGGTCTTCCGTAGGAAGTCGAGAAGCTCAGCAACCATGACACGTTTCTTTTGTGAGAAGAGACACTCAGATGTGAAAATACGTCCTTGATCAATTTATTCTGTGTTTGAATTTGGCGCCTGCACGGAGAGGGCAAGGTTGAGGGTCTGAAATGAAGGGAGTGACCACGATTCTCCTCTGATGTGAAATAAAGCAGATCTTGGGCACAACACTATGGCTGCCACACACCTTTCTTTCGCCTTCATATGCACACCCGGCGCCCAAGCCGGCGCCTGTAGTTTATGAGTGCCTGTGAAGAAAGCTTCACACCTCTAGATAAGGTCACAGTAAATGGAAAAAGAAGACAACGATTCACAGTACCCCATTCTGGAGTTAGGATCTCGGATGTGCAGGATGTGCAGGCTCCGTTACTTCCCCCACAATGTTACCATTGTCACGACTTTGATTGGTGATCCTGTTGGCATGAATTACACTCATTGCAATGCAGCCAGCGGACACAATCCAGGGTGTGCAAATGCCCTGTTGTGTGAAAATGGATCGATCACCGTCCTTTCATACCCAACAAAGTTATAGTATGTATACAGTAGTTATAGGCCTAGGATCATAAAAAAAAAATGGGGACCAATGGAAATATATAAGATCATGACATGCGTGCATCCTCATAGGCCAATGCCAAGCTTCTTTCCAACAAAGACTTCCGCCACACGACACGAGCCAGAGGTGTGGAGTTACTCAGTCTTTCGTCTGTTCCAGATAGGACCTTCACGAATTACAGAACACAACCGACCTCCAAATTTGACGCGCGGGGTTCATAGTTAAGTATGGTTTGAAATTCTCAGGAAATTTGGTATCCTGCAAATATTTTTCGTGAGAAAACACTTGGGCATGGTTATCAGAACACCCTGAAATCTTTCAGACTCGGCCTGTACGTCTAATGTAGTCACAAGGGGCCCCCATTATGGAATTAGCTGTAGTCAGTCCTGCACCACCCTTCCTTGTGCTTACACAACTTGCTCTCCCGTACGCGGTTCTCCGTTGCTTCTAGTGAGATCGATCATCGAAGTAACACCCTCTTTTCCACTGTAAGGCCACCACTGGTTGGGCCTGAAACTCTTGGCTATCTCGCTGCAGCTCGGCGTCGGTGTGGATTTACTAGTGTCACGTAGTAATAACCCCCCTACAGTAACATCCGCTTCTTCGCGCCTTGTGTCTTCACACATACATTCTTGCTGTCATCTATTTGCAATCACGCCCTCAATGCATACTGGAGTTCATTTCCCTAGCCTGCCTGACCATTTTCCCATTCTTAGCCTAGATTCTTTATCTCGTTCCCACTTCCGCGTCTGTCTCCCCTATCCGAGTCGTCCCCTCCATGTCACCTGCACTTATCTTTACTTCTCCAACCTTGCGCCTTCTTTTAGTAGCTGTTCCGCCTGTAATATTTAATCCTTTGTCTTCCTGCTGAACAAAACAGTGCTCGGTCGCTACTTGTCCCCCCTCGACTCTACGTGATCAGCTCGAGTCCGGCCCAATCGAGGGCGCTCGCAGTCCGTCTCAAGCTCATCATCTCATTTTCTGGTCTTGGTCCCGTCCCCGTGGCCATTTAGCTATATCCATCTCTCCCTCCCTCTGCAGAATCCGCTACGCACGCGACCTCACACGGTCATAAGTCCGTACACTGCCTAGTCATGGCTAGTCCTGCTTGTTGCAGTGGGATTGTGGGAAATTCTGATTTAGTGGGAATCGGGGTCTGTCCTGTTACTCTTGAGCTATTTTGCCTTTTGTAGATCTGACCAACTGACTCCCCAGACTCGCATCAATCTCTATATCACCATACTCCTTTCGGCTATTATAATCCCGCCCAAGGACGCCCAGGGAAGACCTAAGGAAGGACCTACGACTGACCTTTTAGACGATCTTTTTGCGAATTCAATTTTCTATGGTCTCGCTGTTCTCATCACTGCCCTCGTCCAAACCATACAAAAACAGCTAGATTTGTATCACGCTATCTTCGTGTCGCAAGTGCTAATATGCCTCGTAATTCTTCATCTATACGGTGTGGCTCTTGCTCCACTGGGGAATTGCTACATAGTGCTGACCAGAGACGGGAAAACAGGTGCAAAGAGATATATCACGAGAAGAGACTCCCCGGACTCGGAACCCAGTTCCAAGTTCAAATGGAACATTACTATTGCCTTTCAGGTGTTACAGGTCCTAATTTTTGTTCCTTGGGTTCTCTACATATGGGTCAAAGACTCGCGATTTGGTTCGCAGCCAGAGTGCAATCACTTCGTAAAATATGTCTTTTTCTTCGCCACCGTCCGGGCCACCGTTAGCTGGCTACGGATATTAGTTTTCATTAGCCTCGCCCTGTGTGCGGTCGCTTTGGTTTTCGTTCTCGTGATGGCTCTCAAACTGCAGCAATACCTCAACGATCTCTTTCAACGGGGGTCTCCAGAGAGACGGACCGGGTTCTTTGGGGCCATCTCTAACGCGTTGGATAGCGTCTCTAACGTACTGGACAGAGTCTCTCGCAGGCTGGGGGGAGTCTCAGGCGCGATAGTGGGCGTCTATGCCCGGATGGCGGGCGCCTCTAGCGCGGTGATAGGTGCCATCGGCTCGCTGTTTCCCGATCCCAATGGACGCAGGGAACAGTACTTGAACAGGTTGAAGGCCAGGTGGTGGAGACGGCTAGACATTGCTGGTAAGGTCTTCTAGGTTGTCTCTTTACTGTACGTTTCTTCGCTGCTCCCGTCTCACGATCGTAATACTAACTCGCCACCCTCGCTACACCAGAGCCGCGATCTACAGTGTCGTGACCATGGAGTTGATAGTCAGTGGAGTCTGGCTCCTACTTCCAGAGGCATACTTATTAAACCCTCCTAGGTTCATCGCAACCACCCGATCATCAGGCGAGATAGCTCAGAAAATCAATGGGGCTTTGGCCAGATTGCTTCTATCATCTTGATATTACCCATTATTATCGACGTATTGGCTCTCAGGTTCGACGGAGACAAACCCCAGGATGCCGCCAGTGGCAATCCGCCGGCACAACTCTCAGAAAAACAGGCTCTAAGTGACAGTTCCTACCAGCATCCGCTGTAGGGCCAGCACTTAAAACTTTACCTCCCTCTCTCCCCCCCCTAGCGGTCTCGGACCCACGCAGGACACGTGTCCTGGCACGGTCTCGCCACTCTTCAGTGAAGCACTTGCACCGTATCAGGCCCTCGAGGTTATTTATACCTTTGACCCTTTAGTTACCGCATCGATAACTCAATTATCTTGTGCCTTTCCCCTCTGTACCCGCCTTGCCTTATCCCACTCTCGATCCCTCTTACTCTACTTCACATTGCCTTTCCTGTGATAGCTACGGTCTCCCCTGCAACTATATGTGTTGTCTGATACACGGAGGGCTTCCTCGTCTTGTAGCCAAAGTGGCTCCGTTGGCCGCTGGGTATGTTCAAAGACGTGCTACCCAACGTCGCGCCGGGCGCTGGGTCATCTGCGCGCATCACGCTGCGCATGTGTACATCTCGCGACGGAACCCCCTACCACGTCCCATTGGGTGCCAGCGCGATCGGCGGCGCAGAATCGCGCCCATCCCAGATACACCGCAAATCATTTCAGCTCCCGAAGACTCAGATATGGCAAAGCCGCCCAAAGTTTCGGTGTGTCGCACTTAGATCAAGCGCAAGCCAAAGATGAGGATGTATGGTGGAATCCCGGCATCCATCGTGCGTGAAGATTCTAATCTCTGAACGTGGGCGGTAGTCAAGCCCTGGGATGAGGAGCTTGACGCCGGATGGGCTTACGTGCGGGTGGCTGGATGCGACCTTGGACTCGAACATAGTTGGCGCAGCACGTGGATTTAAGGATGTGCCATTCATTGAAGACGCGGATGAGGAGCCTCAGGCTGAGGCAATGTATGACGACCCCGATTGGCTTGCCATCACGAGAAACTTGGGAGGGATGCTGACTAGGGTCAGAGCCGTCGGATGGTTCATCAAGACTCAGGAGGCTGGATCGAGATCGAGAGTAACGGTGGAGGTCGCCTCGGCATCAGTGACGGCGAAGACAAGGATAAAAAGCGGAATGGAAAGCTCCCAGTAAATGAAGGGCCCTCCACTGTAGCAAGCCGCACCTCGCGATGACGAAGGTTGCCTCCCCGAATACCCGACGCACATCTTTACCTGCAGATTTTTGCTCCGGCAGATTTTGCATCAATCAACGACTTACGAAATTGTGGATACAAGTAGCCATCAATGCGATTGAAAGCGAGGGTGGTACTGCACCAAAGCGCAAATTCGCGTCTCTCTGAAGTCGCCAGAAGGTAGTATCCTCTTCTAGAGACACGCCGACTTTCGTCTCGAAGTGCGACATTCTAAGTCTGCGCAGGAAGGCGAAGGCGAGCCATGGGAGGCGCATGGCGCGACACCGCGAGGACCAAGAAAAGTTTGGCTCACTGAAGGGCAAGTGCAAGACGGAGAGCAGCCCGACGAACCGAGAGAAAGAGCGCAACAAGCTGATAATGATGACCACGGGCAGCAACTTGAAAGACGTCAGAGGCAAAAAGAGGCAGTCCACGGAGAAGTTTCTAAAACACCACGCACGACTATGACAGGCTATATTGAGTACCATTGTATCCCACTATCTGTGCATGCGTGCGGAGTATCTGCAAATGGCATTCCTGTTGACCTCTTGGTATATTTCGGAAGTTCGGATGGACGCAAAAAAGCAGTAGCCCACCGCGAGGGTCGAACTCGCAGCCTTCAGATCACAATAGGATAATGAACACCGCCTAAGAGTCTGACGCTCTATCCGATTGAGCTAGGCGGGCATTGATATTCGATTGTGATGTGTGAGCTATCATCTGCTGTTTGGCTGCCTGTGCTGTTGTGCGTCATAGTTGGACGGGCCGATGGAGCCGCGAGGCAGTAAGCCCTCTCGGAATTTTGCGACTGGTCCAGCCGCAAAGCCATTTTGAGAGAGTTGGGGTTCGGGTGAGTTCATAAGCGGAGCAGATCAGGAAGGAAATATTCAAGGGGCATTGGAACCGAGTGGGCGATGCTGACCGAGATGGCAAGAACTTTGAGAGACGAGATGAGGGAGAACTGTTGCTTAACTTTCGGTCGAGTGAGCCCCTAACATCCTAGGCGATCGCACTGGGCTGAACTGAAGAGGGGAAAATGAGTACTATGCATCAGACATCACAGAATGGTATTTGAATACAGGCAAAACCAAAGCTACCACAGGTAAGGAGTAAAGTAAGGGACAGGGTGGGGACAAGGCAACACAGATACAAAGAGGGGTGAGGCACTGGATAAAGGAGGACGCTGAGTCTGATCGATTTGAGTCGTTGGGAACCCATGGTAGTGATCGAAGAGATAAATAAGAGAACCGCGCACGGAACATATGCTTCACCAAAGTGGCGAGACCGTCCCCCGACGCGTACCGGATGTTCCCCCCAACCTGTACAGAACTGACCTGGTCTGTTGACGATTGTGATACGATTAGAGTGATCCTGTGGATGCGGACGGAAGTAGTAAGGGGGCGACTTACAATTTGAAGTGACCACTTACTACACACTAGGGTCGATCACGGTCCAGAGTGTTCGATATAGCCAAGGAAGAATGGAAAGGAATGACTTCAGGCCCAACACTCGAGCTGGCCTTACGGCGAATACCAGAGACTGCCACTTCTCGTTCCTTATTCTTGTCCCCGGAATGCCACCTCTTGAGAGCGACCAGTGTCTCGATAACGATGGGTAATATCAAGATGATAGAAACGATCTGACCAAAGCCCCAATAATCCTCACCGGCCTGGACGTGGGGGTGATTACGATGAACCTAGGAGGGTTTCAATGAGCACGCCTCGCAAATTAAGAACGAAACGCCACAGACTATCAACTCAGTGCTCGCGACACCGTATGCCGCAGGTCTGGTTTGGTGAATTAGTATTATTATCGTGAGACGAAAGTGCTGAAGAAACGCACAAGATCCAGGAGAACCACGGAAGACCGTCATCGTCGTCGGACTCAGCGCGCGATAGTTCCATAAGATCACGCCACACAGTAGGCACTGTTATAAGACAGACGAACCAGGCAACCACGCTCACAGCGAAGCAAACGATAAACGTGATCCTTAGCCAGCCAACGGTCGCCCGGACGGTGACGAAAAAAAAGACGTATTTCACGAGGTCGTTGCACTCTGGCTGCGCACCGAAATGCGAGCCTTTGGTCCACACATAAAGCGTCCAGGGGATGAAAATAAACAGGACCTGCAATACCTGGAAGGCAATGGTTATCTTCATTTTTAAACCGAATCTATCGGCAAAGAAAAATCTCTTTATGCCTGTATTATCGTCTCTGATCAGCACTTTATAGTGTATCCTCATGAGGACGCAAGTCATACCGTAGATATGAATAACAGTAAGGCATACCAGCATATGCATCACGAATATGGCATGATACAAGTCTAGCTGTCCTTGTATGGTCTGGACGAGGACAGTGATGAGAAGGGCGAAACCATAGAAAATTGCATTCATATAGAGCGAGTCCAAAAGTTCGGTTGTGTATGGATTCTGGGGTATTAGAGCCACGAGGAGTATTGTGACATAGAAATTGAGGCGAGTCTGTGAAGTCAGTCGGTCAGATCTGTAAAAGAGTAGCTGAAAGAGCAGTAAGACCGACCCCGATTCCTGCTAAATCAGGGTTTGATAGAATTCCAGCGCAGCTAGTATCGGCCATTCCTAGGCAGTGTATGAATTTGTGATCGCGTGAGTTCGGAGGCTGAGCGGATTCCGCAGAGAAAAGAGAGGGGATTATAGCCAAATGGCCGCAGGAAAGAGAACGAGACCAATATGAGAAACTGAGACGACGAGACGAACTGCGGTTACCTTCGATTGGACCTGACGCGAGCTGATCACGTAGACTAGGGGGACAAGTAGCGACCGAGCGCTATTCTGTTCAGCAAGAAATGGTGGTTTTGATACAGGCAGAACAGTACCTAGTACGAGAAAGGGTTAGAGTAGGGAAGTGAAAGTAAAGGTGGCACGAGAGAGTGATAGGGTAGACAGACAGGAATGAGAGAATCTGGGCAACGTACTGTTAAGTGCCGTGCGTGTGATCCCCGAGCTGCTTCGAGATAATCGAGAAGGTGCGAAGATGAAGGTATCAGGTAAGGTTTTAGGGCCAACCGCAGTGGTGGTCTGACAGCAGATTTACTTCGATCACTAAAAGCAATGGAGAAACGAGTATGTGCGGGCACAAGGGGAACTTGGGAGGGACAGATGAGAGACTCGGTGGGTACCTAGCAGAAAAAGGTTCGAAGGGCCAGCCATTTGGGCAAGTGCATAAATCCTAGTAAAGACATACGGCGCTCTAATGGTCGGTGTCCCCTGGTGCAGGACGATGCCCAAGAAAGTCCTAGTAAATCAGAATTAGCCTAGCCGCGAGTGCCAGTTTCTGAAAGAAGCCATCTAAAATGTGGACAAGGCCCATCCATCCTCTCTGTATTACTGTACTATACCATTCGTTTGACACAGCAGATTCCAAAGATAGGCCCTTGTTTTCGAGTTCACCGACGGACTTTCAATATTTAAAAGCGTAACTCATATCTAAGTAAGTTACAGGGAGAAATTCTCGGGAAATTGGTCTCTTGCAAAATTCAAGTTGGGGTTCCCCCTCCGGTTCCCATTCAAGCTATAATATTCAAGTTACATATCCCTCGATAATAGACCACTAGCATTTGTTCTTGCACGACAAGGACATTTTCCTTTCTGCTCGGCCTCGGTCGACGTACGTGATCAACCGTGGCATGTTCCACTTATTGTTTCGACTTTCGAGCATTGGTCTGACCTTCGGATTGGAGTGAGATTTAGTCTGGGGTAAGTCGTTCCCCACGAAAGGAACATACAGAGGGCGTACAGCGTTTATATTTTTAATTTATATCTATTGCAGTGAAGCTGAGACAAGTGAGGGTCATCAGCATCAGAAACGGTTCACGGCGACCGCTACGTATACGCTATGATTGAATCGCCGTTTCACATATGTATGATTCATTTTCCAAAGACAAAAATAACACTTTTGTTGGCGTACATATATGAACAACGAACTTGCGCGAATATGAAGAAGTACAGGTCATAATGAAAAGGCAACCTAAGAGAGCGGGTATGGAGAGTGAGGAAAGGAAGGTGATGGATGGGCTGTATAGTAGTATCATAGTCAATATAAAAGTCGGGGGTTTTATACATGTCACAATTCGTCAAAGGGTCATTTCACTTTTGCGTATCGTTTATGGCGAATTGTTAAGTCCCGGGTGCACAAACGACGAGTGCTGCGTGGGCGACGAAAGCTTTTCAGGGAGGAAGAGCGGGACCGTGGGTATGAGCTCAAAGACGTGCTGCGCAACGCCACGCCCAGCGCCCGCCGAACCCGTGCGGCCCTGCGCCGAGTCGTCTGCGCGCATCACACCATGTACGCGCGCTTCTTGCGACGGAGCTTCCTCCCACGTCCCATTGGGGCCGGGCGCGATCGGCGGCGCAGACCCGCCACGCCCGTCCCAGATGCATCGCAGATCGTTTCCGGGGATGATCTGGCAGAGCCGCCCGGTTTCGATGTGTCGCACTTCGATGAAGCGCGAGTCAAAGATGAGGACGTATGGTGGATGCCAGGCGACGTGCTCGGCGGTGCCTTCCCATTCGATGGTGCCCTTGGTACGACTTGGGTCGCCGTGCCGGTTCACATACAACCCGAACTCTGCGAAGGACGGTTAGCGTACCGATAGATGGAGCACCTGAACACTAAATATTACCATCATAGCAAAGGAGGAATTCGTTTTCGCTAGAGCGGAACATCCCCATTGGACGACATGATTCACAGCGTTTGGCAAGTTTCTCATGACGCGGGTCATCACGTTGTGGAATCGTGACACTCTTGAAACTACACATCCAACATATTAGACATTGAAGACAAGGGGCGTGATAAGGACTAACTCAGAAAGGTCCATGATTTCGAAACCCTTCGTACAGAGGATGGCGATCCTGGCTTTCAAGAAGATGAGGTCATACGACTCGGATGGTAGGAAGAAATCCTGTCAAATAGCGTTTAAGGTCCCGCCAAGCCGTGGGAGGGGATATACGTACTCTGTAAATGCGGAACCACTCCGAGCGGGGTTGCCGCAGACCAAATCGAGAACTCAGAAACACGGGAGCCTTAGCCTTCTCATTTATCTTGCCAACAACAGGCTCGAGTACGCGGAAGACGCTGTCCAACTGGTTGACCCGGTGAGATCGACGCAAGAGCTGATATAACAGAAGAACAACCGTACCCCTTTTTTCTTCATGTAAATTACAAGGGTCCGTCCTCCGAGACTCCCAACACTGAAGAAGTGTACGTCCTTTGAACCGTTTAGCTTCTGCGGTGTCTGTGTAGTATTCGCGCTTTGTAGGGATGTGGGTACAAGTGCTTCAATGTGGTACGCAAATAGTGACTAACAAGCGGGCGTCAATCAGATCTTGGTAACGCAGAGGGAAAAGCAGCTTACTTTGTCGGCAAGCACGAGGAAGATCCCGAAATCTTCGAGCATCGCACATTGTGTGACCATCTTCAGGTGCAGCACCCTGCGCATGGCTGCAACGGAGATGAGCATCGATTTGACACTACAGTAATGTGATCCTCACATCTGGAATCGTGGCGGAACCCAATCCAAACACCTTCCGCACAACCAACTGCGACGAGTGCACGCCCATCTGCAGTAGCTGTAGGGGGGAAAAAAGGATCAGGCTCTCGTACTCACAGCCACCTAATTTCCAATCTGCTTACTGAATGGTACGGAACAAGTGACCTTGCCCGTAAATGAGCTCTCTGCGTTCCACGAGTGGTTTGTTGGTGGCGAAAGCATCGATGGTACGACGAATGTGTCCGAGCTGAGCGTCTCAACTTCGAAAACCCTGTTCGACTCCTGCACGACCTTGCGTAACCCGATTGCCTCCTCAAGTTTCTCCTTCCATTCCGAGCGCGCTTGTGAAGATTCAGCGTATACGGTATACAGCCCCCCAAGCCGGCCAGTGTGCAGAATAGTGCAAGGGTACACGACGCGCGAGTCGGTCGCCGTATCGGGGGTGACACCGGGCGTGTTTGCCTGTGCATCGCCTCCTCCCTTGTTGCCACCGAAGCCACGTAACAGCCCAGTTCCGCGCTGTGTAGGAGGGTCGATGAAGTTTGAAAGCGTCAACAGATCTAAAGGAATAGGCTAAATTACAAGAGTCAGCTTTGGGAATGTGCGCAGAAAAGTGAAGGAATGCATACCCGGCGGTTAACATTGTACTTCGTGATGCCATCCTTCTCCTTTGGCTTTGTCATGACCACTGTATGCCATCAATAAACCGTACCCGTCCATCCACTTCGACTTACAATAGTTGTCAAATAGCAGAACAAACAACTCGCTCCATCCGCTCCACTCGAAGCCAGTATCCGGCTGGCGTAAGAGCTTTCCGGCGTGTATGAGTGAGCGGTTCTCAGCTAATAGGTCCATGTCCTACACGAGAAACAGTGACATCAGTCTCACAGAACGCCTTCGTACTTCGAGTCGGGACTCACCACGGCCTCGCCAGGTTTGAACACTAAATTGGCGTTGTACCGCCAAAGCTCGACCTTTTGCTCTGCAGACGCGACGCCCGGTTGCGTTTCCTTCAGTAGCGACTTGATCACCTCAATGACCTGCGGAATACTCTCGTGGTCCTCGTGGCCGTCGTGACTGGCTTCCATGATACCCTTGAGCAGCAGCTCGTATCGTGCGAGACGTGGAATCGGCCGGTTCACGAAGTTCTTCATGTCTAGGCGGTTTGCATCTGGATGCCGCGTGCATTGCTAATGGAGAATTTAATATACACGCGTCATGAACGCAGTTTATGGTGCATGAACGCACCTCCACAAATTCCTTGAAGGCAGGATTGTTCGCCATTTCGTCAACGATGCGATACTCGGCGATAGGATAGTTCGTAATGTACTCCATGTACTCGTCACGCCAGTTGAGGGCCGCATCGAAGATCGCAGCGGTGACACTGTTGATGGTCGGGTGCTCGTCACGCTGGATGGCATGGAGGCGATCAAGCAGCTTGCGGTGTTGTGCATGCAGCGCGCCAAAGTTGTGATAGACGTCCGTAATGAAGGCCGACAACCGCTCGCGAGGGATGACGGGCGGTTCCCCCGTGCGCAGTGGCTGCACGTACATCTGCGGAGTAACGCTGGGTTAAACAGAATACACGCCGGATGCGCGATAGGGTTACTCACAACATCAATGTTCTCCAAATCGCGTACATATTGCATCTCACCTTTGATGAGCTCAAAGATGATGCTACAAAATTGGCGTCAGAGTGCTCCCTTAACCTCTTGTGATACCAACACACCTCTGGCGCTTCTGTTCCGACTTGCTTATGCCAGCTCGAACATCTTCAGAGACTAAATTATGCCATTCGAACTTGCCCGTCGGGCCTCTGCACATCGCATGCTGGAACGTCTGCAAAACGCATGCCGCCTGCAGACCCTTGAATGACTGCACAGCCTCTATGAGGAAGTCCGCGTCTGGGTTGCCCTCGGCTGTCTCATTTGCGATAGCTTCGAGTACATTCTCGTACCGTTGCAAATGTTCCGACGGACGATTCAGGAAAACCTTGAGCTCCATTCTCCGGGCATCTGGATTGCGGTTGGCGTTCTACGACCCATTTGACACATCAGGGAATTTTCTGAGAGATAGTAATAAAGCGTGGCGCACCTCCAGGAACAACCGGAACTCATGGTTTCCTTCCGTCTCCTCTTTTAGACGCTTCTCTGCGAGCGGTAAATGGCCAACATAGACGGGGTACACGAGCCTAAACTCTGTCGCGATTTCAAGGAAGATGTCGCCTACGCGCTGGATGACGAGCGATTGTTCACGCTGGCGCACGTTAAGCACTTCTAGGAGCTGGCGATTCGCGCGGCGGACATCGTAGAAGTTTCCAAAGACGTCATCGATGAATCCGTCGAGTTCAGTGTAGGGTATCACAGGCGGGCTTGCGTTGCGTAATGGCCGAATGAAGACCTGTTTTTACGACGCAAGACCGTAAGTTGGAACATCCCAGCCATAGATGCAGTAACATACAGATTCAATAACATCAAGATCCTTGATATACTGGACCTCTTTGGTGATGAGTTTGTGGATGACCGTCTGGCGATTTATTTCGCTCTCAGGAAGCGCAGCCAACACAGCAGGGTCTACATGAGCGGCCCAGTCCTCATCGAGTGAAACCGGGACGGGAGAAGGTGTCTCATCCACAACGATCGGGTCCGCCTAGAGCACTTCATATGAGAATGGCGAAAATCAGTATTAAAGTACACCCACCCTCGAAAGGCGTGGACACGCAAACGAGTAGCACGGTTGGGCCTCGGAGCAGCTGGGCGAGTAACACCGAGTCAACACAGTGATCACGCTCGTCGGGAGTTCCTCGCGGTCACGTGGAGCGTCGGTAGCAGAGCCTTCCTGATCATCAAGGAACATATAAACGTCCTCAACACCATCTTGAAGGACACGCCCGCCCCACTCGACCTCGTAGAAAAACAGTTGCTGTTGGAGGCTGCGCGCAACTTGCAGCGCGATCGCGCGATTGTTCGTTGTGACGCCTTGGTTGATGAGGAGCTCGGAGGCGATGCGTGACTGGAGTGTGGACTGATATGATATACATTTGATCAAAAACAAACGTGAAGCGAAAAAAAAAGGTACATACTACGATGTCCTTGCCAGTAAATGCACGTGGGTACGGGATGCTTCCCTTCACATGCGTCCCGCGTGGCACTTGATCGCGCATCCATACCGCAATATTACTGAGAAGCGAGAAGTTGACAAAGGAGTCGAGACTCTCTTCATCCGAGTAATAGTCATCGTCCTCGTCGTAATAATCATCATCTCCATACGAATTCGTCGCGTCTTCTCTAGCTTCCTGACTTTTCAGCCGCCTAATCTCAGTGGCCAGGTGTGAACGCGCAGTCGCCACGGATCGAGCTGGCTCAGATTGCTGACGGTCGCTCAGTGGAACGGGGCCTGTCGCAGGCTCGCGGAGCTTACTCCCAAATGATTCTGAGCGGTCGACGGAACGTTCCGCGATCGTGTCCTTGTCCCTGCTGGCACCGCTGTACGTTGTCGGTGCGGTAGAGGCGGTCGCGACCGTCGACGTAGTGAAGTTACGCTCCAAGGCGCTCACGTGCGTACTAGAGGAAGTCGACACGGTGCTAGTTGATCGCAGCGGATGCTCGCTGCTTGAAACTGTAAGCGGATAACGATGGTCCGTTTGGCCCTGCGGATATCTAGAAAAAGGAAATGAGAAGACTCACTGTGGGAAAGGGGACGGGCAAACCCTAGAGCCCCGGGGGCAAGGATATCATCAGAAGAGTCATGATCGTGGGTCTTCATACGTGAGGATGGTTGAGCGTGGGAAAGCGGATTAAGCGGTGGCGGTGGGGGAATATTGGAGGTGTTGAACAAGGCAGACGAGTAATTAGCGTCGGGAGAGAAGTAAGAGTTGGAATTGGGAGGACTGGTCACGGACGAATGGTGGTCGGCTGACGGTGAGGCACTGGATGAATCATCCCGGGAGTCGAGACCTGCGGCATGACCAGGTATCCGGGGTGCAGAGGCGCCCGGGGGTCGGTAAGATGGCTGTCTCTGTGGGGTACTCCCGGGGGGTTGAGCGCCGTTGCCAGTGTAGCTTTTTCCAGAGGGCGATGCGTTCCACGGTTGGCCGTACACTCCAACAGATGGCGGGGTAACATCAGGAACAGGCATAGGATACTGAAGCGAATTCGCTCCCCGCGTGTGTCCAGCAGCAGGGGAGGGAGATCGCGCATCAACGCCGCCACTGCTCCCCGGACGCAGTGCTACGGGAGGTTTATGGGCAGGACGTGGATCAGAAGGTAAGCCGCGCGGAGGGCGCTCTGCTGGGGATGCGGGAGTGCCGTTGCCAAAGGGCTCTGCCGTGTACTGCCGTCGAGGCCTGAAAAGATATGCAATGAAGATAGGAGAGTGCAAGGAGATAAACACACGCACTGCTCGGCTGCGGGCTTGGCACCAGTAGAAGCAGGAGCGGCAGGATCATGGAAGAAAGGTCGGGGTTCAGGCATGTGGCCAGGGTAAGCGGAGGGGGAGGTAGGGGAGGCGCCAGGAAGTCTTGGGAGAGGGCGGGGGCCCTTTCCCTGGGTAGGGGAGGTGGGATACGTTGTCGGGGATGGGAGGGGACGGTTGTTGTCCCGAGGGCTAGCGGAGGCTTATGCGAAAATTTGAGGAACGAGGACGAAGAGAAAAAGAGGGGAGGGGGGGGAAGGAGGCTCACCGCGGGATTGTGTATGCGGCCTTGTGGAGATATATGAGCCAACGGGTTCGTCGCTATGCGGACTGTAAGGAGGATCGTGATCGACGTTATTAGGCGAGAAAGTAGGGGAAAACTTGGAAGGACTGGACTCTTCTGCGAAAGCGCTGAGAACCTGATTGTAAAGCTCTTGGAGGTCAGCGTCTCCTGGAGGAGAAGATGAGGAAGCAATCGTCGTCGGCATTGTGGTGAGGGATGATGATGATGACAACCTCGAGGTTCACTTATTGATAACATAATTATTTCTATTTCTAATCTTAATGGCCAAGATCTCCTCCTCCGTAAAAGACATCACTACACTCGACCCTCCTTTCGGCTCGAGGAACGTCCTCCTTTCCCTTTGGATCACAGAACCTATCCCTCATCTTCAACCTAACATAGGTTTCTCACCGAGAGCGCCGACGTCTGGTCTCAGAACGCTTGGGATCACGTCCCTTCTCCGCCAGACCAGCATGCTACCATAGCTGCCTCGTTAGCTCGTCAGCGGGCTGCGCCAGTCCCACAATCTGACAAGCAAAAATACAATGCCAAACCTGCAAAACATTGGTTCGTTGTCTGCCATCCCTGTGCTGTATCCTGTTCATCAACGAACCAGGGATAACTTCTACAAGACAAACGCCTCAAATTTCTTCAAGAATCGCAAGTGGTGCGTGTTCCACTTACGTTATGCGAACCGTAGTCATTCAATTCGTGATCAGGTTACATCTTGAGTTCCCGGAGCTCGTCGCCGCTGCCGAGCTATCGGTGCGCCTGTCCATCCGTCCTTCATTACAGTATGATCGTGACGTACGCCCTATGCAGGTCGGACCCCGCACTGTCGTCGAAGTCGGATGTGGTATGTCCCCCGACCTCCGCTTATAACAACTTGTCTTGACCACCATACAGGCGCCGGAAACGCGATATTCCCGCTCCTAGAACAAAATCGCAATCCCGAGCTTCGCATACATGCGTTCGACTATTCTTCGCATGCCATTAAGCTCGTACAGGTGGGCCTTTCCGTCCGATCCTCTTCACTCCTCATTTAATCGTTCGTCTCTCCGAAGCATAACACGCTGTACACTTCTCCGCCCTGCGGATCGATCTCCGCCTCGGTTTGGGACTTATCCTCCGCATCACCGCCTCCCGATCTCGCACCACGCTCTGCCGACATTCTCGTCCTCGTGTTCGTCCTTAGTGCCCTACACCCATCCGAATGGCCCCAGGCCATCTCCAACATCGCGCAGGTCCGGGTCTCCACTCCTTCGCTGATGTCATGACTAACACGCACCTAGATACTGAAACCTGGCGGGCTTGTCCTAATGCGCGACTATGGTCGGTACGACCTCACCCAGCTCCGCTTCAGAGCGGGCCGGTTACTCGACGACAACTTCTACATCCGCGGCGACGGCACCCGCGTGTACTTTTTCGAACTTGGTTCCGTAACCATTTCTTCCTCATCCCCACTTCGTCACTGAACACCCTTTTCCCTCCCCTATTTTCCTTCGTGCGCCCTAGCAGACGAGCTTGCGCTACTATTCACTGGCTCATCGGCGCCGACTGTACAGGTCCAGGTACACACCCACGAGTCTAACGAAGTCGATGAGGATAATTACGACAACGGCGGTGGCGTAGAAGACGGTCGTGATGACGTACCTACGCCCGGTCTCGATTCCCCTCCTTCCTCCGACAACCCCCTTCCCAGTGCCGACCCATCCACAGAGCCGATTCATCCATCCCTGCGTGATCCTGCCGCGTTTGGCTTGGGCCACCCGCTCTTCATCACCGAGCAGCTTGGCGTCGACCGCAGGCTACTCGTGAACCGCAAGCGGCAGCTTAAGATGTATCGCGTTTGGATGCAAGGGAAATTCCGGCGCACCGAAAGAGATGGTTCGCTGACAGTTGAACCTTGCAACAACAATCTACCTCAATGACATCCCCCCCCCCCCCCCCCCCCACGCGTTACACTTGAGCAGTAGTACAATGGCTACCATTATGTCTCTTTCCGAACCACGAGTAGGCGAACTGTTTTCAAGAGAATGGTCTTTATTACATTCGAGAACCACACAAGGTACTAATCGTACTGTATGTCAAGCAGCAGTCGCCGACAAAACAAGTCAGAGCAAATGAAGTGGAGAAGACACGCAGAAAACCCGTAAATCTAGAATAGGACGTTGAAAATCTTTTCGCTGAGATTGCGTGGCGGCACCTCTGGAGCGTCCGTCTCCTCGATTGATGGAATGCCCTGAGTAAATGATATGTGTGAGCAAGGACCAAGTGAAGTGACGCGCGATCGCCGCAACGCACCGTAACAAAGTCCATCTCGTGTGCACGCCAGAAGGGTCTGCGCATATAAACTGTCCAGCCGGCCCAGAGCGCAAAGAAGATGGGGATGTTGATGTAGGCCGTGAGGAAGTCCTGTGTGTTCCACACAAAGAAGACTTGGTAACCGTCGACGAGGATGAAAATCGTCGTCCAGAAAACACCCCAGATGGCGAGATAGGGCTGCATCGGGTTCCAGTATGCGAGCTCACTGCGATCGCGGCCCTGAACTTTGTGACCGCGCCCTGGACAAATGTCTAGTTATCAGCGTGAACAAGAGCCAAAAAGAAGAGAAAAACGCACAGAAGCGGATGTAAGTCAGGTTTATTGACCACCAGGTGAAGAAGCCGGCAGAAGTCGAAAGGTTAACGAACCAGCTATAAAGTAAAACAATTATTTAGAAGACATTTCTTTTTTGCGAAAACGATCGTGAACCCACTTGAAGACCTTGCCTGCACCGGATGACACGTTCATGAAAGAGAGGAGGGAGAAGCTGCACTGTAAGTCCGTGAGAGATGAGCCATACACACCGTACAGCTTCTACACTTACACAGAACAAAACAGAGATGATTGGCAAGCCGTTCTTCGTGCAGTACGTGAAGAAGCGGGGGGCCTGACCACGGATAGCAAGACCGTACAAGATACGCGACGAGCAGAAGAGGAACGAGTTGCCCGCAGAGAACGCGCTGGTGAAGATAGCCGCGTTGATGATGGACGGAAGTGTGTGGATGCCGGCACGGCGGATCGCGATGACGTAGGGAGACTGGGAGGCGGTGCCACCGCCATTGAGCAAATCGGGATCGTCTGACGGAACGAGCATGCCGGTGATGAGGATACCGAGGATGTAGAAGACAACGATACGCCAGAACACGCGGCGGACGGCCTTCGAGATATTACGACGCGGGTTCTCTGTCTCAGACGCTGCACTGCATGGGTCAATGTCAGGGTACTAGATACTGAAAGGAAAAGGGAGGACAAGAAGCCTACATCGCGACGAGCTCCATACCCTGGAAAGAAAAGCCTGCCTGCACAAGGACGGACAACCATCCCAAGAAGTGATCGGTGGACTTGCTGTTGACGAGACCGGGTCCAGCGAGGGCACCAGGGTGCTTCCAGTACTGGGCCCCATAGTTAGGATGCACTGTCACAACCAACTTAGTGCACACTTACAGTGAAGCCGAGACGCTTATGATCGGGGCCTCCACCAAGGTCGATGATTAAACCACAGAGGATGAGTCCAGTAATGAGGGTAACTGAGCGGGAGAGTCAATGCCGTCTACAGACCAGGCGGAAGAATCGGACGCACGCTTGATGATAGAGAAAATGAACTCAGCTGAAACGAGGATCAGATTGGATTTCTTCGAGAGAAGTGACAGTGCTTACATTCTCCGAAGTACCGAACCCCGAAAATGTTGATGAGGCAGACGAGGAAGCAGAGCACGGCGGTATAGCCGGCCTGATGCTTGTGCTAGTGGGACAGCGTCAAAAATCGATAGCCTTTTTTGGCAGCTGAGCTTAGAATTCAGTACGAACGTTATCATCCCAGAAAGTGATCAAAATTGTTGCAGCCGTGATCTCGACTGGCACGGTGATACTGGAGGTAGGGTTTGAATGTGGGGCAATTTTCAAAAAGAAATCAAAGACTTACGCTTGTGCCTACGAAGAACACAATTCAGTACTCGTGAGAACGAACCCAACGATCAACGCCACTCACATAGAAGTAATTCTATTGAGAGGGAATGAATTATGAGCTGAGCACTCAGAGTCCGAGGTGACTTGTAATCACGTACCCAGCCAACCTACATAGCAACCCCCCATTTGAGCACGAGTAGCACAGCACAAAAAGACGCACTCACAGCGGCACCAAAGGAAGGTTGAACCCACCGAGCGGCTGAACGTGAAATTATGAGAGATTGCGCCCTGTCTGACACCAATGGAACCTACCAAAGTGGGGGAAAGTCCCGGAAATAGGCGCTAAAGCCGTCATTTCACCGACGGAGCACAATGACCTGTACCCTCATAAGAGAAGGTCGCTCGAAGATCAAGGATTGACGTACGAATATGCAACCGTCCCAACCAACATGTACGCGAGCAGTGCGCCCAAGGGACCTGCGCCCTGCAGGGCAGACCCCGACCCAAGGAACAGACCCGTTCCAATTGTACCCGCGATCTGAGCGTAGAGGGAAGACGGTTAGGTTCTGGCACTTGCTGATAATGAACGGAGGGCACGAACGGCAATCCTGTCAAATAGAGAAGATATCAACGCGGTGAACTATGCTCGTGTAAGAAGAAAGTACAAACATCTGCACATGGCGCTGCTTCAGACGACGCTGGACACGGTCAAGGTCGGATTGGTCAAAGTGATAGCGGTCATCCGCAGGTGCAGCACGTTCAGCGGGGCCCTTCTCAAGGGACTTATCGTTAAAGATATTATTCTCTTCGTACTTTTCTGTGGACATTCTGTGACGTGTCCCCAAGGGAGGGAAGGTTGCAGATGGCTGGGAGTGCGGGGTGGGAGGAGAGTGGTGCTGAGAAGCTGTCCCCAATTATAGGTGGTCGTCCCCCGTTTCACATAGGAGTCTCGATAAGAAGAGGTCCGAGATAAGCATGTGCCAGAGATTGCTGTGCCTTGAAGATGCCTGGCATCAACTTGAAGCAAAATTTCCTATCGTCGGTCCTCACGTCGGCCCTCAGGATATTCCGGCTTTGACGCCACCTCTTTGAAAAACTCACAATCGTTGATAGTGTTCCCTATTTGATTGTGGTAGTTGGTATCCTGCCCCCCAAACCGTCACCTGAGGATCACATCACTCGCTTGCAGGAACTGATATTTCGTCTGAGCCCCCGCTGACGACCTACGGAGGTAGGGACCCCCCTGTCTAGACATACGCACCATTGTAGCATAGTTTTGCCAATATTTCGACCATCGACGAGGAAGGGCCGAGAGGGACCTGAGGGGCAGTTGAACGATTGATGCAAATGCTCGATTAGGTTCACCGGCAGTGACCGGGCCCAATTGCGTTTGTCGGACCACGCGTCACTGCCACACTGAACGCCAAGGCACGATTCGATTTTTGTCGCGTGCCATATGGACGACACGATGCACGATTCCCACCCTTCTTATGGCTTAATGCGCGCACACTTGCCATCCATCCGTGAGAGCACGTCGCTATGGAGTAGCCCATCGTGGGCCCGAAGCAATTACCCGAAATACCATTGACCTCCCTCAGGGTCATGGTCATAGCACTCGCTCCGCTGAGCGTCCCGAGCTGTCATTGCGGCCAAGTGGAGCTGGCAGTGGGTCTAACGCGTGGCAGGAGGAGCTAATTCATCTGTATGTGGCAAGTAGCGGGACCCGTGGACGGGTTTTGGGTATAAAGTATCCAGACCGCGGATGTTTGGGCGCTGTGCCTCGTGACACTTCTAGAATGCGAAACTTCTTCGTGCGAACACTTTGTCTTAGCGTTTCTTGATCCGGCGGTTGGGGTGCGTTGTTCATGACGCCACGATGACACAAGGACTCAGTGCCCAGTACCCACACCCGACTCAGAAGTCTGGAGGTGCGGAAGGCGCTGCTGTGGTAAGCTTGGCCACGGACTCAATTTACAATGACTTCAAACGTTTCCTTGACTCACTTCAGATGTCCTTACCCCGCTGGCCCAAACTCAAGCAGTTGATACTTGTGACAGCGAACATGGCTGGCTCGACTAAGGTCCTGTGGCTGTGTAAAGGAAAAGCAGCGTGATTTTGGGCCGTGCCAACGTTACTATCCTAGTTGTGCCGGCGGGACAGAAACAGTCTAGGATCCGTCAGAGAACATATTCACCAATTCGGATGAACTGTCACAGTTGGAGTGGGCATCAAACGGCTCCGGCGAGGCAAAAACGACACTCAATGAACGAGGGAAACGCCAAATTGGGACAATCGTAATGGCCCTTCAGAGGGTCGGATAACCCCCAACAGGACTCCAAGAGCCAACGTCATTCGACGGCCCGATGTTCCAATTACAACAAACCTAAGTACGTACACACGCCCCAGTTTGGTCTTTTCTTATGTGCGCTTTCAGGACTCGGAGCAAAGTTTACAGTAAGAAAAGAAGCCCACTCCAGTCGGAAATTCTACTTCGATTCTTCTTGGAGTCGGATCAGAGACGTTGAGTCGTTCTTGTACCTGACCACTGCAGCCGTTCGACTCTTGGATGAGGGGAAATTCTGGCGAAAATAGCCGGAATCACCCAACGTGGTAGGTACGAGCGCCAACCGTAGCCCGGTCGCGGGACGCACGGCCCTAACCTGCTTTCTGGGGTCCCGCGTTGTGACTATGTTATTCCAGAAGTTGTAGAAACTGGCGTAGAAGGACGTCGTAGTGTTGTCTGCTGGTCTACGGCGTTCAATCAAAGTCGGGGACGGGTCTCATATACTAGTTGTAAGGGTCTTTTATCGCCGCATTCGACGAACGGTCAAGGGCTGGCTATAATCAATTCGGTACCTACCTTCAATCTCTGAGATCTGGTTGTCGACTATCTGTACAAACTGTACACACGTACACGCGGCGGTGCGTCATGTACCCACTGGCAAGTTGCACTGGACCCTGAACGTTCTGAATGTCTTGTCGATCTCGTTCTTGGCATCGAATGGCACAGTTCTAGTCCGTCTCCAACGCTGCCTTGAAGGTGTATGAGAAAAACTCTGCGTCCGCTCGTGGCACATCTCCAAGCCTGCTAATTTCCGTGGAACATTCTCTCTGTGCTTCAGGGCAAAGTTGGTTGATAAACTCAATCGGTCCAGGAATGACGATGAGGGATTATCGAGTTGACTGGACCTGACTGCCGTTGTCTGCTCCACACTCTCTGCAATATTCCTACCCGCAAGAGCGACCTTTTGCTGGTATTGGGGTCGTTAAATCGCCTGCTAGTTGCGACGAGAGATTACCATATTGTTCTCAAAGGTGCTTGCGATCCTCACACTAACTTGTCTCTGCGCCTGCGCCTTAGTGCAGGTTGCTATTGATAACAATGACGTTGTAACAGTACCTATAAGCTCGATGTGGAGCTAGGTACTGGATCACTTATGTTGAGAATGTGGCCTCACGCATTCGCGATAGGACAAAGTGTTTCTTTGACCTGAACAAGCTGTATATTGTGGGTCCAGTTCCACGGGTCGATTGCACTCCCTCTCGCGCCGAAATCCGGACTTCAAGACAACCAGGAGCAGTACCATTGTACTATGTTGCCTCGCTTTCGAATACCCAAATACTATAGTTGGTAGCTGTGGAGCCGCATCATGTGTACCACCGCGTGCAAGTCCCGCCCACGTTGTACGATCGCTACTACTTCGATGTGATGGGGATGTACAGTAGATGTTCTGTGATCGGGTGACATGACATCACTGCAAAATGGACACCTCAACGTCATTCAAGCGCTACTTGAGCACGACGTAGATGTTAATCAATTCACAGGGCGATAACGACACAGCGATTACGGTATTACTGGAGCATGTGGTATAGCCTGAGGTCCCATTGCATCGGTGGCAACACCTGAGCTGGAGGTCGCAAGCATCCCGTCAGCGCATGGCGCTGATGGAATCGCCCCGTTATGGGTAGCATTGGCGTATAGACGCGATGGGATCGCGTTGTCATTATCTGAGTCCGGAAGATCATCCGGTCACGAATGTACTGCAGGGACAACATTGAGAACGACTTTTTTTAACCCTGCATTTATTCATCGCAACACTCCGCTGGATTGAACTTTGTACAAAGCGGGAGTAACAGGGTATTGCGCCGTAATGAGGGATATCTGGGGTGAGGTAAGCTTAAAACTGGGCCGATATCAACCGAGCCCTCGCAGCAACTCGTGCCAGAATGATGAAAAGGGGCGGCCGCGGCCAGAACACCACCTTCGAGGTCCTTGTCACACAAAAATGGTCGACGATTGCGCCGGCTTTTTGGTCGCAGCCGAACTGCGGGTAGTGGGTACACGCATGGTCATATAACTAAGACTCGACTGTCTCAAGAAGCTCCTTACACCTACGAACCGGGCTGAGTGAAGATGAAAGTGTCGGCGGCAGTTCCTGACGAAGGATCCATCAGAGGCCAGAAAGTGTGGAGACCACGCCCTGAAGGGACTTGGTTTGTTTTCTCCAGTGGTGGTCCGAGCTCGGGTGAGCCAACTAATGGGTGAGCGGCATGGAACGTGGCGATAAACGTGGGAGGTCTTCACAGCGGCGTGCCAGCCAGTCATTCAAGTCACGATAGCTGCTCGCTTGGAGACCTTGCAAACCTATCAATAGAGGCCGCATCTAAAAAGCGGTATAATTATCATATATCTTCTGTCACCAAAGGGCCATGTACCAGGTTCGTAGCGACAGCTGCAAGGCTGTGGGTCATTTCGTTACCCAGTGTGACGCCCCGTTTATTTAGCCTCCGAGGACGAGGGTGTGGGTCATTTCGTTACCCAACTTGACGCCCCATTTAGCCTCTGCGGATGAGGGGAAGGTTGTGGGTCGTTTCTTTACCCATCATCACGCCCCATTTATGCTCTGGGGATGTGAGGCATCAGGAAAATGGTAAGTCACTACTAGAAGTGCCCCACTAGTGGACTTTTCATTCTCGTGATGCAAATTGCCACTTTTTCCTCAAAAAATGGCAACTAAGTTATGGGGTTTGTGGGTCGTTTCATTACCCAGCATGACGCCCCATTTAACCTTTGGGAACGAGGGGGTGTGGTTCGTTTCGTTATCCAGCCGTGACGCCCCCATTTAATCTCTGGGGATCTCTGTACCCTCTCGAGTGCATTCGAACGCTTTACCTCCAAGTATATGATAAGGACTTATCGACTACGTAATATTAATATTGAGTCACATAATACCACGCCAGTAGTTCTTGCAGTGGTGGCTTTGTACAAGGAACGATGAGTACAGGAACTGCGCGCTTAAAGCGAAGGTTGGATGAGCAGGGCATCAATTATACGAGCAAGAAGGCCGCAGAGAACTATTGTCTGGTGCGTTTATCTACTGAGACGCCGTCGTGCTGTGACCGCGAGCGTACTTCGTCTAGATCGGCACTCCACTACCTCCCCTAGAGAAAAAGGACGCGAATGAATTCGTTCCCATATGGAAACAAGATGTATGCCCGACAGGTTAACTCTTCGCTACCTCCGCTCCAACGTGGCACTGTAGGTTCGAGACGAGAAGGGCCGTAGGCGATTACACGGCGCCTTCACGGGTGGTTTCTCTGCTGGCTACTTCAACACCGTCGGCTCGAAGGAAGGTGCGTTCTCACCTCCACATAACTCCTTATCACACACGCCGACGTTCTGCAGGATGGACACCGTCGACTTTCGTCTCGTCAAGGGCGGAACGTGCCAAGCAAAAAGCTTCCCGTCCAGAAGACTATATGGACGAGGAGGACCTCGCGGAACTCAGAGAGAACCAGATCATGGCCGGGGTAAAGCAGCAACAGGAGCAGCAGCAAGGCGTGTTTGGGGTCGCTCAGCCCGAACCCGCTCAGGGCGACTCCGAGCAAGAGTGAGTTCCCTACACCTCTGTTCGTCGTCGCCACCACCGTTCTAATAGAAAAGTTTGGCAGTTCTATCGCTGCGAGCATACAGCGCGCACTGATGCCCCCGCTGGAGGACTCGCCCGGCGTGCGTCTGCTCAAAAAGATGGGCTGGCGTCCTGGGCAGGGCGTCGGCCCACGTGTCACTTGGCGCACGCGGAAGATTCAGGATCTGCTCGCCGCGGGGAAGTCGATTGATGGAGTTGACATCGACGCGCTCGACGATGACGAGGAAGCGAAGCGCCATATGTACCCGCCCCGCGACACGGTCGTGCCGCGATTTTCGACGAAGTCGGATTCATATGGCCTCGGTTACACATCTGCTCCTGGGCTCGTCGAGAGCCTTGGCCAGAAGCACCCGGAGGTTAAAGGTCCAACGCTCGCAGGTGAAGAATGTTTGGTGGTGGTGCTGTCTGCGGAGACTTACTACCTTCACCCCCCAGCTGGATTTGGTCTTGGCGCGTTGAATGAGGCAGAAGACGATGACATTGACGTCTACGATTCTGCATCTCGTGCTGACCGGACCTACATGCCTTACGATTCAACCCGTGACGCCGATGACGGCGCCAGTTTTAGTCGGAACAAGTCAAGTCACAAGGCGGTGGGTGTTGACAGCAATTCTGTCTACTAAACGCAATGGACTAAAATTACCGTTAGGTTACTACGACGCAGCAGAAGTTCTCGAATGGAATGATCGTACTAACCGGCTTCGTTCTTTCTCCGGAGCCAGTGCAGAAGGATCAATGGTGACTGTCTCTCTAACATTTGTGGTTATTCGTCTCATCAGGCGCGATGCAGGTTTCCGATTCCAGAGGTTCCTTCGGGTTGGAAGCCTGACCCTCGGCGAGTGTGGCAAAACGATCCCAATGTTGAAAAATCTGCACTGTCGACATCGACACGGGAAGCTTCGTCAAGAAGGCAAAAACTGACTGCTGACGAGGTAATGCCAATACCTTTTTTCTAAGCCGTATCTAATATGGTACGACAGCGTGGTGCTATCCTCGGTGAAGAGCCCCTCCCATCGACACGGTCGGTGTTCGACTACCTATCTAAGGAAGACCGCGAACGCATCGAACATGCTGCTGCTGGCCTCCATCCATCCGCTCCCGAATCTACCCCACCTCCCGTAGAGGCTCCTTCAGCGCCGCTGGGCCTCCCTTATACCGCCCCCCACATCGCTGCCGCTGCTCTCAAAGGCTTTATGCCCTTCGCCAATGATCTGGCCAAGCAGGAGCGCTACGTTGCCTATCTCCGGTCGCAATCTACGCCAGACCACCCCGAACTTCTCCCGCCTAAGCTCCCTGGCCAAACTTCCGAAGCTTACCACAGGGAACTATCGGACTATTCAAAGAGCGCGGCCATTTTCAAGCCCGTTTCTGGCGCCATGGCAAACCGCTTCACAACCGCCGCTGTCATCGATTCAGGTCCAACGGCCATCGAAGGCCTTCACCAGCCCACGCATGTGCCGGAAACAGCGCCAGTGTCACAGCAAGAAGGAGAGCGAGAGAAGGAGGCACCACGGAGAGAAGAAGAGGAAGTGCAGAGTTCGAAGGCCCATGCGGCGCGCACAGGGATGTACGGCGCGCTAACGCGGGAGATCACCCCATGGCAGCCGTCGCGGCTATTGTGCAAACGCTTTGGCGTGAAGGACCCGAATCCAGACATCACGACGGACGCGCCGATGCCGGGAGCGTCACGAAATCAGCCACAGTCACAAAATACGGCAGGAGGCGACGCGTGGAAGCCAGAGGAGGCGCTCGCGGAGGCGGATTTGCAGACCGCCACAGGGTCTACTAGCGCGGGGCCACCCTCTGCGACTAGTGGACGCCGCGACCTGGAGAATATCGGCCTTGGGGAGGACGAGTCGCAAGGCCGCGATACGCTCACGTATGTTCGCCCGAGCATGGACATATTTAAGGCCATCTTCGCGAGCGACGACGAGGACGAGGATGAGAACGAGAACGGTGGCGGAGAACCAGAGGAGGGCCAGCCCGAGGACCCGCCGAGAGAGATGGCGATGGCGGACGCCACAGCCGCTCCCGCCCACTCTCGAATTCACGATACCGCGACGTACGAGCCAAAAACTGTCGATCGACCAGCGGCAGGCTCGGAGACCGTCGACATCGCCACATTCAAGCCCATTTTCGTCCCACGCGCCGAGCGGAAGACGCAAAAGTCCAAGGACAATGACAAGGACAAAAAATACGGCCGTGGGAAGGACAAGAAGAAGAGGGTCAAGTCGATCGTGTCCTTTGAGGACGACGAGGAGGGTGCAGCCTTGGTGATCGCCCCGCAAGCAGAGAAAGACAAGGCGCGTAAGAAGAAGCGCCGCAAGGAGGATAGGGGGGCTACGAACGTAGAAGCAGCGGGGGGTGACGAAGACGCCGAAATGTGGGTAGAGAAGACACCTCCGCAGGTGGTCACGAGTTTCGTGGATGCTTCCCCGGCGGCCGACGAAGGCGCACGGTTAGAAGGCGCTCCTGCACCGCCACCTATGTCGTCATCATCGACGCAAGTGCAAAGGATTGAGGGGCCACTGCGGGGTAGAAAGAGGGCGATTGACTTTCTATGATCTGTACAGTAGCACTGCCACTGCATTCGCATCCTAATTTCATATTACATGCAAGCCGTGCACGTGACAGCGTCGCGTCTTGGCGGCATCGGCTCGGCTCGGCAGACTCACAGGATGATGTGATAACATTGCGTAGTAACATTGCGCGTACTCGCGGCTACGGTGACTGCACTTCGGGATCCATTTCAGAGAGATGACGCGATGACGCCTCCTCGCGGCCTGGCGCAGTAGCTCTCTCCAACAGAGCCCTATAAAGTCACCCAGACGCCATCACCATGATGACCCACAGTGCCCAACGCATATCCACTCAACAACTTCAAAAACGTACTTTAATCTTTAATCCCCTTTTCCTCTCGCATGTCCCCTCACCACCTGTTTGGATACAGACACCACGGATTCTACAACCCAATGTTCTGCGGTCCCTCACGCTTGATCTGGTTCTCCATCGGCTCCGTCGCGACGCTCGCCTGGATGCACCACCACCGCACGAGGGATGCCTGCCGTCCCTCCGCCCAGATCGGGTACGATGACCGTTTCCGCGGTCACGGCCAGTGGGATCGCGAGGCGAGTCCCCGGCGCTTCGATGAACAGCAGCAACAGCAACAGCAACAACAGCAACAGCAACAGTGGGGGCCACCACCGCCAGTAGCAGAAGCTAGCGGGAGGTCCCCCGTAGACCGAGAGCAGCTCGACCGCCTACGCGAGATGAGTCGCCATGCCGAAGAGACGGTACGTTTGTTTGTTTTGTCGTACTCGGATGCAGAAGTGATGACAAGGGGAAAAAGATCAGCGGGATGTCCGAGGCCACTATCGACAGTATGATGGGTGGCCTGCAACGTTTGAAAGACGTACGTCACTTTACACCAATAGTTTACTGTACAGGGTTGAGTGTACTGATCACGGCACGTGTAGCGACTGGCTGAACGTCGCGGTCAACAATTCCAAGACTCCCAACAACCATTGGCCACAGCTACTCCTCGGGCTGCCTCACCTGAAGAGCCGCCTCAACCTCGTCATTGGGTCTAACTCAACTTAACGTTCTTGCTTAGTTTTCGTTATTTCTCTTTGATCAAAACCAGATTTGTTGATATAATCACCTCCCCTTACTGTAACAAGGTATCCTGATACATAAGAATAGCGCCCGTAGTTCATAATTCCCGTCGCTTGTGAGTTTCCTTTATACATCTTCTGTCACCGCTCCTCCACGCCGAGTGACGTAAGCAGGGACACGGATATCCGTCTTGCCTTGTTGTTCGGCTACAAACGCTATCAGAGGGAATAGGAAAGATAATCACGAAGGACATACGTGTGGAATGCCAGAAGTAGACTATAAGTCCAACGATGACCACTCCGAAGGAAGGGAAGTAGAGCCAGTATGGCTTGTAGTGCTAGAGCGAATTCAGGACAAGAGTGAAGAGGATAAAAAAATTACAGGTGAACGCACGAAGAGGAAAAGGCCTATCGATGGGGGTCAGGCACAATCTAGCAATGAATCAACAATCGGGCGCGTACCAAAGAGTAGACCGTAGAAGTCGCTTGAGAGTAAGCTCAGATTGTAATATGCTGAGGAAGCGAGACGATAGAGCAGTGGCGCGACAGTATACAAGATAAACATCGCTACGGTGGAGGTCAAAGTCATGTTGTTGATGTAGCCACGAAATGCACGCACCAGCTGTGTAAGCTACGAGAAGTCCAACTGAAAAGTCTAGTGTAAGCGCGAAATCCAAACGAAGGGTGGAGTAACATACTATTAGTACCGTTCCATGTGGACTCCCTCATCTTCTTGTGTTCGAGGGCAGACGCTTGAATACCATTGATGATCGTCCCCCACATGCCGAGTTGACCTACGACCTCATACAGCGGTCGTTTACGGACAAAAAATTCCTCAGTTGCATTAGCTACAAATTTCTGTCAGTTCTCATGAGCGAGCATCATCGTACAAGACGCACTGAAGCCGTATAGCGAAGCTCCGACAATCATAAAGGCGTCCCCTTTGCCCTTACTAAGCGCCGGCCAATCCTTGTCCGTGATCTGGTCAGCTCCCACGAGAAGGCCCAAGCCCGCCACGCAAATCATGACGCCCTGAGAGAGCTGTGAGTGGTTGCATTTGAGATACGAGCGAGAAACACACAAGGAGTTGCGTCCAATGGAAACGCGTGCGCATGTATAAGTACGAAAAGAACATGCATACGGGGATTGCCCATCTGAAGGAGGGAAATTCTCAGGATCGCGCACACTCCACGCAAAACGAACTTACGCGTCAAGTAGCATACACGAGAGGAGGTTCGTGTATTGGTAGGCCTGGTATCGTAAGGTCATCACTAGAAGAATGGTCGTGGAAAATAGGCCAACCTTTACGACCAAGAAGTTTCCCTCGACATCGCAGGCAGCCAAAATGATATCTGCGGTGGCGTGAGCGACAACGTACCTTAAGCGACATATCAGGAATAACGAATACGTACATTTCCACCCATCTTTGTAAATGACCTTGAACCAGCCACCAAACCCATCTGTAGCTTAGTGTCAGAAGCACGTCCCCCCTGAATTATACTCGGAATGGGACGCATACACTGGTAGATCGTGTAGGGTGTATAGATCACGAAAAGGGAGAAGTATCTGTACACGTCGAGATCCGTCAGAGAGAGACGTAAAAGGAGCGGAATTGATGGTACAAGAAGAAGGTCTGCGTGGTAGGCAAAGCCCAGTTCCGTGTGGTCAGCTCCTCGGTGGTGACGTTCGTGCACGTAATGCATAGCGAGACGACTTGGCCGGCGAGCAGAGACAAAATGAAACGCCTTGTCCATATGCTCGCGAAACGCCGCCAGGAGCTGCTGAAGAAGGCTCCTATGGATGAATAGTCGATCTCCGGGCGAGCGACAACTTGATCATCGGCAAAAGGAGAGAGAGACTCGTCGGTGACCGACTTTTTGTCGTCAGGAATGTTATGAGTTACGGTAGACGAGAAGGGATCCATCGCCGCTTGCTAGGTGGTCGAGGCAAGTGAAAAGAAGAGGACAAGACGACCCCAGTACCGAATCGGAGGAAAGCCATTCTTCTCACCGGAAACATGGGGCTATTAAGGGAAAAAAATAAAAATAAAAAATTTCAAGTCGTTGACGTTTCGATAAGATGCGCGTGTGAACATCCGGTCCGTAAGCGGTCGACCGCCTAGGTACCGACCTGGGCGCTACCTGAGCCAAGGCACCACCCACCAGCACTCACCTTCTCACTTCCCCACGTCTCAAGGGGCCTTCCTGACTTTGTCTTGCATCTAGTGAAATTCTAAGAAAATCAGACCTCCTGGAGTCCCGTTACACCTGTTGAAACCCAGGAGTCAGGGCGAGCGAGTCGGGGCTGTGGCTGTGTGGCGCATGCACATGGGGCTGTCAGATCGATCTCGTAATCTCTCTACCGCTCCTCGGACCTGACCTATACCGGAGCCAGACCTGAGAGTCACTCTTGGCCAATGCCAACGCCAACGCCAATGTACCTCCTACACACTTGACTACATTTAGCCCTCTACTTCCTGATCCCCGTCGACCTTCAACGCCGCCAATCTACTTTTGGCTATGTGCCCAATGTCCTGCAATGCCCTCCTGGCCTCCGACACCCACTCTCCACTTCTGACCTCGTAAACCTCCTCGCTATCCCCCTTCACCCACGAATCGTTCGCTATCCCAAGCTTCTCCTCCATCTCCAGCATGATCATTTTCCTGCTCCGGCCGTTCACAAAGGTGATGTATCGCAAGCCCGGATACCTGCGCTCGTATTCTTCATTGAGGACCAAGAGGCGTTCCAGGACCTCGGGCGGTGTCGCATGGGCGGCTTGCTCGCTCGCGCTCAGCGCAGACAGCCCCTTGATCTCCCCAATGCGCGGATGTCCCCCGAGGAAGCTCGCTTGTTGTTCATGCGGCCATTTTTCGAGCTCGTGTATCGCGGTGTCTATGAGTGCGTTGTAGGAGCGGCGTGGAATCTGACTCCCAGGGTTCGCACCATCGATGGTGGCAACAACGGTAGGTACGAGGAACTCGAAGAGAGGGGATGACGGTTCAAAGAGCGTGGCGAAGGCTAGTGCCATGGGGCCATCCCGAGTGGTATCTCTGGACGCGTAGATTTCTGACAAAGAGGGGAGAATGGGCTGGCCTGCCATGTCTTGTAGCTTTACGACTTTCAAAAATCGATCAGAGTTGCGGGCGGTCGGTCGGGACTACACCACAGGTTTTTACACTACAACCCGGCCCGTGCGCTCCCGGAAGCTTTTTGTCGTTATCACAGTCGTATCACCGACCCGACGATGACGCACCAACACTCAGCGTTTCCTTAACACCTAGCAACGTTCTCGGCGTAATTGAATGTTCACAACGAGTCTTTCTATAGACAGTTCAAGAATCGACGTGCCAAACCTACACTCCTCCTGATAACCATCCTTCAGACGTGCAACGCGCTGACCGCTTGCGGTCCTGCTTCTCCACTTACCTTTAGACAAAATACATGTTTTGGGGGCCGGGCGCATTGAAGCCTTTCCGCCACATCGCAAGATCAAAACCAGGGCCACTTCCCCCAGAATCGGAGAACCCCAGACTCTCATCGAGGTAAAAACCGGCGCGAGAGCAGACGATCTGATTATCGGGGGGGTTAATGCGAACATCGCGCTTGGGGATATGGGCGTCCTTACATCAGCATCTGAAAATGACGGAGTTCAGCGCCATATCAGTACATAGATCTTGGCCAAAAAGGGCCTACAATAAACCGGGGCGGGGATAGATACAGATCTCGTGCACCTCGCATACGCGTGGCACAGGAAATAGCTGATCTGCTGTATGCTGCGCGATCCAATGAGACTGAGACAGGCGGTAAATCACAGTGTAAACTCACATGTCGATGCTGAACCCAAGTTTATTGTAAAGCACTACGTAGTGGCTTGGCCGACTTGCTGTTAAGGCACAAAGTCAACAACATAACGATACTAAGACCCAAGACACTTACTTCCTTTGAGACCGGGGTGGCTCTGTAAATAGAAATCCATCTTGTGGGGGTTTGCAACCTCTTTGTCAACCACGAGGCCGCCATATATATTGCCCGTTTTGTCTCTGATGCTGGAGATAGTGTCAGACAAAGCAACACAAGGGGAAGAAAAACATCACTTTGGCCCAGCTCCTTGGAAGAATCTCAGATGATGTCTAATTTTACAGTAAGTTGTAGCCGAGACGTAAATTGTGGTTTCACCTTTTCCCTACGACAATGAAAAGAAGAGGGACAGGAAAGCCTTTAGGGATGCCGGTTTCAGGGAGCTCTGCAAACCTATTCCATGCATCTGAAAACAATATCCAGATCATGATTATCCCAGGTAATCAACAGACTCCTTACCTGAGAGAGCTTTGATCTCGACTTCCTCGACCGTCTGAAATTCTCCGTCCGACACCCCATCGCGGTAGAAAATCACTCTTTTGGGGCAAACACGGTTGATATGCAGGAAATAACGCAGTGCAGTCTATTTAAAAACGATTAGGAACCCTTCAGCAGTCCAAAGGTCAACATTCACTCACATAGAACATGTCTTCTAGCTCTTCAATCACCTCCATACGAGGAGCCTGTACTCTAGTAAATGCCGCGTAACGGCTAAAGGTAGGGTCGAACGATGAGACGAGGCTTGCTATGGATGGCCGATCCCGTACGCCGGGGCCAGGGTGAGTGACGTCAGCACCTAATAATGACTGGTCAGTATATACCTCTCAATTTGTGGATTAGAATACTCACCCACTACCATTGTAGGGTCCTTGTTCAGACCACTATAGATCTGGTTGACAGGGTGGGAATTGATTCCACCTAGTTTTACATTGATCCTATACCAGATTGTTAATAACTTCATTAGTCTGAGTAAAAATAACCCCACTTCAAGGCAACGTTGTTACAGTATTGGTCGTTGGGATTTCTAAACTTCATGGTTTTCTAAACACTTTTTCAGATGCGCCACCCATACGGTTGGGATCGATACTTACTACACATTGGGTGGCCACCTGTCTAGTGACATCACCCCAGGCTTTGACGGCCTTCCTTTGGGCGGCAGCACTGTCAGGGAGGACAACAAGAACGAGACACGGAGGTCTTGGCTTGACACCAAGCTGACTGATTCTTCCGTCTAATTGTGCCAGGGCTTCTTCCAGACCCTATCAGTCGGTGACATTTCAGTGTCGTGCGTACCGGATCAGAAGACGCTTACCCTCTCAACACCGCCAGCTGCAGATGCCACTCGACCGTTAACAACCTCGGCACCTTGAAAAAAATACAAATAAAAATAGAGAAATGCCTCGGACAAATACGGGCTTACCCATCCCTGGTAAAGACATCAGAGGTACACTCGGAACAACGATCTAGTAATTGCTCACCCAGCCTCTCGCAGCATTGCTTGAGCCTCGTGACAGACCGCTCGACATCTCCCAAGGGGAAACTTTGCGTGGCGAATGAAACTACCGCCCACAAGCTACGAGGAGCCGGCCTATAGAATTGTCGCCTCACTACGTTCCAAACGCCGTGAGTCCCCGTTTGCTATTTGTTTTGTCAAATAACGAAGGCGCCGACGGTCTCAACTGAGGCTCACTTTCTCCGCTTGCACAGAGAGGTCTGCTATGGAACCGTTGTATTGTATATCTGGGGGCTGAAGCAGGCGCGCGGCAGTTTCCATCGGACGGATGTCAACCTGCATGCCGATCTGGGAGAAGAAGGGAGAGTTTTTGTAATCGAGGAACTATGCGTGCCGTTGAGATTGAATTTTTTTTTTTTTTTTATAGAAAAAACCCCGAAAGAAAACTCACATCGCCTTGGACGCCACGCTCGATCGCTTCGATCCGCTCACGCGGACTTCTAGTAGCATGTTGCAAGACTTCCGACATTTGCTCCGGAAAGAGCACTTTCTTGTACATCTGCCCACCAACGATCGTGCAGATCTCCACGGGGACGATCGTTTTCTGTTGGACGTTGACGACGATGCCAAACAGTCTTGGGAACCGGAGTCTGAAGCCGTATTTCTCATTGTAATAATCCTAGGAGGGTGTCGTCAGTGGTTTGTTCAACCCGATAACGGAACAGACCTTGATCGTGGTTTCCTCATCGCCCTTCATGAAAGCATAATTCCCGGCATCGGGACAAAGATCCTTGATAGGACGCGCAGAGCGACGACCGCCGGCAGGTACGGTAACCGTGACACGAACACCTCTAAGGTGACTCTTAAGAAGTTTGAGGTCTTCTGCACTCAGGCGCTCCAAGTCATGAGGCTGGAACCTCTGGCGACGGGCCGAAAATTTGGAGAGGAACGCGCATGCCCAGTCAAGAACTGGCAGCTCCTCATAACTGATCGGGGAGGCATTGAGATACGAACAAAGGGTAGGGATGGTAGTCGTACATAACCGCATGTGAGACGTCGACATTGACAACGAGTCCATGTATCGTGGGCCGCACACTCCTGTGGCGCGGAAGAACATTCGTGAGAAACAAACGAGAGGAGGGATATGAGGAACTTACTGAAAGAAGCCATTCCACAAGTTGAAACCGCCGCTCAGTGGTTTTTTCTTCTCTGAAGTGAACACTGATCGGCTATTGTACGTGGTCGTTTTCCTGACCATAAAGTGCAAAAGTTAGCAGGGAAGGCATACGAACGACAGACCGCGATTGCTCTCACAGCATCGGAGCCTGGCGCATCACAATCTGAAGAAACGTGACGGCAATTTGGCTGACATCCGAGCCACCGGTAAGAATGTCGTTGGCGCGTTGGCTGAGATTTCTGTAATGCACAAAGTCGGTCGGCACGGCACCAAGTTACACAAAAGTCCACATAAACCTCACATGTCATTCACTTTCGTCAGTCTGACGCGAAATTGACCGCGTGTGCTCCCAGGAGGCTGGGGCCTGTCGCTCATGCTGACCACGAACTTGGTGCGAAGCGAGTCGCGTGAGCTCCCTCGTGTTTTGTTGACACGTAATCATTGGGGCACGACCACTGACCTCTGCTGCGGTCCCTTGGATCTTCAGAGGCCCAACTGAGAACAAGTTTTTCTTGCCATCGAAAAACGCGCGGGGGTTGAACACCGCCGGGGCTGTGATGTTCTGCATCTGGTGGACGATCTCGTGGCAGCGGCGACTGGGGAGGTCGACATCACCGCCAGAGCGGCTTTCGGAAACGGGAGATATGACTGCACCGCGATGTTTAAGTACAGGTTTGCAAAATCGCAAACGAGAAACGTACCAACTGTGACCGGAGTGACGCATCCACGCGTATGAGCATATATCTGAGCCAGATCACTGACCGGCCCGAGCGAGCGGACAAACTCACCGTCATAGTGAAAAATAGTCTGTGTGGGGAGCGTTTTGATGGCAAATGTATTCGCTAGGACCTTTACGGGCCTGCCGGAAGTGCCGTACTGGCGTGCGGCGGGCACACCAGTCTGAGATGGGTGTGACTTTGATTGCATGGTATATTGTTGTACAACAGAGCGTTAGTAGAGAGAACACAGAAGGTATACTTTGGGTACAGAAACAGAGTTTGAATACAGAGATGGGGGGGCGAAGAGGTGTTGGGGGGTTGTGCAGCTCGGGGGCTCCGAGATATAAAGTGCGGTTTGCAGTCAAGACCGTTGGAGGAATGGAATTACCATGCCGCTTAGATTGTGTATCGCCAGGCGCCCGTGGTCCGCAGAAGTGCTGCGGCGTGGCTGCGTGCATGGATCAACCGCCCTGGGGACCCCGGAACGCCGCAAACACTTTCACACAGTCCAACGGACGGTTGGCGACGGCTCTTTATCGTCTCGTCATTAACTTCGGATATCCAAGTGCGATGCTCCTCGTTTGTCGTCCCCAGTAGCTAGCAAATTGATCCCACCTTTACGGCTACAGTCTGTTGGGGTCCCGATGGGTGAACCTCACAAGTTGTGCAACGACAACGCAACCTGCCCAAATTCGCATCACGCCAACCGACGACAACTCAAGTTGCTGATCTAAGAGGCTGCTGATCTTACCATCAATGCTGATCCAAAAAAGGAAGATCTTAAATCATCCGCGGCGTCGCTCACTACCTAACATATCTATTCACGTATTACAACCTCCTGTGCGGGGTTCGCCTTAGCGAAATCGATCGCAGCGATGCTGAATTGAGCCGAGTCGTTCTAAGAAATATACCTCCAGGGTCCGAAGTAAAACCTAGCCGGGAGATGTGTATTTTGGAAGACACCGTTCGCGCTCCAGAATGGAAGGAAGAAATACTGTATACACATTGATATATAATGCTGCACACATGACATGCAGTCAAACCTAACCGAGACGAGCCAGAATGTCCTAGACACGCCAAACAAGGAGAAGGAAGCCTCACACTGAGGCGATGGAAAGGATCGCAATTGTCATTGCTGCTTACGATGGCGAATTGGGTTTGAACATCCACTCATAGGGCTGCGTGCTAACCGGCGTCATGACAGGCGTCATGCTCGTGGTCGACGTCGAAGGAGCATTACCTTCTGTCGTGGGAACAACCTGCACCCCAAGCACAGTCGTGGGAGTCGAATCCGATCCAGAGGCCGAGGAAGGAATGGATCCGGATGTACCAGTTGAGACTGGCGCAAAGATTGCAGCGTTAGAGGCAGTAGAAGGAGGCGTCGAGGCCGACACAGAACTCGAGCCAGAAGCAGACGCCAGTACAATCGGAGAAGTCGCAGCTAGAGAGCCCGAAGATGAACTTGCCACCATAGTCGTAGAAGAACCATTTGCCGTGGAAATGGCATTGTCGCTAGCCCCTACTCTGGTCGAAGTCGCCAAAACGGAGCTAGTCGTTGTGTTCGCAAGAACCGCTGGAGTGTCCGATATCTCAGGATCGGCAGCCACGAAGACCAAGGCCACTTTCTGTACACCCGAGCTGCCACTTCCGGACGAGTTCGAGGGAGCTGCCTGGGGAGTATCCGCTGAGAGAACAGTCGAGTTGCCTATCGTAGTCGGGGCAGTAGTCGGAGACAAAGTCACGTTGTTGGCGGATGCCTCGGTCGCACCCACCAGGGACGCGTCTTGAGGGGTCGGAGGTGCGTCGCCAGAACAATCACCTTTCTCTGGTTCCGTCCCATCACTTTGGCCATCGAACCACATCGGCCTCACGACTCCAGTAGCATGGTTGAATGCGAACAACTGACTCCGATGTTCGCCAATCGGATTTTCGGCGCACTCCTCTGCTGTAAGCGGCCCTGGCGCAGGTGGTTTGGGGTCGAAGGTAGCGCAGAACGGAGAAACGCTCGCCGAAGCCCTATCAAACATAGCCAATCGAATCGTCACTCCCATCTCATCGGAGGCGAGCATGGAGGTAGATTGGGTGGTGGGCGAGTTGGACGCCGGAAGGAGGTACATCAGGGTGCTCTCCGTCTCCGAAGCATTGAGAACGAATTCCGAGCTGTAGGTGGTGGAATTATCTGACGTAGCTGACGTAGAATTGGACGACGCGAGAACAAGGGAGGCAATACGCTTCCCTTCAGTGGCATCAGCGACGGGGCTCTGCAAGAAAGTTAGACTAGGTTAGAAGCAATATCCTGTCAACAACCACACGCACCACTATATCGATACGCCCAGGAGCTCCATCTATGTCACCATTCCGCTTGCCAAGTGATGGTAGACTGAATGACTCCTGTGCAACGGCGCGCTTTGTAACATGGGGCACTATGTACGATTGGCCCTGCTCCCCAGCAATAAACACGGATCGGTGCACGTGGACGTGGTCATTATCGCCCGAAACAATTACTTTCTCGTGTCCGTCGTGGTGATGATGGCGGTCGTGGTCATGGTGTGGTGAACGTTCGACACGGACGTGATCGTGGTTCCCAGAAACGATAACCTTCTCGTGAGAAATGTGGTGATGGTGGGGTGCGCGGGAATAAACGATACGCTCATTGTCCCCAGAGACGACGTATTTGAGTCCGCGTCCCCAGTTCATCCGGCTGCGACGACGACCGTGATGGTGATGGTGGTGATGGTGGTGATCATGGTGCGGCACGCGGACGTAATGAACGTGATTATCTGTACGACAGACATCTGCAAACGATGATAATGTCTGATTCGCATGTTATGCTTACCACCCAATATTTTGTCACCTAGTAAGCCCTTGAGTTGTTCCATAGGACGCTGTAGGTACCAGCGACGGCCCTGTTCAAGTAGTGAGGGCGGTGCGTGCAAAGGCAAAGGAACGCCCCACCATGTCCTTTGCCCTTTCTTTCTTAGAAACTGAACCTTCCGAGTCATTTTCTTCCTCATGAAGGTCGCCACCAGATGGCGATTTGCGGTCGCTTTTACTGCTCAAGCTACCAGAGCCTTCAGTTGAGTTTGTCTTGTTCTTCGGAGGAACATCGGTAGGTTTCGGAATAGAAAGAAGAGGAGCATATATCTTATCCTCTTCCTGAAGACCCGCACGAGAGACTGTAGACGAGGCGTAGTGATCGTGGGAAGTGGCAGCTCTGGGGCGGGTGTGGTCGAAGGCCGACGTCACCTTCGAGGGAGGGTGTGACGCGCGCAGCTGCAAGACTGCCGCTTCGGAGATAGGAGCCATAGAGATGGCGGTAAGGGTACAGAGCGTAGCCAAGAAAGTGAAGCTAGGTGAGAGCGCAACCATGATTGAGCGAGTGGCAAGGGAGCAAGTCAAGAAAAAGGCAAAACAACAGAAAGCAGAGCGAAAGCCAAAAAAAAAAAAATGGAACAAAGTTAAAATAAAGCGAACCGGCCGCTAGAAGAAGGTGTAGTGGATAAAAGTCTCCTGGACTGTGGTGGTTAGGAAAGAAAAGTAACTCAACTCGTGGAATGTATACCCGCCGTTTTGTCAGTCATTCCTTCGCACTATTCCGTAATCCACAAAAGGCCCTATATGCTGTCTCAGAAGGTGGCAAGGTCAGCTCTGAAGACTCTCCTCTACCCCCAACAAAGGAGACTATCGTCGATACGTGCAGGTCAACACCACTTCTCCCTCTTTTCCTCCCTTGACACTTTCCTAGCATCTTCAGGCGGCCTTCCGCGACCCCACGTCCCCATTCTACATTGAAAAGGGTTCCCAAGGACCTGCCTCTCCAGACGAGCAACCCACAACGCCCGCAGCGGAAGAGGCTCGCAAATACCTTGTGAGTCGTGGGTTTGATCCTACTAGCTTCTGGGAACAATCAATATCTTGGGGTGACCATGACGCGTTTCAGTACGTGGTTCCCCCATCAGCTTATCATCCCTCTCTTACTCACCCACCTCTATCTAGACACGTCAACAATGTCAATTACCGTATGTGTTTGTCTCTATTCCTGTTCACCTGGTTCACCCCGCCTTACTTTGGCAGTTCGCTACTTCGAAAATAGCCGCATACGCTGGGTAATGTCCGTGGGTCACGATACCGGCGGGCCCGCCCGGGAAGAAGCGCTTCTCAGGCCGCAGGGAATAGCTTTCATTCTCAAGTCTATGGAGGTCAAATACCGCCGACCCGTACGTTTCCCCGATACCGTGAGCCCCAATTCCCTCGCCTTTCCGCACACGGACTGTGTGACTGATGGGAGCAGCTGCTGGTTGCCAGCAAGCCAGCACCAGAACCTGACCCCAAGAAGTCGCGCACGCAGTTCCTGCTCTTTGCCAAGGCCTATTCATACGAGCAGCGCGCGGTCGTTGCAGACCTGAAGAGCGTGTTGACGTGGTACGACTACGACAAGCTCGCCAAGTGTGACCCTGGCGATGAGAACTGGGCTCCCGTCCTTGCGCGCATGAAGTAAAATAGAGATTTCTCGATGCTCATTTTTACTTTCTTACTGGCCTTCACGCCTATTGTTTGTTCGTACAGTACGCTAACTCTACCATAGCAATTACAACGTGGCCAAATTATTGAAGTGGGAAAATGGAATGGTCTCGCGTTCGTCCTCGCAACGCTGGGCTCGCTTCAATCGATGATGCTTAGCTCCCTGCGTCGCGTGCGTGCGAATTCGTCCTTGTACGTGTTCCAGATCCTTTGAGCATCACGCGATCAGGATCCTTCACTGAGAAAGTGCACGTCACTCACCGCATAAGCTCTGCTATATACGCCTCTTGCACCTCCCTGATCTGTTCAACAGTCGGGCTGTTCGTCTTCTTGACATGGACTGGGCGACCGACTATCAGCTGATATCAGCACCCATACTTGACGCAAAGCATCGAGACTTACTAACGGCGATGATTCGCCTGCGGTAGGGAAGCAAGCCCCAATTATCTGCATTGGTGTCAGATCGGTAAATTACGGTGAGATGGCATCGATGACTTGCAATTGAGTATTCCGCGTCCGTGAAATAATGGAAGGGTGAAACCAAAAACATTTTGGAATTTCTTCTGAATCTTGTATAAGGTTGTACCCTTTTCATTTGGCATTTGTTGGTAGATCTAATATCGCTTCATCTCAGGCATACCAAACTCAGAGGCTGAGCGGTGGACGCACATCGTTCTCGCCAAACGAAAACACCGGTACGAGATCCGCGCTACGTAAGTCAACGTAAGCACAGAACAGGTACGCGACGGGGTGAGAGTCGCACCCTTCCCGAATTGCAAGTTTGATGAACCCCAATCTGAGAACACACCAGTCTGCTCCGCGTCGGCAGGTACCGAGCGTACAGTAGAGCTCACCTTCTCCTCAGTGTCAGGTCCGCTGTTCCTGGGTGTGCGCTCAAACTTTCCGCTGCACCACCGACGACAATCGTAATCGCCGAGCCCTTCCCTTTTCGCAGGATCCTCTCGCACGATCGCTTTGATACAGAGCATACGCCTAAGAAGAGTAGGATCTCGCGATAGAAGGGGATCGTAAAATTAGACGTTAACGTAAGGAGGTGTGGGCGCACGCCAGGGAAGCCGCTTGAGAAGCTAGTCGAGTCGCTGGCAAAGTTGCACATTGCACCCCTTCGTAGGGTCAGCATAGCAAAAACCAGTCAACGGAATCAAAATTACATGCTGATGATGCCTAGCAACAGAGACAGGTGCATAGTCAGTGAGAAAATACGTGCGTCATAGAGGCGGACATGCCATGAGGGTGATAACCAAATACGTAAGGCCTATCTGCTGGGAGATCGCACTCCTGAAAAAGCGCTCAAGTTGCATACAGGTAAACGCAAGCGCCGTAGTCACCTTCTTATACCTTGATTCGGAGAAGGGGGAGGATCAGTCTCGATGCATTAGATGAAGGGTGAAAGAAACATACGATGCAGGATAGTACTCAGCGAAAAACTTCCAAAAGCGAAAGCTTCGGAACCACGGCGACACTCGCCCTCCACGCTCAGGCGCCGAATCGATATAGATCCATATCATATAAACAATCACAAAGGGCCACAGGGGCGGGTAAGAGCTGTGCAACGCCACCACCGCCACCGCCCAAATGTCAATGGTGATCGATCTTCATAGTGAGGGTGGAAAAGTGCACATACAGGAGGAAGAGTGTGAATGAAAAACAAATCGGTATCATACTGGTCCATAGCGCCACTGCGACTGTCTGCAGCCTGCGCACTCGAGGAATGCTCGCTGGGACGAAACTACGCGAGGACCATTTGATTTAGGGGTAAGCGCCGGCGGGAAATGAATGACGTGAAGAATGGGCGCACTCCACATGTGCTTGAAGCGCAGCCACGGGTCGTAAGGGCGTCACTGACAGCTTCGAGAGGCGGTCCTTGAGCAAGGAAGCGGAGAGCGTGGAATTGGTGAAGACTGGGCGCCCCTCCATGAGTGAGTGGTTGTAGCGGCTATGGTAGTGGTAGTTATTGCGACTGGCAATGGTATTGGGTACCGTAGATCGCACCGAGTCTCCCGTGTGCCCGGGCGGCCTTCCGGGAGGGATACGCAAATCACAGACCCGGCTCGCGTTGGCCGTGAGGACGCTTAAGCAGGACGCTCTGTACGATATTCCGGTCCCTCAGCTAAGTACAATACTATACTTTGGACCACAGACGAGTGGTAGGGTCAATAAAGTAACTAGTAACTACACGGGTCAAGTATGGAATATGCTCCATCTCATCGGTCAATCAGATTCGCAGAGACAACCAGCTCTTCGCCACGAACAAGTTGTTGAAAACTTGGCATTCTTGACCACGGACGGGCGCCAGCAAGAGTGCTACCTACGTTTTCAATGACGTCACCCTCGCTTGCAGAAGCGCGCACCCGGACTGACGGCGTGGCCAAACTCGCCCTTACAAACCATGTCGAGTCTGGTCACTCTTTTCGTCTCGTCCCTAGACACTCGTTCAGAGCGTCGGTTTGATCTTCAACTCCCCATCTCCCAGCTGAAGGTCTTGGTTATGATCGTGAAATGCAGATGCTGGGAGTCTAATGTGCTTTTTGCAGGGTAAACTCGAGCCTATCACCGGTATCCCCGTTGAAAATCAGCAGTTGGCAATCTATAACGACGATGCGGACATCCAACCCATCAGCGTTCTCGATAATGATCAACGGCCACTTGGATTTTATAGTCCTGCGGATTTTCAGGTTCTTAAAGTGAGGTCACGGTCTTAGGGCTCTGCAAAAGGCTAATATATATCTAGGTAGTGGACACCAATCCATCGGCGACTTTTACTGGCCAACTAACAGATCTCAGCGCGGTTGAAAAGTTCGAGCTTACCGACGAGCAGTATGCAGTTCGACAAGGTGTGTTATCAAATTGGACCGCATCAAATGTCTCAATGTCGGTCTACGTAGACTCTGTCCTCGCCTACAAGCAACGTCACAAAGTGGGTCGCTTCGCAGAGAAGACCGAGCCGACTCCTTCTCCCACTATTGATGCCAACATTCCGATCGGGTCACGATGCGAGGTTGAGTCTACCGAACCGGGTTTACACAAGCGTGGTACCGTGCGCTTTGTTGGTCCGACAGACTTTGGAGGGGCAGGGGGAATATGGGTTGGCGTTGAGTACGATGAACCGATGGGAAAGAATGACGGGTCGGTTCAGGGGAAGCGATACTTTACATGCGCGCCCAAATTTGGTGTATTCGTGCGGCCGGACAGGGTAAGAGTGGGGGATTTTCCCGTGGAGGACCCGTTCGCAGACGAGGAGATGTAACGAAGAACAGTCGAGAACATCCCAGTTACACGTACCATAATTCTCACGGTCAATAAACGACGCCCGTACTCAGGGCCGCGCGTCCCCTTTGTCCACCGACTATAAAGTCAACTCTTACAACGCCTTCGCCTTTGCTTTTCCAATCTTTTCATCGCTTTATTGTTCTCCATGGCTAATCCAAGTGGTGATCCTCCTGGCCCAGGTCCCAATGATACTTCTACTGCTATCCTCCGACCGAAGAAATCGTAAGGGCTACTTTTCCGACGCGTCATACTTCGTCTAACTACACGGTGTAGGCCCAATCGCTTGATCGTCGACGAAGCTACGTCTGATGACAACTCGGGTATGCAGTCTTCTCATGTTTCTGTTGTTGAGCTCTCTAACATGTTCCAGTCGCCACACTCAACCCCGCTACAATGGAAACACTTCAACTGTTTCGCGGGGATACTATCATTGTTCGGTCCGTCGACAGATCCCTTGGTATCCCATTCGAGACCTCACATATCGCTTCAGTGGCAAGAAGCGACGGGATACCGTCCTCATCTGCTTGAGCTCCGACGATGTCGAAGAAGGTCGCATACAAGTGAACAAGGTCGCGCGTAATAATCTTCGCGTCAAGCTTGGTGACCTTGTCAATGTCCACCAATGTCTTGACATTAAATATGGAAAGCGTGTACACATTCTGCCATTCGACGACTCTATTGAGGGTTTGAGCGGCAATATTTTCGATGTCTATATCAAGCCTTATTTCCTTGAGGGTGCGCATCTATATGCATAGTGGCTGCACTTGGGTTCTCATCGCGCTCTCTACAGCTTATCGTCCTGTTCGCAAAGGCGACACCTTCCTCGTCCGTGGTGGCATGCGGACGGTTGAATTCAAAGTGATGGAGACAGATCCAGCGGAGTATTGTATAGTCGCACAAGACACCGTCATCTTCACTGGTGAGCATTTATGAAGCCTTCTATCTCGACAATCTCATAGCAAGTCCAGAGGGTGACCCCGTTAAACGGGAGGATGAAGAGTCCAATCTCAACGAAGTTGGTTACGATGATATCGGTGGTGTGCGTAAGCAAATGGCCCAAATTCGCGAATTGGTCGAGCTTCCTCTGCGCCATCCGCAACTTTTCAAATCTATCGGGATCAAGCCTCCTCGTGGTATTCTTATGTTTGGCCCTCCTGGTACGGGAAAAACGCTTATGGCCCGCGCCGTGGCAAATGAAACTGGCGCGTTCTTCTTCCTCATCAACGGTCCCGAAATTATGTCCAAAATGGCCGGCGAGTCTGAGAGCAACCTTCGGAAAGCGTTCGAAGAGGCCGAAAAGAATTCACCTGCGATCATTTTCATTGACGAAATCGATTCCATTGCACCTAAACGTGAAAAGGTCGGTTCTTACAGCCTGCTATCCTTTGATGTCGCTAACATACTGATAGACCAATGGCGAAGTCGAACGTCGTGTTGTGTCACAACTATTGACATTGATGGACGGTCTCAAAGCGCGCTCAAATGTCGTAGTGATGGCCGCAACCAACCGACCTAATTCTATTGATCCCGCTCTCCGTCGGTTTGGGCGTTTCGACCGCGAAGTCGACATCGGTATCCCTGATCCAACTGGCCGACTGGAGATCCTGCGCATTCATACGAAAAATATGAAGCTCGGAGACGACGTTGACCTCGAACAGGTATGTTGTAATATCTTGAAGCGAGGAGTATTGTTTATCCGGTTCCTGTAGATCGCAGCCGACACGCACGGCTACGTTGGCTCCGATATCGCTTCTCTTTGTTCAGAGGCTGCCATGCAGCAGATCCGTGAGAAAATGGATCTAATTGATTTGGACGAGGACACCATTGACGCCGAGGTGCTCGACTCGCTCGGCGTTACCATGGATAACTTCCGCTTCGCGCTTGGCGCCTCCAATCCTTCCGCCCTTCGGGAGACCGTTGTTGAGATCCCCCAAGTATCGTGGGACGACATTGGTGGCCTCGACAAAGTCAAGCAGGAGCTCCAGGAGACTGTGCAGTACCCAGTCGAGCACCCGGACAAGTTCCTCAAGTACGGTATGCAGCCTTCAAAGGGTGTCTTGTTCTATGGCCCTCCCGGTACTGGTAAGACCATGCTTGCCAAGGCCATCGCGAGCGAAACACAGGCGAACTTTATCTCGATTAAGGTCTGACTCGACCATCCACCATATGCGATGACTGACACGGCTTCAGGGACCCGAGCTACTAACAATGTGGTTTGGTGAATCTGAGGCGAATGTTCGCGATGTCTTTGACAAAGCACGCGCAGCGGCGCCGTGTGTCATGTTCTTCGACGAGCTTGACTCGATTGCTAAGGCACGCGGTGGCTCGTCTGGTGACGCTGGTGGTGCCGGTGATCGTGTCCTGAACCAAATACTCACAGAGATGGACGGCATGAACGCAAAGAAAAACGTATTCATCATTGGCGCAACGAATCGTCCAGACCAGATCGACCCTGCGCTCCTACGTCCAGGACGCCTTGACCAGCTCATTTACATTCCTCTGCCAGACGAGAAGTCGCGGTTGTCTATCTTGCAGGCTGCGCTTCGAAAGTCGCCTGTGGCACCCGACGTTGACCTCTCGTTCTTGGCAAAGAACACCCACGGTTTCTCTGGTGCAGACTTGACAGAGATATGTCAGCGTGCAGCTAAATTGGCTATCCACGAGAGCATTGAGGCGGACATTCGCAAGGCGCGCGAGCGGAAGGACAAAGAGGATACCGACGATGCCAATATGGAGGAAGACGAGGAGGACCCCGTGCCTGTTATCTCAAGGGATCACTTCGAGGAGGCGATGAAATACGCGCGTCGTTCTGTCTCCGATGGGGATATTCGGCGGTATGAGATGTTTGCTCAGGTACGCTCCCGACTTTCTCCGGAGAGGTTTGACACTGACGACGGTTCATCCGCCTCGCAGAACTTACAGCAGTCACGATCTTTCGGTACTTCATTCCAGTTCCCACAAAGCTCCGGGACACCAGGAGGCACTTCCGGAGCGGCACCGAGTGGTGGTAATGCAGCCTTTGCTGATGACACACAGGATGACGATTTGTACGCGTAATGAGACGCTGAACAGCAGTTTGTTGGATCGATACGTTTGGTGATTGCATTTTGTGACTAAAAATGAATAGACTTCTCTTGTAATACGGTACGCCTGCTGAAATGCGTGAATGAACATAGCGCTCGATTCGGATTTAGGCGCGTCTGAAGTCGGTGAAGGCTAAGAAGGTTCAGAGAGACGTTTCCATGATACAGCATGTCGGTTTTAGGGCTTTGTGTGCTCAGAAATGGAGATCAAAGACAGAAAACTAGTGATCCCGTAGCCATCGCTCCCTCGACACTCAAAGAGAAATCCCTACAAAAAGTACATCTACTATTGTCTGGCAGACATAAGACACGTCGTAATGATCCTCTCCCACCTCAAGGTCGGCGCCCGTGCGCCATCCCTCTTCCCTCTCTCGGCGCTGTCCATCCTAGAGCACCTACCAACATACAGTGGCAGGCATAATTTCGCTGCTGAATGATTACAGTACTTGATCACAGTGTTCTATTACTAGCCTTGATACTACCTCAACGACATCACGTCTGGCTCAAACTCGGGCTGCAACACTGATGGATTATTCGCCATCGCTGGACGAGATCTGCCCTGTACTTATGTGTCTCTTCATTTCCGAAGTCGGCATTGGCTGACACAGGTCTCCTGGCGCCAGCCTTTAACGAATTCCGGCTGTCACGGTAAGTTAGCACGGCGCCAGTCAATGGCATGTGTGGGATTCAGCGGGAACTCCTGTAAGATGGAAAGTATGGGTAAACTTGAGCCCCATGGATGCCAATGGTTTCGGGGCCCGCTCCTTCTTTCTTTTTTTTTTTTTTTTTTTTTGATTCGCCTTTCATCCACGCGTCGCAGAAAAGCAGTCTAACGATCCATGTAGATGATATCAGACGCCATTTCTGTACTGTATTTCTAACCATAATGAAAAAAAAAAAAAAAAAAAAAAAAAACATGGGAAAGAGGAAGCGAAATAGATACTATACGACGGATAGTTTCACGAAGGCACTGCCTCCAAGGGGGTGGCGGGACGGGAATCCCGAACAGGATGTTGGGGGAGTTGCGGTGGTAGCGGTGACTCGGACATGACTACACACACTCTCTAGCTGATGAATTACGATTTTCACACTTTCTAGATCCCTTGTGTTTTTCTGTGCTCGCTTGTAGTCTCCTGCGCTCTCCCGTGTTTCCTATGTTCGCTGCTTTCCCGCGCTCTGTGCATGCTCGGCTTCCTCTCACATTTCAGAGCTCAGGGCAGCTCATCCCTCATGTCCCCGGTGCTGCACTCGCACACGGCCTTAGCTACTCGAACCTGACTCATTTCACGAAGCTCTTGGGCTTGTATATCATCCCCATGGCCTTGCAATGGAACTTTGGCCTCGTTTGCTCACTACTGTGTGCCGACGTCATAGTTGGCTACTCTGGTCCAGTGGCAGCAGTGAAGCAGTTGACTGTGTAGGCGAGGACAGTTCACCCATGATCACTACTGCTCCCCTCATTGGGAAAGGAACAAATGTTCAAATCACTTGCACCCTATCCAATCCCGGCGTCACCATCTGCAATACCAGTAGGTGTTCAGAGCTGTTTAGAGCATTTAAGACCGTCCTAAATGGCTCTAAATGGCTCTGAACACCTCCCAGTCTTGCAGATGACAACACCATCAACGTCGTTCCAATGTCATCGGGAAGGTGGGTGTGAGCACTACAGTCCTTGTGCGTGTTTCACCCTCGGTCGACAGTTCAAACAACTGACTTATTGTCACACCGTATAGGATTGCGATTGGTCGCTACCTTTCATCACGTCATCTGAGTTAATGGAAACTGGGCGAAAGTTAGTGTGATTACTCTTGGAAATAGTAGCCAAAACCAATGTCCATCCAAACCTGGTGCTGAACCAGCCTCTGGGGCCCGAGAGTGTCGCAGACGCATGAAGTCTCATTGACGCTCGTGCCTCGGCTCTCACACCGTGGTATCAGCTGAAGCATGGAGGCGCAAGTCCCCCGACCACGTTTCTACTCTCTGGGTTTAGTCCTGCTCGGTTCAACTTTGGGCTCACATTCATCACCACCACAGTCCTAATTTCTGGACTCCTCGACTCCCTAGTGACTACTTCCACCCTCGCGTGCAAGTTCTGGAACAAGAAAGACCTCGACGACAGTTATATTGGGCACCCCCAAAGTTTCAAGTTGCGACGCCTTCGTGTATCAGATTCGGCTAGGGCAGTTCGCTCCCCGTGCCTCACGCATCGTTTTCGATCCTGGAGGTGTGGCTTTCGTGTTGGTAGACCTTGACGACGACGACGACGGCGCCGGCGCCGGGCACTCTGCCAAAGCGGCCTGAGCCCCATCTGCTGTAACCAAGGCGACGAAGACAAACAATAGGGGGCACGCCGCCGACGCAGATCCGAGGTCTGAGGTGCGTAAGGCACCAACCACGATGGCGGCACGATGTCGACGATGTCGAAGACAACCACAGCGATGGAGATGGTCACGGCGGCGGCAACGACGCGAACGAAGACGATCACGACGACGGCCCCGCCCCCGGGTGATGGCGGTGGTGACAAATGCAGCGGCCGGGAGGGCGATGGCTATGACATTACGTAGCTAGTATATTATACTGTGTACCCGTACGCGTAGTACAGTAATACAGAACCCGTCAACCTCCGAGACCCTCGACTCACCCCCGGACCCGTGGTACGGGGTTACCAGTTACACGGGCCAATCACTAGACGTATGGCGCTCACGTTGTCCTGGAGGCGGAGATGACAATTATCATTATGATGGTTGGATGGCATCCGACGTTCCGCTAGAATCAGAGAGTAGGTAGTAGTCTTATGAGGAACAGTTGATTTGCCATTGGCTGTCAATTAGCGTCAAGCCTCACAGGTGCTTCGCATGAGCATGTGGAATAGCAAAGGAGTGCATTATGGGAATATTGGTAGCAGGCACGAACACATTAATCTGCATGAACAAGTGAAGGGTATTTTACAGGAGAGATGTTCAAGAGTCTCGAGAACGCGCTTTGTTGTACCATTTGCCTTGTTCCGGTCCGGCTTGGCCTGAGGCGGCTTTGGCTTTCCTCCGCCCCTTCATTCCCTAGCTTCTCATTACTGGTCCGCGCAGTGGTGCATGTGCATGGATGCAGAGCAGGAGAAGTACGAGGGTGCACGATGTAGCGGCGAGGTTGTTCCTACTACTGCCTGGGCTCTACATCGGAGCTCATGATAACCTCGGTAGGCGGTGGCGGCGCGAGGGCCATGACACCGAGCGTGGAGCACAGGCGGCACGGTTAGACGATGATGGCGGGGTCGAGCCCGTTAGTCGGTGGGTCGTGCGCGAGCCAGAACCAGGATGCCGTGAGCGCTTGCACGGTGTCGCAGAGGTCGGCGTGGTAGCCGATAGCGAGAGCGAAGAAGTGGGTGGGGTGGGTTGCTCTTGGGGGTGGAGGTGCCTTGAGGGCGAACGTGTTGAGGTTGAGTTTGTCGAAGGTGTGGGCATACCGCACCACTGGTTGCCTTGACGACAGGACAATCAAGTAGCTAATCTCACCAAGGAGAGGGAGGGGGCGGCGCAGGTTGGTGGGCCGTCGTAGTAAAGCGATTATACAGCGGTTTTCATAACGATAGATACCTTACGACGATTTTTCGCACACAGCGGGGTTTGAATGGGTGTTTCGGCAACCATGCCGAATTTTCTTCCCATAAAATTTGATTGTATTAATTAAAAATGAATTTATATAATACACTTATCATTTTCAAGACAAAGTCATGCAATGGCGCTTTGCACGGGGAAGAGTCCGATGAAATAGGAAAATAGTCATATAGGGTGTAGCTGTTACATGTCTGGTCGTCAAGAGAAATGTCGGCATACATGTAAAATGGCTCATGCGTGCAGTGCGAAGCTTAACTCAATTATGGTGAGTATGTGCGGGCAACCCCTATCGATTGGTGGTGGGGGATACAAGCTCCCTGTCTTGCAGTGCTGGCTGTGCCACCTCTTGAGCGTCGGGACACTAATCCCAGTGTATTTGAAGATGTCCAAGTCGCGCAGTCCCTGAAGGGACATTGATAGGGCTTGCTCTTTGAGTTCTTTGGAGATGTGACAGCAAACCATGGAATAGTAAGGAAGAGAGATGCAAAGGAGAGTCACACCAGAGAAGTGATCTTGGTTGTGATGGAGGGGATGCGACGTCAGCAAAAGCTGACAACTATTCCATAACCCCAATTCTGCAAGATAACTCAATTTCTGGAGAATTTTCCATCGACTTAATTATGAACCCCGCTCTGGGGTTTTGGGAGTCCGCTTGTGTATCCAAAATGGAAGGTATCTATCGTTATGAAAACCGCTGTAAATGGCAGCAGTGCTAGGCGACAGCGATCCAATACCGAGTGCCAAAATAGGTGAAAACAGGGGATTTCAGGCCCAGCGTTCGAGATGACTTTCCCAGGACGTGGGCAGGGCACGGGAGATGATCCACAATTGACTCGGAAGACTTGGGCCTTTCAGAAACGCAGGCCACAAAGCCGCTATGAAGAAGAGTTCCAAGGAGGCAAGATTCACGGACCTACTCACCAGATGTTAGTACTTCATGCATCGTGCTTCAAGCTTCAAGCTTCATCGAGTCTCATGCAAGCTTCATATAGCTTCATCTCTTGATACGGCGGCCATTTGAAGGTTTGGAGAATCGCGGGTGTGTTGGACTCGAGCGTCTGTGGGTGGAAGGAACGGTCGCTGATATAATCACGCTGCACCGATCGATCAAGCTATCAAGCTATATCAAGGGAACCCGAGTATCTCAGCGAGCTGGCTGCATATCCCGACCATCAACTTGTCTCTGTCATCACAGGTGTGTCTATTGACCGTGCCTTTGTTTGCCCTTATGAGGCCAGTTGACTCGGACTTGGCACTCACCGTTGATCTTCCTACAGGTCTGCAACAACTCGCCAGATGATCAACGTTCTCCCAGACAACATCCTTCTCGAAATATTTCACCTTTGTCAAATGGACGAAGTCGCTACTTCAAGTCTCCTCCCGTGGAAATGGCACAGACTGGCGCACGTATGCCGAACATGGAGAGGCATCATATTTGCGTCGTCACACTATCTCAACCTGGAACTCCTATGCACATACGGGACGCCGCCCGTCAGAACAAACATAGGACACCTTCCAGCCCTTCCCATTGTTATTCACTTTCCTGGAATTATCGAAGACAGTGACGAAGATAACATCATTGCGGCACTGGAGCACTCCTATCGAGTACATGTTCTCAAGCTTACAGTGTCGGGCTCACTGTTGAAAAGGATGGCCACAATGACGCAGAAGCCATTTCCGGCGCTGACACACCTTCGGCTTGAATCAAAAGACATGCCCATGCCAGTCCTTCCTGACACATTCCTGGGAAGATGTGCCCCACGCCTACAGAGGATCTACTTAAATGGCATCCTCTTTCCGGCGGTACCAACACTTCTTTTGTTGGCCCCTGACCTCGTCGATATCGATCTTCGTGACATAACTGATGGCGGTTACATTTCACCGGAGGCGATGGTCGCATGTCTGGCCATGTTGCCCAGGCTCAGATATCTTACCTTTGGTTTCAAATGGGGGACTTCCTACCCTAATCTCATACGCCTGCCTCCCATCACACGACGTGCTATCCTTCCTGCTCTTACCCGCTTTCACTTCAACGGTCTTTGCAAATATTTGGAGGATTTTGTGGTGCAGATCGACGCTCCTCAGCTCAATCGCTTGGGAATAGGGTATGAGAATGATGACATTTCTTTTCAAATCCCTCAACTTTGCAAGTTCGTCGATCGATCAGAAAAACTCAAGCTATCCCGGTTTAGGCACGCAGACCTAGGCATTACACCCCGCACCACCGTCATCGGACTCTGGGGTCAGTCTTCATTGTTTACACTTTCCACCCATGGAGGGATAAGTCAGGTGCTCAGCCAAATTTCTGGTATGCTCCCTAGTGTGGACGTCCTCTCCATATGTGCATACCGGGAATTTGGCGAGTTTGGCGACAGTCTCCAATGGCTAGAACTCCTCCGCCCATTCACCGCTGTGAGGGCGTTGAGTGTGCAGGCAAAGCTTTCGCAGAGTGTTGCTCTTGCACTCAAAGATGTCACCGGAGCAAGGGCCGCCGAAGTCTTGCCAGCCCTTGAACTACTTTACTTAAAGAACCGGTACCTGACACATGTGAAGGAGTTCGTTGCTGCTCGCCAGAACATGGGTCGCCCAGTAATCGTCATCAACAGTGAAAGCGAGTTCAGGAAAAGATTCGAGTTCGATGTCAGTGAATAGGAGAACCTCCCATGTCGGTTGCCTGCTCTCTTATTCCTAGCAAAATGTACTGAACCAATACCTGTCTATTACAGGAGTTAGGCTACTGGGAGACGAATACAACAATAGTGTAGTACGTCCATACCGACTTAACAATGGATTCACCAATCTTGAATATTCTTGGTATCAACGTTCGGTCCTGATCTTCGCCGGAGGGGCTACTGGCGATTTCAAGTTATGTTGCGTCTATGATTTTGTGAACAGTATGTCGATGACCTCAGAGTTGAGTGTAATGGAATTCTCCTGCGACATTCGCAAGCTCCAGCGACTGGATCGGGGCCGGGTTTGAATGGAGATTCGTAGTATTATCACCGCCCTTCGCCAGCTTCAGCTGTAGTCACTACAGGTGATGAAAAATTGGGTTCGTCTCCGAATCCTGCTCACCCACACAGTATAATATGAGGGACCGGGGACTCGGCTAGTGTGAATTATAAATATTGGTAAAACCGTCTCCAATATAATAACATCTCGAACACGAACATCGTACGGGTAGACGCCGTATTAACCACTCGCTATAGTTCTTAGTTAACGAGTAGAGCACCCAACAATCTGTCGTCCCAGCTTTTCAGGTTGACTCTTGGGTCGACTCTATCGACGAGCTCCAAGAGGTGTGTCCATGACCTGGCTGTCAGCCCAGTCGATCAAGCACCCGTTTCTCAACTTCAATGTTCGATTAGCAGTCCACTCCGCTCACTGAGTTTCACAGAACTACCCTTGTCGTCGGGCTCCCAGGTACGTCTATTACTACTGCCTTCGCTCGTTCACCATACTAGAGCGATTGATTTGACCAATCCTTGCATAGACCTGAAACGACTCGAATGATTAACTTTCTCCAAGATGATCTCCTAGAAATATTCGACCATTATCGAAAGGACGAAGTTGCTACTTCAAGTCATCTTTGATGGAAATGGCACAGACTAGCGCATGTATGCCGAACATGGAGAGACGTCGTATTTGCGTCGTTACGCCGTCTCAATCTGGAACTCCTCTGCACACATGGGACACCTGTCAATAAAAATCTAGGATACCTTCCGGCCTTCCCCTTTTTATCATCTTTCCTATTCGTCTCGGGGACGGTGATGAAGATGCCCTTGCTGGAGCATCCCGATAGAGTACGCGTTCTCAGCCTTAATATGCCATACCCAGTGTCAGTAACCATGGGAATACAAAAGCCATCTCCGGCGTTGACACACCTTTGGCTCACATCGATTATTGGTCCAACTACTGTCCTTCCTGATGCATTCCTGGGTGGATGTGCCCCACGTTTACAGAAGATCAAATTACATGGCGTTTCCTTTCCAGCAGCACCAACACTCTTGTTGTCAGTCTGTGACCTAGTTGATATCGATCTTCGTGATATACCCGAAACTGGTTACATTTCACCAGAGGCGATGGTCGCAAGTCTGGCCGCATTGTCCAGGCTGAAATATCTTTCCTTTGGGTTCCGGCGATCTTCCTATCCCATCGAATATCTCTGCCTCCAATCACACGGGCGTTCCTTCCTGCTCTCACTCGCCTTTACTTTCGCGGTTGTTTCAAGTATTTGGAGGATTTCGTAGCGCAGATCGACACTCCTCAGCTTGACTACTTAAGAATGGAGTGCTGGGAAGACTATAATTTTCATATTCCTTAGCTTTGCGGTTGATCGATCTTTCCGAAAAACTCAAGCTATCCTGGTTCGGGCATATGAACCTACACATTCAATCCTACCTCGTCATTATCGAAATTTTTCATGGGGGCCAGTCATCGTTCAAACTTTCCATCCAGAATATAAGGATAAATCAGGTGCTCGGCCAAATTTCTCATATGCTCCCCAACGTGGACCGCCTCTCCGTAAACACGGGGTTCTCGGGATATGGTGGGCCAATCAATGGTATTCGGTGGCTGGAACTGTTCCATCCATTTACCACTGTGAAGGTGCTGTGTATACATGACAAACTTTCAGATCACTTTATTCTTGTGCTCAAAAACCTCACCGGGGAGAGGGCCGCCGAAGTGTTGCCAGCCCTTGAGTTGCTTCACTTAGAGGATGGGTCGGTGGAATCTATGGAGTTCCTCGCTACTCGCCGGGACGTGGGTCGTCCTGTGACCTTCATCAACAAGGGAGAGGAGTTCCAGGAAAAACTCGGCCTCAATGTCAGCGCGTAGGAGGGTGTCCCGTACCGATTTCCTACTCTCTTATTACCTTGTCCACAGTACAGAACTGGCCCGCTGCCGACCTGTCGTCTCACTCAAGTTTTGACCTCGACAGCCTGCAATTTGGCGATCAAAACTACACCCCTTTGGCCTGGTATTCCCAGCCTCGCAAGGAGACGCGGCCCCCCACCCTCATTCACTAAATCAGCACACGCGTAGAAATACATTCATCCTGCCTGTTCTCAAAACAGTCATTTATTCCTACACATTGCCCGAGGAGTTTGTCATCGCTATCGTAGATGCACCACACGATCAAGACTTCGCGACACGAAGTACGCGTTCCACCCCCACACAACGCCGATAAATCGCCTTTATTCCTTCGGGGTGTCGGCAACCCTGTATATAAGTTTCTGGGCGCTGACCTATCGCCACGTCAATGAGAGGTCGAGCGCACGGGGGAGAGGCGTATCAAACCTTCCCCTCGCTCATGTACTGGAACCCGTCCGCGACACTCGCAAGCCCCAGCGGCTGGACCAGTGCCGGGTTTGAACGGAGATTGGTCTTGGCTACTATTTCTGAGAGTAATCGCACTAACTTGCGCCCGATTTCCGTTAACTCGGGTGATGCAGTGAATGGTAGCGGCCAATCACAATCCTATATGGTGTGACAACAAGTCAGCTGTTTGAATTGTCGACCGAGGGGGGGGGGAAGGCATGCAGGAGAACTGCGGTATGTTCACACGCACCTTCCCGATGACGTCAAAGATGATGCTCGACAGAGTTCTGACGCCCTCCACGGGGATTGGGCGCAAGGTGATTTGAGCAATTGTTCCTTTGCCGTTGAGGGAAGCAGCGATGATCGCGGTTGAGCTGTCCTCGCCTACGCAGTCGACTGCGTGCTCCAAATTTGGTGCGGCCTCTCGTATCTGCTTCGCCGCTGCCAACGGATCAGCGTAGTCAACCACGAAATCGGCGCCTAGCGAGCGAACGAGGTCGAAGTTCCGTGGTGAGGCCGTGGCGATGACATACAAACCCGAGAGCTTCGCGAATTGAATCGCATACAGTCCAACCGAGGTCCCACCACCCGAGATAAGGACGGGGATTTTGACGCGAGACGCGGAGGTTCCGAGGGGCTCGGGGAGTTTGAGCACGTCGTAGAGCACCCGGAGGGCCGTGAGTGGCGCGACACCTAATTGCGACGCGTCCTCGAAGGACCAGGCGTCCGGGACGTGGACAACAAAGTCCGCGCTCGTGACGAGGTATTCAGCGAAGGCGCCGTGATGGTAGTGGGAGCCTGTGTGGACGCTTCTCGGTGAGTCTGACGCTGGCGGCAGTGCAACGTTGGGACAGAGTGACTAGCCTCCCTGGACCATGCCGGCGACACGCTCGCCCACGGAACGAAGGCCCTGTGGAACGTTTGACCCAATTTCCTCGACGATCCCCGAGAAGTCGCACCCGGAGACTGCTCCAGCGCGCTTTCCGTGCTGTGCCGTCTTCCCTGGAAATTAGTCGGAGAAACAATTAGAAGTGCCGCTCCCGTGACTGGAGGAGGCCCTACCCACAGTCAGTGGGATTTTGCGCAGCGGCAACGACTTTGACTAGGATCTCGTCTCGGCCAGGTTTGGGTACGGGGATCTCACGCAATGCAACTGAGCCGTCCTGTTGAACGACAATAGCTCTCTGTAAGGTGGGTGCCATTGTAGATATTCGTCTGTGGTGATTAGAGAGTGAGTCGTGGGTGGGAATTATGTGTAACTAGTCACTCTGGCGAGTTTCATAACTGGCTGCAGCACGTTACGAATCACCCGACCCTTGGTGAATCACCACTTACAGTAATGCATAATCATTGCTGAGTACTCGGCGCTATATTTGAAGTGCATGACAAAGCAATCGAATTACCAAGGCAAACTATTAGACAGTACCGTTGACGATACATCGCAGGCCCCAGGCAAGGTAAACCGGCGGGCTTGACCCACTGCGCAGGATTGCCTCGTCGAGGGAAGCGGTTGCGAGGTGGTCGAAACTTTCGTGGAGCAGTCTCTGGCGTGACGTCTGCCCGACCTCAAAGCTGCTAAGCCGCAATTGTGAGATGCGAAGTTTGCAAAAGCAGCAAAAACTGAATGACGGACATATATTTGAAATCAATTCGAGTATCCACTGCGACCAAGACCGCGACTCAAAAATAAGCAACTCGATCCACTCACACAGCTTCGTCCGTCCAGTGTTCATAAGCTCATAGTCCACAAGCCGTTAAAAACAACATCCATCCAGCAGATCCTACAAGCTATTTCTGAACGAAATGCACAACCAATACGCAGCCCAACACATAAGTCAGTACAAAACAAACGAACCCGGAGTCCAGTCCGAACCACGTAATAAGTCCTAGCAAATAAAAATCATCAGTAAAGGATGTGTCACGATGCCCACGACGCGCGCCAGGCCTGGGAATCGATCTTGTGTCCCGCCTCGCGCTGCGCCTTGATCTATACCACGACAAACAAATTTTAGTGTACATCTGACGCGAGCTTACAGAAAGGAGATTACCTCCTTAAGCCTCTGCTTGCGTTCTACCCATCCTGGAGTGATGCGGTATAATTCCTGCAACATGGCGTCGACCAGTGCTTCATAATCTTCAGGATGCGAGTAAGGTGGGGTGGGCAGGTCAGAGAATGCACTAGTGACAGTAGCCATGGACATCCGATTCGTGTAGTTGCTCACTGCCTTTGACCGCGCAGAGACTGAAGTGAGCGCAGTGGCGGAGGAGCTGGATCTGACAATAGACGAAGGCTCGTGAAGAGATAGGGCAGTGACGGTGGAAACAGAGTTGGATCTGGATACGCTGGTAGGTTGAGAGGTGGCCACAATAGAATTGGACCTGGAGATAGGTTGAACGGCGGCCGTCGAGGTCGAGTTAGACCTAGAAACAGACGCAGGTGCTTCGAGAATAGTTTTGGGCCTTTCCGACGCACTACGTGCTGTAGAGGAAATGGAGACAGACGAACGGGTGGTGGCGGCGGAATTTGCACGAGAGACGGATGGTAGCGCAGGCGGTACGGGATTATTTGGGGTAGATGGAATCTTTGATAGAATGGAATCTTTTCGAGTTACTGAAGGTGACGGTGGCGCACCCCGAACGATAGCAGAAGAATTGGAGCGCGAAACTTTATCTTGGTCATCGTGTGCATTAGCCGACGAATTTGCTCGGGATATTGACGATGGGACACCATTAGCGCTGCGAGAGGACAAGATTGTGTTTGTTCTGGTCGCCATCGGAGGTGCAGTCACAGTGGAATTTTTTCTAGACACCCCATCAGCAGGCGTAGCAACGGTGTGCACGCTCTTCATGGAATCTGTTCGGGATACGGCGGAAATTGTGTCACTGGATGGTTTAGAAGCTGGGCGGGAAGAAGCAGAGGAGACCGTGGAGGAAGTCCTGGCAACGTTTGTAGGTCCCGTAGTGCGAACGGTGGCGACTGAGTTTGATCTAGACATAGAAACAGTGGAAGACTTGGGGCTGAATGCGGATTTGACGCTCGGGTCAGGAAGTTCCCGGTAATGGATATCATATTCCTACAGGGGAACTCGTAAGAGTGACATAACACTGAACAAAAGTAGATCGCACTCGACGCCTGTCAGGATTTCCTAATATCTCCGAGGCCTCGTGTACCTGTGGGTTACTGGTTCAGAAAGGGTAATGGCCAAATTTTTGAGAGCATACTTTACTAAACAGTTCATGAGAGGCTTCTTTCTCCTCCTCGGTCGAGTCGGGGGGGAGTTTGTCTGGGTGGGTTTCCAACACCTTTTGCTTGTATGCGCGGCGCACTGTTGCAAATTCAACGTGAGCGGTAGAGGTTAAGGCTGAGTTGAGAGAGCTACAAACCATCTTCAAAAGAGGCATCTTTTGAAAGACCAAGAATTCTATAGTAATCGAAGGCGGGAATGCTCATTGCTGGTCGCGAACGTGGAGCCCGAGTACTAAGTACGGAGTACTGAGTTCAAGTTATGAGTTTGGTTATCAGCCAACACCCGCGCCAGCAACTAGATCACGTGGTCGCGTCTCAAGAACCGGGCCGCCAAGATCCGTCTCCGTCAATTGACTCAGCAAACGACTTTGACTTTGATCTTCAACAGCGATAACGATGTTGGCAGTACAACAACCAACAAGTGTCCCAGAAAATGCTCCAGAGCATTGTCCCGTGAGCCTGTTCTCTTCACTGTCCAAATAGCACTCACATTTCCCAGGGCACAGAGTCCGAGCTAGCAGGCAAATCTGCAGCATGTGCCGGTTGTCCCAACCAGGACGTATGTGCGTCAGGAACCACAAAGGGCCCAGACCCTGCATTACCGCTCGTGCGTGAACGCATGACACAAGTGAAGCGCAAGATCCTTATTCTCTCGGGAAAAGGGGGCGTCGGCAAGTCGACCTTCGCCGCGCAACTTGGTTGGGCATTTGCGTCCGATCCAGACGTACAGGTACGCAATTTTTTCCTCTCACGGCTTATATGGCTCGTACTGAAAAACACAAGACTGGTATACTGGATGTCGACATCTGTGGGCCTTCGATCCCTACCATCCTTGGCATCGCATCCGAGCAGGTCCACACGTCTGCTGTCGGCTGGTCGCCCATCTATGTACAGGACAATCTCGGTGCCATGTCCGTTGGATTCATGCTTCCCTCTCCCAAGGATGCGGTTATGTGGCGCGGCCCGAAGAAGAATGGGCTCATAACACAGTTCCTCAAGGACGTGGACTGGGGCACACTCGACTACCTCGTCGTCGACACACCTCCAGGGACATCCGACGAACACCTCAGCATTGTTCAACTCCTAAAGGAAAGCGGGATCGATGGGGCCGTGCTTATAACCACTCCACAGGAAGTTGCACTTCAGGATGTTGCACGTGAGATTGACTTTTGTCGTAAGGTTGGCGTGCCCATTCTCGGACTTGTCGAGAACATGGCCGGCTTCGTCTGCCCTAACTGCAAGGGAGAATCTCAAATTTTCCGGCCCACGACTGGTGGGGCCGCCCGACTCGCAAAGGAAATGGGTGTCGAACTCCTTGGCTCGGTGCCACTTGACCCCCGGATAGGAAAGAGCGCGGACTACGGCGTAAGCTTCTTAGAAGAATACCCCGATAGCCCTGGTACAACAGCCTATCTTGGTATTATAGAGCGTACGTATTTACATTTTCCACCTCGCGTCGTAGTGTTAATCTCTCTCTTAGGTTTGAAGGAACTTCTCGGAGACGATTAGATACACATTCACTCATCTGTATCACTTAAGGAGCCCGGCACTTGTCTATATATCTATCTATTCGAAAGTCCTTGCAGATGTAGTATGGTCCACGGTAACTCGTACTTTCAAGTACCGCCATCCTTACCTCCCCACTCGGATCCCTCACCTCCAATCTCCTTAGGCATCTCACTTGGTGGGGCATCTGCGGCGGTCTCCTTTGCCCTAATCAACCTTGCGACCTCCGCCCCCGCACCCACATCGACCGTCTCATGTATTGACACCGTAGACAACGTGCGCAGTAACCGAGAACCGACGACGCCTGGCCCACCCATGCTGGCAGTGCGTTGGCGTGCGGGTACGACGTAACCTTCCGGCGGGCCGATACTTGGGAATGGGAAAGCGTTCACTCCGGGACCCGTCGGAGGTAACCCCGCGTCCTCTGCCGCGAAGGAGGACGTACGCGTCATTGTGACTGGGAGGCCATCCTGCTCCCCAAAGATGACAGAATCTCGATCACGTGCCGAGTATACACTTGTCCTGCGTGAATACGAAACAACAGGGTCGCGCGCGCGGGGGCGTGCACGTCCCTCCGTGCTATCTCGGCGCTCCTTCAGGGGACTGCCGCTCGTGGATTGTCTCCTCGACCGCGCGACCTCTTGGCTTAAGTTTTCTTTTTGCGGGGACACAGGTGCCTCTGATGGCGTGCTCAGACTGCGTGTCGGCATCTCAGACGGCAGCGCCGAGGGTTGTTCGTCCGCCTCGGCGCCAACAGCACGCACTTCGCGGCGGAAGTCATTCATCTCGGCCCAAAGAGCCGCGCGAAATTGCTCGATAGTTTCCAGCTCTTCGATTTCGCGCCAGCGGTCAAACTTCTCGGGACAGGAGGGTTCGTCGTTCGCGTCGTGGTAAGCTGCGAGCCAAGGATGCGCGAGCGCCTGAGTAACGGTGATGCGAGAGGTGGGATCGAAGCTGAGCATTTTTTCGAGGAGGTCAATAGCTGCGTGAAATTGGTCGGTACTTGAATATGCAGCAGATAAATGGAAGTGCTACCCTGTGGGTCGGCTTGTGGGATGAGCTTCTTGAATGAAACTTTTCTTCGAACAGGTAACGAACGAACGTAAGCTTGTGCCTATAACAACCCCTGTAGCAGTCGTCTGGGAAACAAGGACGACCACGCACCCTTTCGCTTGCCACACGTCTTAGGATGTCGTTACTAGGAGTACCTGCATTCATTTTCATTGGGGGTTTATCGGGGTTTATCGCGACAGTCAACTTACCAAGCACTTCTAAGATTTTGTTTAGCTGGTCCACTGATGGTCACGGTGAGCGACCGGTCTCTATCACACGCACGGAAACGCACCATAACTAAATGCGAAAAGGTAAGATTAGACCAAATGCAGTACTGTGGAGTTGTTACGCTCACTCCTTGCCCTTGAACAAGGGGCGTCCGAGGAGAAGTTCTGCGAGTATGCAACCTATTGACCAGACGTCGACTAGAGTAGACAGATGGGCTCAATGTGATGACGCGTCGTCTGACTGCCACATACTTGCTGTTCCATACCGCCTGTGAAGGACGATGTCAAGATATCGTCAAGAGGTGAGCGAAAAGGAATAAAGACCTGAGAGCCAGCATAACCTCGGGCGCACGATACCAACGCGTCGCGACGTACTCGGTCATCTGTGATGTGCCCTCCTCAGGAGTCGAGTCAAAGCCTCGGCTCAAGCCAAAGTCGCATATTTTGAGCTCACAGTCAGAGTTGACGAGCAGATTTCCGGGTTTGAGGTCCCGGTGTACCACGGAGGCGGAGTGTATATACTTCATGCCTGCGTACAAGTGGAGAGTAAATCACAAGAACAACGCGATTAGTGCTTTTGTACCTCGTAGAATCTGATACGTAAAATACTGCACGTGCTCGTTGGACAACATCTGACCCGATTTGATGATTTGGTGCAAGTCCGCTTCACGAAGGCCCAAGAATGAGTATAGAAATAAGTCTAGGTACATAGAGCCGTACCTTCCATGGGCTGTGTGCCAGAAGCTCAGAATCAGAGAGCAATTGAACTACGTGTACGTGCAACAACTCACCTCCATGAAGAGGTACCTAGAAGAAAAGGCTTATCAACGCGGGTGGTGGGCTTCGTAGACTATAACACCTACATTTCACTGAAGCTTTCCGCGATGCCATCAACGTCAATAAGTCCGGTGATGTTTTCGTGGTTGCTGAAATGCCGGAGGAGAGTGAGCTCGCGCAGCGCGCGTTTCGCGAGCGACGTCTTTGCAAAGACACGCGTGACCATCTTTATTGCAACGGTCTCCCCAGAAATCTCGTCTGCAGCTGAGCTGACAATCTCGCGTGTCGGTCATTACTGTAAAAAGGGGCCCAAAAAACCGAGGAAAGGATGCGCACTGACATTACGACACCATACGCTCCAGAGCCCATTTCGCGTACAAGCTTCCATCGCTTTTCCAGGTGGAATGTCTGGTCGAACGATTTGAGACTATGATAGCCACTGTTTGAAGTACAATATTAAAAAGAAAAAGTGTGTTTCAACGATAAGTACCAAATGCAGAATATATCTCTCGGGATGCGCACCGCTTGCGTAGGTTCTCCTCTGAGAAGGGATCTGCATCACTAGAGATATTTCTGACTCTCGACCTACCGCGTGCCATGATGAGCGAAGACGGCGAACCCTCGGAAGAGCGAGGAGATGTGGGCGGTCCGTGGGCTTTGGGCAAAAAATCGCCATTCTCGTCAGCGTGTTCTGTCGGCATGGGTAGACGTGCGCTTCGCCCGTGGCTGACCAATGAAGGTTGTAAAGCAACAAAGGAGGAACCGCAGGAACAAGCGACTGAGACCAACTAGGCTGTCTCTGAACGGAATCTTTCCTCGAACTCGACCCATAGGTTTGGCGCAGGGGAACCCAGCAAATGATCATTGAAAGAAAGCAAAAATATACACATGCTACATCTATGCGAAAGACAACATCTGAACAATGGTGTTACGAAGGCATTGGCTCGGCCGTAGTAGTTGATGGTACATTTGGCGGGGATGTCTCAGGAGTCGGTGTCCCCCCTGCTTGCGGCTCGTCTTCGCCAATGATCTCCAAATAGACGGCGGCTCGTGCAGGATTGCCGCCTTTTTTCTGGACAAAGTCGCGCAGTGGGCCACGCAAACTCGGTTGTTTCGCCACTAGCTCCCGTAATTGCTCTTTCGGAAGTTGCAATAGTACCAAAAAGCTTGCTGGCGCCACAATCTGCGCACAACGGATGAAGCCCTCCCAGAGTAAAGGAGTTGTCCATATCTTCTTTGTGATCAACCGCGATAGCAGCGTCGTAGAGACAAAGCCCGTCAGCGATTTGTACGTTTTGACAGCTTGGATCACCTTGGTTGTATATGCGTGAGCGTGGTACTACGTTGGGAAGTCACGACTCACTGTGCGCATGAATAAAGTTGGTAGGACCGGCTCGTCAAGGATCTGTTGCATGACGACCGCAAGAATCTCAGAGCGGAAGACGTCCGTCATCGAGAAACAGATCCCAATGGCTGCATGTGACGTAAGCACAGTGTCGGGGACGACCGACCGACAGCAACGACACTAACCTTCAATTGCACTTTTGATCCCGATCTCCTTTTCTGTGTCGTGAAGCAGCACCATCAGTTCCGCGGGTGTGAGCAGCTCGCTCTGCCGCACACGTGGCAGATTACTCGTCACACTTCCGAAGGTTTGCGGAGGTGTCGTAACAACGGCACCAAAAACGCTCCGCACGAGTTCCTTCATTTCCTGTGTGCCATTAAGGATTGAAACGATGCGTGGGAGATGCTTCATGATATCGGGCTTGTCCATCTCGGCGATGATCGGGATAAGGAAACGGGCGTCGAGATCACGTTCAGCGATCAGCCCCTTGACGAGAGCGACGAGCTGGGCACTGGGCCGTCCGTGTTCCGTAAAGATGTTCATGATGCGGAGCGCCAGCGTCTCTGCACCTGGGGGAAATGTGCGCATTAAAGTAAGGAGTTTCCCGTGCCCAGGCCCGAGTGATCGTACGAGAGCGGTGATTAGGTCTTGGATGGCTTCTTGGACGCTGGTGTGCATCTCCCCATATGCTGCGAAGATCCTGGTACAATACATAGTCAGAACTTCAACGCATACAGGGAAACAAAACAATGCACTCGTCTAGGAAGTCTGAGGCCTTGGAAGATAGTGCAAATAATAGTTCCACATGCTGCACCACTAGGAGCTTCGGGGTAGGGAGCTCCAAGCGCTCTGGCAAATATGGTGTTTGCAGCAGATCATCTGGCGGCAGTTGCCCGTCTTCCATATTATCGTTGCCTGCAGCCACCACGGCATCTCCTATAGGGGGTTTGTCGACCGGACGGGGCATTTGAAGCCGGCGGAGCAATTGCAAAGCAAAATCACGTATCATGTCGTCCGTCATTTGGAATTCCCCCATACAGCGCTTCACGGTCAAGATTGCCGCATTACGCGTGACCTTTTCTAGAAAAGGGTGCCGTCGTCGTCAGTGCGTTCCCGATGCCGCTGATCAGTGATACCCGCACCTGGATGTGTCGTCAGCTCCAAAAGGATGTTCATTGCTTGCCCGCGGTGTGTCGGCCGCTGAGTAACGAAGTCCCGTAAGGTTTGAAACCCGATTTGCATTCTGGGGAAGAATGGTTTCAATGATGGAGTAGGTCATTTTAGATGATTACCGCGGCATACCTTTCTGGTTCGGTGCACAAATCCCGGAGGAGAGTGAACACGTCCAAGGGAACAGAAGGCAAATCAAGGAGGAAACGCGCAAACATCCGATCCTTTCTATCGATGCGTAACTGGTACTCGGCCACGATTTGGTTCAGCCAGACTTCGTAATTGGGGCGCTAATATGACGTCAATGCCACCCACGAGAGACAAGGGAAGCACCGACCCGATCATTGTCCGATAAAGGCCTTACTCGATCGTTGTACCACTCCTCATTCATCCAAGTCGTTGCGAGTCGTATCCTGAATGCCAGTTAGTCATAGCAAGACATGAGAGATTGAAACTCACCGCCCAGAAAAATCGGCCATTATGTAGTCGCACAACACCTTCCGTAGTCGATCCTGCCGCTCGTACAATTCTACCATTTCTTCGTCCATATCCACGTCTGCACCCGCGCTCTTGTTGCCCTCACCTTCGCCCTCGGCCTTGGACTTGCCTCTGTTGTCCTCGGGGTCGACTACACGCGTGATCATCCGCACAAGGAGTAGCATCCACAGGTCGCGCCCGCCATCATGCTGTCCGATTGCGAGATCGCCCGAGCTTTGCCATATCCGCGTGGCAGCAGATTTGACAGCCGTCGCCCGCTCCGCTTCGCTGAGTACGGATGGCGGTGGAACTTGGAAGTCTAGCGGCATCAGTTGTTTAGCGTCGAGCTCAGCCGCAGCGAGCGCATCGTCATCTTCTTGCATAGGTTCCAGCTGCAATAAACGGGGTATGAGCTACAAGCTGGGGGTACGCCGACAAACGAGGACATACCTCAAGGTTCAAACTGTCTGGCTCGTACTCGATATCTTCGTCCATGTCCATCTGCAGTGGGTCCATAGGCTCTTCCTTAACTCTATTGGATGAGCTGGGTTCGTCTAATTGGGTTGAGGGCCCCTGGGCCAAAGCCCGCTCCCTTGCCCTATCCGCTGCAGGCATCGTCGGCGGCGTTCTTCTCGCTGGTACTGTACTCTCCGATGTCACAGAGTTTTCAAGAATGGATGCAGATACTGATGTTGCAGCCGCAGGCACGGGGGCAGGAGCAGCGATACTTGCGGGTGCGGGACGGCGGTACGCATTGACACGCGCCTGGAAAACTTCATCGGAGAATGCCTGCAAGTTCGCTACGATGAGCTCCGTAATGAGCGCGACGGGGAGCGTTGTGAAGTCAAACGCTGCCAACAGCGCTGTTGCGTCCCCATTCGGGTCTGCCTCGACCCTCTGGCGCTTTGCTTCTTCTTCGGCTGCGGCTGCAGTAGCCAGCGGACGCTTGCGAGCGTCTGCCTGGGCTTGTGCCACGATAGCCTTACGTGTCCTCTCGTCTGCTACGGCTTGTTCCATGCGCTGAGTCTGCTTGTTGAGAGCTTCGGTGATCTCACGTGCAAAGTTTGCGCCGGCTGGTGAGCTGTGCAAAAGAAGTCGTTGCTCCGGTAAGTGTTGACGCAAACAAGACTCTCAAATGCACGCACCGTGATATGTGTGTCAAAAGAATGCGTACAGACTTTTCAACACTTTTGATGGCAGAGAAGGGCAGGCCCAGCAGTGGGGCGGGGGTCCACAAAGTGAGGGAAGATACTACAATCTGAACGAAGCCTGGTCGAAGCTTGACAAGGCTTGACCAGCTATTCAGGATGGCGGAGATAAGGTCTGGGTTTCTAGAGACAAATCAGGAGTTCGGCCGTGTGCTGGACCCATTGTTCAGACGCACTGTTTCGTATACAGATCGGTGATGAGGCGTTGTAGAAGAGTTACACCTTCGGTTTCGAGAGCAGAGGCGTTAATGAACGGGTGGTCCCCCGGGACGATTGCGAGATTTGGGTCGTTTTTATTTTGCAGCTGTAGCGAACAAGTCATTGTGGAGGGGTGTAGATGAAACAACAGAGGCTGCTCACCCTTGGGTCCGCAATACCCCGCGACTGAACCAAGATAACCTTTTGCAGGAACTTGACAGCGGCAAACTGCACACCTACATGCGTATTGGGTGCCCACATGAACTCGATGATCCGGTTCTTCGCGCGCGAGAGCGTATCCCATTGCGACCGCTCGTTTCTGTTCGTGCATCTGTGCGCAAGAGATGTGAAAATATTAGCGCCGATGACACCAAGAGTTTGGAACGCACAGCCAACGAAAGAGGAGCGGGTATGCTCCTGCGAATGACTGTACCGCAATTTTGACGGTCCAAGGGCTGCTGTCGTTAAGAAGACCGGCAAGTACGTCCAGAGACCGCGATGCAACTGATGGGGATAATATAAAACAACACAGTGTGCAAGCCCACCTATACGTTAGTTTTGTGTCGACAGAATAGCAGAACAGGGTTATATGGAACTAGGCGGAGAGAGACGCACGTTGTGTACGCGTATCGACTGCCAGAGGTGCTCGTGCGATACCAAAATGTAACAGGTCCAGCACCCAGCGTCTGAGCAACGAATCGTTTGAGCCAGCCGCGGTCTTGAGCAGCGTGTTGCAGAGAATCGGGATGGGGTGGGGTTGGGCCTCCAGAGTCTCGCGAAGCGCCGCAAGCAAGTCGGACTGCTCCTTCGAGTCTGCGGGGACGCTAAGCGCGGCAGTAAGAGCCTGAAGCGGGTCCATCGACGCCATGCTGGAAAGGGAGTTTGCGCTGAAATTCCTGGCTTTTGTTTAGTTTTGTGAGAATGGGTCAATGGAGACCTGTTGTTAAATGCGGCGAGGGAGGCACAGGTTTAGTGCACTGCGCTCGCTCTTGGCCAGCGTCTGGTAGCCCCGTCCTGTCTGTTCTCAGTCACTGACTGGCGGCACTACGGGCGCTCCGGAGTTTAAATCTCACTTTACCTCAGACTATGGTGATGTACTCGCTCATCTCGACACTGAGGTATACTAACATGTTTTACAGGCCGCGCAGCAATCACAGGGTATCCAGACACTCCTCGAGGCAGAGAAGGAGGCAGCTAAAGTGGTGCAACAAGCTCGCCAATGTGCGTTAGTCGCTTGCTGCCATGATCACTCGTTTACTCTGATATCTCCTACAGATCGTGTACAAAGGCTGAAGGATGCCCGCACGGAGGGCACCAAAGAAATCGAGGAGTATCGTAGGGTGAAGGAACAAGAATTCACCGCCTTTCAGAGTTCCGTAAATCCTTTTCGTCTATTTATTTCACCGCTCCTCGTCAACTAACACCTCATTCGAGCACGCTGGGAGCACACAGGATGCACAATCCATCATCGATAAGGAGACGGGGGAGAAGCTACGCACCATCACGGACGCATATAACACACATAAAGACGATGTACTTAGGAAGCTTCTCGACCGCGTCGTTCTCGTCCAACCAGAGCTCCATCGTAATTTAAAGAAGTAATTACCCTGTATTGTACTTTCATCCCACCGCTTACCCTGATATCGATCATGTTATTTGTCCATGACACTCACGATGAAACCGGCAGAATTGCAGAGTGAGCTGATAAGGTACACATCAGGTACGCGCGCTACTGCGAAACCTTGACTAGACGAAACAAGATAGACGAAACCCAATAACCCATGCTCTACGTTAATGGTAAGAGCCATAAATAGTTCGCAAGAGTACCAAATGCAAATCGAGATGACACGCCAACGACGCCGGCAGAGAACAGAAGAGCGGCGTGAGCAAGGCAAAACGTTATTGTTCGTGCGCAAGCCAGTCCAATCCCACCGGCATCGTCGATTTTGTCCCACGCGAAGATGTAGATGGCGAGGCATTGGTCTCCGATGGGCCTACGGTAGAGTCTTTAGGGGCGGTGGTTGCGATTCGCAGTGCCATCCACGGGGGAGTTGGTGAAGGTGGAGATTCTGACATACCAGCGGCGTCTGGAAGCTGCTGTGCCAGAGTTTGAGGGCGATGCGCCCACGATTCCAACAACCCACATGATTTTAATGATGGTAGCGATGGCGCCGACCCCAGGACAGGAGAGTGAGCTGGTTCAGGGTGAGTGATTCGCAACTTGTCGTACGAACTGCGCAGTGAGCTAAAGTAAGAGCCGGTGCTAGGTGCGTCGCTTCGATCTTCGAGACGCTCCACATTTGTCGCGGGGACAAGAGATGGGGGGAGAGGTAGCGGATGAATGGGCCGATTTGTGGACTTTATGGAAGCCAAGGCTTCTGCGATTGGCATCGGCCTCTCAGAATTGCGTTTTGTGGGGAGCTCCATTCCGCACGCCTCGGTATACTCTCTACTCCATGCCACAACCTGCGGATGGTCACTCGTGCCAAACCTCTTCAGTGCCTGGTTGAATGTCAGTTAAAAAATTGGGGCTGGCCGCGGGTGGACTTACCAAAAGAATCGCGACAACTGCAAGCAGCCAGAGACAAGTTAAGCACGCACACTCATTAGAATGCTAAGAAACACATACGCAAAACGCTATTCTTCGCTCTGCTCCCGAGCTTTGTTCCGATTAGCACGAGTCGGTCACGAGCCCAATCGAAGCTACCGTTTGTCACGTTTCCCAATCCGCGTGCTTTTGCCTTAAAAGTCGACCATATCAGCGGGAGAGAGAAGCGAAACACGTGTGAACAGGACGCACCTCTGAGAGTGTAAGGATACACCACGCATACACTGTGTGCATCATGAAGTAGCACCATGCGCCGGCATTCGAGCTTGTCTCAAACATCGCCAGGTGAAGCGCTGCACCTTCCTCACTAAAGCGGACATGATCAGCGAGTGAGGATTCCCACGCCTATCAGTGTGAGCATGTGTTGGAGGACGCGGATTAAAGAGGCCAGAATAACAGACACGATTAACTTTATCATCATTAGCCTTTGAGGAAGGGGCGTACCGAAATCTCCTTTTCAATTTCTTCTACGATGGCCTTTGCTACGTCTTGTGTGCCGGGCCGAACTGTGGTTGCACCTAAGACAAGTGTATGAGAACGAGCTCGACGTGGGAATAGGAAATAGGTTTACTATCTGCGGTACTCAATGACGCTTCGAGACGAGTGTGCACAGAAGCAATTCGAAGAAGGTGACCATATTCCGAAGCATATTGCGTACGTGGCGCCGGCAGGTGTAGGTACTCTGGTGGCGTCAAGTCAAAGGTCTTGATATGGTGAACCTGGAGTGGGACGAGGCCGACGAACCTGATTGAGAGTTGTGCGCGCCGAACTCAAAGCTCGCTTCGTCCACAGGAAGGCGCAGGTTCTTCAAGTCCAGCGCGATAGGAGGCGTAGGTATTTGATAGTAGGCAAAGGCAGTCAAATGCATCAATTTGATGTACCAGAACACGCGGCGTGAGCACTCGCGACCAATCGCATCAAGCACAAAACTAGTCGTGGGAGTAGGAGTCAAACCAGAAGGATGTTCATCCTGAACACGGAGGTCCTCATTCAAGATACTCAGGGCGAGTTCTGTGATACGAGAAACGTAAATGACAACATCATGTGATGATGGCCGAGATCTCAAACCTGCCTAGATACTCACGGTGATGCGTACTAGGGGAAGGCCAAGGCCACGATAAGAGAGATTGGTGGGACTCGAGAAGACTAAGTGCCTGTGCTGTCACGAGGTTTCTGTCCACACTTAGACGACCGTGCGTATCGAACATCTGTTCTTCCGCTGCTTTGCAGTACGCCTGGCCACTTGTACGGGGGTTATCTGTCCGCACGACGGGGTGCCTGGAAAAGGGGGCGGCGAGAGCACATAATGAATAGAGAAGGTAGGAAGGTATGCGGCCAAGGCTAACATCGGCCATGAAAGTGGGCTGGTGGATGAGGAGACGGTGGGGGTGACAGTGAGCAAAAAAGACTAAGACCAGAATGGTTAGCAGAGGGCCGGAGAACAGGGCCAGGGGAAATGAACTACGTACGGTTCACAAGCTCACGGACGACGGGAACTTCAAAACGACTAGCCGCGATACTTGAGCGACGCGCGAGAGGAGCGGGTACCTGAGATTCTGGAGTTGGAAAGGAAGATATGGAATCCACTCGGGGCCTCTTCGAGGTCTCAGCGTAATCACTACGGGTGTCCGAAGGAGTTTGGAGTGACGTCAAAGGTTGTCCGTGTGGAGATGATGGGTTATTTGTGGATATAGGAACAGGTGGTTCCAAATAAGAATCCTTTTGAGAACGCCGGCGGGACTGACTCGGGCCAGCCCGCGAAGGCTTGTCGGTTTTTGATGCCAAAGGCGCGGGTACAGGTCGTCCAGAAGAGTCTGTGTAGGTGCAATCCTTGGCGGCAAAGTAACTGGTGTGTAGTCGGTTAAAAGGGACGAGGGGATATCAACGTGAAAGCACACACCAGTTGCTACATGGCGCTTGAGGCACAATCAGCGGGAGCGAGCAAGAAAAATCAAGGGTAACCTCACCAGTACCATCACATCGTCGTTTGCTCTTATGGCAGGCATCGCAAGCCTGTTGGGCGGTCAACGAACAGGGGCACCGACTGTATGCTGAGATACGGACCTTTGCTAAGCGTTTGCGCTTCGGACCTTTGAGGAAAGATATTTTGAATGGGTCGGGTTCATCAGAAGTCCTGAATAAAGTCTGAGAAGCAGGAGGCATTGTGGGTTGAGTCGAGGAAGAGAAGGGAGAGGCGGGCGAGGAATCGGAAGGGAAACGGTCCAGGGGCAGGCGGTCCATTGAGAGCGTAAGAGTAAAAGGGGAGGGCAGAACGGACAACTTGGTAGTCACGGAGCAGGACTATATGCGGTTCTAAGCGGCAAATTAGGCGGGCGCGGGTCCGTTCAACGTCATGTCCAAAGAACCGGTAAATAGATCGACTACCACATTCTCCCGATCTGAATCTTCGAATAAATATATAAATTAAAAACTAACCTATCGCCAGGTTTGCCTCCTTCCTCCGCCGAGGTGATGGGAAAAATTTGTGCTGCGGCCGCCAAGCGCCCCCAGACTATGCCCAAATTGGCCGTTTCGCCGTTTCGCCGCCGGCTTTACGCAATTCGGAAGCAAATGTGAGTTCCGCGGCTACCATTCCCTCGGTCTTCCCCACTCGCACCTCGCAAGTGAGAACCAGAAGGGGCGTGGGGTGTCAGTGATCATGCGGTCATGCGCGAGGTCAGGCCCGTCGATACCACTCCGATACCGCACACCTTCCGCGCCTCTTCTAGATAACAACCGGCGGTCCTTACAACCCTCTCCGCGGCTGGCAATCAGCCGCCGGCCAATGTTGATGGTTAAATCTGCACCGCAGCGCGTGATCAACTAGTCTTTTATGGCCTTCCTTGATCCTCACATCACTTCGATCAATTCAAGTACGCGAGACATGCATCTCAGCAGTCGCTTGCTGTGCGTTACATCGCGACATTTGTAAGGCTCAACTTGACGGCGTTTTACCCCGTTCCTTCTTTTGTTCACGTCCGGAGATATTTAGCGGTGTGCCGAGGACAACAACCTTGAATGCCTCAACGCAATGGCCCCTCGGACGGCAGGCATAACTGGGCCTGGACACACATCTGTCTGCCCTCTGACCCCTGTTGTCAACCTTGCATTGCCCATTGTCAGAGTGACGGGGCAGTCTCTCACAGACATCCCCTGTACCCGAATACGGTACCGGCGTTATATTCCTTTCTTTGCAGAAATTAGCCGCTCGACGACTACGACGCCGTAATTTCGCAGCCTTCAGTCACAACAGTGGCGCAACGTTGCGAGGGACGTACCGCCGATCTCATACAGTTTGTGCTCCTCTCCTTTACCCCCCTTGGTCAAATTAATTATTCACAGCCCTTACAGTAATCATTTAGTCTCCACGGACCCACCGGTCACCGCATGTGATCGTTGGTTGTGTTAAATCCCCACCACTTTCGTCTCCAAATCCACTACTTACTAAAAAAGCGAACCGTACAGCAATCTGCGACCGTCCTACGTGAGCTCGGTGACACGAAGAACCAGATATAATCAGGATAGGCGCCACATTCTCCCCAAGGAATGAGGCCTGACAACATGTGACAGCATAATTGAACAGGTGTTTGCGCCCCTGCACGAGTTGAGAGGGGAACGCCTGTACGGTTTGCGGACAAACGTCATCATGTGCACGAGGCGAACCTTCGGACCGGCGCCGTCAAGGATGATCAACACTATATACACAATTAAAAAAAATGCTCGGGCCCCGCGGCAGCCACAGCATTCCACTGACTTACGGCGTCAAACTTCAAGCTTCAAGCTTCAAGGTCAAAGCCAAGCACGAACAGGAGCCAAGTTACAGTACATACGATGAATGATGGGCCCGAATGCCGAACGGGCTTTCGTCACCTGGCGCTTGTTGGTGCGAATGTTCGAACGGTGTGTATTCCGAAGTAAAGATTTCGACAGCAAGCTATTTCAACTTAAAAGTGCCGACCAACGTGCATCGGAAAAACGGGTGCAGGCTTTGGGGATATTACATCGGTACAACTGTAACCTAATCGAACAAGCCGAAGCCCATATCGTCGTCGGACTCTTCCTGTAAAGGGGAGTAGAGGGATCAGATGGGGAACCATGGGCGGAGATGAGTATGCGGACCTTCTCTTCCTTCTCTTCTTCTTTAGCCTCCGCGGCAGCAGGAGCAGCCCCACCCCCAGACGTTGACGCCGCGGCAACGGCCCCACCTCCAGATGGCACCTTTTGAGAGTAAGACGTATTAGTCATCGATAAGTGAACCAACAGCCAACAGTGAACACGTACAGAAGCTAACTTGCTAGAACCCTCAGCGATAAGCTGCAGAAAAGTCCATTGGCCTTGGTATCAGAGACAAGGGGAGATTAAAAACGCACGGCATTGACGTCTTTGCCATCAAGCTCGGAAAGTAGTGAACTGACACGCTCCTTGTCAACTTCAATGCCAACAGATTTAATGACCTTCGTGATGTCAGCGGCCGTCGGTGAATCGTTTCCGGCAATTTTCAAGAGGAGGTACGCAGCGATGTAGCGCATCTATCAATGCTACATCAGCGCGTGCTAGCCTAGGAGAATTAAGTATTGAGACTTTTGGACGGTTTTAGTTTTGTCGGATGTACAGAAGTGGGTAGCCACAAATCACTGGTGTCTAAGGTCAAAAAGATTGAACACTCAAAAATCAAGCGTAAATCGTACGTTTAATCCGCAATGGGAGGACCTGTGGATTCTATCCGTCGTGTGTGCGATGATGCGAGTCACTCTGAGGATCTTAGTTTTGTCTACTATACAGCACCAGTTTAGAGTTTGCGCCACCGGTCGCTGGTTGAGGCTCCGACTGAACTCAATTCGATTCACTACTCCAATACGACTCGAGATCAGACTATCCAGCAATCACCATGGTGCGTATCATTACCGTAGCACGATGCACTCGACAAACTGTAAATTTAGGCAGATTCAACCGTCACCGACCCGCAAGTCGCTGCCGATCTCAAGAAGAAGCGCACCTTCCGCACCTTTTCATACCGCGGTATCGAGCTCGACAAGCTCTTGGATCTCAGCAATGAGGAAGTGTGTCGACTATCGCTTATGGCTGTACTTCTACTCATTGCCTTGATTTTCGTAGTTCGTTGAGGTATACGCTTATAATTAGTAAAGGTATGGGTGGCAGATGATGACCCGGTGTTCTCTCTAGATCGTCCACGCTCGCGCGCGCCGTCGGTTTCAACGTGGCCTGAAACGCCGCCCCATGGGACTCATAAAAAAGCTGCGTAAGGCAAAAAAGGAGGCGCTACCAAACGAGAAGCCTACTGTCGTGAAAACCCATCTTCGTGACATGATCATTGTTCCAGAGATGATTGGTTCTGTTGTCGGAATCTACAACGGAAAGGTGTGTCCCTGCCATTTATCCAGTATGGGGGATTCTCAGTGTTCATGGTTTCACAGGTCTTCAACTCCGTCGAAATCAAGCCAGAAATGGTTGGCCACTACCTTGGGGAATTTTCAGTTTCCTACAAGCCTGTTAAGCATGGTCGCCCTGGTGTACGTACTTCCAGCTTCTCGTCTTTCAGCGACTAACATGTCGCGAACTAGATTGGTGCAACACACTGTAAGTTACTTATTGTGTCCATCGTCATGGGCGCTATTCACCATTCTTCACTCTCGGGCTTGTATAGCATCTCGCTTGTGCGTTTTCTTGTCTCTTTCATATGAACTTTCGAGCTCACGTCCTCCTTTTTAAGTATTCCCCTCAAGTAATTACATGCATTTGTATTGACCTTTTACTGTCACGTCTGAATTGCACCAAAAAAAATAAGCCCAAACTGTACTCACCGAACTCTATTCCGTTGGGTTCTCGCCGAGCAGATAAAAACATGAAAAAGGATCAGTGTCGTGAATTCGGGATGACCTTCGTACGTGATGTTCTCACGTGCTGCAGTTGTATGAAAAAGCAGAAAAGCATGTTTCTGTTGTAGTTGCTGCTTATACTAACTCCTGATGCACATCACGTACATCATCGCGGTAGCCATTTGGCATGCGCCAGGGTGATCACTTTGTTATTTCATGCGGCTACGTGGCAACCGGAGGGTGCAGGGGGATACAATCGGGGTATGGCGAGGGTATCATGAATAATTGCCGAGAAGAGAGAAAAAATAGAAAGGGAAAGAGAGCGAGGAAGGGTAGGGAAAGAAGAGTTCTTTGTCCATCTTCGTAAGTGTGTAAACAAAGAGTGGCGAGTGGAGGCGAGGCCAGGTGTTAGAACAAGAAAAGAAAAGGGACGTGGGGTTACAGATATAGTGACGCAAGAGAACAGGTAAAAACAGAAAAAGAAAAAAGATAGACGCAATGTGGCAACGACGACGACTCTAGAGTAAAGCCTTCCCCTCTCCACGCGCACGCGTCGAGCCCCGAGTAAAAAATACGAACCCACTACGTCCGCTGTCGCAACTGTACGGGCGTCGGTGGCCCGTGCACGTTTGGCGCATAGTTGGGCGGCGGCGGCGGCGTTTCCCCACTGGGCCGCGTGAGGGTAGCCGAGTTTGGTCGCGACGTCGGGAGTTGCGGTGGACGTTGCGCGTTCGCCCATTCCACGTCGGACTGCTGTTGCTGCTGCTGGTCGTTCAAGGGCTGCCTTGGCTGGGGTGTCTGAATCATCATGGCGGTCTGCGAAAACGACGCCGAGGCCGAGCCACCGCCCGGAGGGGGATACGATGAAGCGGTGTGGGGGGAGACGCCTGGTTGGGGGGACTGTTGGCGCGATTGAAACCCATTTCGCATGTGGTTCTCGGATTGGGCGGTAGGCAAGCCAGGCCTGTCATTTCGGGATGACGACGACGGTCCTGCGCTACATAATACGTACAGTAGACGTCAGTGATGATGTGGTTCGATACCGAGGCGAAGTTGGTTGACCCACCGTGAGTCCAGTAAGTCTCCAGATCTGTTTAGATGCGCTAGGTTGGCGTTGTTAGAGCTAAACGGCGAAGAGCCGGAAATGGGTGACATCAATGATCCCCCGGCACGGCCACTAGATCTTTGACGCATGTACACCTCGCACTTCTTCATGAAGTCCTTACCGGGCAGCTCCATGCTATGAGCAAAATATTCTTGATCGTGAATAAGCGGCAAAAAGTCTTCCGGAACGGTGAAAAACTCGTCCTGATTTTCCAATAACTCGGTCACCACCCGGATAACGCCAAAGCTTGATTCAAATGCAGGGTCCCGCCCAGCTGAGAAGAGAATGCTTGGCCCGATGACGGTTGCGAGATTCGGAAGGTCCATCTTGCTGCCAGTATCGTCGAGGCTGTGTGCGAACGACGCCACCCATTTGAGGAAGACAAGAAGGACTTCAAGTGTGTCTCGGTGACTTTTTGGTAATATGAGTGTCAGCACATGTAATAACCGCTTCCGGTCCTCATCGTTTTGCAGACCTGAAGCCAGACATAAGGTCACTGATAGGCAATCTACAGCGAGCGTCCTTCGAACGCACCAGCTGACGCAAGCAACAGGCGATGTAGCTTGAATGTCAAGAGAGGATCAGGAAGGTCGCGGAAGAACTGCTTCAGCAAAGCGGCGATCTGGACTGGGTGCTCCGTGCTCCAGTCCACAGAAGATTCGTCGCGGTCGAGTGCGACGATGAGTTCCTTCCGCCGCCGGATGTTGCCCGTCTTCCTGAAGATACCCTCGACCGACATATCTACAATGTAAGACGTGCACATAAGCACGTCGAGTGAACATATATAAGCAGTATGAGGCACCCACCCATCTGTCGCATCGCCGAGATCACATCGTCAATAAAGCTTGGCACTCTAAGAGTGGCTCTCGACGCGCCATGTAATGAGTCGGCACCTTCACGCTCGACAAGCAGTTCCAAGGGAACCCCAAAGAGACCTTTAGTGACATGGTTCGCCATCAGCCGGGCCCTAATAGGAGAAAAACCCAACGGCGCGACGACATACCTTTCTTTTTGATGTTCTTCTTATCATTTCCTTTGAACAGTTTCCCCCAGAACCCCTGCTTTTTCACCTCAACCATCTCCAAAATTTCGTCCAAATCCACTTGGTCGCGCAACGGCGAGCGGTATAATACCACTACGGCGGCATGTCGCACGATCGCGAGTTCGAGTGGAGTCAGCTCTGCGATGTAAGGCACCAAACTCTGCCGCGGTAGCGAGCGGCGTTGCTCCATCGCTTGAGCAGCCTCCGCAATTTGCGGAATATCGGCGAGTGTGATCCCCTCGAGTGTCGGTCCGGGTGGCGGTACATTGCTGAATGGGCCACCGTCCGACGGTACAGCACTAGAAGGTGATGATGGCGTAGGCTCATCGACGATCTTGACATCCGTATTTTTGCGCAAGTAGTTGGGTCGGGGATCGGCGGAAGATGGTGACACCAGGGAGGTGGGGTTTAGGGGAGGGCGGGGAGGGCGGGTTTGTGGGGTTTGTTGTTGCGGTTGTGGCGACTGCTGTTGTTGTCCTGGTGCCTGAGTAGGCCTCTGCGTGCGTACAGAGCTTGCGCCAGCGCCAGGGACGCTCTGCTGATTAATAGGACGCTGACCCTGAGCAGCAAGGGTTGAATCAGTTTGCTGTGACTGCGTGCGCCCGTTGCCCTGTCCAGATGACGTAAACACATCGCTCGGATGTGCAACCTTGCCGCTGGGGCTCTCGACGATGGTGGAGCGCTTTGGTACATGAGCCGTTGCGGAAAGCTTCCTGTCAAGATGAACGCTCTTCATACGCATTATTTCTTGAGAATTACGGTACGGATCATGCTCGGCCTCGCCGGGAGATGTGGCGGTTGCTGTGGATGTAGTATGGGGGTGAGTGCCGCACGCTGTGATGGAGAGAGAAAAACACATACTAGGTGTGAGTGGAATAACCTTGCGCTTCTTGAGGAGTAGATACAGCCTCCTTAGGGCTACGTTCAACAAAAACGCATACTGCTCGAGGCGCGACACAGCCTGGAAACCTGGACGGCAGCCCTGATGCGCATGGTCTGTGCAATAGATGGTGGTCGGCACAGCACCGAACGACTGCGTATCCACCACGCTATCCAGTTGATAAGCGAAGAAGTCCACGTTAGCTGGAGGCCTGCGTGCGGTCGTGATCCTGGGAGTGGCTCCCCCATCTTCGGCTTTTTCCTTCTCTTTTTCCTTGGCTTTGTCGTCCGCAGGCGCAGGCGCTGGTGGTGCCGCAACTTTCCCGCACATATTGCACTGGATGCAGTGCGAATGCCAACGTTGGTATGTGCCAAGGCGCACACAGTCCTCCTCGACCGTGAGGCTGCACTTGACGCACAGGTCACTGGGAGGATTCACAACTGGCACGCCACTCAGCGCAGGGTCGCGTGGAGCGCCGAGAAATGGGGATTCCCCAGCGTTTTCTGGAGCCAAACTACGGAAGCCATACGTGACCCCATTGGTGCCTACATTGCCTGAACCGGGACGCTGGGAAGGAAAGACCTCACCCTTGGCGCCTTTCATCATCCGGCGCGCAGAAGGATTACCGCCTTGAACGGCGAGCAAGTGGAGTTTGTCGAGGAAGGACTGCATTGCCTCACGTACGCCATGCTCGCGTTCTAGCTTGAGTGCGCCCGTGAGCGCAATGCGGATGAGGATCTTAAGATAGTGGGCAAGTCCCGTGACCAGGGCCAATAGTTCTTGGGTCATGCCCATTCGGCGTGTGCCTGTCTCTTGAGTGTGCGACAAGAGTGTGAACAAATCTACCGTTTTTCGGCAGAGCATTCGCGCTTCTCTGACATGTGACATGCCTAGGACCCTAAATGAGAAATTGGTCGTCAAGGGTGCCTCGCAACATACCTTTCATACTCAGCTGAGTAAACTGCCACTCAAGGTCATCAATTGTTGCAAAAAGCACTTCCACGTGGAGGATAAATTTCTCTGCCATGCGGATGGCTTCCAGGTATTGCCCGCTGCTTACGTGTCGTAGCATGTCTGAAATGCATGCTGCACTTGACTCTTCGAATGCTGATAGCACGCTGGCACGAGGGTTAGAATTCTCGTCGAGAAGGCAAGTAAAAACACCGCTGAGAAAACTCACGTCCAGATACGATAAACCTGTTGTTCCATCCTGATTTGCTTTTCCTTCAATGACGTATTCGTCTCCCTCCGCTCTTCCTCCGTGTACGGAGGTTCGGTTATGTCAGGAGGCGCCTCTGTAAGGCTTGTCGGTCGGCGAGAAACGACTTTGACGTTCCAGAACTTCAGATAGGAACCGATCATAATTAGCAACTAGAAGTGTGCCGTGGCCGAGGGTAACCACAGACCTTGTTGATCATGTAACACTCTGGGTGCCAGCACTCATCACGCATATTTCTATTGATTTCCACAAACTGCTTGAGAATGGCCGTATTGCAACCTGCGCACTTGGTGGCAAAGCGCGTAGAGTAATGGTAATGACAGTATACGTCGTTGTCGTGCTCATAATATGAGTCTTGTGGTCCGAAAAGGGTTGGACATATTGAGCATGTGAAATGCTCGACGTGGAACTTTCTGTCTGCCGGGGAGTGAGACGGATCTGGGGTGTCACGAATCAAGTACGCAACGTACTACATGCCGTGATGTAGCTGCCTCTTAATGCCATACCGCATTTCGCGCAGATAAGATTGAGCCGTCGGAAATAATCCCTTTCGCATAGAGGTTGCTGCTTGCCATCGGTACCATCGATGGGGAAAAATTTGGAAGCGACAACGTCGCCGCAATCCTACGAAGAGGTGACTAAGAGCTTGAGGTAGAGAACGTGAGGAAGCTTACTATACACTTGAAACACTGGAGATGGAAGACCGTTCCAAGGGCTCGAACGAACGCGCCATGCATGGGGAGTCCACAAGCGGAGCATAATCTGAGGAGGGACAAGGATCGCTTCTGTTAGAGAACAGTGACGAGTAGAGAGAAAGATGTGTAACATGTCTGGCAAAAGACTCACGAGACCAAGGTAGCGCTACTAGAAGAGAGGACGGAAGGAACTAGACGGTTATCTGCAAGGTGAGGGAGGTTGTGAGGACACAGATGCTCCGCCCAGAGTCCTAGCAGATTTACCGGAGTGTTCAGACGAGGAAGTCTGATTGCGGTCATGGGAGCCGCTACCTGGGGTGCTTGGGCGACTGGACGAGATGAAGGCCGGGGATGGAGAGACGAAGGAAGAGGAATGATTTAAGTCCTCGCTTCGAGAATGTTTTGGCAAGGAGGGGTCGGACTGGGACTTAATGTAATCAAACTCGTTAGCCGTCCCAAGAGTGGACGCGCGGGTGGGTAGAGCAGGTCTGTCTGGGCCGTTAAGGAAGGACGGAGTGGGGAGAGAGGAAGGCCCATCATGAGCTGGGGAGAGTCGGTGAGGAGACTGGAGAGGGGAATCGTGAGGGTTTGGGGAGAGTGGGATGGGTAACGGATTAGTAGATAGGGAAGGGACGGCGGGCTGATCTTGTGAGTAGCCCATGAGAGAAGACACTAAGTAAGGTCGACGCGACGAGCTGCTCACTCGGAATCCACTCGCTCGGTCGTCTCTCTTCGCACCCGAGCGCTTCCTTCCTTGTCACTTAAAACAATTCCTCCGTTACTGTCACGATGTCACTATCCCGTCACCGTCGTCCGTCACTCTTTCCAACCGCTGCTAAAATATCGCTCAGAAGTTCTTCCATCCGTTTCTGCCTCTTCTCGATCGAGTCCAATCGTCTGGCCCATTCCAAACTTCCCAAAGCCGAATCCTCCTCCTGCGTCTCTTCAGCTGTTTCTGGCTCCCACAATAACCCCGACCGTTCCCCTGGACTTGACACGATCTCGTTCTCGTTCTCTCTGTTCGCCGGAGCAGTCTTCTGTAGCATTGTCCCCGATGATAGCCGCCGACGACTCGCAGGCCCATAGCTCACCCCTTCCCGTGTTCCGGCTTGCGGATATGCGTCCTCCGGAATTGCCTCATCCACGATTAGCGGCTGGAACAACTGCGCTAGCGGGCTTGCCTGCGCCACAGGATCCATTGGCCTATTCAAGATCGAACCAACGCGATGTCGCGCTTGACGTCCAGGAGAACCGTCCGGCTTCATAGACGACATCGATGGTATTCGCTTGCTCCCGACCGACCCTCGAGTCTGCCTGAGAGACCCAGTTCGTTGACGTCCTATTGGTGGTAACGCGCCAGAGTCATGTGTATCTAATGCACTGTCGAGCTGTTCCTCGAGTTCGAATATCTAAGAAACCAAATTTCAATGTTTTGATCCTAGCGGATCGGCAGCAAGCACACTAACCGCGTCGATATCTGATCCTCCACCCGGAAGAAAGTTTTCGAGCAACGCTGTGACATATCCTTGTCGGTCACAGTACATTAAATGTGTAAAGCAACCTACTCCATCGTCTCATATTCCTTGGTAGCGTTTCTATAAAGCGTTCCGTCGTTGCAACGAGCGTCTCTCCGACGCCTACGGACCCTGTCTTCTTGGCTTGGCGCTCATAGAACGCGATCGTAAGCAATATCGGGAAGTTCGTTAATCTGAAGAAACCCATCAGCCTGGAAGCCTAGTCCTGTCAGGTTCGACGACAAGAACCTGATTAAGAACACGTTGACCTGATAGTAGTTAATTTAAGTTCGTGGCATACATCAATGACATAGCAGATGGCAGACTTTATGGAACCAGCGCGGCGTTAGCGTGTAACTTGCAGGAAGGAGGATCCAGAGAGCAAAGAGGTTGATCGGGGGCTGGTATGAAAATAAAGAATCTGCCTTAACGCTGTCAAATGAGGAGATGGTAAGACCATATAGCGCCGTGTGAGCGTTAGAACCGACCCCTCGATTGTTGACACCGCGCGCCTAAACATTGCCTGAGGTAACGGTGAGTACGGCACAATACATGGCGAAAGGACTCAACCTCGGCGGCTGCATCTTCTGATATCGTGGAGAATGTGTGAGAGAGGATCTACCATTATTCAGTCGGATAGGGTTTTCAAATTCTATGCGGATGAGCGTACTGAGACCAAGACTACCGATCAAACCTGAGCGTTAGTAAGCATGCTTTTGTCGCATAGCAACATACCTGTGAGAAGTAAGGTATTGCTCAAACAGGCGTAGGTCACCATCAAAATTGGGCCAATCGTCTTGTCGAATTGAGCTGCCAAGGGATAAGAAATAGCAGTACATAACTCGGGTGCATACTCACGAGCTTTTTCGAAACCAGCTGCGTCAAGGCCAAACCATATGTCGACCATCCACCATGAGATTTGACTGAAACGACCGTGAGCAAATGCTAGTCAACACAACTGGAGACGATGAACAAGTATTACCCTATAGAGTACCTATCGGACGCCTCGGTTCAGCAGAGTGGCGACAACGCAACAGCGTACTCGCACCCATCTCTCGCTTTGCTTAATCTAGAGACAATAATCAGACTTTACGGCTCCAGGTCAAAGTGGTGTTAGCTTACGTCCAGAGTGCGTACAAGAAGCCAGCAAAGCAGAAGACAGCGATGAGCATCAAGAACACAAATTGACTGATCATGGCCCTCAGTGATAATACCATCAAGTTGTTCTTCAGCGTTACGAAGGCCAAGCTAGAGGTGATGGATCGCCTGTCCAACGAACCCTTGAGCGCACGTGTACACGGGACTTACCGAGGGAAGAGAAGACACGCGATAAGCGCGAGGCAGTCAACGCCAACAGTCCTTGCCCAAGTGCCAGCTAACATATACCTTGATCACCCCGCACACTAGTATCAGGGGAAATGAAGCGTACTTGGATGGTATATCCCATAGATACGGAGGATCGCATAAGTGCAAAATATGGGTACTATGGGGTAGCAGATCAAGATGGGACCAAGGATCCCTTATCTTTAAGAACATACTGAATGCTAGATCAAACCCGTTCTATACGCATCATAAATGCTGGGATCATTGCAAATTTCACCACGTACCCAGGTACCTGTGAAGAAAACTGTCGACGCCTTGAGCGGGTGGGGCGTGGTTGGAAACTCGGAAAAAATCACCTCTAATCCCATGTTCTTGCATCGCGGCTGCTTTCTCCAACGAGAAGCCAAGCGAATATATCATGAACGCGACCTCCCATGCGTTCAAGCGATCAACCTCGTTCAGTTCAACCGCGATTACGAAAAGTAGAAATAGAATCAGGAAGCTGCAATTTTCGATATCACGACTTGATCGGTAAGCTAACAGTGAATCGCGCACTTGAAGTACTCTAGAACGGAGCGGATTGCAGGCACTTTGAGGCTGTGGCACCCGTTAGCATAATAAAGTGGCATTTGGCAGGGTAAACCGACCGGTAGTGATCGAGCAATGGGGCAGTGTGTGGGTTGTAGAAATGAATAGGTGCCCGTTTATACGTCTACGGGGGGTAACAGGGACAAGTTCCAGGTGAATGGGTTTTTGATGATAAAATGACATACGTCGGAAAGGATCGAATGGCTACTATCTGCTTGATAGACACATTTGCCGCTGAGGAATTCTTTACGAAAGGGGTGTGCTAGTCAAAGTTTGAATTTACCTCCAGATAGCGTTGATGACCTTTTGGCATGGTGTACTTTTAATGAAACGCTTGGCCTTGCTAATGATTGCCATTTCAATAGCGTTGCCTACTCTATCCTCTAAATCATCGTTCTCTTGTTGAGCTAAATTCAGCACCACTGGATCGGCGCCAGAATAGACGGGCCAACTGGTAACAGCGACAACAGCTAGGTCAAGGAGGTTGTCCCCATACTCGCGTAGACATCTGATGGCCAATATTTCGCATAGATAGGCCCGAGTCCGGGAGAGAGCGGTCGTCGCAAGGTTATCATCACGGAAGAAATGCACACGGTTCAGGAGAAGGCAGAATACGACAGACTTGTTACCGCGGTGCTGAAGATCTCGGTATTTCTCGGCCAATGGGCGAACGAGTGTGTATGTTAGGTCAGGCGCCGACAACTGAAACAGGCATCAGATACTCTTGTCAGGGCGCTCCGCATGCGGAAGGGACGACGGACCGCCTCGTAGGATAATGGTGTATCTGTTGCCGTTAGCCACGACTAATCGTATGCACGACTTGGCGTACCTATGAAATGCTAATAACGATGCATGTTTGGTCAGTAAAAAGACATGCGGGAACGGCACATATCATTAACCACGCACCGTGACATCCTGGAGGAGAAGTGCATACTATCTCAGTGAAATGGTAGGGCGTGAGAAGTTTGACGGACATACGGTCCTAATTATGTGAATAATGGGAAAGACAGGCGTAGCGTCCATGTCTTCTTGCAACAAGAGCTGAAGTGAGTCTGATGCGTTAGGCATCGCTATTAGAGAGGAAATATATGCGTATGCAGGTATGTAGAGTATTTCGCGAGGTGAGGCGAAGGCGCGTGCCAGTAGTCTTCTTGAAACTCCGCAAGCACGCGTCGCGTTCCATACAAGGCCGCATCATATCAGCCAGGGCTCTCCTCCACGCCGTCCTTTCCTTATAAACAGGCAGATGCAGGCCCAGCACGCTGTGCAACAGCCTCAGCCAGTCAAGATCTACAATGCCGTGTACTCTTCGGTCCAGGTATGCGTCCGCCTCCTTTCTTTCTTTCCACGTCGCGTCACGCGTTTGTCAGGTATATGAATGCATGGTTCGGGGCATCGCGGTTATGCGCCGTCGCGCCGACTCCTTCGTCAATGCTACTCAGATTTTGAAGGTTGCTGGCGTGGACAAAGGGAGGAGGACTAAAATCCTCGAGAAGGAAATACTTCCCGGTAAGCATGAAATTGTCCAAGGCGGTTACGGAAAATATCAGGGCACATGGTTCGTCAAATATTTGACAGTTCCCACTTGCTCAGTCGCGGTCTCTGACCTGAACCATCTCTACTTAAAGGATACCACTTGAGAGAGGGCGTGATATTGCTCTCCAATATGGTGTCGCCAGTCTTCTTGCCCCATTATTTGATTTTATACCAAGTTCAAGCTCACTCAGCTCTCTTCCGGCTGCGATGCAGACAGGCAGTGGTAAGCCTGACGGTTGTTTCTTGGACTTGCTTCCATATGTGCTTTAGGTGCGCCAGGGAATTACTTGCCTTCTACTCTTCCCTCTGCGCCTATTATGCCTGGGTCTGCCTTGCGTCTTTTAAACCAGGGACGAGCACAAGGTCTCTTTACCCCTTCGACATCACAACATCAGGGTATTGTATATCCTCCCCCACCCGGAGTTGTTTATCCTGGCTCTCCGTCGCCTGTTGTTCAGGGAGTTTCTCCCACACCTCCCCCAATTCAACCACTCAAAAGGACGCGATCCGACATGGATTCGGGTTCTTCTGTGCCCCCAGATACAATCCATTCGCTTATGAGTGCCCAGGATTTCGTGTCCCAACCAGTGCAATCCTCGATTTCTTTGTCCGGTATTAGTACGGCAGATCTCGCCAGACCATCTTCTGCCGCGTCGGCCCCACAGGCCACCACTGACGATAACCCATACCCCTTGAAGCGTGCCCGTACTGAGCCGCCTCTTATTGGTGAAACGCACCGAGCATCCAACCACATACAATCACAGCCTCCATTACCTCAACTACCTTCCCCTCATTCCGGATCTCGTGGCGGAACAGCTACTCCCCAACCTATCAACGGAACCATCAGGTTTGACGATGGATTGACAATCTCCGCACATGGTCCATACGCAAATGGAACGGCTGAGGCAGAAGACCACAAAACACGCTTCGCATCCAAACCTGCCATGCCTCGCAATATGGACCCCAGCGCGCCATTAAAAGATCACCGACGTGCCGCCATCATCACCGCTATTCTTCAGCATGATGACCCAAATGTAGTCCTCGATCTCATCCGCGACGTCCCACCTGAAAACGTTGCCATGGGTCCCAACGTGGACTACATTCTCGATGAGCTTGGGCACACTGCGTTGCACATATCCGCGTCACTGGGTCGACTCAAAGTTGCAGAAGCGCTCATTGCAAGTGGCGCAGACATTCACCGAGGGAACTACAACGGCGAGACGCCGCTGATTCGTGCCTGCTTGTTATCAAACAACTTCGACCAACAATCATTTGGGACGCTAGTCTCTTTACTCCACCCATCAATCCGGACGCTTGATACTGCGCGCAAATCCGTGTTACACCATGTCGTCGCGCTCGCTGGCGTACGGAATCGTGCCATCATTGCATCTTATTACCTAGAGCAGATTTTTCTCTGGATCGCTCAGAAGCAAGACGGAGATTTCCGCTCAGTCGTAGATCTGCAAGACGAACACGGAGATACTGCACTCAATATCGCAGCACGCGTGGGCAATCGCGGTCTCGTGCGGTCGTTCCTGGATGTAGGTGCCAATCGCATACTGCCAAACAAGCTCGGGTTACGCCCAGGTGACTTCGGCGTCGAGAATGAAGTGGGTTGAAGACAGCAGACATTAAGGGCTTAGCTAATCTATCACTCGTGAACAGGAGCTTGGCGGCGGCCCCCGCGTCGAGGACCTCATCGCGTCTTTACGGTCCGGTCCCTCGGCGCCCGTGCAGAAGAGCCAAGATGTGATAGCAGGTGCGCCTGTCTTTCACCCAGTCCTGATTCTCGGACTTATGCCGCTGTCACAGATATGACGGCCATGATCCAAGGTCTCAGTGCCGACTTCGCTGCCGAGATAAAAACGAAGCAAGACAGCCTGGACGTCACGCAAGCACACCTGCGCGCGGCCACGCGCGAGCTCTCTGAGCAGCGCAAACAAATCCAAGTATGGCAGGGACGCTGCAGCGAGCTCGATCAGGTGACGCAGCGGGTCCGCAACATCGAACGCGCGCTGGCAGACGAGGAAAAGTTCGACTGGACGGGGCGTACCGATCTCGACGGGGGCGACGCGTTCGAGAGCGCGGGCCCTGCGTTCCGCTGGCGTGGACAGAACTCGACCATGGCGGGCCTCGGCGCGCTCGTGGATGTCTCATTCAACTTCGATGCAGAGCCGGCCATCCCGACGGGCGACTCGGTTGCCAGTTTAATTCGGCTGAGGCGACTGAAGACGTGGCATCTGCGAATGGAGACCCTTATACACCAGCGGCTGGAGAGCTTGCGCGGCGCGAGCGCTGAGCGTGAATTTCAATGCAAGAAGATCGTCGCTCTTTGCGCGGGCGCACCCGTGGATAAAGTCGAAGGGGTTTGTCTCTTTAAAACATCGTTGCCGCGCACAGCTGACATCTCATCAGATGCTCGATGACCTGGTGGTTGCTGTGGAGAGCGAAACACAGGTCGTTGATATCGGGCGGGTCTCCGGTTTCATGCAGAAGGTTAGTTTGAACACGTCTTGCGTCGTTACCGCGTCTAAATGTTACTGAATCGCAGGTCCGGGACGGTGTAATTTAGTGATGTCTTGCCTCGGAGTGAATCATAGTAGATGGTATTCTTTGTCAGGAACACACACTGTATTTCATAGCTTGGTGCATCTGTTGTCTCATGTTATAACCTTAACACGCTATTGTCAACAGCGACACGTCATCCGAGTCTGTCACATTCCGCTCTCACTCGCGAACAGCTGGAAGTTCCTATTGTACGTGCCCGACACCAGCAGCTTCGAGTCTGTGGACAGATCAACCGACATGACCTTGCTTCCGTCCGTTTGCAACGTCGTGAGCAGCTGCCAATCGTCCGCACTCCATAGTTTGACCAGACCATCATAACCGGCGCTTGCCAAGTACAACCCTGGGCGGTATCGCCATTCTTGTGCAAGCGCTTCCTCCTTCTGCTCAGCAGTCATGGGCTGGGGCGCCGAATCCTCCTGTCCTTCCTCACCAGTGGGCTGCTCGGAGTCTTCGTCCATCCCATCTGCATCAGCGGGACCATTGGGCTGCCGCCGCGCGATGTGCACTGGGATAGTACCGTCAGAGCGGAAGAAGCGCACGTCGGACACGTTGCTGAGATGGGCAGGGATAGTATACATCGCTTTGAGCGAACGCAGGTCCCATATTCGGATGGTGTCGTCCGATGCCCCAGTCGCGATCTGGTACCTGTGGGGTATCATTAGCAGGAGTAGATACAAGCGATGGGTGCATACCCATTAGGAGAGAACGCCATCGTCAGTATGCCTTCGACGTGTCCGTCAAGGACCATCGCCGTTCGGCCCGTTCGCAGGTCCCAAACACGGCCAATGGCATCAAGACCACTGTGAATGTCCGTGAACACGGATTTCCGGAGACTAACAAATTGCTTACGCAGAGGCAGCGAGAGCGCCGTCATCTTGAAATTCAACAGTGTAAACCTCTTTCGAGTGGCCCTCCTGGAGTAGAAGTTCTTTAGATGTATTTACGTCCCAGAGTCGCCACGTTGTGTCAAAACTGGCGCTAGCGACGTAGTTTCCAGAGGGATGAAAGGCCACCCGACAAATGCGATCTTGATGACCTTTCATGACGGAGATCGGTGTTTCACTGTATGAATTCAGTGAGCTAAGAGAACGACGAGATGTTGCGGGGCGAGCACACCTGTTAAGTGACCAGAGATTAAGACACATGTCACCAGCTCCACTGACTAAATTGACCGAATCAGCACTCTGGGATAGGGTCGCTTGTGGATGCCAAGCGACACCGCCAACTCGATCACCGTGTCCTGATCATCAAGATGAGAGATAATCACAGTACAGAAGGACAATAAAGCTCACCTCTGAGAGTACGGATGGGGGTGCAGGCTGGGACGTTCCATAACTTAACAGAACCTGACCAGCTTCCTGTAGCCAACACTTCGCAATTTGGGGCGATCCGTGCAAGAGATATTGGTCGCTCATCTCCAATTTGTGATCCGAGGTTCGAGAAGGTCTACGAGATGAATCAGCGAACGGGAATTAGACGAACCATAGGTCCAGGATACCTTCACGTCGGCGAAAACGCGTTTTCGAATGTCGATGATTCGACTTAGGGGGAGCTTGCTGTCCAATTTCTGTTGAGCGACGCGCTTTTGGGCTCTGTAAGGAAATATAGCACGAGGAAAACGAGGTAAGCACCTTGATAGCGGCCTAAATAGTAGCAGGAAGGCCCAACCTAGGAAGTGAAAATTCTGCTATGCGCCTGCGCGATTCCAGGAGCTCCAATGAACCTGGAGAGAAGAATTCCTCCGCCTACATAATCGTCGGATGTACAGGTTGTCGGAGAACTAGCGACGTGACGAGCACGCACCTCCTCTTCGCTCTCGGATTCTGACTTGGCGTCTACATCAATAGCGTCTTCTCCTCGTGCCGCGTTGATTTGGGAAAGTACATAGATCAAACGATCGCGTCTGTCTGCTGCCTAAAGTAGTAGCATCTATATTCCGTCAGGCCAGTGGGATGTACCAGACGTACCCGCTCTCCAAAGAGTGTAATTGGTTCACCAATCTCCCGCAAACGTGCTTTTACGCGATTGTCGTCTGTGGGAACGGCCATAGCTCTAGCCTTCTTTTTTCTTTCGAGCTCATCGAGAATGACTTTGTTCTCGATACGAGCTCTTTCTGAACCCAAGTAGTTTCCATCGTCTACGAGGTTTTCGAAAGTGAGGTCGGGCATGTTGTGCAGTGGAAGTTGGGGAGGATGATGTTATATTACATAATCAGAGACATTCGCCGGTCGCGACAGACGCAATCTTCTCCAGTGAGACGCTTGTACAGGGGGACACCTCCTCTTGACGACCGTCTGTCCTCGTCTTTGCTTCCCACTCTAGTCTCTCAATATGGCAGTATTATCATTGCCACTCTCTTTCTCCAACTCCTTTTGGACCCAGGACTATCGGAAAGGTCTTGAGGTTCTCTACGACAAACTCGAGCAGGTAGATGCGAACACACACGTATATCGACGCCGTAGTTCTCAACACCATAATACCCTTTAGGGCGCGTCAGAGAACACTGAGATCCTTGCTTTCATTCGAGTGAGTACCAACTCCTCGCAACACAACCTGGTTCACCGTCAGCTCCTTTTACAGGCCCGAGCCCAAGCCGAGGATGATATCGGTGTTGCCTTGGCAAGCATAACTAAGACTACTTCTGGTACGTTTCCACCTCTTTATATTGGATCATATTTGGACTATTCTGTCACAGGCACCGCTTTTGGCGCAGACGATGGTGCAACACTACTTATGGCTTTCCGTGGGCTACAGTCAGAGACCGCGCAACAAGGTGGCGTCCACCAGGCAATTGCACGCGAGCTCCATCAACTCGTTGCGGACCCCTTCGAGAAGTGGGCCGAAGACTACCACGTGGGTCCCATTCATTTTCGCCCACCCCTATCCTCATTCGATGTTTTTTTATAGGAGAGGACTCAAGTTAGTAGGGCTACCGTTATTGATGGCTACGTCAAGAAATACGAGCAGTCCCAAGTAGAGGTAAAGCGAGCCTGATTAGTCTTCATTCCTCATGCTGAGTCATTCTGGTGTAGGTCATCAAACTGAAAAACACGTATCTATCCAAAGTTCGCAAGGCGGATGAGGCAGAGGAGGAGTGAGCGCATGAACTTTTTGCTCGTACTTCGGCTGAGACGCACTTCTGATTGCAGCGCTAAGTTCGCACCGAACAGCGAACTGACTGACAAATACACGACATCCCCACGTCTCCACCCTCGCGAAAGGCCCGTTAGAACTGCAACTATCTCGGAACGTATTGCACAGAAGTTCAAGGACATACAACGTAAGGCTTCCGACTTGGCCGAGGGTTCGCCCAATGAAGAGAAGTCTCAAGTCCTCTTCAGCGACGACAAGGAGGGACCCAAAGTCGACAAGGGGAAAGGGAAGGCAGTTGAGGAGCCCTCCGGTTCTGTAGTCAACGCGTCGCCTCCTCCTTTATCCCCCCAACTCCCTCCGACCGGCTTGGGCATCAAAGCCTCGTCATCACCGGCACCCCCCGAGCCCCCCGAGCCTATGCTCTTGGCGGGTCTTTCTCTACCACCGGCGGCCGTATCGGACCTTCTCTCTCGCGCGTCCGCTGAACTGAAGCTGCAGTCCATAAGCTTTCCGATTATTGGAGAATATCAATGCTTCACAGGCGAGGACTTTGTTGCCTGGCTCAATGTGAACGTTCAAGGTTTTGGCGGGAGCTTTGAGCGCGCCGAGGAGGCCGCACGGGAACTCACAGAACGCGACGGCCTCTTAAGGCGTATCGGAGATATTGGGAATGCCTTTGAACCTCTGGACGACGCTTTCTACCTATTCCGGCCAAAGGCATTTGAACTCGGCAAACAGGGCACCCCGCACTCCCCTACGAAGCACAATCCCGTTGCAGGCAATCTCATCAAACGCTCGAATAACTTTCTCAACGTAGTCTCCAAGGCGCTTGCCGCTAACGCAAATGGTGAACCCCCGTTTGTGCGCGCTCGTCTTGATGCCGATGCAGCAGACCGCGAGTATCGCATCGCGGTGCGTAAACTTGACAGACAGCGTCTTGGCCTCGAAGAGCGTATCGAAGATACGCTGAAGTTGCTTCAACGCTGGGAAACCGAACGTCTTTATGCCGTCAAGGCAGTGCTGTTACAGTTCCACGGCACGCTCGCGAATCTCCCTCGAGCTCTTGAAGCGCCACTTGAGCGCTCCGCATCCCATATCGCCGCATATTTACCGGATTCCGACCTATCTGCGCTCATTGAACGCTACCGGACTGGCCCATTCCGTCCGCAACCCCAGGTGTATGAAAGTGTGGCGCACGACGAGTCGGATGTATTATTTGGCATCGACTTGAGGAGATGGTCCGAGGGCGGATGGAGCACACTGCATGGAGAAGCTCAGGACAAGCCCCTAGTTCCTCCGGTATTGACCGCACTTCTGGACGGTTTGCAACAAGCATATCCCAAGTTGCCGAACGACGATGGTGAGTCTTATTTGCCGTGCATTCGACAGCATGGGGCTGAACATCGTTCGATTGACACAGAGAGACGGAAAGCTTGGATTTATGAAGTCCCTCTTACTGCAGTCCATCACCTCCGCGAAAGCCTCAATGCTGTTCCTCCTGAGCAACCCATCCCAGCTGATATCATGACCAATTATGATACTCCGGTCTTGGCAAGCGCGGTCAAATTATGGTTGCTCGAATTAGACCCACCAATTTCCCTCTGGGAAGGGTGGGAAGATCTACGTCGCTTGTATCCCAACGGTTTGTAAAGTTTCTAGCTCCGTAGTTTACTTTACTAACAATGGTCTCAGTCGGTTCTGCCACCAAGGCAGAGAAAGGACCTTCCGACGAACATGAACATCTCGAAGCTCTCAAGATGGCGTTGCTTCGTTTGCCGAAAATCCACCTCTACGTCCTCGATGCACTCGTGCTTCATCTCAAGACGTTAGTCTTTGCGCCAATATATATAGTTTACGTACTAATTACGGAATCAGGCTCATCGAGAACACCGACGTAGAGGAGACCGATGAAGTGTATGTGACGAAGCTTGCTTTGTCCATTGGCCGCAGTGAGTTACTGTTGTTGTCTCTTTTGCCTTTGGCTGAAAGTTGCTTAGCTGTTCTGCGTCCGAAGTTCGAAACCAGCGTCTCGGTCCAAGATCGTCATCCAACTGCGTTCTTTGTTGATCTTGTTAAGCATCATGCGAACGTCCTACCCCCCACAATTGCCAAGAAGAGAGCCGACACGGAACGCAAAGTACCGCTCCGCAAACGGACTGCTCCCATCGACATGCGCATGAGCAGATCTAGGCTCTCCGCAGGGGCCATCCCGCCTCCCGTCCCATCCGTGTCTTCAATTGCCCGGGCCCCAGAACCTGTTCCAGAACCTGCCCCCGCCCCTGCTCCCGTCCCTGCACCGCCGCCACCAGTAGCTGTTCAGACAATTCCCCCACCGCCTCCTTTGAAACCCACGCCTGGACCAGAGCCCCCGCGGGTCGTTGCCCCCGTTCCGATTCCTGCGGCGCGGGCGGTAAATCCGGATGTTCCAGCACGGCCCGCTTTTAAATCACCCCCTCCTGAAGATGACGATGTTCCTCCACGGCCCGCCTTTACTTCACCGCCACCCGAGTCCGATCGCGAATCGCCCGCACCTGCAACTGTATCCGCACACGCACACGCGGCACCCGTGAAGGTCTCACCTCCAACTCCCGTGCGACGCAACAGTGGCTCGCCGCGCCCCGGCGCCATGCGCACCAGCAGCCCACGCGTGCGCTCGCCGTCGAACTCCTCCTCGCCACTGGCCGGCGGCGCCGGGCTGCGCAGCCCCTCGCCCGCCGTCTCGCAGAGCGAGGACGCCCCGCTGAACTCAAACCGGGCGTCGCTGTCGCGTACCACCTCGACCGAGGCTTCCCGCGCGGCGCGTCAGCCGCGTGGCGGGCGCCCCCTGCGCGGCGGGGCCGTCAGCTCGATCGTGTCCGGTTTTAATCGTAACTCGGTCGCGTCGGACCCGCGGACGTCGCCCCCGCCGTCCGCGGGACTGCAGCGCGGCGTCCGTGGACGCCCGACGTCGGGTGTCGTTGAGGACAAGCGGCGCAGCCTGACGAGCCTGGCGAGAAGGACGATGGATAGCGATGCAGAGGAAGGCGTCGTTGGGTAAGGAGCCGGGGTGAAACCAATTTGTCGGAGATTATGGACTCGGCGCGCGACGGTATCTGTGCCCTTTGCACCTCTCGAAATCTGTATTTATCTTCGTTCTCCTCCCGCTTGATGTGTTGGCTAGCTAGTTGCTTGAATACCTGCTCGTTTACTTATGATCCTTCACAGAACTGGCCCGCGAACCCCGAGACTTTCAAAAGGATAGACCTCAGCTCGAAGAGCCTCCATATATAACGTCGTGTTTGTTGGAAAGTTAGCAGAGAGGCGTACTTCATTTCCAACCGTTTTCATATCGATAGGCCAATTTTCGGAAAGCCACCGGGGGGGGTTAAGGATAATTGGTAACCAGTTATCTGAGATCCGATCGAAATTAATAAGGCTTATTTTTTTTTTTTTTCGTTACATCGTCTTTTTTCCCCATCGCCCTGTTGTACAAGCTGGTTACTCCTTTGCTCCTTTGTACTTCCTCTCGTTTAGACGCGCTATCGGTTACCTCAACAACCGTGTCCGTTGATGTACTCCGTTAACTTGATTAGCCCCGCCGCGGAAATTGCTTCGCAGCTCGCATGCTTGGCACCTCAGCACAGCTCGAGCCAACGACTTTGGGGCGAATAAGGGAGGTCATCTATTTATGGCGTCTGTCCCTGGGCCAAACCATTAAGACCAAGACCAAGCCGTCCATACTACCTCAACGGGCTTTGATCCGGCATGTTACATTACACTTCGGACCACCTACAAAAATTACGGACACGCTATAGTGGTTCTATCTAGGCGTTAATACAAGTAGTCCAACTGCGTCCGCGTACAGAAGTGGAAAGATCAATGCGGGTTTCATTTTCGCCAGCAACCCATAAATTACTTGGGCGGTGAAGATGTCCCCGATGTATTAGAGGGATCCACGCTAAAAGTTCACCATTATCACCACATATCCATCCCTCGTCACTGATAATGGTGTGGTCAGTGAAGTCAGTGTCTGTTGTAGTTCCTGTCGTGGCGTTTAATATGCGGATCGATCCATGTTCTGATGAGATAATGCATTGGTCGTCTGGGGAGAATGCGAGAGACTCGACCGTATCCGTGTGCCCAGTAAATGGGCCTGTCGCTGTCCCTACGTTCCACACACGAATTGTCCGATCTTCCGAACCTGAGACGATGCGGTGCCCATCTGGCGAAAATGTTACAGACCTGACCCAATTCGTGTGTCCATTAAACGGGCCTGCTACTGTCTCTCCCGTCATGGCATTCCACACACGAATTGTTCGATCTTCCGAGCACGAGACGATGCGCTGGCCATCTGGTGAGAATGCCACAGACCCGACCGCATCCGTGTGCCCAGTAAACGGGCCCGCCACTGTCTCTCCTGTTGCGGCATTCCGCACACGAATTGTTCGATCGTGCGACCCTGAGACAATGCGCCGGCCATCTGGCGAGAATCCCACAGATCCGACCGCATCCGTGTGTCCAGTAAATGGGCCTGCCACCGTCTCTCCTGTCATGGCGTTCCACACGCGAACTGTTTGATCGTACGAGCCAGAGACAATGAGTTGGCCATCCGGCGAGATTCCCACAGACTTGACCCAGTCTCTGTGTCCAGTAAATGGGCCCGCCACTTCCTCTCCCGTAGTGGCGTTCCACACACGAATTGTTTGATCTTTTGAGCCCGAGACGATGAACTGGCCATCTGGCGAGAATGCCACAGACAAGACCGCATCTCTATGTCCAGTGAATGGGCCCGTCACTGTCTCTCCTGTCATGGAATTCCACACACGAATTGTTCGATCTTCCGAGCCTGAGACGATACGGTGGCCGTCTGGCGAGGTTGATACAGACCAGACCCAATCTGTATGCCCAGTGAACGGGCCTGCTGCTGTCTCTCCCGTCGTGGCGTTCCACACACAAATTGTTCGATCGACCGAGCCTGAAACGATGCGCTGGCCATCTGGCGAGAATGCTACAGACAAGATCGAACCCTCGTGCCTAGTAAATGGGTCTGCCGCTGACCCTCTCGTAGTGGCGTCCCAAACACAAATTGTTTGATCGCACGAGCCTGAGATGATGCGCTTGCCATCTGGCGAGAATGTCACATACGAGACCAGATCCGTGTGTCCAGTAAATGGGCTTGCTGCTGTCTTTCCCGTAGTGGAGTCCCACACACGAATTGTTTGATCGGAAGAGCCTGAGACGATGCGCTGGCCATTTGGAGAGAATGCTACAGACTCGACTGAATTCGTGTGTCCAGTCAATGGGCCCGCCACTGTCTCTCCGGTTGTGGCGTTCCACACACGAATTGTCCAATCAGAAGAGCCTGAGACGATGCGTTGGCCATCTGATGAGAATGCCACAGACAAGACAGCACCCGTATGTCCAGTAAGTGGGCCTGCCACTGTCTCTCCTGTTGTGGCGTTCCATACACAAATTGTTCGATCTTCCGAACCTGAGACGATGCGTTGGCCATCAGGCGAGAATCCCACGGACCAGATGGCATCCGTATGTCCAATAAATGGGCTTGCCGCTGTCTCCGAGTTTCCCGTGATGGCGTTCCACACACGAATTGTTCGATCGCGCGACCCTGAAACGATGAGCTGGCCGTCTGGCGAGAATGCCACAGATCTGATCCGATCCGTGTGTCCAGTCAACGGGCCCGCCACTACCTCTCCGGTTGTGGCGTTCCACACACGAATTGTTCGATCGGCCGAGCCTGAGACGATACGCTGGCCATCTGGCGAGAATGCCACAGACCTGACCAAATCTGTGTGGCCAGTAAATGGGTTTGCCACTGTCTCTCCCGTAGTGCTGTCCCACACACGGATTATTCGATCGTGCGAGCCTGAGACGATGCGCTGGCCATCTGGTGAGAGCGCAACGGAATAGACAATGCCCCCGACAGTTGAAATCACCAACTCCGATGATGGCCAATCAGACAATCGCCCACGTTCCACACGTAACATTCGAGGAAATCGGCTGGAATAATGTGTAGAGACAAGAGAATTGGCTGGCGCAAATGGTAGAGCTGAAAGATAGACATGTGGTGCGCTCTTTGCCATGGCCCCCCCGAAATACCGTACGAACAGGGAGGTGTCATCAACAAATGACCTGAATTCCTCTAGCTCCGTATGAGAAACCTGCTGCAATCACGGATATTAGTTGTTCACCTTCTTTACCAGATCAACAATTGAATTATACTCACACCTTGACCAGAGGCCAACCACACGCTCAGAGTTGAGCACGCTGCCGAAGCAAGACCCATATAGTTCGTCAAGCTGAGGGCCTCCAACCAAAAGAGAAGTTTACTTGAGAAGAAAGTCTGGAGTTTTCCAAACAGATTGGCTTCGAAATCAATATGTCCCAAATGATCGCCCCAGAAACGACAGGCATACAACAGAGCAGGTGAGATGTTTTCATCAACGCGCGATTTAAGGTCCGCGACATCCTTGTTGGCAAGATATGATGTCTCGAGATTGCAGATGTTGAATTTGAGGTCTTTAAGCAATAGGCTGAGACAGCAATGGGTCAATTGACGGTGAGCGTCACGAATGTCGATACAAAATTCGCCACTCTTATCTTCATTTGTGAGGAAATCGCGGAATGACGTGTGAAGAGGGACGATGGGAAGGTTTTCATCGGACGAATCGACATTACTCAACAAAGAGCCGAGGCGACGGATCAATATAACAACGGCTTCGTCGTCATCGTCGTCGTCTGAGTGTCGTTGCAGAGTGGTCAGGGAGCGGATACTGTGAGGTTCAATTGCAGCGAGGAGCTGTCCCGCAACAGTGCGGAATAGAAGCCGTGCTTCTTGGTCTGTGATATATCCTTCAAGGACTTCTTTGTATAGCTCATCTAAAGGGCCTTGTCCCTCGCGATTTGCGCCGGGTTTCAGGAGATGGCGTATAACCTTCTTCTTGCTATAGCCAAAGCGACCGGGAGGAACTAGGATAAGTTGACTGGAAACCGCTGCCCACTGAAATAATCCCTCTGCCTTTATTGCCAGTGCGTTGCCATGATTTGTGTACTCGTCCGAAGGGAGCCTCTCCCGAAGAAAGGCGAGAATGTCGTCATCCGTTTTAGCAGCCAGCTCGGAATCCTTCATGTTTCTGGTCCTGACTGAAGGCGCTCCAACGAGCGCAGGCATGATGCTATCGTCTGGTCTGGAGGTGATGAGCACACGGAAGTTCGATGGGAGTCTGATGAGGTTTTTAGCGAGAAAGGTGTGCAATCCCACGCTACCAGTTGCGTCCCCGCTCTCGTCCAGGGCATCGATTACAACAAGAATAGGACCGACAATGTGTAGGTCCTTAAACGGTTCCAGGATAAGATTTTGAAACAGGGTACCGTAGTCGCGTGTGCCGACCCGAAGAGAGGAGTTGTCCTTTACGAGCCTTCCGAGCGCAGTTTTAAACGAAGGGTAGCGGTCGGAGAGATCGCGAGCAAGAGTCGTGAAAAGGTGATAAGCCTCCCGTTTGGATTGCTCCTTCCGCAAAAAGATGAAGGATGATGTAAGACGATGTATTTTGTCGAAGCTACGTGCGATCTCATGCGCGATGCATGACTTTCCCGTGCCTGCTTGCCCGAAAAGAACAAGACAGCGTTCGGAGGCGGGATCATTCACCCAATTGACAATGAAATCCAAGAAGGCTATGCGTGTTCCCGCAAGACAACCCTTGTCAGGTGTGAATCGCGAGCCTTTCCCATACGGGATTTCCCGGATTTTTGCATCTATCTCTGTGAAATCCTCAGAACGATATTCCTCAAGGTATCAGAGCTACGCACCAGTGTTTGAGACTTGGTTAGACACCCACTTCAATTGGGTAGCCATACCGTCAAGCTGACTTGAAATCCGGCCGATATCGGCTGAAATTATTCCCACATTGGCCGAAATTATACCCACATCGTCCAAAATCTGGAGTGCAGTTATCTCTGTGATGACAATGGCCTCATCCAAGAATGCTTTGTGGAGTTCGAGAAGAGTGCTCCGGAAGTCCTCGATCTTTTTGTCGGCTTGGCCGCCAATGTTCTTCAATATTCGCTTCCCTGAAAACTGCATGTTTACGATGGCCACAGAAATGGGTGAAATTTACTTACATAATTGCGCGTTCTTTGCGTATGATTGGATAAAGTCACAGCAATGACACACATGCTGCAACATGAGCGTAAGGATCTGTGTCTGCCTGGGAACACGCTCGATCGTTTTGAAACGGTCTTCCCGGCTCGTAAAATCAAACGCATCGTGCATGGCGCCAAGTAACGTCCGGATGTTGTCGTCACGCTGAAACTGTTCTAAGAGTGTCTAGCATCCGAATAAAATTAACATGGATATTCCAATCCGACATTAGCGTAAACAGATTACCTTGGGGATCGCAAACAGTAGACCATATGCCATCTTTGCATACGGGTGAAGCTGGGATAAATTCTGCTCAGTGAAGGATTGGCAAAAAGGACATCGCACGCACCTCCGCAACTGAGCTCACAGCATCCATTACCCACTTAATCCTCTCGAGAGCACTTTCCAACATATTCGAGAGATTAATTGTCGTTATAGCTTCATCGGCGTCTTGGAGAGCATTCTCGGCAGGTGACATTCCCGCCCGCCGATCGGCGGCTGGCGGAAGGATGTTCGTATCGCTGTGAACTGTTGGAGGTGAGAATGTTTCAGGGCCCGTGGTGACGGTGGATCGAGTGGTGTTTGTGGAGACCTGTGCCATGGAGGACCTCGTAGCTTCTTCGGGTAAATCGTCAACCTCAGTCAATCGGAGATTGGTGGCGTTAATAGCCGGATAGGAAGCTGTTTTTGGCGACACAATGACCGTCAAGTAGAGCGTGACTGGCTCGATCGACTGTCCAGCCTTTCTGTCGCTATTGGTGAGGGGAAAAGGAAAGTCTACACCCAAGATGTTTAGCTAGTCAAACAAGCTAGGTGTCTGATAAGAAACGAACCAGTTTGGGATTCGGCGGGTATCATCTCATGCTTCCCGATAAGGGTATCCCGACGTGCGACCCGCTCCGCATAAAGACGTAGTACAAGACGTGAAGACGGTTGTACAATGCTGAACAAAACCGTCAGCCGAAACAGAGAATTAAAAAGGGGTACGCCTTACAGGGGACCAAGGTTCTCGTTCCACTGCACCGTCGCACCCTCAGTCCGAACGCTTGATGTCTTTTTTTTTGTCGCCTGACCGGTAACAGTAACAAAAAACTTCAAGCCAAACACATTTTTGACATGAGGGACGTTGTGCGCTTGGAGGACTAAAAGCGATATTAAATACTTATCCGGGGGATCAGTGAGTTAGAACTCAAGATCATACCAGTCACTTCAACACGTAGGCTTTCCTGCGATTCAGCGATTCGAGGTCTATCCGAGGACAGTTCTTGATCGAATATCGGAAGACAAAAAAAGGATTGACGCACCCTCTTCCTGCGTCTTGCGATGTTGAGGGACCGGGGCTGGAGTAGTGTGGGTCACTATGAAGAAAGCTATGGGTCAATGGCCATTTACGCACGAATTCAAGGATACTTGCGAGTTCTCCACATCTTGTGCAGCGGCCATACTGGATGTAAGAATGTTTTGTGGTGTTGGATTGAGTAGACAGAGTTAGAGTTAGAGCGTCTAGGTATGCTTCGAGGCAACTACGCCCCGCCAGTGTCTTAATGATGCCTGGCAGGACCAATTCAGGTGTCGCCTCCTACCCAGTCTCGCGCAGACATAAAATGCTCGCGTATGCTCTCAAGAGCCCTCTCCGGCGCATATCCTGACCTTGAGCCCCGCATCGCCCTCGGCGAGCAAGCTGCGCGTCTGTGAGACTGCCACCTGCAGACCGATGTGCTAGCTTTGTAGGATCAGATAGTAATACAGAACGTTGTAGTGAATGGAACAGCTAGTCAGATTATGACGGTGACAATGGCTCCGATTGACAAGCAGGGACAAGTATACTGTATAGGTGAAGATCCTAGACCGCGAACCCGACCCCAGTTTTTGTTGCGGGAATAAAAGAGAAAGAAGCTTTTACAGTAGCGCAATGATTGAATCAATATAAATAACAAGATCGCTCGCTACAATAATAGCAGATTGGGTTAAGATGTCCTCTTGTTTGTTCTTGCTCGTCAACTAACGGTACAATCGGGCTGGGTGCGTCACGATTGTACGTGTATTCCTGCGAGGCCGTACGCACCTGATCCTTATACGAGCAGGCTCATGCAATGGAGTTGTGCTCATCGGTCAGCCCACGATTGGTCTCTGCCGCACAATACGCATGAGAACGGGTGTAGGGGATGAAGTGCGCTCGATTACGCGGGGGTAGGTAATCCGAGAGCGGGTGTGATAACGAGGGATGGGATCATCCACATCGCTGTGACCATCGGACTCGTCCGAGTCACTGCTGCTGGATGTTGCGTAGCGAGCGACGCGGGGGCGCATGGCCGTGATAACATTGGGACCGCTGTGAGTGCATGTGAGTATCGATGGCCTGTTTGTAGTTGGTGCGACGTACGTGGATGCGGGCGCCGACGCCGACGAGGAGGACGGGAATGACGAAGGCGAGGAGAAAGAAACGCTTGGGCGGAAGACGACTTCCGGGTCGGTGAATCGCGGGGTAACGGTAGGCGCCGGCGGATCTTGAGCGGTCGGCCCTGTCGTCGTCGGCTGGAGTCTCGCGCGCTTGGGCATGGGCTTGACGGGGCGCCCGTAGGGGAAGACTTTCCTTGGTGAGGAGGCGGGGCTATCAATTGACGAGGAAGAGTCGAGCGCGGCCTGGCCACTCTTGCGCTTGGTGTCTGGGGGACAGTCCGAGTGTCTGGCCAGTCGGTATCAGGCCGCAGAAGAAAAGACTGGTGGTACGAGCTTACATGGACTCAAGAGAGCGATACACGACCTTGAGGGACTCGAAGCTCAGATTCGCAAGGCGCGCTTCTTCCTTCGCCTTGACGAGTTCGAGGCGCGCGTTGCGCTCGTCGGAAGTGAGGCGTGACACGGCGCTTTGAGCAGCTTCGCAACGGTCCATAAGGAGATCCTTATCACGCTTGAGCGAGCCAACGCGAGCTTTGAGGAGGGTGATCTCCGTGTTGAGACCATCGATGAGTGCGCGGCTGGTGTCCTCCCCGTCCCCTAAATAGACGCGACGCAACGAGGGAGAAATAAAGACGTGATACTTCTTTGGTATCATGGACATGTCGGGGGTGACTGGCACCATCGATGTTCAGACGAAGAAATAGGAGAACACGCTAGTCCCACATACCAATGGGAAATGGAGCGCGACAGGTGGGGCACGTAGCCTCGTAGGGGTCTCGGGAAGCACGGACATGCGTTCCCATGCAGGCTCCGCAGCTAAGGTGGCCTAAATCACAACAGGGTTTTTACAGTTAGACTAAATGCGCCCGACGACGAGCGAGGATCCGCGGCTTACCGCAAGGAGTAACCACAGGGTCACGGAACCTATCGAGACAAATTGGGCACTCTTGGACGACGGAGGGCATGGTGGCCTTGGATGGACTTTGCACTGCAGTCCGAAGGAAAATTAGTGAGGACAATGAGGGGAGAGACAAACCTATAAACGAACGAAGTCACGGTAGCGGTGGCATCGAGGGTGCATTGACCACAAAGGCACAAGCGCCTGGCCGCGGCGATGAAAGACGACCGGAAGCTTAAGGCAAAGTCGCAGACGACGGCGATTGTCGCGTTGCATGCATCATCACCACCACTCGAGCACGTTCCCTACAGGCATCGCGTTACACTCCCCATCGAGGCCGTCTTCATCTGCCTCAAACCGTTCGACCCGTGCAAGAAGTCCTTCTCTATCGTTAGATGATCCCGGTCACCATCACACTTTTGATGCCAACGCTCCTCACTGACCCAAACCAACAGTCTCCGTTCGCCATCATATGTCCGCACTAAAACACACTATCCGCCACCAGCAAGCCCAACTACAGAACCTCGAGAACCTTCTCCAACGAACCCCTCGTCTCCCCCTCACGACCAGTACCAACTCCCCTCCCTCCTCACCTCCCTCCCTCTCTCCGTCCGACTTACCCCCGACCACCCCGAACGGTAAGATCAAGCGACGTTCTAGCTTCGACGTTCTCCAAAGTCTCGCCGGTCCCGATTCCAACCTTCCTTTACCCCGACGCGATCCTGGTTCGCTCAGCCAAGACGGCATCCGCGAAGGCGTTCCAATGGACTTTGGAGCCGGCCCGTCCAGTCAGTCGTACAAGCGCCAGTCCAGTCCTACCCGAACTCTCAGCCGTGCGTGCCCCGATTGCCGCTTCCACTTCCCTCGCATGTCGCTGACAGTCCACTTGATCTCCGCCTCCAGGTATACCCGTTTCCTCCGTAGGTTCGTATATATCGCCTCATCCCCCTGCTATATTATTTTCCACCAACTCCTAATTATGTCGTCTCCACCAGGAAATGCGCGTGCTCTTGCAGACGACGGTGCCCTCAGTACTCCTCCGCGCTCAGCTGGGGCGTCTAGCGCCACGGATGCACCAATGAACTCTAATACCCTCCAACCACCATCTCCGAGCCTCGACGGGAACCGTCGATTGTCACTCACACCTGGCGGTACAACCAAGGTGCTCGCAGATTTACAAACTGGCGTGATTAATGCCCGCAACGCCCTTGAGAATACCAAGGCACAACTGCGTCTGTCTCAGCGGAGCGTCGCACAGCTCACTCGCCAGACAGAAGACTTGAAGGAGGTTAGAGAACGATTACGCCTGGAGAACGAGGGGTTAAACAATGTCGTTGCTAGGAAGGAGCGACTGCTTCAAGAGGTGTGTTCACTACCCTCATTGATATTGACTAAACTCCCTTTTTATTTTGATCGGTTCATGAATTCAGGTTCTCGAGCGTGCACGAAAAGCAGAAACAGAGGCGGTTGCTCTCAAAGCCCAATTAAAGGCAGAGACTACCAGCTCGAAGAAATCCCTCCGTGAGATGGAGGCTGCTTTGGCGGAATCTACCGCTCTTTCATCCAAGAGTGAACGCGAATACATCACCCTGCGCGATTCCCTCAAGGGAATGAAGACCGCTTGGCGTGCAGACGTCGATGGTCTTCGCGAAGACATGCAAAAGCGCGAGGAGCGCTGGCGGAACGAGGCAGAGGTGACCGGAAAGAAATATACCAAGCTACTAGAAGAGAGTAAGTTACGTAAGGCCGACGTGGCGAGCGTCCAGCAGCTGCGAGAGGAGGACGCACGGATTCGGCACGAAGTAGAAGAGGAGTTCCGTGAGCAGATCTATGGGTTGCAAGAGCAAGCACGGAGTTCGGCGGAAGCAAGCGAGAGGGCCGAGAAAACCGCGGAGTGCGTTGTCCTGTCTTTTTATATCCCTGTTGCGTCTGGCTGAGCCACCCCTACTTTCACATAGGCATCTAGCGGGTGAGCTGGCGCGTCTGCGAAGACTCATGCGGTCCGCAAGTCAACCAACACCCGAGAGTTCACCCACGTAGAGCTGTCAGCGTTTGACCCTGCATTCATCTCGCTCTATTATGCGACATGTTCCGTATTTACGAGTGCTTCATTTTGCATATACTATTAGGACCACTCATTACACATCCAATATTTAATCTTTTTTTTCCGATAAAAAGGGATTACAGTGCAGCCGATTCATTCCCACCATGTGATATTGCAGTCCGGCGAGATCTTTGCGTTAACACCGGCAGCCGGATCATACTTAAGTTGAACCGAACACCACTATTGCTGCTAACCACTTTTTTTCTGTCGCGACACCAAGGCTTGTCAGAATGTCCGTCATCTCCACACCTATCACCGAGTTGTTCGGTATCAAACACCCCATCCTTCTCGCAGGTGCGTCAATTTCCGTCCCATCGGGCAGTCGTGCAACATGAATCTGACCCAGCTCACACTTCTTGCAGGGATGAACGTCGCAGCAGGTCCTGAGCTCGCTGCCGCTGTTACCAACGCAGGTGGCCTCGGTGTAATTGGAGGTGTCGGGTACACGCCTAAGATTCTGCGACAACAGGTGAGTATAGCCAGAACTTCCCAAATTGTCCCAACCCGGCGAGCGTGTTCGAGCGCTTAATGTTCGCGAATGGAACAGATTATAGCACTAAAAAAGGACTTGAAGGACCCAAATGCGCCTTTCGGAGTTGATCTGCTTCTGCCCCAGGTTGGTGGCAATGCGCGTAAGACCAATGTACGTCACTCGGTCTCGATCTCGTCCCATTCTGGGTCTCTAAACGCTGAGCACGCTTGATGTCAGCACGATTACACGCACGGTCAACTTCCTGAGCTCATTGACGTGATCATCGAGGAGAAGACGCGCTTATTCGTTTCCGCCGTTGGTGTGCCGTCCAGGGAAGTCGTCGATAAACTCCACAAAGCTGGCATCCTCGTCATGAACGTCAGTCTCTCCCCCTCTCTCGCCTTTGAACGCCAACTGACAATAAAACAGATGGTTGGCCACCCCAAGCATGTCAACAAGGCACTCGACGCTGGCGTCGATATCATTTGTGCTCAGGCAGGCGAGGGCGGCGGCCACACAGGGGATATCTCCGCGTCCATCCTCATCCCTTCTGTAGTCGACGCCGTCAAGGGCCGCACCTCACCGCTTACTGGCCAGCCGATTTGGGTCATTGGCGCTGGCGCAGTGTATGACGGGCGTGGGCTCGCGGCGAATCTGGTCTACGGTGCGCAAGCCGTCTGGGTAGGCACGCGGTTCGTCGCATCGGAGGAAGCGGGCGCGAGCAAGGCGCACAAGCAGGCCCTTCTCAGCGCGGGTCATTCCGACGTTGTTCGCACGCTCATCTACACCGGCCGGCCGTTGCGCGTACGCCGGACGCCGTACGTCGACGATTGGGAGAAGAACCGTCAGGCAGAGATCAAGGAACTCACATCAAAGGGTATCATCCCGAACCAGCACGAACTAGAGAAGCACCCCGAGAAGTCAATCCAGGCGGTCTCGTTCCTATTGGGCAACGTCGCCGCAGTTATCAATGACATATTGCCTGCGCAGACTATCGTGGATAACATCGTCAATGAAGCGGCGAAAATTCTACAAGATAGGAGCAAGCTGGTGAGCGTCAAGGCAAGGCTATAGAATTACGTCGTCGTTCGCCCCCTGCATTTATTTTGGTTGGAGATACTCAGAACATAGTAGCATCCTCATACTGTCGTTGATGTAAAGCATTTCATCTATCCCACGTACCATCATCAATTTGGTCAATATGGTTTTGAATTACTTGGTCAGTAGATACCTTCAGTGACGGTGCCGCAGCCACAATTGCGAGCTACGTGCTATGATACAACGGCAGACGGCGCATTTAGGCTTTTGAGTGGTAACACCTTTGAATCTAACTGGGAGTTTCCTGAGCTGTCATCTCGGAAACATAGAAGATTCCATATGACTGATATAGTGCCCGAATTGGACCTGCCAGGTAGAAGCACGTTAGTCCCTCAAAGGCAAGTAAAGCGTGCTCGCGTGCTCACCTCCTCCTCGATTTCCGCTTTGAGCATCTCCTCCAGAGATGTGTGCGCCAGAACCAGTGCCGACGCGGCGGAGCCCCGACAGCGAGCGCATAATTTTGACCCCAACAACTCCCACTCGTCCGCGCACGCGCCCATGGCAGCCGTAGCAGACATCGCCGGCCGCTCGCCGAGCTTCACGCTCAGTGCCTCCATATACCTCCGCCACCACTCGAGCGTCTCCGGTCTAGGCCACGGCACCCTCAGGTTCCCAAACTGGCACCGCGAGTCCTTGCACACGCGCGCCGCTCGCGTGCCGCCGGCGGCGCCTCTCCCCGTGCCCTGCACAAGCAGTGCGGGAAGGAACACCTCCGCAAAGCCGTCCTCGTCCGCCTTGAGCAGCGCAAAGTCGCGCGCCGCCTCGCCGCACGCCCGATGATACTCGACAAGGTGCCGCACGGCGATGAACGGGACGAGGTCGACCTGCCGCCCGAGCGCGTCCAGCGTCAGTGGCGCGAGCGGGAGCGTGCGCGCCGCCGCGGACTGTAGCAACGTCTGCGAGCGCAGATAGTACGCGACGCCGAACATGCGCAGTGGCTGGCGCGCCATGAGAGGATGCGTCTGCAGTCGCGCTGTGAGCGCGTCGCGGAGCCCGCTGACTTCGTATTTGTCCGCTGCGAGCCACGCTTCCTTCAGGGTGTCTAGTGCGCCGTCGTCCTGCCCGCGGCCCTGCGCGGCGTACGGTGGAGGGGCGTGGGATGGTGAGACGGGGTAGATGGCGTACAGGAGCATCGACAATGTCATGCTGCTCTCTGGGAGCCGGACTAAGGGGAGCCCGTCTTTGTGGTCGTCGTCATCGTCGATGCTGTGTTTGCTGCAGGGACCGGGGTGGGGGAAAGTGAACATATCTCTGAACACGGGGGACGCTTTCGATAAGATGACCCTGTAAACACGGAAGTCGAGGTCATCCGCGGATCGGAGAATGGTGTCTGCATCTGCATCGTCAAATGGAGGTCCATAATCGCGAACTTTGCTTCCACCCATGTAGTAATGACTCGGTCTTCCGGCTTAAGATACTGGTGAGGTCGGTGAGGGAAAGCTGCCTATCGGCGCTATATCAGAGGCTGAAACGAGACTGCCTCGTGGCCGTGAACACAATGTGTCTAAGACCGATGCTCACAATACTCGGACCTACATATGTAACTGAAACAGCCCTAGACGCGTGAAAGTGAATTAGGACATCTTGGTTTTCGCAATATGCTATGGCGAGAAACGTGATTGTATTCATACATAGATATCAAACAACTGGAGAATTGAAGTACTCGTACAACTTGAGATATACTACAGGGACCCATAATGACAACCAACGTCTTGACATTTACAACTTCAGAAGGGCTTGATTCAGGTAATTGCACATAGGTGGAGAAGGTCAAAACGGCAGGACTAGATCGACCTTCAGCAGGGACCATTGAGTGATGTGTTGAGGAAATATGTCAGAAAGTGTCTCACCTTCGAAACTCGTCTTTCGACCTCTTCTCCCATGAGGCGAATAAACTCTGGCAAGGCAATCAAGCTACACCGACAAGAGTTACACGGCCTTTCCTCGTAGGAGGGTTTCAAAACGGAGTAGTCGGCCACTGCCTCCTTGCAAGGATGCTCCAACAAGATGTTGTGAGCGCGTGTTATGTAGTTGTGCCACGGGGTAGGGGCTTCCCAGGTGTATGTGCCCATACCCACTTGGTACCGATGCTTGGGACATTTGGGACTCTGTGAGCATCTATCCTGTACGAAGTCCCACCAGGTCCTGTCTGACCTTGAGATCTAGGTAAGGTGAGTACCAGAGACGGCTTCAGCGGCGGTAGCGGAACAAGTACGGTGGAACTTCCATAATTGATGGAGGGCAGGTCCGTTTAGGTACGGCAACTTGTCTCCGATGATGTCCAGGTTCAATCGATGCTTGAGTGACGCCTTCGCAGCTACACGAGCAGCCTCCCCTAATTCGTGGGAGCACGCAGCACAGAACGCCTCCACGGGGCTGTCTCGCACAACTTTTGACACCGTGAACCTTTGAATGAGATGTTGAGATACGGCGGCCATATCGTATTTTTTAGCCGCCACAAGAGTATCTATCATGTCGTCCAAAGATTCAGGTTCTGTGGCCGCAGACACAACCGGGTAGGCAAGTGTCAATAGAATTGAGATAGTCTTGCTATTCTCGGTCAAATCGATGACAGGATTGTGCTTCTTCGAGATGCTAGCTTCTGGTTGCGGCAGCAAAAACATCGACTTGAAGAAAGAGGATGATGCAGATAATATGACCCTATAGACATAGAAGTCGACCTGGTCGGAACTTCGAAGAATGGTATCTGCGTCGGCGTGGTCGAATGGTGGGCCGAAGGCAGTAGGTGACATTTCTTTTAGATATCGATATCTCAATATCTCAATGCCAGTGCGAGTCTGTTACTCGAATCTATTCAGATCCAAACTCCGATTTCTTTGTCTTTCGCCACGAAGATATAATTTAATTAGTAGGACGCTGATTAAATGTGTGTTTGCAATGTGAATTTCGACGGCTACCGTGACGGTGACAAAGTTCAACTCTCTGCTTATATTCATACATGGGTCTTCGGACAACTAACTTAGGGAACGTACGACCAGGACTAATACATAATGACAATGCCTTGCCACTCGCAACTTCAGGGGCTTAATTCATGTAGTTGCATAGAAGTGAACCACAAAAGGTCAAAATAGTAACTCTACATCGACCTTTGGTAGGAGCCATCGAGTGAGATGTCAAGGAAACAAACAAGAAATGCCTTACCTTTGAGACACGTCTTTCGACCTCTTTTTCCAAGAAGCGAATAAACTCTAGCAAACTAATCAAGGTGTACTACCGACAAGTGGGGCACGTGCTTTCATTTTCCTCATAGAAGGGCCACTGCCCGTTTATAAGGATGCTCCAACAAGACATTGTGAGCGCGCATTATAAAGCTGTGCCACGCAGCGGTAGCATCCCAGACGCCTGCTGAGGGACCGACTGCATAGCGATACTTGTGACAACTGGGTGATCGTGCACAGCTAGTGCTAGTGTGCACAAAATCCCACCAGGAACTGTCTGAACTTGTGATCCAGATAAGGTGCGTACCGGATACGGCTTCAGCAGCGGTAGCAGAACAAGCACGGTGAAACTTCCATAACTGATGGAGACCAGGTCCGTTTGTATCCCGCAACTTATCTCCAATGGTGTCCAAGTTCATTCGATGCTTGAGTGATTCCTTCGCGGCTGCACGAACCGCCTCTCCTAATTCGTAGGAGTACGCGACACAGAATGCCTCTACAGGGCTGTCTTGCACAGATTTTTACACCGCAAACCTTTGACTGAGACGTTGAGATACGGCCACCATATCGTAATATGTGGCTGCCACAAAGGCATCCATCATGTCGTCCAACGACATGAGTCCAGTACTTTCAGTGGCCACAGAAACAACAGGGTAGATGAACGCCAATAGAATCGCAATGGTCCTGCTATTCTCTGTCAATTTTATGACAGGACGTTAATCAGGCTTCTCTGGGACGCTAGTGTCTGGTTGGGGTAGCGAAAGCATTGATTTAAAGAAAGGGGACGATTTGGATAATATGATCCTATAGACATAGAAGTCGACCTGGTCGGAACTTCGAAGAATGGTGTCTGAGTCGGGGCCGTCGAACGGGGGGCCAAAGGGGATAGATGACGTTTCGTTTGAACCCATTGAACTGCACTTGGAGGAGGCCATCTAAGGAAGGGCGATGGCAATCTCTCGTCGTGATTGTGTAGTCATCTGGAAGGAACAACAAGGGCAGTGCCAAAAAAACCAAAGAGCACTCGCTGTACCTACTCCATTATCTTTTTCCTCCACCACTTTGTTCAAGTCCTACTGATGCGACGTCGACTCGACTCGGCTTAGTCAATTCGATGTTGTGCAAACTCGGCGCAATACTCGCCGACAGCACCTCAGACAACGCGATTTCCGTCTCACTCTCAAAGGTACCGTGCACTTCTGTGGGCCTTCCTTCCCGTCCCACCAAACCCAACCGCACAGCTGCTCGCTCATCGCCTCACCACTCCAGCATCTCCGGTCTATGCCACGGCATCCTCAGATTCCCGAACTGGCACCGCAGGTCCTTCCACTCGTCCGCCGCCGCCTCTTCCCGCGGCGGGTGTGCCGCCCTACTCACGCAGGGCGGGGAGGGACACCTCCGCAAAACCTTCTCCGTCTGCCTTGAGCAGCGCAAAGTTGTTCGCGGTTTCGCCTCACCCAGTGGTACTCGACGAGGTGCCGCACGGCGATGAACGAGCCGAGGTCGACGTGCCGCCCGAGCGCTGAGCATGCGCGCCGCCGCGGTCTGCAGCAACATCTGCGAGCGCGGATAATACGCGACGCCGAACATGCGCAGCGGCAGCGGCGCAATGAATGCGTGAATCTGCAGCCGCGCGGAGCTTGCCGATCTCATATTTGTCCGCTGCGAGCGTCCTACCAGTGGCTCTGCGCGGTGTACGGCGGCGGAGCGTGGGGTGGTGAGACATGGTAGATGGCGTACAGGAGCACCGACAGTGTCACACTACTGAGCCGGACTAAGGGGAGGCCGTCTTTGTAATGTGACCATCGTCATCGTAATTGTCATGTTTGCTACAAGGACAAGGGCAGGGGAAAGTAAAAACATGGGGACGTTTTGGACAAAATGAATTTAAATGACTCTGTAGACGTAGTGGTCGAGGTCATGCGCAGTTCGGAGGATGGTGTCTGCATCTGCGTTGTCAAATGGAGGTCCATGATTGCGAACCTTGCTTCTGCCCATGTAGTAATGGCTCGTTACTCCGGCTTACTGATGAGGGAAAGCTGCCTATCGGCACTAGGAGGCTGAAATGAGTCTGTCTCGTGGCCGTGAACACAACGCGCCCAGGACCGGAGCTCAGATTGCTCAGTTCTAAAGATGCAATGTAAACAAGAGCCCTCTTGGTATTTACGATGTGAATATTTGAGGCTTAAAGTTGCACTGGAAGCGGGAAATGTAAGCAGAAGTAGGTCTGCGCGACCACGTAGAAGATCTTGAGAACAGAGAAGACCATTTCCGGATCCGGCGAACACCATCTGCAGCGGTCCCGATTGGTCAGGGTGTCCAAGCTGCTCACTGGCACCTGGTTCATCCCGGTTGATTACTTACGTCTCGCTCGCTCTTCAATACGTTCAATAGATTATCGTTGAATAGCACTGTTTGCGTTGCGGGGTCATCAGCCATGTCATAGGCGCCGTGCGAGCTCCGGCCTACTAGTCACCGGTCCTGTCCCTCTTTGTGTGGCAGTCATCCACGAGGACGCGAGGCAGTGTGAAGCTTCCCAGCCAAGGGGCCTCCTATTTTCCGTTTGACTCTACATATTTCTGCACTCTGCTATCATTGCTGGCGAATTTACTGTCTCAAGCGCCATGTCTTCCCCCCAGGGTCAGACATCTACCCCATCCTCAGATTTCAAATCGATCCTTGATGCTGCATTGAACCACGCTTTAAGCGAGTACAAGAAGACAACTGGGAAACAACTTCTCGACCATCCGCTCGCCACTCAGATGAAACAATGTGTCTCTGTCGATGCCATCTTAGCCATACTTCGGGGCCAAGCCGAGGCGTTTCAGCAGTTTAGGGACGGTGATCACAGGTTGATGAAGTGGATCAGTCCGGTAGTGAGTATCCTCTACGCCTTTTCTGCCACTTTTGGTGGGGTTGCTGGCATAGTACGTCCCTGAAATCCAGTCCGTGACGACCTAAAGTACCCCCTAACGTTATTGTGCAGGCATTTCCCCCTGCAGGGGCCATCTTTACTGGGATCGGTGTCCTCCTTGCTGTCCGTATCTTCTCTGCCGCTATTCGTTGACACCTCTTAACACCAATTGTATAGACGGCAAGAGATGCAAAAGCAAGCCACGATGTACTTGTCGAACTCTTTGGGCGCATCGAGAGCTTCTTCAAGCGCCTTGGAGTTTATACTCAGATTTCGTTGACCGTTGAAATAGTGGAGGTATTTGTGAAGATCGTGGCTGAGGTACTCTCTATCCTCTCCATCGCGACAAAAGAGGCGAAACGAACACGAGGAAGTGAGTTGTTTCTATGAGATACATTTCACCCTTGACCATTCTAATGTTTGGTCAGAAATATTTTCGAGAAAAATATTGGGAAGAGCAGATATTGAAGACGCATTAAACAGGTTAGATAGCCTGATACAGGAGGAGATCAGGATGGCCATAGCTCAGACTATGAAGGCCACTATTGAGCACAAAGATGGTGCGCAACTCGCTCGACCAGTTACCCGCTTTATGCTGAATCATTGTCCTCCCAGATGCCAAGAAAGCCAACATGGCTATTGCAAACAACATAGACGAAATGAGGTGTCCGTAATCTGCTACTTCCATCGCCTCCATCGTGAACACTGAAACTCGACCTCAGGGAACCAGATAGAGCAGGACGTTCGAAAATGGTTCTCTCCGCCAGATCCGTCAACAAACCACAACACCGCTTGCGAGGTCTACCATAAGGAACCACCCACATGGCTCTTTGGAACCGGTGCATTCAAGAACTGGACATCAAATGGGTCCCTCCTGTGGATCCATGGGAAACGTATGCGTTTTCCTATCATACTTCGCGGGTTAATTCCTGATGATCTCCTTATTTACATAGCTGGCTCTGGGAAAAGCATCGTCTGGTTGGTCATTTTCCGATTATCGTCGCCAGTTAGGGTACTCATGTTGACCACAAGTTCTGCCATCATACAACACATTATGACATTACGTGACGCCGGAAAGGCTACATTGGCGTATTTCTACTTCGATTTTCGGGACGAAGAAAAGCAAAATGTCCGTAACCTTGTCACCTCTCTCATGGTCCAACTTTCAGCCTACTCGAAACCTTGTTGCGATATCATCTACCGACTTTATTCGATACACGGGAAGGGAACGCAACAACCCAGCATTGTTATCTTGATCGATCGTCTGAAGGAGATGATATTTGTTGCAGCTCAACACCCAATTTTCATCATCATGGACGCGCTCGACGAGTGTCCCGAGTCTGGGATGCCAACCCCACGAGAGACAGTCCTCAACCTTGTCAAGGACCTCGTTCATCTGCAACTCCCGAATTTGCATATAGGTGTTACGAGTCGCCAGGAGGTTGACATTCAAACTAAACTCAAGCCACTGGCCGTTAATGCCATTTCGTTCCACGACGGAACCAGACAAAAGACTGTTATTTCCGACTACGTCAGTTCAGTCGTGTCTCTGGATGAGCACATGAGGGAATGGCGGGACGAGGATAAGAGGCTGGTTGTCAAGGAGCTCTCTGAAAGGGCGGACGGAATGTATGGGTATTCCTTCATTCCCGACGATAAAATCACTTATAATATGTCGTCTAGGTTCCAATGGGTATTCTGTCAACTCGAGGCTCTGCGGCACGCTGTCCAGCCAGATATACCAGGAATTCTCAAGGCACTACCAAGGACCCTGGACGAAACGTACGAACGTATTCTGAAGAATGTCAACGAGAAAAATGGAAAACACGCTCGTCGTCTTCTTCACTGCCTTGCAGCTGCAGTCCGGCCGCTTCGTGTCGAGGAGCTAGCTGAAGTCCTTACATTTGACTTTGATACGGCCCAGGGAAGCATTCCAAAGTTCCATGCGAACCGACGGCCCAAGGACCAAGAGGAGGCTGTTCTGTCCATATGTTCAAGTCTGGTTTCCATCGTCGACAGCCGTGGCTCTCGGGTGGTACAATTTTCTCACCTGTCCGTCAAAGAGTTCTTGACATCTGGTCATTTCGCATCCTCAACCGAACACCTTGCCCCATATCACATTCTTCCCAGAACGGCACATACCATCTTCGCCCAGGTCTGTCTCGGACTCCTTCTCCATTTGGACGATCGCAACGACAATAAGTGTGTCAAGGGCTCCCCTCTGGCCGAATATGCAGCTCGGTACTGGGTCACGCATGCGCAATTCGAGGACGTTGCCTCACGTGTGGAGGATGGAATGAAGTCGCTCTTTGATTTGGACAAAACACATTTTTCGGCGTGGATAGGCCTATATGACATAGACGCAGAGTCAAGGGGGAAGTCGCCATCGGAGATACCGAGCCCATTGTACTATTTAGCACTCTGTGGATTCCGTGGGCTGATTCGGTACATCGTTACGAAGCACCCGTGGCAAGTAAACGCTATTGGTGGCTTTTACGGGTTTCCGCTGGTCGCAGCGCTGTTCCGAAATCATTTACCGGTGGCGGAGCTCCTGCTCCAGCATGGTGGGAATGTTGATGTCCGAGACACGAGAAAACAAACTGCGCTGCACAAAACCATAGACTGTCGCGACATGGTAGCTGTCGATGCGGTGCAATTTCTACTCGAACATGGCGCGGATGTAAATGCCCGGTGCGACGACCTCTGGACTCCACTTCATCTAGCAGTAAACGTTGGAGAGTTCTCAGTGGCTCAGATGCTACTTAAGCATCAGGCCGGCGCCAACTCGCGGAACGATGACGGCCAGACTCCGCTGCACCTTTTGTCGAAACGGGAGACGTCTCAGGACCAAGACAATGATTGTGATCTTGCGAAGTTATTACTGGAGCACGGCGCAAATGTGAACGAGCGGGACAGAAACAACGCTACCCCATTGGATTTGGCATCCTACCATCAAAAGCCCGAGATCATACAGGTGCTACTCGATCATTGTGCAAAAGCGAACTCGGAGACTGCTATCGAAAAGGTTGGGGTCCGTGCTGCACAGCTATTACCGGAGCGCGGCGTGGGTGTAAAAACACAACACAAGGATGGCTTGACACCGTTGCATATTGCATCTTACCATGGGAAGTTCAAGGTCGTACGGCTACTTCTTGATCATGGTGCAGCAGCGAATGCAGAGACCGACAATGGAGAGAACCCCTTGCACAAAGTCTCATGCGGCAAATACGAATCCCAAGAAGATGGCGCGGGTATTGCACAGCTATTACTGGAGCACGGCGTAGATGTGGATGTACCACGTACCGACCACTCGACACCATTACATGTTGCGTCTCGCTACGGGAATCTCGCGATCGCACGGCTACTTCTCAACCGTGGTGCAAATGCCAGTGCAAACGCAATGGGTGACCTTGGATCGACCCCCTTGCACAAAGTATCGTACGGCAAATACAAATCTCAAGACCATGGCGTCCGTGTTGCGCAGCTATTGCTGAAGCACGGCGTAGATGTGAATGTATCACGCACCGACCACTGGACACCATTACATGTCGCATCCTGCTATGGGAACCTTGCAATCGTACGGCTACTTCTTGATCATGGCGCAGCAACGAACGCAGAAACCGACAATGGAGAGAACCCCTTGCACAAAGCCTCATGCGGCAAATACGAATCCCAAGAAGATGGTTTGGGTGTTGCACAGCTATTACTGGAGCACGGCGCGGATGTGAATGCACCACGCGCCGATCACTCGACACCATTACATGTTGCATCCCGCTCCGGGAACCCCGCGATCGTACGACTACTTCTCGACCACGGTGCAAATCCCAGTGCGAATGCAGAGGGTGACCTTGGGTCGACCCCCTTGCATAAAGTATCGTACGGCAAATACAAATCTCAAGATGACGGTGTTCGTGTTGCGAAGCTATTGCTGAAGCACGGCGTGGATGTGAATGTATCACGCACCGACCACTGGACACCATTACATGTCGCATCCTGCTATGGGAACCTTGCAATCGTACGACTACTTCTTGATCGTGGTGCAGCAGCGAACGCAGAGACCGACAATGGAGAGCATCCCTTGCACAAAGTCTCGTGCGGCAAATACGAATTCCAAGATGATGGTGTGGGTGTTGCACAGCTATTACTGGAGCGCGGCGTGGATGTGAATGCACCACGCACCGACCACTCGACACCGTTACACGTTGCGTCCCGCTCCGGGAACCTCGCGATCGCACGGCTACTTCTCGACCACGGTGCGAAAGTGGAAGCTTTGAACGACTTCGGCAGGATCCCATTGCACGAGGTGTCACAAGGCACATATAACTCTGAAGACGCTGGTGTTGGTGTTGCGCGGTTGCTACTGGAGCATGGCGCAGACGCGAACGCCAAGGCCAAGTCTGGTCAAACTCCAATAGATTACGCAACCCACAACCAGCGATTCAAACTCGCCCAACTTCTTCTCGAGAATACCGTGAAATTCCGTGCACGAGACCACGAGCAAGCTAGGTAGCGCCATTTTCTCCTCAAACCCGTGCTGAATATTGAATGCCCCGTGAAATAGCAGCAATATATATGCTCGTGACGCGTGACAATTAGCTCTATTTGGGAGAATGTACAGTATATGGTCAATGTGAGATGTGGTAAAGATAAATGTCAATCAATGTCAATCGTTTCGCGATTCCAAAACAAAAACACAAATGACAGACAGACAGGGACACTACAATACATATAGTAACTTAGTAATGGTGGTGGTAATAGTAGTAGTAACAGTGAAACAAAGCGCGACAGTGCAGCAAGTCACCAAGAGAAGAACACTTATGTGAGACCCAAGACCGATGTCACCACGCATACGGGTGGAACTCACAATATCTGCGGTTGGTGATGCGCGTGAACCCCGGGTCCTGTTCTTGCCTATACATCTATAGACGAGAAGAGAGAATTGTTCCAGGACATGTACAAAGTAGGACAACGCAGCACCCCCGCAGAAGCTGGTTTTGGGGATATCAGATCCAAGAGGTTCAGCAGCGGCATCGCCGGCAACAGTGTCAGTTATGTTTGAAAGGTTGACTGGAGTAGAAACGGCAAAATCTTCGAAATCTCCACAAAGGCCGAACGAAACCCATCATCTTTGCAGTGAATGGGGGGAACAAGAGGGGATATTCGTCGTAGAGTGTCGCATCTTTTACGAGGTGATCACAGAGTTCGCAAGAGGCCCGAGTAACACCGGCAATTGCCGAAATTACCGTGTTCGGTATCGACCTTTGAATAATTTGAGTATCTATTCCCTCTGCTCTAAACACCACTCACCCTGCACTCGCACCTGGATCTGCTCCGCCCCCAAACCATACACGGTGTTCAGGTATTCAATACTACCGCCATCTGCCTTTCGACCACTTAGGTTACCTTTACAATCAATCCATAATCGTGGGGGTTTGTCCTGTATCACACACCTCATCGACGAGACCGAACAATATTAAGATTAAGCCATGGTTCTGACCATGCCATCATCTCCGCAGTAAGCACAGAACACATTGTTGGGCTCGGTTAGTCTGCCATCCCGTTCTGGTCTTCCCCCTTCTATTTGCGGCGTTTGGTCACGACGCCTTCTTTTTAATTTGGAACCCGTCCTCTCTGGTACCGAATGTCTCTACCTCGGAATGCGAACGCTCTAGTTTTCCATCACCCTCTTTCACCTCTACTCACCTACGACATCTGTTCTCCCTTATCTATACAGGGTAACTCCGGTGGAAATTCCAGTTCCTCTCGTGCATTCCAGCAACGCTTTTGACCCGATAGCTCAAACGCTCAGTTTATTCCCCTGAATCTACTGCATGTCAGGCCGTCAAACTCCTCCAAGTGCACCGGGCGGCGAGCCCAGCGACACGATGTGCACGATAGAGAACTACACCTTTGGTTCTGGGTGAAGGTTGTTCTTACTGACGTTCATGGGGTGGGCTTTATCAAAGCACGGAGTTAGGCTGGGCGAGGGCAATGTCGGGATAGAAAACCGGAATTGCGACTGGAAGAGTAGGGTAGAGGTGCAGGTGGAAGTCAAGGGGGCAAGTGATCTAGTCAAGAAGTCACCAAGGATGTTTTCTAGTTGTCGCAGCTCGGGCATGCGAATGGACGGACGTATGAATGGAAAACAGTGGACTGATAGCATCTGCACTCGGTCCCCACCCCCAAGCTTTTCATCGTCCGCGTTTTTCTATTCAATAGGGGAAGAGGACGGTGTTGGTTGGGGAACTGTGCAACAGGAGACCATATGAGACGTCGAATAGCAAATAGTATATTATACAAGAGTGATTTTTGGTCTGCTCTATATCCGCGAGAATCGAACTCACACCGCATCCCGATCATGGCTCGGCGCAAACGAAGGAAAAAAGTGAATGGACGTGGATATGGAGAGGAACAGCCTTATCCCCAATCTCTGTACACGCGGATGTCAGATGGACTAGTCATTCGGGACGCTCAGCACGCGCCCGCCTGTCGACATCGAGCTCATGTTGATCAGGAGCAACTCGACCTTGACCAGCTCTGCTACCTTTGTCCACTTCTTGTCCACCGTCTTGACGCCCAGCAGACGGTGCAGCAAGAACAGGAGTTCTGGCACCGTCTAACACAGTAGCCAAGTTCGTTCGTGAGTAGAGTAGGGCGCCTGGTGAATTCTTGCGGGAGCTTGCCCACCTGTCCAACGAGACGACGGTCTGCGCGGCACAGCGTCAGGTCGATTTTCGTGCCGACGCTGATCGGCCCGCCGGGGATCGCGAATTGTAGCTGACGTCTCGGCGTGGGGCAGTCGATCCGCGCTGGCAATGGTTCTGGCCTGTGCTTTCTTCGTGACGATGCCAGGCTGAGTCTCGACCTCCGTCCCGAGGCGGAGCATGCTAGGCATGCTAGTCAGAGTATACCCGCCCGCGACGCCGACTCTGAGTCCGACGACTTCTGCGCCGGGCTTGTCCATGTCGAACGACCAAATCACGATCAGTTGCGGATCCAAGGTGAAGTTCCAACGGGGATCGGGATACGATATATTCGTTCACCGCGTCGATATTATATTTGAGCAGTGCGATGGGTGACGATTCTGTCACAGTGCCTGGGAGGAGGTGAACGATGAACGGAGGGAGCGCGATGTCGAGTACACGTGCTCGAATGTTTTGCTGTGTGGATACGTTTCGTTCGCCGCTGCGGCGTCCATGACTGGCGCGCCATTGGGCACCGTTGCCATTAGGCTCGTGACCAGCCTGTATATGATAAGGTAGCGGAAGCCAGGAACCAGCACCCCTTATATAAGCCATTCTGCCTCACAACTGCAGATGCAGAGCCTACTCTTCTTGGTGAGGTTAAAGGCAATGCCGGAATCAGAAGACAGTCACATGCTGGTGACTGAGAGGATATCAAGTTGAGTGAAAGTGAGTGAGCACAGGAGTGATAGATTTATTTGGAGGCACATGGGGAATGGACAATTCATTACACTTCTGGGCTCTTTTGGAGCTGTATTTTATAGATACAGGTACAATAATATCAAATGGTTTTTTAAAAATGATCAGTAACATGAGTAAGACCTTTGGGGAGCAGTACAGTAAGCTGGGCATCAAAACCAAACCATGGGACAGTTGTGCTTGCCTCTTATTCAAGGCTACAAATTGTCCTTCAGATGGAAAGGGATACATGTGCAAATCTTTGAGAGTATGAAGTCATAGTTTTAATATACATACACTATAGCTGCTTGAAGCAGCTTTCTGAATAAGCCCCAAAGGGGTGGGTCCAAAAATTGAGGTGGGTGAGTTACAAATGAGCCTGTGGCTGAGTGTGATACATGCTGTAACGCTACCACGGCGTTTAGCTCGACTTGAGCTCGTACGAGGGCGTTCACGACTTAGCTGGTGATTGACACGCGCGCAGTGTCTCGATGATCCCGTAGAATACTACTAAGGCGACCCAAAGTACGCGTCCTAGTAACACTAAGGCAACTCCGACTTGTCGCGTCGAAAGGGCCAGGGTCTTAGACTCGAAGGTCAAGACTTACAACAGGGGTTTCCCCTTAGAGGCAAAGAGGCGTAAAAGCCCAAGTGGAAGAGGAGAAGTGAAGTGGTATTGAGAAGAAGACCAAGATAGCGATCCTTGGTCTTCGCAGTCCACTATATATACAGATTGTAGAGGCAGCTTTAAAGCTCCTCTTAAATGTAACGACTACTAGCAGTAATAGCTCGAACCCTACTACCGCTGTACTAGTAATGAGTCATGCTAGCAATCACATGCTAACACGACGCGCTGACTGATCCACATGTCCATGACTAATTCCTACTTACTAACGTAGCCATAACCGTATAGTAAGAGTCCGTACTAATCCTCGTACCGTATTCTGAGTCCTTCTAAGTCCGACCGCGACATCACCCCCTTTTCAGCCGCGGCGCCCATGACGCCGGCGAAGGCGCGGTCCCGACATCCAACCCGCCTGCACTTCTTCGATCCTCTCTAGTGTGTTAGCCATCTCGAGGCGGAACTTACTACGGGCCATCTCGCCTTTGATCCCCCCGAGCGCGGCGGCGAGCTGATGAAGCCGCTGCTCCATCCTCTCAGCCTCGTACGCGTAGGCCCGGTAGCGGTGCACCTCCGCCCGAAGGCTCACGTCGTGGAGCTCGCCAACTGCACGGTCGAGGCGAGGGCGGTCGTGATAACCGCCTGCGAATAGGGTCATGTCCTCTTGGGGGTAGACCTCCTTCCCCATGACCTTGACGTGAGGCTCGGCGTAGAGGGGTTGCGAGTATACCTTCTCGCTATCGGGGACGAGGCCCAGCACAATGGGGTCGGTTCCCATGATGACTTGTACATAGGCAGCCTGGCGTGTCACCCCCTGGCCATCGGTGATGGGGAAGTGGATGTAATCCTCCCCGCGGTTGTACTTGTAACCGTGGGGAGGCGGGCCGAGCTCGGCGTGTCGGAGTCGGAAGAGTGGGAATGGTGGGGGTGCGTCGGCTCGCACGCCACCACGATAGAGGGGACGGCCGTTGGTGTCGCACGCGTACGGGGTTTCGCGCGGGTCGTCAGTGTCGGTGGCCGTAGAAATAAGAGGGTGCTCAGCTGGGTAGTGGTCCGCTAAGCTCCCTCGGACTTGTTCGAGGATTGTCTCCTCGCCTCTTCGCGCTCCTTCTTCGCCCGCGTCCACTCGCGTCTCCTCCGTAGTGCCTCCCGACGCCTCTCCGCCGCTTTCCGTAGCTGCTCCCGCTGCCAGTTCTCCGCCGTCTCCCTCCACTTCTGCTCTTGCCACCGCTCCCAGTCGATTGTCGGCTGTGTCTTGGGCTTCTTCCTCGGTTCGATACTCGACTCGTACCGGGACAGGTCGAGATGGGGAACGCTCAAGCTCTGGGAGAGCCTGGCGAAGCCGATCGACTTCGGCCGTCGTGAATGGCACCTCGTTGATGCGCTGGCCGTCCTGGGAGAGGATCCACCAGGTGGCGGGGTTGTTGGTGTCGTCGTTGTAGGAGGCGGGGATGGTCGACTGGAGGGCCTCGACGACCTCTTGGTAGGTGAGAGGTCCCGCGTTTCGGGCAACGCGAGCGATGGCGTCGGCGGAAGAGGGAACGGACATTGTTGCGAGTAGGGAAGAGATGAGGGAGCCAGTGCGACGATAGTGAAGAGGGGATAAGGGTGGACTTTCCGTTTGTCCTGCTTTTAAGCTGCTTGCGAGTCGGGGATTCAACGATTTGTACTCAGCTATTGCCTCATCTGCGAATACGTCATCCTTATCGACCCACTGATTCTCCGAGTCAGGATACCCCTTCCACTTGATCAGGTATTGAAGGCGTCTTTTTCTGCCGAAATGCCGATGGTCTAGAATTTTCTCGACCTCGTATTCCTCTTCCCCTTCTACTAGATCCGGCGGTGGTCGTTGGAAATTTGGTCCATGTATGAGCGTCTCGCGATAAGGGGTGAGAAGATCGATGTGAAACACTGGGTGTATACTCCACTGCATGGGAAGTTCCAGTTGATAGTTTACCGGTGACAGGACCCTTGTGACTTTGAAGGGTCCATGCCGTCGTGCCGCCAGTTTCGGTGTTGGTTGATTGGTTCGAAGGTGTCGTCCTTCTAGCCATACATAATCTCCGACTCGTAGCTTAGGCGTATCTCGGTGTTTGATCCACATAGATTGCGCCTTCTTGATGAGATCCTGGGCTTCTTTCCGTGCTTCTCGGAACTGTTCTATCCTCGTGGTGACCTGTGGGATAGGGGATGGCTTATCGAGCCAATCAGCGCGTGGGTCGTATCCCATAAGGAGTGAGAATGGGGACTTCCTTGTTGCCTCGTGGGGCCAATTGTTGTGCGCGAACTCCGCTATTGGTAGAAGGGTCGCCCAGTTATCTTGACGCTCGTTTGCCCAGAAGCGTAGATATTGTTCCAACCACTGATTGGTGCGTTCCGACTGTCCGTCAGTTCTGGGGTGGTACGCGGTGGAGATGTTCTGTTGGATTCCCAAGATTCGACATAGTTCTCGTGTGAATTTGGAGGCAAATCGGGGGTCTCGGTCGCTGATGATCTTCGATGGTAGTCCAAACCGCTTGAAGACATGGGCGGCGTAGAGTCCGGCCGTCGCTTCTGCTGTGACTTCCTCATTGCAGGGGATAAATACGGAGGCTTTGCTGCAGTCATGGTCGGTTACGGTCAGAATAGAATCATACCCTTGCGATATCGGGAGCTTGGTGATGAAATCCAGGGCAATAGTTTCAAATGGTAGGGCATCTTCCTTTGGCGTAATAGGTACGAGTGGGGCTTTCGTGGGGCGTGTGTTGACCTTATGACACTGGCACTCAGCACATCCTTGGACGAAGTTGCGGACGTCGAGCTTCAACTCCGGCCACCAGTACCTTCTTTCTACTAGTCTCGTGGTTCGTGCAATCCCGGGATGTCCGTGTACCGGAGGATCGTGGTGGGCAGCGATGAGCTTTCGTTTTTCGTCTATGGATCCCGTGATGACGTACTTCCCTTGTCGGTACCATGCCCCGTTGACACATTTCAGTTGTTGGGGGTCCACCCAATATCGTAGTATGATCTCAGTCTGTGGAGGGTTTTGTTCCGCTTGTACCGTGACCGTTCGTGCGAAGACATCTTCCGGTAGTACGACCACGTTCTCGTTATCTCGTTCTCCTTGGTCATAGTCGGGTCGTCGAGATAGTGCGTCTGCACGGCCATTTTTCTTCCCTGGGATGTGGTGAATTTCGAAGTCGTACTCCATGAGCTCTAGTACTTCCCTTGCGACCCTTCGGCTGATCTTCTGTGGCAGCTTCCAGTACTGGAGGTTCATGTGGTCGGAGTAGATCTTGATCTTGTGTGGTGATCCAGCCAGCAGGGGTCTCCAGTGCCGCAATGCCTTGACTATCGCTAGTAATTCCAGGTCGTATATGTCGTAATTCCGCTCCGCCTCGCTGAGTGTTGCCGAATAATATCCTATCGGGTGTCGCTTGCCATCTTCTTTCTTCTGGAGTAGCACCGCACCAGTTGCGAACCCTGAGGCGTCCACTTCGAGTTCGAATGGGTCGTCTAGTTTCGGGTGTGCGAGTACCGGTTCTTCCGTGACTAGGGCTTTGAGCTTTTGGAACGCCTTGTCCTCTTCGTCCGTCCATCTCCACTCCGTGTCCTTCCTCGTGAGTTTGTTGAGTGGTTTGGCGTGTGTGGCGAAGCCGCGAATGAAGAGTCGGTAAAAATTGCAGAAGCCTAGAAATGAGCGGACGTCACGGACCTTGGTGGGCGTGGGCCAATCTTTGATACCGGAAATTTTTACCGGGTCCATGCGTGTTACCCCCTTTTCAAGGATTACCCCCAGGTAATCCATTCGCGGCTTGTTGAAGAGGCACTTCTCAAGTTTGAAGTAGAGGTCGTGTTCCATGGCTACTTGTAGTACGTCGCGGACCGCTTCTTCATGTTCTTTCTGTCCTGCGGGATCCCTAGTTGCAATACCGATGTCGTCCATGTATACGCGTATGATCGTCCCCTTGGCTTCGTGTTTGATGATCGTATCTCGGTAGATAGTGTTCATCATGGTTTGAAACGTTGCCGGAGAGTTGGTGAGTCCGAAGTACATTACTGTGGGTTCGAAGAGACCGTACCGTGTTTTGAAGGCCGCTTTGTGTTCGTCACCTTCCCTGATGCGTACATTGTTGTACCCCCACCTGACGTCTAGTTTGGTGTAAGTATGGGCTTGGCTGAGGTCCGTGATAAGATCTGAGATGAGTGGCAGCGGGTACTGATTGCGGATTGTGACGGCATTGATCTTTCGATAGTCCTGTACCGGTCGTAGTTTTCCGTCCTTCTTTTTTATAAAGAAGAATGAGGATGCGTATGGGGATTTCGATGGTCGTATGTAGCCCTTCTTCAGTTGCTCATCCAGGAATTCCTTTAATTTGCCGTCCTCTTCCTGTGTCATTGGGTATACCTTGCAGTCGATGGCCGGGGGTGTGTTATCTTTGAACTCGATGGCATGGTCCCATGGTCTGGATGGCGGGAAGCGATTGGATGCTTCTTCGCTGAAGAGCTTTGTGAATGTCTGGTAAGCGTCTGGGAGTTCGACCGCCTCGTGGAACTGCTTAGCTTCGATTGCTAACTCTGTTGCTGTAGTGCGCAGTTGGCATTCGTTTGTTAGTTCTTCCACTATTTCAAGCTTGTCTTCTGTGCGAAGTGCACCGATGACCTGATAGTCCGAATGGGGGTTGATGGATCGTATTACAACTGGAAGCATTTTTTCGTGAATTGTGGCGTATCTCCAGTTGATCGTGGGCTCGTAGGCGGCTAGCCAGGGGTATCCCAAGACTAGATCTTCGTTTCCGATGTCGGTGACTAAGAAGCGAAGTTTTTGTCGTTTTTGGTTAGTCTGGACTTCTAGGTCGATGTAATGGGTGATACTGCCCGCTTTATTTTCGGTATTGTCTATATTCCATATTTTGCGGGGTCTGTCTAGTGCCTGTAATCCAAGACCCATCCTTTTTGCGAAAGATGGTCTTATGAAATTGTCTGTGGCCCCTGAGTCTACAAGGGCTTTGATGTCGGCCATTGAGTAACTTGTGCGAATCGAGACTGGAATTCGAAGCGAACGATAGCGAGTCATGATTACAGAGTTACAATTAACTGCCCTCACCCAGGCCGATGGGTTCAGGCATTCTGAAAACCCTCCTTCCCCCACATTTCTTGGAGAATGAGGTCTTTTACGTCGTCCGATTCCCCCGCTACTCCTGCCAGCCAGTCCTTGGCTCTCTGCTGGGGTGGCGCCGAGCTCGTCGCCCTGGCTTGCACTGGTGGCTCTTCCTGTGTGTAGTAGTCGGTGTCTGCCATTCGACTATTGGTTGCTCGGCGGCGCGGCTGTTGGCAGTTGCGTGAGAAGTGCCCCGTCTGATTACAGTTATAACAGATGACTGTCCTCATGTCTCGAGGCGGCGGGCCTCCTCCCCTTCCATATCCTCCCCTTTGCGGTCTTGGGACGAAGGGGCGGTTCGCATCTCCGACTTCTGCGACTCTTGCGCGTGTTCGATCGGCCGAGGTATCCATGGCGTTTGGGTCATACCTGGGTGGTGGCGGTCCTCGTGGTGGTCCCCAGTTAGGGACTTGTGGTCTCCATCGAGGCTGTGCCGATGATGGTGGGGCTTTTGTTTTGAAGTTGTCGAGGCGCGCTTTCATGTGGATGTATTGTTTTTGCCTCCTTAGCGCGCACCTCTTCCAATCTTCGAAAGTGTGAGGTTCGTCTAACTCGTAGACCTTTGTGAACAGGGCTCGTGGTAGCCCCGCCGTGAAACGATCGATCGTTTGGCGGTCGTTTAAGTTATAATGAGCTTTTCTGGCTAGTTGCTCGAATTTGACCACATACGCGTCAATGTCCTCTCCTATCATCTTGATCCCTTTTTGTAGCTCGGCCTGTGCTTGTTCTTCTTCGAGTATGTTTGAGAACCTTTTGGCGAATTCTGCCGCTACGTGGTTCCACAGTGTTTGGGAGTATTGGCTTACTCCTCGTCGTACTTCCCTGTTGAGCCACTCGAGGATGGACAATGTCCATTCGCTGACGTTGACTCCCTTGACGTATCCCAAGAAGAGAAGGGATCGTCGGTATTCGTTTTGCATGATGGGGGCGTCAAGATTCATCCCCCAGTAGACGTGCCATTGCGTGAGGAATGCTTCGTATTTAGTACGGTCTCCGTCGAAGACGTTCGGAGGTTCACCTGAGAGTCTGTCCGATCCATGTCCTCCTCCTAGTGGTCCTCCTGCTGGTGGTCCTCCTGCTGGTGGTCCTCCTCCTCCTGGCGGTCCTCCTCCGGGTGGTCTTCCTCCTCCTGGGAAGCCTCCTCCTCCTGTTGGTCCTTGTCCAGGGAATCCCCCAGGGAGTCCTCCTGGCGGTGGTGGTGGACCTTCCGGTGGGTCGGGTTGGTCTGGTCCTATCGCTCTGAAGAGTGCTGCGTCGTCGGCCGTCATTCTATGTCCGGTATGTTGGTTAATAGGGTTGAGGATGGCTTCGGCCTCCTCTCTGATGCGCTGCACTTCCTCCCTGGCTTGCGTTTCGGTTACTGTGGTCATGGGGCTTCGAATGTGAATTTCTTCGGGTACTGTGATGTGTAGTGACTCAGCTATATGGGCTAATAGGCTTGAGTCGTCTCCCGTTCCTGGTCGCGCCTCGCTTTCTGTGGCTGTATGCTCTTCCGCTTGTTCTTCGTGGCTTGATTCTGATGGGGCTTGTTCTCTCGGTTGTTCCTCTTCTTCGCTGCTGCTGTCTCCGTCTAGTGATCCCCAATCGTCTCCGTGTAGTTCTCTTGAATCGATGTCACAGCGGTAGTGTCTTCCCGCTGGTCTAACGACGTCCCACCGATTGTCTATTGGGTTCCAAGTAACCTCTGTCCAACAGAAGTTGGAGTAATTGAACTCAACTGGGCGGTATCTGATTGCTTCTCCTGGAAAGTCTACGAAGTATCCGGTGTCTCCTCGATATTCTCTCCACCTAGCGGCGCCCAGGAATCGTCGTGGTACGGATCGTTCTCCTCTGGTTTCGAGGTTGTAGGGTCGAAAGTTTCTCCACTGGTCTCTTGTTGTGAACGCCACGGTTGGTTATCTTGGTCTTAATGTAACGCTACCACGGCGTTTAGCTCGACTTGAGCTCGTACGAGGGCGTTCACGACTTAGCTGGTGATTGACACGCGCGCAGTGTCTCGATGATCCTGTAGAATACTACTAAGGCGACCCAAAGTACGCGTCCTAGTAACACTAAGGCAACTCCGACTTGTCGCGTCGAAAGGGCCAGGGTCTTAGACTCGAAGGTCAAGACTTACAACAGGGGTTTCCCCTTAGAGGCAAAGAGGCGTAAAAGCCCAAGTGGAAGAGGAGAAGTGAAGTGGTATTGAGAAGAAGACCAAGATAGCGATCCTTGGTCTTCGCAGTCCACTATATATACAGATTGTAGAGGCAGCTTTAAAGCTCCTCTTAAATGTAACGACTACTAGCAGTAATAGCTCGAACCCTACTACCGCTGTACTAGTAATGAGTCATGCTAGCAATCACATGCTAACACGACGCGCTGACTGATCCACATGTCCATGACTAATTCCTACTTACTAACGTAGCCATAACCGTATAGTAAGAGTCCGTACTAATCCTCGTACCGTATTCTGAGTCCTTCTAAGTCCGACCGCGACACATGCAGACTGTAACACTTCCACCTAGCACAAGTCCAACTTGGACACTGAAGGGTGTTCATGTTATGCTCCAGCGGGCGTACCTTCCGGAGTCTGGCTACTTGACAGGAAACTTGGGGTTCTTGCGGTATCACAGTGGCGACCAAGACTTCGACTGGTCTATCTTCTGGTCGGATTCTCGAGATCTTGGAATTTGCTGAGTTCTTCTAGGGTCTGGACAATGCCGTAGGCAATGGCGATGAGGATATGCGTAACGCGAGTGGCAAAGAAGAAGAGGATGGTGTGTTCAAGCAAAGGAGACAGGATCGGAGAGGGAATATATATACAGGGGTTGCCTGTATCTGCTTCGGTCTACTTGTAGGCTGGTAGAATACAAGAAGTCAAGCTGAGGGCTATCAGTGAGACTGGGGTGCTACTTATACACTTCCAGGGGGCTTTCAAGCTCAGCCTGGAGTCCGAAACCTAGTACGTATCGTCCAATCGTAAGTAAAACAACACAAGTCAGGGGCATACAGTCACAAGGTCAACAATGGGGTGAAGGTGAAACGGGGTCAGAAGTCCATCAATCAGTGGCTGAAACATACAGTGGACGGGCGCCTCAAGCCACAGGCACTATCAGATAATCCATCAGAAACTAGGAACCATACAGTCCATGAGGCAGATCTGATCACGATCCAGGCACAAGCTCATCTGGATCCTTCTGGTGCAAGTCTTAGACCAGGTCACGTGCCAGGGTCACGTGACGGGTGCTTGTCATCTTCTTCGGCTATTCCCAGGGTGCTTGCCAGCCCGGGTCATGCTCGTAATACAGGATTCCTGCAGGGTCGATACCTTCAGTTCTGGCGGCTGTAACCCATTCGCTGCGGTACTTCTCAGCCATGCTGCACGAGTCGGTACTTGTCATGCGGGGTTCAGGACGGAACGTAACAGTTCATGTGGCTGGGCAACAAGACTCTCTGTACATGGACAAGTTGACATGACAGGATATCCACAAGGGATCCCCTAAGGGATTACTGAGCCTCTCAGGAAATGATGTAAGAAGGCATTGCCTCTTGGTTAGGCAAGCTCTAGCAGAGACAAGACAAGAAGATAGTGGATTGAAGAAGACCAAGATGGAGATCCTTGGTCTTCCAGAGCAGTCTTATATACATATACAAGGCAGCTTTAAAGCTCCTCTCCAATCATCCAAGACCAGTAGTGTAACTAACTCAAACTCTAGTACAGTGATCCTAGGAATCAGTCAGCCAAGTAATCACATGTTATCATACTGTTGAGCAGGCAGCACTAACAGCGAGACAAAGATAGCAAGAAGCTAGGAGACAAAAGCAACTTCAGAGGTAGAAGTAACTCTGTTAGCAGCACTACACACCTAGGAGACAAAAGCACTATAGTAGCATCAGTAAGGTAGTGAGGCTTAGAGTACAAGAGGGCACTTACACTTCAGAGGTAGAAGTAACTCTGAAGTGTGAAGGCGAAAACAGCAGTCCTTATATACAGGACGCTTAGCTAATAATGGTCTGTGCGCACTGGTGATCCAAACAAAATACACCTGGTCTGTGTGCCAGAGGGAGAAATGCCATTGGAGGGCAAAGAACAATAGAGCCGCCTAAAGCAGTTAAGTCCGGTATCTTAGCAATAAGAACAATAAGAATCTAAATAAAGATAAACAATAACCGGTCCATACAAGTCCGGAAGTCCAAATCTAACCATAAGGGTCAGATACCATATAAGGAAGGGAATGACTCAATCATATCCCATGAGACATGTGACTTGAATCAGTCGCATCTCAACACATACATCCACATCCAGATCTGAGACAATCAGTTTATCATACAGAGATCAAAGCTGAGTCATGACAATGCAAGTCAGTGGCAGTGGCAGCAAGTGGCAGTGACAGTGTAACCAACAAAGGCCTGAGTACTGAGTGGCTGCAGCAACAATACAAGTCATGGGCAGTCTTCTTGATGATGCCCCTCCACACATGACCCCAGTACCACCACTCAGGTGAGCTCCACATTCAACTCTAACCATGATGCCACTGCTGCCACCACCAGGATACCAATGTGGCCTGTTTCAGTTCAAATTCTTTGTATAATAAATGCTTTGTACAGTAATCTCCAGGCCTTAGTACTCTTATGAATATATACCACATTTGAGTAAAAATCAGGCTCTGAATGGCCTTAAGGTACTTAGTGGTTGCTTAGCCTTGCTGATGGCTTAGGATGACAATGATCAAATTTAAGTGACAAAATAAGCCGGGTTAAACTTTTGTCGTTTTGCTGATGACTGTGAACACCCTTTGTGGGCAAGTGCAATCGCGGCCACCAGATTGCACTCGTCGACACCAGCTCTGTTCCGACTCATCCCAAAGGATATCCAAGTGCGGAAACGGTCGCGACCGAACAAGCTCGATGGTATTGCAGCAGACACTGGCGCGGGGATATCCGCGGGGTCTAACTTCGGGTTGTCCTCGAGGATATCACCTAGGGTCAACGGGTGTTGAAGCGAGGCTTTCGTGGCTGCACGAGCTACCCCCGCCAGTCCCTGCATATATGCGACACAGAAGGCGTCCATTGGACAATTATTTTGAATAGCACCTGAGTTCGCAAAGCCTTGGTTCAGACGGTGAGACGGAACGGGCCATCTCGTACTTTTTTGGCGGCCACGGCGAAATCGCTCGGGGAACATGGCTCGCCTGGGATGACAGGATAGACCGCCGTCAGCAGATTCGCCAAAACCGCACCGTTCTCGGCCAGATTGATTGCAGGAGGCGAACCCTGGGAGACGGCATCAGTGCCAATCTGCGGCTGTGGCAATGAGAACATGGTTTCAAAGACGAGGGATGCCATGGACATCGCTCTGTGGATACGGAACGTGACATTATCAGAACAACATCTGCGTCGGCGTCGGCGCGGTCGAATGGCGGACTGAACGGGACAGGGGAGGTGATCTGTTCCCGAGTCGGATGTTGTGACTCGGAGGTGGCCATGGCGAAAGTGGTGTGCAGCCGGCAATAAGCCCTCTATACAACAGCCAAATGAGAAAAGAAAGGCCAGTAGTGCCAATAGGAAGCTGGAAAGATCGCGGAATGGTTTCTGTCATTCTTTCCGCCCGTCGGCGAGGGCCGTGCGACGTCGAGGAATAGACAAAGTAACTTCAAGGCTCGTGTAGTGTAATACTATACCGTAGCGTCTCCTGATTCTCCTGCGTTGGGTTTACCAGCGAGATTTGAGATCGGATGTCCAGTCCACATGCGGAGGATTGGAATTGATTAACCAACGAACACAGTACGAAGTGTGGGGAGGGGAAGAATACAAGTACATTTGTTGAACAAGGACTAACAATACATACATGTACACGCCTCTTCAAGCGACGCGATTATGTTTGACGAGTCGACTACGCTTGGCTGTCATCAGATAATTCGACGTCGTCCAGTAGTACAATATCGTTAGTATGACACTTCGTGCTGCAATACTAATTATGATAATGGAGCGGGTCCAAAAAAAGTGAGGGTAAGAGTGAAAGTGGTAAAATACCTAAAGGATGCATAGATATAAACAATGTTGCAATCGAACGCTGGCACGCCAGGATTAAATGCCGAAGGGGGGAGGGGGATTAATTGCAGGTATACAAAGGGAGCACTGGGGGTTCAAGAGAAGAGAAAAGTGGGCACAACAGCGCATTTACGTAGAATGTGTAGAGAAAAAGAGCGGCTCGGATCTCATTGGCAAGACCTTCAACAGACAGTCAGCCACTAAGGACAAAGGGATCAAGGTCGTTTAGCAACTTACGGGCAATGGATCATGGAACGCCAGGACTATGATTATTACTCCCTGACCAAAGCGCGCCGATTAGACCCCGCGCAGTCGACACGATCTCCGCTGCACGTCCTACGAATGTGCCATGCTCGTTCGGGCTACTCGGAGGGGTAAGAGAATCCCTCGCTGACGGTGCAAGCGTCGGCGATTGTGGCTTCTCAGCGAGTACGGATGCGGGCGCCTGTTCTGGTGGCGCAGGAACGGCAACAGATATGTGGCGCAGTACGGACGGCGAATACGTATTCGAAGCTTGGCGAGGGTGTCTGTCCTCCGGTGGTGCAGTGTTCGCTCTCACTAACGTCGGTTTTGGCACGATCGGTTGGGAATGTGGGAAAGGTGACGAGGGCGACAGTGAGCGCTCTGGAGAAGCGACGGGAAGTGAGGAAGATGGAACCACAGGACTTGACCTTGGGGCTGGGGAAAGGACTGGGGAGACAGCTACAACAGCGGCTTCTGGGCTTCGGCTATCGTCAGGGGACGTCTTTCTTTGAGGGCTCGCGCTCGTTTCGCTGACACCCGCCCGATGATCAGTGCGACCGCGACCGCGCTCTTTACTACTCTCCGCGCTCGCACTTTCCCGTCTTGCGCTATTGAGCCCCTGCGTGTACACAGAGTAGATGCTATTGCCAGCAGGCCCCGCTCTGGGACCTGTCGGACTTACGCTTCCCAGTGGAGAGCCGGTCCCACCGACAAGGCTCGCTCTTGACGAAGAATGATCGCGGTCAGAGAAGGAAGAGGTGCGCGTTGCCGAGCGACCGCGACAGTGCTCTACAGAGGATTGTCTGTCATTTGAGAGTGCTCGTGGTGATCGGGATGGCACACCGGGTGGTGTGCGACCACGCGAAGGAAAGGTATCAGGGGGTGAGAGATGAGTGGTGTCCGACGGTAGAGAAGGAGGTGTGGATGTGGTAGAGTGTATCCGTGCGCTGTCGGATTCCGTGACTGTCGACATTTGCTCTGCCGGGCTCGGCGTCCGTGAATGGCTTCGACTACGGGACCGGGAATATGAACGCGACCGCGAGCGGTGACGGCCCTCACATCGCTCTTCGATCGCTCCAGTTTCGTCATTTACTACTACGACCTCCGGCATGTCGACGGCCCGCCCTAAATGGACGCCGAGCGCACCTGTCTCAGGACCAAAATCTGCGCCAAGGTCCGCTTGTCGCATGTTGATAGGAAGATCTGCGCTGAGGACTTGTGCAGCAGCGACCGAGCGAAAGTAGCCATAGGAGTCATCGTGACAGACCATGGGACTCTCCAGAATCGGGGGACTCAATACCCGTGGGATTGGAAGGGCCTCGGCAGCGGGAATCGTAGGAGGTGGACTACGTGAGTCACTGCTCGCGCTAGTACTTGTGCTTGTGCCAGGGCTAGAGCTGAATCGACCCCCCTTGTGCCTGTAAACGTCATCGGTTGAGCTTCCCTCGCCGGAGTTCTTCCTTGGTAATGCATAGCCATTCCCAAAGGAAGGGACATAGACGAGGTTAACAGGAGGGCTGAAAGAGGTGCGCTCGCGCCCGCCGAGATCTGTGACGACAAAGTGGTTACCGACGCCAGTCGTCTTGAGAAGTGTCGGCGCGATCGGAGCAATAGTAACATGTTCCTTATCGGAAGATCCGGTGCGGACGAGGGGAGGGGAATGAGAGTACACGAAGGGAGGTTGGGCACGACGAGAGTACTCAGCAGCACCTGGGGATCGCGATGAGGATGAAGACCGTGAGCGCCCCAAGGAGGTGCGCATTTCGAGTATTTCGCCCTCTTCATCCGAGTCGGATCCATTATGCCCTTCAGAAAATAGTCCACCCTCGTCAAGGACATCATCAGGGTCATTGAACCCAATCTCAGAGTCTTCCTCGTAGCTGCGCAACAGGGATAAAAGAGAAAAAAAATTAGGATGTATTGAATTGAGTTAACGTGAGACTGACCCGTCATCATATGAGTCATGGTACAGGTCATTGGTCTCTCCGGGTAGGCTACCTCGGCGTGGCTTGGGCGGCGAATCAATTGCGATACACTGCCTCACGAAGGTATTGAAGCTGATGTGTTTCTTCTTTCCGCCGGAAGAGCACGCGTTAAGGTCCTGAGAGCTGCTTGATGTTTCGCGCGCAGAATCACTCGAACCAGAGCGCTCTGCCAGGGTTGGCGCGACTACAGGGTCTGCAACTTCGGGCGATCGGGGTTGACGAGCGGAAGCTATGATACGCGGAGGTGAATCTTTGCGGAATGGACTTTTGCGGGACCAGCGCGCCACGTTCGTATCACTTTTTGTATGCAAAAGGGGGGGACGTGTAGGCGGGGTATGTATTACATTGTCTTGGTCCTCAACGAGCTCAATTTGATCCTCGAGGTCATCGTCGGTATGATTGAAATTTGGAAGAGCACTGGTGAGGAGATCGCTTATGCTGCGGTGTTTCAAAATTGGCTTTGAGCGTAATGGGGACGAGTGCTCGGCGACCGAACTAGGTGGACATTGATCCTGGGCATTGGACGGTTCATCAAATGCCGGAGGGTCAGCACTGGGTTGAGGGAGTGGGTCCCAATCGACAGCTGTGTGGAGAGGGCCGTAAAGCCAAGTGACATCCGAGTCTTTAAGCCTGGAAAGAAAACGCATGTGTATGAGCGTCACATGCCCCAACCAAAAGCGAGAACACGATGACAAAGTGGAGGGAAGGGTTGTGAACACATACCAGTTGAGCGTCTCTGGACTGATGGTTTTTAATTTATTTCTCTGTTTCCACCAAGTCCTCCAACTTGCGTTTTCAAGACGAACACCGTTAGCAATTTCGTTCTTTTGGCGCGTCATATTGCGCCATGAACGCCAAACATCTTCTTCCCGCCATTCATGTGAAAGGTAATCGACCTGACCACGAGGTTGAGTAGATAGTGAAGAGTCATCGGGGATCGCGCTGGTAGTAACAGAAACGAGAAGAACGGGAAGATAATTGGCCATCTAGGCTAGCCAAGGCCGACTGCCCGAGAGAGTGGACAAAGGGGTTAGGGGGACGAGTGGGAGAAGTGTAGGGAGAGGGGAGGGAGGTGCGGTGTTTAGTAGGGAGTCTCGGTGAGTCGTTTACCGAGTGGCAGGGCACTGCAGGCTTGGACCGTTGATCGGACCGCCTAACAAGAAAGAAAATGGAATAGGGGAATGGAGGGGGGGTAATGGAGAAAAAAGTAGTTTTTGGAAGGATGGTAGAAGATGAAAGGCAGAGGCGTTTACGGCTCGCTCGAGCTCGAGGCGAGGGATGACGACCAAACGGCCAAAGCAGAGCAAAGTGCAAACAAGCAAATCTTCTTTTTTTTGTTGGGTCCCGGGCCACCGAATATATTTATTATTATTTTCACTTACATCACCAAATTCGACCGGTTCAACGTCCCCGTCACCCGGCGACCCGCGGGCACGGACCACTACAGCCACTCCAACAGCTGCTGCTAGTGCCTCTGGGGCAACTCTTCCCCCACACGCCGGACACCAGCCCCGCAGTCAAACCAATCCATACCCAGCGCTCGTTTCCCCAGACACATCATATGATGACTCTAACGCCATTCTTCGGAACTTAGTTATTATATTTCATTCCCCCCCACCACTAGCCATTTCCGCTTATAAATGCACTACGTTTCTTTACTTTGGTTCCGGCCGCAATCCCATGGCTACATACATGCTCCGGGCGACCCGCAGCTCTTCTGCCACGGGTATCGAACCACCGTTGCAATGAGTCGAGTCCAAACATGCATGGAAAACTCCTCACCCAGTTGGGAACAGTCTTCCCTCGCCCCTATGCCTTTTCCTGGAGCGTGTCAAGATTCCAAGTCAGCTGCCCGCAAGTAAATCCGAATGCTCCTTACTGAACATCGACCGCTCGCCTTATCCAATAAAAACGTGCGTCGGGTCAAACAGGCCATCTGTGCCTAGATTTCTATTTTCCCGATTTATCCACCTGGGTTTACTTTCTTGGCCCGAGCTTCTATCTATGTGTTATTATAAACTGTTCCGCATCGCCGTCCGGCACTGTGTGATCACCTTGCTTGTCCACCTGACCCGTGTTTAGTACATCTCGTCGGCACTTCCCTACGCCACAGCCACTGATGGCACCCCCGCACGAACAGCCATACGGTTGCCTACAGGAACGGGAAACAGGGATGGCACGACTCCGGTCACTATTGGCACGGTGACCGAGGCTCACTGGATTGGACGACCGATAAAAAAACAATAACTTGATGAGGACCCGTGTGATGCAGCCATATTAGGATGAAACGATGCGAATCGGGTTGCTCATTTTTTGCCACCACGAGGTCCATACCATACTAAGCCCTGGTTCAATCGCTCAGACATTCTTTTCAAGTTCATCACTGCGTCCGAAAAGCTCGTTTGGGAACTGATAACGCGAGATTTATTGGGACAGTTGACTGCCGTAACGGTTAGCTCCCACGTGCATTCATATGGTCACAGGACTTGTCATCACCTATCACACTGCATGCTGTGCCTTTTGGGTTGAAACAGTTACACCAAGTGAACGTGGAAGGTAACGCAGGCAACGAACGCCACGCCAAGTATTCATAGCTACACCCAAGAATTTTGGGTAATACCACGCCGGTACCATACCTCGCAATGGAAAAACTCCTTGTGTCACTCGTCGCTTCCGATTGAGAGGATCCTAGCGAGGAACGCCAGCCTGAGCCCGAGGCATACCGTCTCCACGGGACACCTAACCCCAGGCTTAACAGTCCCACGCACTCTACATGAAACATGTAAACGAGTCTGGGCTTGAAGTGTTCCCCTGTAATAGATCCTAGCGATTTTTGTCGCCGAGGGCGGAAGTTCGGGTGGTCCACATCGATAATGATATCTCCAGATTAGAGGCATTGAGTATCTTTTGTGATTGGAAACAGAGGACAAAAGAGCACCCCCCGCTGGGTCCGGATAATCGTAGGATGAGTGACGCACACACGATGGCGTGTCACGGACTAGAGCTTGCTGCGGCCAGTTGAGCAATCGTTCTCCTCGATGATGACGATGATGCCATAGGGCCACTTCAGTCAAGGAATAAATTCAGGTCATCCCCTGGTTACAGAGAAGCACCTGTTGTATAATCTCCGCCAGATTTCGGTGGGTATGTCCGAGGCCGAGAAGAGAAGCAGCGAGTAGTATGCGAGCCTATCGGTCGCGACTCGGAGCGCGGAGGTACTACTAGGACACACCTCGACCAGAAGTGGTGTGGTCCACGTTTGTCGGATGACGATATCACATCGACATCCCGTCCCCGCGTTGCCATGGCTTCTTTGCACCTCCGTAAAGTCAAGTCAAGGTTTACACGATAGGAAAAAACGGATCTGATTTGGCACATCCATGGACCCGGCATTCATTTACTGCTAGGTGCGTCCGACATCACCCGAGGCGCAGCAGCTTGCTGTTGAGGCGTCCGGTTACTTGATACGACGAGGGGTGTTAAGTCTTGCGTATCCTGAATGCCACGGGGCTCATCTCCCACTTGCGGCATGGACAGACGAGGCCGGGTCTCGAGAAGCTTTCCAAGTTTGAAGACCGTACGGCACTCAAATTCATCGCCGCGTCCCCGACAATATTCCATGTTTTACAGGTCCGAATGGTGGACTAGATCCGTAGGGTTCTCAGGTCCAGGCTTAGGCCCACCCAGGATTGGCATCAGGGGCACGCTTCCTCGTTCTAGCCGCCGGTAGACGTGTAGACGATGAACTTAGAGTAGTAGAGGGGTAAGAGAGGGTGCGTGGCATTGTGCGTTAGGTCGCATGATTGACCAGATCACGAACTTCAAGTTTGTATCACCCCTTGTTCCATTGCGTTTGATGATCGTTTGATGACGCGCCGATTTCGGAGTCACGTCGTTACATCTGCATACCAGGGGGCAACAGTTGATCGCAGTGTGATCGTGGTCACCGACTCGGAGCCGAAAGACAACTTGAAGCAGAAACAACTTCAGGATTATTCATATCAGGGATCAAGCTACAAAGTTTGTTCGACTTACCGCCACCACTACCACCACCAAACAAAAAGGGCAGCCGAGAACGGTCGTGGTGACAATCTAGGCGTCATTCTGCGTTCTATTGCCGCCGCCACGAGTGTCCCCTTGCCATAGATGATAATCTGCAACGGTATTCATCTAATCACCGACCCGGTTCTCTCATCTTGGTCCGTCACGGGATTCATTGTACTCTCTCCGACAGCGCTTTATGGTACCCCCGCATTCTTCGCTGGTGTAGGCATTTTAAATGGAGTATGTATGTTTCCTTATATGGCCGTCTCGTATGAACTGGCAAAATTAGTATAGCCTGCGCTCGGGTACTGTATACACGCTTCCGTGAGCTCCCGCAGGTCTAATGACAAAGGTTAACACTCTGATATGGGGATGAGTCACTTGATCGCGCGCCCCTCAGCTTAGGAGCCTGACGGAGGCCGAGCCTCGCCTGGGTAATGCCCTTCTTACCCCGCCTTTGACCTCGTTTCGTATTGCGCTATACAGTAGTCCAATACTTACGTGATTTCCCTGACCGTGGTACCCACGAATGCATTCTGTAACGTGTAAGGGTATGTTCACTGTCGCATGTTCTCTGCCCAGACTCGCCCACCTCCCGGTTAAGCTTAGAGTTCAGCTCCTTGAACTTATTATCGTGTGAGTGTGCAGGAAGAGGGGGAGTTGTCGGAACTTACGTTGTTGCTATGGCTGCCCCATGGGTGCATCAGCTCGTGGCAAATCACGCGACGAATATCATTGTATGACCTGAAGCTCGCTCTTAGACGGCGTTTGATAGTCTGTCTGACATTCGCATTTCGTGCAGTGCCAGTTCGGTGAGTAGCCCAACAGACAGTTTGATGAGTTGGCATCATATGTTGATGAAACATATAATTCAGATGGTAATTACTGGGAGATTTCCAGAGCGGTGCTATGGTTGGGTAAGCGTGGGAGGAGTTCCAGAAGGTGAATGCTGTTGGGCCTCGCTACAGCCATACCCACCGAGCACGTCTAGATAGGGTCATGAGCACTCTGGACAATGAATAATATGAATACGGACATTGACGGTGACTCGGTACTGGACGTATGTTCTCGGATTATCTGTTCTCGGCGTCTTCGCTCGTTCAGTAGACATTGGCCAGCGCCAAGCTCTTGATCCGTAGAGTCCAACATGGTAACTTTCACGGAATAGGCTGGCATCTCCCCTCACTCTTGTGGAGAAGCTTCTAGTGAGAGGCGGGGATAGCTACACGGTATTCTAGACGAGCATGAAGAACAGACGTGTCGCCGCAAGCATCTTCATCTTCAAGATGAATAAACAAGGTTAGGGTAAGATTAGTCACTAGACATCGGACGCAAACGGAGGTGAGTTGTGATGAATCGCGAGATCTCGGTCGATCGACACATTGGCCCGATCCGTGACTGTCACTGCCTCCTCCGCAAAATCCCTGTGCCGTGGTTTCAATGACCCCCAAAACAACCCAATCTTCGTACGACAGCAAAGCTTCATTCCCCTCAATTCGTTCTCCCAACTCGGTATCCACCCGCCGCGCTCCCGGTTCTGTCCTAGTCTATCTTCTGCCGCCCGCACCCGCAATATAAAACTCTGTCCGCATTCCTGTGTCTGACCTGTTTATCAAATCCTTCCAATGTCCACCTGCGCCATCTGCCTCGACACCCTCAAGTCACCTGTGGCCCTCCCCTGCGGTACGTACATCCCTCTGGCTTCCTTACCGTCAGTGTTAACATATCCATCCTAGGACATGTGTACTGCCACTCCTGCATATCAGAAGCTATCAAAGCTACCGCGGGGCCATCCTCACCTATTACTTGTTGCCCGACGTGTCGTGAACCGGTTTCGATAGGTGCGTCATTCTCGTCTGTCGGTACTACCGGCCTCTCCTCATCTACCCAACTCAGTTACCCCAAATCCCCTCCTCATACCGTCGCATCTACGACCATATGTTTTGCCTCCTTTCCGCCGCCTGTACTTGAATGCGCCTCCCGTCGATCCCTCCTCTTCCTCCTCTTCTAGTACCTCAGCAGACGAGGTAGAAAGGATCACGGCGCGATTGCACATGGAAAATGCCATTCTGAGACAAAGCTGCCACGCGTGGCGTGCCCGCGCCAACGCACACGTAGCTGCCCACGTAGGACTGAGCACACTGGCCCGTCTGGCACAGGATCAGGCACGAATCCTACGAGACGAGCGAGATGAGCTCGCTCGGAAGTATGACGCACTCAAACGGAAATTATCGGATGTCGACCGGTGAGTTCCGACTGAAGCGGGTTTCAGAGTCCGGAGAGCAACGGCTGACTGTTTGAGGTAGGAAACACGAGCCCGAATTGGAAGAGGAACCTGAGGGGGATAGTCTCCGCGATTGGCCCGAGTATCATCATCCTCCTGAGCTCAACGATGGCGAAACGCCTGCCCATACCGATGTTACACACTACGTGACCCACCATTATCCGGCCGAGGACGTGTCGTCAATGGCGGGTACCGAGCCACAGAGGACCTTCAAGAGACGCAGAACTTCATCCCACACCCCGCCCTACCTCGAACATCTATCCAAATCAGCCACATCAACACCAGCGATAGTGATCCCGCATCTAGCGTGTCCTTCCCACCTACGGCATCTGCAAACGCCGTCGTACAACTAGATTTCGGGTGGTTTTCTTTATCGTCGTGGCGAGGACTCATCACTTGTGTTGGCAAAATCAAGCAAATTTTACGTTGCGGTTCAATTTGTGTATTCGGGCAGTCATACATTCCATTTACTGTATTTATCGAGCAAGCGTCAGTTTACTTTCCCATGCACACTGGGTGCATTAAATTCGATCTGTGATGGTGTTGGCGTTGATGAACAACAGGCACAGCACCCGTCAGTCTCGGATCTCCCGGTCCGGTTTATCTCTCCCACTCTCATGCATGGGAGCTTGGCTGGGCACTCTACTCCGACCGACTTTGAGCGTGAACACGAACATGTCCACATACAAGACTGCTAGCGGTGTGTTCTTTTTCTCATATGGTCATGTCTAACTTGTGTCCTGACCTCTCTCCTATCCAGGCTTCGTCCTCCCATCCATCCATTCCGCACCGCCCTTCTTCACGTCAGTGTTTACCTGATCCCTTTCATATATCTCGTCCCTGAGCCTCGTTACATACAGCCAACAACCAAACACCGCCACACAGGCCATATTTACGGAACAGTGGACGCGTTTACTCCTTGCTTACGCCCGTCACCGCCGCTTATTCACTTTGCGGCTCGAGGACGCCGAAGTACCGGGTGGAGAATGGGACGAGGTGTTGAGAAATCCGAGAATCAACAGTGGGTTCTATTTGTCCGTCCACGTAAAATCAAAATAACATGAAATGAAATGAAAGGGAGGCTGATGCCTAATCATCTCGCTCACGTACTTGATGTCATCGTCAACAAAGACCTTGCTGTGTACGAACCCGCCAAACAAACGCGGGCGGTGCTACTCTACTGGCGGTCACCCGAGGAGTGGGCCGACGTCCTTCATGAATGGGTCTGTGTGCTGTCGCTCCTCCAATTTCTCTTCTGACGATCTCTCCTTCCTTCCCGTGATCGCGTCTCAAGGCGACAAACACCGGACAATTGAACACGATCCTCACGTTCTACGAGATCTCAGATCCACCCGTGCCGTCCGAACTTTCGGGGATCCCAGAGTCCCTGTTGCGCGGTGCAATAGCGGTGCTTGCCAAGAGCGGCCGGGCCCAGCTCATCAGCATATCGGACGGAGACGGCGTACGCTTCTTCCCACCTCGCAGTACCAAGTGACAGCAGACGCACACAACATCATACAGTATCATTACATCACACACGTTTACTGTATCATAGTTTCAATGACCGCGTTCTTCGCGTCGTCCTTTTCACATCATGCATCGTGTTCGGAAGCGTGCTGCTGTTCAACCATTCATAATACAGGCCTTCTTGACAGCGCTACCCCAATACAGCATTATTACGGATGAATTCTGAGCCAGCGCTCAGCTGAATAACTTACGGGCGACGGGCTGACGTCGCTTACTTTGTCTTCACGCGCACTCGCGGGCCGCACTGGAGCAGGCCCTTTGGCCTTCCCCGGGAATCCAATTGGAGGGGGAGCGATTCCGACCCCGCCAGCTTCCGTGGGCGCAGTCGTGGTAAATTCCAATCCGAGCCGAATTGCGGGCGCCGGAGCGAGGACGACGAGGAGCTCGATCTGAGAGACCGCTTTGCTTGTCGTCCTTGTGATTCAGGTTGGGTAGACGAGTGGAACGATGACAGAGAATCGATCTCGTCCTCCTCCGAAGAGCGATCATCGGATTTTGGGGCGCGTGCACTTTCTTCTTGGGGCGATAGCTGGAATTGGAAAATAACAGATTATATTCGGGGGTGGTCATCGGAAATCACGTCTGTTCCATACCTTACGGCCTTCCGAATCATTGTAAACGTCTAGACGATGCGATCTCATTCCGTCGTATGACATACCAGGTTCAACGATGAGAGACTCTTCCTCGAACTGCGGCTTGTTCGCGACGGATTCTCGCTCTCGGGATTTAAGATCCTTTTTGAGCTGCTTGACCTGAGCACGGTATTTGGTTTCCTGAGTTGATTCGCTGATAGATGAGGACGTTGGAGAAGTTGGCTAGCAGTGAAACGCACGGATGCACTGTGACGTGCGAGGAGAACACGATACCGTTCCCGCTCCTCTGTGCTCTTTTCATCGGCGTCGCGAAGCGTCATCTTTAGCTCTGCGATCTCCCGGTCTTTGGCCTCCAACCTTTTTGAATATTGTTCCCGTTGTTTGAGCTGGATTTCGGTTGTTTTCTCAAAGACAGCACATCTTTCGTCAAGCTCCTTTATTTGCTGTTTAAAGGCAGATATCTGGTCCGGTAAATCTTTGATATTTTGCCATTCCTCAAAAAAAGGGATCAGGGTCATCCAAAACTCTCGCACGGATTTCCAAAGGATTTCCTATAGCCACTGTGGGACATATGTATGAGCCAAGGGGGAGAGAACGCACTTGTGCCCTCTTGCTCTGGATGGTGGCGACATCTTCCATTATCTCTACGGCAAACCTTAAGGTCTGGGGTAATGAATTAGCGTCCATTTTTTTAAGCCGACTCGCGATGTGGGTCGCTTGCTTGATGAAGCCGTCTTCCTCAGCTGAGTCGGAGAGAGTTGCTTGTCCCGCCGATTTATCGTTGCTAGTAGATGGTGTGATAAACAGCCGTCTGACGTCCCCTCGTTCAAAGTCGTCTCTACACTCGGGGCATTTGAGAACACGGGTCATGATGACCCGCTCAACGCATGACGAGCAATAGGTGTGCCCTAGTGGTGATGAAACGTCAAGCGCGAATGTTTGGCTGTGATGCTCACCGCAACGGAGAGAGCGCATGCTCTCGAGCTTGAAAGAATTTATACATACGGGGCATTCCGCGTCGGCCATCTGGTGGTCATAACAAGTGAGCTCCTCTCTCCTGACTGGGATTCCGGGTGGCTCTGACACGCTCACGTGATGGTTAGAGTCGGGGTGTCGCGTGCTGCAATGCAAAATGGGCAAACACTGCAACGGGTCAGAATGGCACTCGTCGAGACACCGTCCAGGATTTGGCGCAGAATCGAGGCAGACGAACAAAATGACGTGCCCTCCCTTCCAGATCTTCCGTCTTTCGATGACTCGAACGATCTCAACGCCACCACCACCACCACCACAGAAGAAGAAAGCCAACTCAACACGTCCTCCCCCATTCAATCAACTCCCGTGCCTTCCTCTGCTATCCGCTTGCAGTCGAATACTCCCAGTACTGCCCGCTTTGCACAATCCATCGCTAGTCGCGCCAGTCGATCTGGATCGGCTTTTTCCTCGTCGGCTGGCAGTTCATTCAAGCCAACAGCATCTACCCAGAGAACCAACATCAGCTTTGATGATGTCAGTGCAATACCGCCGTATCCACCGCCGAACAGGGTAGGCTTGGACGAGGCAGAAATTAACGAAGATGGTCTCGACGACGACTTGTCATTAGCAGAGGCGCTGCAACCTCTCAGTCACGTCGGGTCTCCGTTTTCACCTGAGGACGCAGCTGGGGACGGGCACTCAAACTCCGTGAAGTACAACTACTCTGTTAGTCTCAGGTCAGAGCCTAAGGTACGCAGCGTCCTTAGTTTAAATTGAGGTCACCATTCAACTTATGGTTATATAGCCCAGCCCTTTGGACAAGATGCGAAATGTCTCATTTCGTAAACCAATACAACGCATTCGTACACCGTCTCTCACACAGACACTTTCGTCGCCCTCATCACCCTCGAATTCTACACCTCATTCTAGCAGGTCTGCTGGACCAACACATGCGGACGATGCTCCGTCTCTCAGCATACTTTCAATACCGCCACCACCCCACGACTCTGATGGCGAGCCTACCTCTCCGGGCGATTTCCCACTTCCGAGCGATACCTCTGGATCACGAAATTTGGAGCAGGATTTGGAGCAGGCGCTCGCCGGGAACGATGACCATACCGCCCCCGAAGAAACGGCACAGGCCAACAGCGCCGCCGACTCTGACGAGCTTCCAGACGATCCAGGACCTACCTTTTCCTCCGAGGAACCAACACCCCACCCTTCTGCTACCCCAGTCTTCGCCTCATCTAATCGCGCAGACACGCTGTCTCTTCCCACAGTCTCGGTAGCGGCATCATCTCCGGGTCCATCTGTCATGTTTACACCGACTCCTGCATTTCCGCCACGTCCCCGACCGCGCTTCTTCGCGCCCGGCCTGCCTTCGACGCCGGCAGTCGCGTCCGAACAGGGTGACATAGACGATAAGGACCTGGCTACTCCATATTCGCGACGTCGTTCATTCCTCATAGACGTCATCAATTCAACTGCGCGCCCGCGATTCGCACAGCCTACTCCGCGTCCTTCACGCACTGCGCACGCGACTATGCTCGATGAGGAGGACGAATCTACTTCGCCCGATCCGTCTAGCCAGTCCAGTGGTATGAAGAGCGTCGCCGAGCAGTCACAGACGTCGGTCGCCACTATTAAGCCCTTCAATGTGGCTCCGGTTGGTTTCACGCCCGCCCCACGACAGCGGACCCGCACCATGGGCCGCCTCTCTCATCCGCTTGCGAGAGGCTGGACGGCACCGGGATCCGAGTCTGAGGATGCTGGCGAGGGCGTATCTTTTGCCAGCACCGCATCCCCACGGGATCTCACTGCGCTTCCACGCGCCAACGCCTCCTTCGACCAAGTCATCGGTCTGGGTGCCGGTGGGCACGGCATCGGCCGTTTCAATGCCAACAAGCTGAATGCGTATCTGCACGGTCTCAATCGGCGCCTGCAGCAGGAAAGTGAGAACCTAGCGGGCCAGGTTGGACTGCTTCGCAACGAGAACGTCGGCCTTGCCGAGGAAAATGCGGCCCTCGTCGAGGAGGTGGAATTTCTTCGACAGCAGCAAACGTTCACCGGCGGTGCTGGTAGCCGAAGATCGAGCGCTGGACGGAGGCTGAGCGACATCGGCCCCACGTTGGGCGATGTGAAGGAGGACGCGGGTGGAGAAGGGTGGATGGAAGAAAAGCTGGAGATGGAAACGGAGCTCGCCGAGCTCCGTGCTGAGCTGCATGGCCACCGACGGGAGCGAGACGAAGCGGTTGCGGCGCTCGAGGCTGAGCGCGTCGAAAGATCAAGAGACAAGGAACGCTGGCGCGAACGCATGGTCGAGGTCGAGCGCGGCGTTGAAACCATCATCCACGATCTGGAGACCAAAGTCGAGAACGCCGAGGCTGCCGCGCGCGATGCGACGGAGAAGGAGCGGTTGGTCAAGGAGCTAGAAAGGGCCGTGAAGCGCGCCGAGGAGGAAGCCGAGTCCGCTCAGACAAGGGCCGAGAATGCAGAGAAAATGCTCGGAGATCACAGCGAGTTGGGAGGAAAACTTCACGACGCAAACGAGAAGATAGCCAAAAGCACCGCGGAGCTGCGCGAGTTGCGGTCTCACGTGGAACAACTCTCGGACGAGGTAGCTGAAGCAGACCACCGCCTTCAGGACGAGCAATCGCGCGCTCGGAAGCTTCAAGACGACCTGGAAGCCAAAGACACACGATTGGGGGATCTTGAGCGCAAGCTTTCCGGACAAGAGGCCAATTTACAAGAATGCGAGCACGAACTCCAGGACGCCAAAGCCTATATCACGGAGCTCGAGGCAGATGCCGGCGTAGCAATGGACCATATAGAGGCTTTGCAGCGAGAAATCCAAGAGGCACATGAAAAGGCCACGAGGGACGACAGCGCCGCGGCAACGCTCAAGCGCGAGGCCGAACGCGATGCCGAGCTCGTGAAGCAGCTGGAGGACGCGCTGGATGCCGCGGAGCAGAAGATGCGTGCGGATGGCGAAGTGGTTGCCGAGTTGCGAAGCAAAGCTGCGGTCCTCGAGCGGGAGCGGGACCGTGCGGAGAAATCGCGCACCGACGAACGCAACGCGGACCTTGAAGAAGCCGAGGAACAGATCGAGGCGCTGGAACGGGAGCTCGACGACGCGCATCGTGAAATCGGCCGCTTGAACAATGAACTCGCGCACTCTCCCGCACGCAAGGCGCTCGACCGTGTGCGTGATGCAAAGATCGAACTCTTGGAGAAGGAGAAGGAAGACCTGCAAGAGCACCTCAATGATCTGAAACGCGAGGTCGTAGGCTGGAACACCCCCGGCAAGTTCGGCAATACGAGCGGCATCTCGCCGGTCCACCGTCAAGTGCTCAACATGACGCTGAAGACGCCCAAAACTCCAGGTGCTCCCTTGAGAGACGTGAGTCTTTTCCCCCAACCTTCTGCGTGCAACCCTGAAATAGGATCCCTCCCTAGATGACATGGCTGCGTTCGTCGCCGTCCGACCCATCTGTGGCACCGTACGTCGCTGAGATCCAGCGCTTGGAAAGGGAACTCGGCCGAGCGAACGAGAGCATAGACGAGAAACTCGACCGTCTCGAGCACGCCGGGTTCGGAAACGTGCAGCTCGAAATGCGTCTCAACGATGAGCGCGTACGGGCCGTTGCGTTGGAAGAGGATGTCGCACGGCTTGACCGCAGAGAAGAACGCCGACTCCGCCGCCTGTCAAAGGCAAAGTGTCCTCACTGCCGCCAGAGAGTGGACCTGCGAGGCCTGAACCGCGCCGCAGATGGCGATGAAAGGTAGGTTGCCGTTTTATGCGTATGGAGCACAGCTGAGACGAGACGCCATCGAACAGCACGGTGGACTTCTCTATTTTAAGCTACGCCTCCGAGTCAACACCAGCCAAGACTTCCGAGTCCCTCAGAGCCGAGCTGCAGGTCGTCAATAACGAGCTTGCCCTGATGAAGGAGCAATGGCAGGAAGAAAGACGGCAGCTGCTCGGCGACAATGCCGTACTTCAGGACGCCGCAAACCGTCTCAACCTCCAAGTACAGGGAGTCAAAGAGCGAGCTGAGCAAAAGGAGCGCCGGAATGAGAAGGCTAGAAGCGGCATTCTAGGTGTATGTGGACTCGGCGACGTGACAGATGATTTACCCCTTGCTGATGCCCCCGAATTCAAATCCACAGGAACTAGACCAAGCGAAGCAAGCAATAGCAGACTTGGAGGAGGACCTCAAGGTCGAGCGCGCACGTCTGCGGGACCTCACGGTCGAGCAGGGCCGCGCCGAGCGGGAGAAGGAGGATGTCCTGCTCCAATTAAGGAGGACTGAATCCGACATGGAGGACGTAAAGCATCAACTGCAACGTGTCAAGCGCGATAAAGATGACTTGGAAGGCGAATTGCGAGGTATGTATTACCATGAATCTCACCGATCCCTCATAAGACTGATCATCGGATTGGCAGTCACTGCCACCGCGGAACAGAAAGCGCGCCTACTCGGAGTGAAGGCCGAAGAAAATGCGGAAACGATCGAACATCTAAGACACGAGCGCTCTCTTCTCGTGGCAGAACATAAGAAACTGCAACAACGCTTCAGAAACGCCTCAGAGGTGAGCATGCGCCAAAATGCAAGAGTATTTATTGAACCCAATTCGTGCAGCAAATGGACAAGCTCAGGGAAGAGCACAGAGCGTCTCAGAAGTCTCACGACAGCAGACGCCATGCACTCGACTTGCAAAGGATCGAGATCGAAGAGCTTAAAAAGGCGCTTGCGGACCAAGCCGGCGCGCTGCAAGCCACTGAAGCCGCGCACATTCGCGCGGCGGCCGCTCAAGCCCGCGAGCGTGAGCAAGACGTCGTCGTAGCGTCACTCGAGGCAGACCTCGCGCGCGTACGGCGCAGTGCAGAGAGCCTCGGACGGGACTTGCGCGGCGAGCGGAAGCGACGGGAGGAGGAGAACGCGCGGCGCGACGCGGAACGCAAGGCGGAGCGAAGTCGGGCCCGCAAAGAGGTCGAGGAGGCGAGGAAGGAGCTCGAGACGGTCCTGCGCGAGCGCAAGCAGGCAGGGGCGGAGCTAAGGCTGTTGCACGAGCAGCTCGACCTGCTGGAAGGAGAGAAGAGGACCTGGAACGGACATCAATGCGCCCTGTGAGTCCTCCTCTCCCGCCGTCTGGCACGTTGGGCCTGGCTGAACGCGGGATAACGCAGCGACTCGTCACAGCTGTCGGCCCTCCGCGACCAGCACAAACTCGAGAGCAAGGGCCTCATCGTCCAAATACATTATCTGAAGGCCAAGTTCACGAGGGAGAACACGCTGAGAATGGACCTGAGCTACCAGAAGCGGTACCTCCTGGTCCTCTTAAGTCGACGAGAACGCAGGTGAGTTTCTCAACCACATCGTACGAGCGCCAAGGTGATCGCAAATCTTACAGCGAGGAGCATATTCTTGCCATGATCGCGAAGATCACCTCTCCGATTCCCGGGCTGCCACCCAAACCACGACGAATGACCCTTCGGACCGTCGCACGGGGAGTGGTGTTTCTCCAACGCATCAGGTAAAAGATATCTTTGCCATCAACCTGTAATGCTCCTCATGTGTAACACGTGATAGGCGAGCAAGCGAAATTTGGCGGGCCCAATGCGCACCGAAGCCGGCCATAAAAGCCGCGCTCGAGGACGTACGACGTCGGAGACAGCAACGAACGAGACCTCCACACTAGACCGCCACATCATATTTTTCTTGCATCACCACGCTACCTACTTGACATCTAGCCTACCTATATTATTAAGCTCGTTTTTGTATCACGTATGCACTGCGCCACCCACCCTATGTTCTTGCCTATGTTGGACCTGCATCTAGTACTTTGCAATGTAACAACAAGCTTTACGGGATCCACCAATGTCACTTTGCAAGGGGCGCACAAAGTTGTCGACAATCGATCATCAATTATACAGCATGCTTGTCAAGATCGAGGCAGCGGGAAGACGAAGGAACAGTCATTATGATATCCAGCGATGAACCGCAAGCTTTTCACCACGCCTTCACAGGCACTTACGTGCAGCGACTTCGTACCAATGACCCCCCGGAGAAACGTTTCCTGCCCCTGCGGCCACCCTCCCTGGGACGCGAACCACATCACACGCCACTGCCCGCGCTATCTACAAGCTCGTATACATACGGCAATCCTTTCCACGGCCTTCGCACCCGTAATCCGTTCCCCGACCTCCTATTAACCGCGAAGGGGCCGAAAGGTTCCTAAGGTTCTTCGGCTCGCCCTCGGAGCTGGAATCCGGTCCCCCCGCGACGTGCCCGCACACTGAGGTTTGTTCCCCCACTCTCACGGTCTCGTGTCTCTTCTCACGTGTTCCCGTCTAACGTGCGGCTGCTAAACCCTGCCTACCCCTCGTGGTGCCACCGAACTTTCTCTCTGAGCTTTAGTTATTTATTTACGACTCGGGGGCACCTTACTTTACAAGGACTAAACACGCTTCATAATTGTAGATAGTAGCTGCGAATCTGCGGCGGGTCGACCGGTCAAGTTTGAGACGCTCACATTTCCCAACTTATTTGTACCGCGTGATGGGACATTATATACAGAAGATAAGAAAAATGGTCGAATAGTATCAGTATGGTAATATTGAGAACCCTAACATGAATATATGTCTAATCGCACACGCATATCTAAGAGATTGGGGGTACGTTACAAGTCACCATAGTGGCTAAACAATGGGTGCGGAAGGTGGTCCCTTGTATCTCCGGCACCAAAAGAGCGCCTTGAAGGACCCGGCATGACTGCCTTCGACGCATCGGGACTGGTAGAGGGTGTGGGAAGCGCAGCGCTATCACGTGGGGTAGGGTGAATAAAGGTTGTAGGGGCAGAGTCATAAATGTGGGCACTTGAGTCCGGTTGATGACTCATGATGGTGCATGGAGGGTATGAAGACGGAGATTGAGGCACAGGATCTCGATGGGCCGTGAACGAAGAAAATGCGACTATCGCCGATTTCGTATCTTCGTGCAACGGAACGTAAACAGTGTGAATAATGGAGAGGATGTGCGTCGCATTCGATTGAGCCATTCTAGACGCCTGCCGCCGGCCCTGAGCCACATCCGTGAGCTCGTTCCATAGTGAGCAGAACATATGCTGGAGCTCAGGCGCCGCTTTCATAACGTTGAACTTCCGGACCTCCGTCAGGACATTACGCCATACTCCTCCCTGCTTGAATTGGTCGCTGTCCTTGAGACGGGAGGTCACCAACCACCACGTGAGTTGCATGAGATTACAGAGTCGTATGTCGTCCTCCTCCTGGTATCGGGAGTACTGGGGGTTCAGATAACCTCGAATGACGTCGACCCAAGCATTGTCGTCGGGTTGTACGCGATTGATAGCGACGGCCACTATGCATTGTGCATAATCCTTTATCCAACGATCTGAATCATCCCTGCGCAAGTGTTGCAGGGAAAAGCGAACAAAGGCAATGCATCTGAAAATATCAGAATGTAGGGTTTGGAGGGTCTGTCGGAAGGTACATTGAAGGAGTAGGGGATCCGCGTTTATTGCCCTCAAACAAATCGTGACACGCTCCCACTTTTCGGGTTCGGTGAGTAGACCAGACGACAGGGAGTTGTCCATGAAAGTCGCAATTGCGGGTGCAAGTCTCTTGCCGTTCAGCTTCTCTAGAGTCGGAACATCCCTTTTCACCCAGCGTGAATTATAGAATCCCGGAATGGCAGACAAAAATTCCTCCATATCTTGATGCCTACCCAGTGAATCGAACATTCGTAAGACCACCGAGGTGTCGAGGAACGAAGAACGCTTGCAAGCTAGATCCTCCATGTTTGGCCCTGGATCCCTGGATGCCCGGCCGAGATGCGTTCGGGCTGATTCAAAGAGGTGAGACCGGGTGCGAACCCCGATAAAAGGTAGCCTTATAGAGAAATTATAAAGCAACTTGTACGTCAACCAGAAGACGCGTGACGACCAAGACCAAGCAAAGGAAGAGAGTGGGGTGTGACATATACTGCCAAAGGGGAAGTATGAGATGATGCTGGTGAATAAATAAAGTCCTAAACAAATCAAAGCACTCGAGAGAATGACCAAATCAACGACATTGTTGTTGGAATAATGAAAGAGTCCATAGAGGAATAACGAGACTGAGAGGTGGAAGAGCCCGGCTAAGACCAAGGACATCCACTGGAGTCGTAGCCTCTCGACTCCCTGCGCTGTAAGTTCGCGGATCCTTGCACGCTTGCCTGGACTACGTGGTTCCTGAGTGAGGCGAAGATATCGTCGCGCCCACTGTCGCAGTAGTGTTGCGATAACCGTACCAGCGAGATTGATTACTAAGCTCAGCGACCAGAGGGCACTGGCCCGTACAGAGGATGGATCCGGGGAGAATGTAGATGGTGCGGGAACCTCGAAGGGAAGCGGGGTTGAAGTGCCATTCAGGCTTGCTGACAGCTGATAAATCTGAGAAAGATAAAACGCGGAGGCGTCCTGCGAGCTGAGCTTTAAGCCGTCGTATGACCTCGTGAGGAGTATGGCAACCATGACTGAAAAAAGCCCATTCTACGGTGATTCGGTACAACGTTAACTGTGTGAAAGGGGAAATTGGCTACGCACGACAACGACAGCACTGTCCGCATCACGTTCCCAGCTTTCGACAAGCCCCAGATCGTGTCTTGTTGTTGTCTCATTGTACAAGGAAAACAATTGGTCCGATCCGTCAACGATGGTGGCCTCAGCTTGGCTAGGCGGGACTATTGGCTGAGAAGGGACATCCTGGCCCAAGTTAATATCTGAACCTTGTCGTAAACAAGCTCGTGGTCGAGTGTCAACGAAAATACTTACTCGATCCTGGGATATTTCCTGAGGCCTTGGTCCTAGCGTCGTCCCGGACAGCGATAACTCCCTTCTCTTTCGATTCTGGGCCTTTTTCTAGGACCTTGCCTCTGGATGCCGGTAATTTCGCAAGCACCATGGATAGGTAACAGGTGATCTAGTAGGGGGGCTGGCAGCAGAGACCGGTTACTGGTTTTATAGCTGACGAGGAAAGACCCTAGACCGGCGACCGTCTGTATATGTTGGTAAGCCCGCGATATCGATCCCTCATACTCATATACAGGCTGGTCATGGGCCTAGAAAAACCTAAAGTCACTCTGGCCGGACAAACAAGGAGATGTCACATGTCTGCTCGTGTCCTCGAACGTCCCGGTTTAGACTATGCCTTAGGTGACACAGAAGGCGACGCAGACTGAGGAGGATTCATTTGGTTAGGAAACAAGAAACAACACTGCAGTGTGCGCTGCCCTTTCCGTAAGTGTTGGCTGTAATGTTTTGGAACTCCGTGGTGATTAATATTTTTAGTGGCACCACTGTACATTCCAAACAACAAACAATCCTTGTCGTCGTTCCTCGTCGCCCCTAGGCTCTAAGCTCTAACACCGACATTTCATATTGTAAGGGAGATGTACCGTTCTGTGGCAGGATAGAACATGGTCTTTGATCAGACGGATCAAGGAACGGCCACGCCACTGGCAGTGTGGCTTCTGACCCACTGTATCTTCCCACAATTGTGGGAACTCGACCAAAACGGCTGATTCCAGTGTCCGTTCTCCCCAACTATGGTAAAGTAGTGAAAAGAGACAACGAAAACCCAGAGAAATCCATCCGAAACGTTGACCGTAGCGACTTTCTACCTACAAGACCCCACTGGCGGACCTCGCCCTTGTTGCCTTGACTTGTGCCCGTGATCACCATCGCTTGAGCTTCCTCTACTCCCTACTCCAACAATGCTTTGACGAAATGCTGGGCTTATGCAGTCCTGGTGACCTTGTGCGATTAGTCATATAATGTTCAACAAGATGCAAAGAAATACTGGCCTATGCCTCAGGTTCATGACGCTGAATAACCGTTTCCACAATGGTTGGGAGGGTATAATAATAGGGGTCACCATGAGGGTATGAGACCCACGATTAGCCGGCACATCGAAATATGTTACGTCGCCTTGTGCATCTTCTTCGTCTCTTGCACCCTTCACTAACGTGAGCTTAACAGAACGCTTGTCGTCGTTGCGTTTGGCCGTCACTGACTGCCTCAGCTGAACAGGAAGAACCAAGAGAGAGAATAACAGCACCTTACAATAATGGCCCCCGCATTCACTATCTCTTGGAAGCTCCTACATGTATCGGGAAGATGGGAAGGTAGTAGGGAGGGGCTGTATTTATCAAGGGTGTACCCTTTCTTGTAAATAAATGTCGCGCAGCATTTCCACCACCTCTTCACGACTTTCTTATCTTTTTTGGAGAGTCGAGACATGCCAAGAGGATGGGAGAGAAGAACCGGAAGTAGAAGGGATGTTTATGCGCGCTAGTGTGTCAAAGAGAAGAAAAAAAGATTTTGAAGAGAAGAGCCACGAAAGAAACCTTGAAAGCGGGGCTACTAAGGTACAGTACAATACTGCGTGCTCTAAGTAGAACTAAAATGGTTGGCAGGTGGTATGACGTCCTGAACGCCGGGGAGGGGAATAGTTGGGGATAGATGTGATGACTATAATAATGTGTGCTAAGTTACTCGGGTATATGTATGCGCTGTATTTATGCATTCCAAACCGTAAACACCCAGGCTCCACACCGCTGATGCCGCTGACCAACTTAGGCTGGCTCTTACAGGTGGTTCTCGTACAGTGCCATGACGTTCCTGAACACATGCCTGGACCGTCAATGCGTCAACTGGCAACTGACCGGAACCCACTGCTTTTGGATAGATTTGACTTGCTCGCCGCGCTGTGCTAACTTGAACAGCGTCTGAACGAGCTGAACGTTGGAACATGGGAGAAGTGACCACCGTATTTCCACACTCTGTATATTTGGAGTATGTAAGGGGTTTATTACTGTTCGAAAAAAGCCAATCTATGGTGTTGTACCTTCGTAAGCCTTGTCTTCATACGCCAGATCAGATCAGATCAGACCTCTTGGCTTAGACCTATACCTTCGCCTTCGTGCATACACTTCTTCCAGTTTCAATGGCAGAAGGAGAAGGAGTTGATGCGGGTAGGTCTTCCTACATCTGAGATCTCCGGAGGCATCGATCTGATGAGAGCCTCCAGACAATCACAGCCGGCCCAAGCTTGCCGATAGCTCTGATTCGCTGTTTTCTATGTACAATGAAAGGGTGCAGGTTCATGATGAGAAGATGACCGAGAACTGGAAAGTTGACGCTGAAGGTATTCTCGTCTTCGTGCGTGATCAACAAGCTTGCATTCCCGCTGGTCATTGACCCCCATTTGTAGACCGGTCTGTTTTCAGCAGCCGTAGCACAACTCCTTGTAGGGTCGCTTCAGAATCTTCAGCTGAACTCGCAAGATGCTTCCGCCTTTTATCTTGCCCACATATATCAGCTCACCCCCGGTTCGAATGCGTCGTCCGTTCACTTTCCCTCTGATCCAACTGCGTTTGTGCCCCCGACGACCGCCATATGGGTCAGCACGCTCTGGTCCCTTAGCCTTGTGATCAGTCTTACCTGTGCGTTGTTGGCCACGCTGCTGCAACAATGGGCTCGTCGATACCTGCGTATCACCCAGAGAGGCGATGACCCACAAAAACGTGCCCGGATACGTGAGCTCATGCTACAAGGACTGGAGAGGCTCATACGTCTACGGTGGATGGCCGAGCTCTTACCCACCCTCCTCCACATCTCTGTTTTTCTGTTCCTCGCAGGGTTTGTCGTATATTTATCCACCTTTAATCACTTTGTGGCAAAGATGGTGGGCGCATGCGCTGGGGCCAGCGCCCTTCTGTATCTATACGTCAGCTTTGCCTCGATCATTTCCTGCGACAGCCCGTACTACACTCCACTTACCAGGCTCATCTGGGTATTCTCGATGAGCTTTAACTCACTGGCACTCGGTATAGGTTATTTCGCCACTTTGGGTTACTCGGGTCCGGAAATTGCAGAGGGCATTCGGAAATCGTTTCGGAGTTACTACCAGCGGATACCGAGAGACATGGCGGAGGAAGCAGAGAGCCTCGCTTACGCTCGTTCTTCGTACCTTGACACTTCCATCCTCTTGCGAACCTTTAACTCTCTGGATGGCAATCGTGACATGTCACAGTTCCTTGCCAGTATTCCCGGGTTCTACGCATCATCAAGGGTGAAAAGGGACAGCCATACTTTCGAACAACTCAATTCCCGGCAACTGCCTTGCTCGATTATGCCATTTATGGACCACATTCTATCATCTAATCTACTCGACGAAACCGCAAAACATGAGGAGATCAAGAATTGCCTCAGGGCGATATCCGCAGATCCGTTACTCCTTCAATGCACTTTCCAACGAGCCCTCCTGGCTACTTCGGATTCTAACATATTCGAATGCGCCGATTTTATTCGCCTCGCCCTCGCACAATCGCAACACAACAATACCGATTTGTGGGTTAAAGACTATGCACGATGCATAGTGGCTATCGCTATCAATCGCGTACGTAACTATGACGATAACTGGTCTGTCATCGTTCGGGACCATCTGGGCATAGAGGCGAACCGACACCTGGGTAACAGCATACAACTCCGTAACCTCTCATGCCTCACCCGGCATTTGAAAGAGTCTCGGCTCAAGGATAGCGACCAGTTTGAGCGTGGGAGAGTTTGGCATAATGCCTTAATCGAGGCCCGAAATCTGCCAGTCGCGGATATTGCACCCGAACTGCGGAACGAATTCTGCGCTTTGTGGAATGAACTCGTCGGCGTGGCGCAGGACCAGGTACAAGCATCCCCGATGAAACGATCGAATGCAACCTGGATACTCTCCCTCCTTCGCACCGTCTACATTCCCTTACACACGCACACAAATTCTGCACTCCACCATATTATTGCGTCCACAGACGACCATTCTCCTATTCTTCAGGTGGGAAATATGTACTGCCAGTGTTCTGACCCGAGTCACCAGTAGACTTTAGTGTGCATACCTTTCAATGTACAATACTATTTGAAACCGAAATATCGAAAGCGGGAGTAGTTTGTTCTTTGTGTTATCTGCCAGTAGACCTACTATGATGGCTGAGTAGTCCACACATCTGGAGGGCTAGGTGACTTTCTGCTCTTCTGGTTCTTCTGCTGAAGTTCTTTTGTTGATGTATGTGTCGACGTCGTCAGGAATTGGGCCCCAATGGGGGCAGCAACTTCAAGGAGGGCGCAGGTTGCGTCACATGACTAAGTCACAGTCAGTGGTAACCCGGAAGTTGGTAAGCGCATTGACTCGCATTATGTGAAAGTGAAAGACCCAGGGAGGTGTCCACGTTGCGCGAAGGTGGTGACGAAGAGGAAGCCCATGTTGCGCGTCACCCGGCTAAGTAAGAGTCGGCGGTAGCCTGAGAATTGTGATATGCATTGACTGCAGGTGACTGGTCATGTGTGCGATGCGCGAAGCCGGTGAGGGCCGCTATTAATAGAAATAGGCCGTCGTGACAATCAACGTCACCTGTTTTTCTCGCCCATGACGCGAGCGTTGTTTAATTTGTCACCGCGTGAGGAACGCGACATGAAGGTCTCCTGTGGGAGGCAGAAAAGCGACTTTTGCGGACAGCTGTGTGCTCGTGGACTGACGCCAGATGCAGTGAGGGTGCACGAATGCTCAGGGACACATATAAATTTAGTCACAGCAGAAAGCATCGATCGTGAGAGAACATGAGCAGCGAATGCCAAGGGGAAACAGTGGAAGCGCCATGAGAGAGAGAAAGTATAAGCGAAACATGCGAAACCGTGACTGAGAACGGAGATGAAGCAAGCGTGGGAAAATAATAATAATACCCCACAAAGACGAAGCACCCGCCGTGTTGCGACGACGTACTAACTTATGATAAGCACGGAAGCCGTATCAACAAACACAAATGCTCACAGATCAAGCACCATAATGAACGAAATTTACCCATCGCTCCAGGGTGATCCGTTTTTTCCTCCGCAGCTTCTTCACTGCGGATCGGAGTGCTTTCGCAGATCTTTCGTGATACGGTATCCCTTGGTCTGCCGAAGTGGTAGAGAACAGTGCTTTGTAAAATTGCTCCGCCAGGTCCCGTCCATCCTCGTCCACCATCGCCCACATAGTTCCGACCACACTCCTGAACCCGCAATATTGTACCGCAGCTGCGAGGTGCAGTATCTCGTCGACGATGCTTCCTTCAGTCACCTCAGCCGTGTGACAAGCAGAGAGAAATGCGAATTCGGCAGTGGGGAGATGGGAGCGCACGATCTCCAGTAGAGTTAGGCGTTCATCTCCGTGAAGCTCGAATCCGGCCTCAAACGGCTTGCCGGCTTCCAGTGTACCGTGACATGCAAAGTGGACAAATTGATGGTGGCGGAAGCCATCGATGACCGTCGCGGGTGTCGCGGCTTCTGATATGAGGCTAGTCACCTCGGTATTGGTACTGTCTCGGAGATCCTGGATGACTTGGATCTCGCCTTTCACAGTTGGAAGAGACGCGTCGGACTGTGCCACAAGTAGTAGGGAAGGTCGTTCCGAAGACCGCGAATTGGAACCAAGGACGTGATCACGGGACTGGATGAGCGCGGACAGAGTTGGAGTATAGGAACAGATGTAGAGATCTAGGAAATAGCGTTTCTCGCGAGCTTCAGATGGGATTGGACCCATAGCATGGAGGGGAAGGGCACAAAAGACAGACGTCGGGCACCACCAAATGCGGGACTGTTCTGTTACTCTTAGGTGACGGAGTCTAGCGATGACGGGTTTGCCAACGAGCTTGTAGAGCTCTGCGAGAACGAAGACTAGAGTTTGATCATAATTCTCTGAATCGAGCCCGTATTTAACTCGCGAGGCCAATAGTTTATTCTTTAATTTGTTCGCACGGTGGTAGAAATTGCCAGGGGTGGGGATGAGTGAGGGAGACGCGTTGTGAAGAAGGATGAGGATGTCAGAGCGCCATTTAGAGTGGTTTATGATAATAACGGGACCGCAAGAGGCGGCAGAACGAAGTGTGTCGAACGATGGAGATGCCAGGAAGCTGTTGAAGCCCGACAGGGCTTGAATCCGCGAAATAAGATCTTCGCGCTCCTTCAAAAGTCTGCGTTGCTTCAGTAAGAGGGAACTGAACGGGTCCACCGCTCTAAGGTCGTCAGCACCGCCACTATCCATACTTAAAACATGGCTCGGAGATATGGACTTAGTGAGCTCTTCAAGGTCTCGGTTGACCGCTGCAAACTTGCGTCCTAAATGTGGGTCTGCCTCGAGAAGTTGATCGACAGTAGTACGAAGGCGACGCATCTCGGACCAAAGCAAAGCTCTCCCTCTTTCGAGGGTCTCGATCGCTTTCTCGAGTTGACCCAGGTCGACCTGATACGAGGCGTAGTCCAGCGGCACACCATGAGAGTAGCTAGATGTCATGGCGACTCGGAGAGTGGTGTGTTGTAGTTGTAAAGTTGGTGCAAAAGGCAGAGCCTTTTGCATCAACAATATAGCATTTTCGTATGCAGTTGAAGTGGAGGAGTGACGGAAGCCCTGCGCAAAAGAAGCCCACAAGCATGCGAACTGGAATTGAGAAGGCGGACTCGCCTGTCCATCAGTAACACATCGGGAGAATAGTTTCACCCCTTCGTCGACGTCTTCCATACGGCGACCTCGAAAACATGTAGAACGGATGAGCAAAGAGAAGGAAAGCCGACGAAGCGCCCCCAAGCGGATTTGCAATGCGAATGGATACTTGAGAACTAGACCAAGCGTAGTCATTGATTCATCGAGGTACTCGACCTCACTTGTGCGCTTGAATGCCTCAAAGAGGATCAAACTGAATAACGCAAGAAAGTAAAACGCAAACGGATTGCTCAGATCAAACGATGCAAGTATGGTTCGTCCATCCTTGATAACCTCTTCGATGTCCATTATGTTGTCATCACATATTTTGGAGAAAAGATCTTCGAGGGGCATCAACAGGTGGTATATCCGACCAAAGTCAGAATCGCCGCCCCCGTAGTCCCCATAGGCCGCAACTAGCTGAGACATCCATGAAAGACTAGAACGTGCCTCGAGACCCTCAATGGAACCGAAGTAATGGAATCGCCGGTTTGCTGTATCTTCTAAGGAGTGATTGACGAGAGAATTAAAAAAAAGGATATTCTTCAGGAGGTGAGATGAGAAAAGTACGAGCGCGATATATTGCCTCCTCTGAATATTCTGGGGTCTGGTGCGCTTTTGATCGGATCATCGCCAGCCCTGTTACGAGCTGTTTAGTTCTGGCTACGAATTTATCCTCATTGTCTTCAGGGGAACTGGAAGTAAGGATATCATCAAAGACGGACGCAGCATCCTCATAATCAGCGTTCGCGAGAGTCATCAAATAGCGAATGCCGAGACAAAAGGCGAGGGCGAAGCGAGCCTCGCGTAGATATGGTTTGTGCTCCACCACAGTTCGCAGGCACTCGATAAGTTGATCTAAGGGTTGATCGGGAATCCAAGGACGAATTCTTTTTCGAACTACTTGGTAAATGACGAAGATGGAACGAGTGATGTCGACATCCGAGGTGATGAGTCCACGACAGTGGATGGCCATCTCCCCAACGTTCTGCATCGTATTTCCAGCCTCCGACTCCACTTGAAGGGCCAATGCATCTACAAGCAATTTTGTGACCCAATGGCGCGGGAACCTGAACACTTGGTGTGGCTGGTCCCGAAGATGGCGGAGGTATTTGGCTGCATAAATGGCGTCTTCGGGCTGGTTGGACACTTTTGAGCGCCTGATAAGTGCGAAGGCGAGGAAGAACAAAGCTCGAAGGACTATTGGACTGTGTTCTAGCCACGAAGAGGGCAGGGAGAGTATCAGTTCGGTAAGATGGTAAATTGCCTTTTCGAGGTCCTCCCTTAGGTTTGACAGCCTGTATCGCTTGAGTCGCGTTATAGCCAGACCAAAAACAAAGGCGGGGCGAAGAGGATTAGACGGAGGCGACGCAGAGAGGTGTTGGTAATGAGTGATGAAGTAATCGACTTCGTGGATAGATCCTATAGAGAATTATTTAGGACATAGTTCTTAGGGGACGGGCATGGAAAGGATGAGAGGGCTTACCTAGTACGTTGGCCATGCTCAAACTCTCAAGAATCAGATTATAAACTCCAGGTTGGTGAGGCAACGAGCTGGGCTATTGGGGGAAATAGGTCCTGTTTCAATGGCAGGGATCAGGGTGTTGGTAACACGTTGGGAACTGCCAACACACCACGTCTTAATCACGCATATCGAATAGAAGCATGGCAATACGTACAAGCTTAAGGAAGCACATCAGTATAAGCGTGTTCCAGTCTGCATATCCGGCAGCAGGTCTGTGTAACCAACATCATGAGACATATATCTCGGGCCGTGATAGTACGGCGAAAGCGGTGCCGAGGTCAGCCTCTTTGAGACGGTGCGGGAGGGGAGGACTATCTTTTGCAAATTAGACAAGCATTGCCTGCCGCAGCAGTGACCATCTTTATCTTAAACTATTCGATCACCATGAAGCCCCCATCCATCGATTCTTTGCAATCCTCAAGCCCCTCACCAGCCCCCAACCCCTGGAGCGATAGCGTGAAAATGCCACCTTTGGCGCCTCAGCCTCTCCACACCCCGAGCCCCGACGTGCTTGAGGATATAGCCTCAGGAGGGATCGAGGCAGAAGATAGTCTTACAGTGGAACCTACATCCGCACACGCAGATATCCTCAATACATTCGACCCGTTGGCGCATCACGAGGAGCAGAGCGCTCGCGAGGCTTGGGCGAGTGCGGAGGGCCATCCTCTACCCGTACCTCCAAAGCAAGACCCTGTACCACAGGAATCCGGGAACCCCACGTCATCGAGCTTTCCCTCCTTCTCCTCATTCGCACGCTCCTTCGTGCTCCCTTCTCTCCCCAACGTGAGTATGTCCCTCGTCGCAGGCTCAAGAGTGCGGCCGCAGTCTCTGGACACAGCCATGGTCGTACAGACCCCGGTACACCCAGTGTCATTTGCTGCGCAGCAAGATGCTGATATCGAGTCCCGTGGATCGCCCAAGATGGACGCCACGAGCCTCCCCACCCAAGTCGTGCATAGCGCTCTGCGGAGAAACGATCCCTCGCAGGAGCGACCTGTAGGCAAGGATAAGGATCCGCAATTTGATTTCCAAAAGTTCCTAGATCAGATGAAGACCAAGAGCGCCGAACCCGTCGCCCGTTATCTGCGATCGTGCGTCCCCCCATATCTAATGGCCCGCTCCTAAGATAGCACTTTTGAACGTCATGTTTCTTCAGGTTTTTAAGTAACTTCGCAAAACGAACTTTTACGGTCACAGACCAGGTCAAACTAATCAACGATTTCCTCAACGTGGGGCGTCGCTCTCTCATATTCCGCTTGCCGGACTCATCCTATGATTATTATAGTTCATCTCACAAAAGATGCGGGAGGCAGATGTCTGGAAGTTGGCCTCGGATTCAGAATTTGACAACGCGATGGAAGGCATGGAGAAACTCGTGATGAATCGGCTATATGACTAGTACGAATCTTCGTCCTCTCTCTCTCGTTCTTCCTGTCATGATTGCCTCAGCACCTTTACACCACAAATCGCACATTCAAATCCTCCACGACCAATAACGACCGATGATCTGGAGCGCGACCGCGTTCTAGGGCAGCGGATCGCGTTGTTTGGCTGGATTGAACCCTTGCACCTTGATGTTCCTACCGCGGAAGGCTCGAACGGTTTTTTATTATTTGCACAACAAGGTTAATCGATTCGCATTACCTTGTTTCATTATCCTCTAAACTGACCTTACGATAGAACTGGTCAAAATTAATCACTATAAAGCCCCCCGAGACAAGTTGATCTGCATTTTGAATTGCTGCAAAGTTATTTTCGGTCGGTTGCATTTCTCGGGGTTACACTTTGTCATGGATATAACACCTTTGATCGTTCCAGGTCTAATACGGCACTTAAACTCTGAAGAGAGTGCCGATACTTTTGTCCCTATACTAATCTATGTTGTTCTCAGGGCCAACCCCGAGCACTTGCTATCGAACGTTGAGTAGGTCCACCATGCTTACGAAGGTCCTACTTGCGCTCAGTATTACAGATTCATCAATCGGTTCCGAAATCCCACGAAGTTGCAAAGCGAAGCTGGCTACTACTTATCTAGCTTAGTGCGTCTGCCTCTACCGAAAAGCCACAAATTCAGATCTCATTCTTCGTAGATGGGGGCAGTCTCGTTTATTGAAACCATGGACCATACTTCGTTATCCGGTATTACGCAAGAGGAATTCGAGAAGTACGTATTCGCAACCTCTTGCCTTTCTTGGTCATAATAGTTGTCGCAGGAACGTCGAGGTTGCCATCCAAACACTGCCATCCTCCCGCTCGCAGTCTCCGCCTTTACCGTCATCATCCTCTTCCTCCAGTTCTTCCTCACCTTCCGTCAATCCGAACCTATCTACCGTCAACCGTCCGCCTGCCAACCCTATTCCAGTACCGTCTCCCACGCCTTCACTACGTCAATCCCTCCATGCGGGAGAAGAACCTGCGACACCGCTCGCTCTGCCAAGCATAGACGCGCGGCGACTCCTGCAACGTACGGGAGACTCGCTTTCGAAGCCGTTGAGTGCCATCGGTCGTATCTTCAGCGAGGCTCTGGACGGCGCCGAAGAGGCTATTGTTTCGCAGTTTACGCCGCCACAAACGCCCGCAACTACACTTCTGAAGTCTTCTGCCCAAGATCCATCCGTACCGCAAGCGCCATATAAACCCTGGGTAAGGCGCACCTCGCCGTCGCCGTCGCCGTCGGTCGGTCGACCCTCAGCGCCACACATGCCTCCTGACGATACTCCTCAACGACACTCAATCCAGGCGCAGACATTGGCACTACCGCAGAACAGCTATTCTACCTCTAGGACGGGAACCCCCACCGCCGGACTGGACATTCCAGGCCTGCAAGCCGAGATCGACGCTGCGCATACGCGTGCCGCAGATGCCGCACGCGGGACGCTGATCCAGATCTTCCCGACAGTCGACCAAGAAGTCATCGAATGGGTACTCGAAGCGAACGAGGGAGACTTGGGACGGAGTATCGAAGCTCTGTTGGAGATCGGCGGTGGCGGGAATTGAGCGTCACGCTGCTTTAAGGTGTTTTCGCACGAACCCAGCCAGGTCTCTCGAAGGATTTTTTGCCACGGAGAGGAGTTTGGTTCGATCAGCATTCGGAAGAGCCCAAGCCTAAGCTACACGTGTATGTCCCCCGCCGTCTGATCGCACGGACGGGTTTGGCCATGTTGAGGGTAGGGCATCGCCAATGACCAACGCATTATCAGGCAGAGATTCGCCCTGAACTGTTCGGTGCTTAGATCTTAGATGTCATGTGCTTGCGATGAAATACCATAATATCCAAGTCGCATGGCAATATGATCTCTGACCGTGACCGTAGAGCGACTTCAGGTTACCTCTCCCGCATCGGCAGCTTGCCTGTCCGCCTGCTTTGCCAGTGTTATCGATGATAGCAAGGATGATACACCCCGGCATTCGTGTGTTGATTCCTCTTTTTGGAGCCTTCCAGAAATATTACTAGACGCTATATCAGAGTAGATCAGTTTATCACATCTATCAGATATTGTCCGTCAAAGTGTCAGTGCTAGTTTACTGTAGTCTGGAAGTTGGGGCTGGCTCAGTTGGGGAGTCGCGCTGAATCCGGGCCGGGCCCCAGGTTTGAAAGGTCCCCCCCTCTCACAGGCCTCACCCCGGGGTCTTCTCTCACCCTCGGACTTCGAACTTCATGTCATCCTGTGTTGTACAGCCCGGAAAGTGCAATCGGCAATGCGGGCTAGACCCAATAATTAGATAATCGATATATTGCCGTAAGTAGTTAGCGTAGTTAAACGAGCATTCATACTCAATTCCTGATTGATTCCGCCTCTTTCTTTCTCTTCTCCAATTTCAGGTACCCATTCACTCGTCTAGCATACTGTCGACCGTTGATGTGCCCGACAAACCCATCGCAATATTGGGCAGGGGCACTCTGCCCAGGGATCTGACACGAACCTGGGAGATTGTCCTCTTCGAACAACGTGATGACATTGGCAGTATCAAGAGCAAACTCATCTCCAATCATTGCAATGTTCAATCTCGGACCTCCCTGGGTTGCCGCTATATCTGCGTCTCAGAATCAATAACCCTCGTCCTAGGAGTTAAGCGTGCCCTCCTCTACCACCAACTTGATGACTTACCAATAACTACTCAGTTCTCATTTACCCCCGGCGCAGCACTCTTCCTCAATCACACCTTCGTACTCCAGTACCACAAATCAATGATCTCGCATTGAAACCTTTTCTCTTATATAAGCCTACGCCACGAAGTTCTGACAGCCGACTGGAACGGTGACAATGTCTCCGCTTTGTATCATACATTCAACTGCACTGTTCATCCCAGATTCGATCATCTTATTGTCGCAAGTGGACAGAATCACTACCCTTATGAGCCCAAGCTCCAGGGCAAAAAATTTGGGAAGTTTCGCCTAGTCGAAAGATACCCCACTCTATCTTCTATCGCGAACTCGAGGTGTACCGCGGTCGCAACGTCCTCGTAGTACAAGTGGGTGAGACATAGTCCAACAGTTTGTTGGTATCGCCAATTCGGTACCCACCATTTGCCTTCGTCCGCTTCCCGTGCCCTTCGCTCTTCGGCTGACCAACGATCTCCCTCCTTTCCGCTGTCCCTTATACATACGTTTCTTTCAAGAGTGACTCCCTGTTACTCCCTCCCCTTCCCGCACATCCCAGGAGTAGAATGCGTTGACGCCGTCTCCCATTTCACTCCCCACGCACCTATGTTCGGAACTCTGTACCATTAAGGTGACATTCGTGTCTGATGTGCCACGTTCTTCGGTTTCAGTCCCATCCCGTGGTCCACCGTAATATCCCAGAGCTCCTCAAGCGACCATCGTATTCGCCACGTTCAAAACACCATGCTACTTACCCCATAATCTTGTACTACCGCAGATATATCCGTGACGTTCAGTCCGTTGGCAATGGCAGCGTTGGGACCGTTTGTCGGAATCGCGGGAATGTAGGCTTGGATGGGCAAGAGCTAAACGCTGAACGAGCAGGTGAAAGACGGAGGAAAGACGGAAGGACAATAACAAGCAGCGACATGGCGGGCTGGAAAACACGCCTATAAGGTGTAGTCAAGCAGTAGTCGAGCCAAACGAAGTTCGCCTCGTGCGTGCATTCTGCTTCCAGCAAACGTGATCTCGTTGAATATAAATTCTTCAAACAAAAAAAAACTGATCTCGTTCTATATGTTAAATTCATATAACTCATAGTGATACAGAAAAGTTGTCTCGGAGTCGTTTATTGTGACCACAAAAACCGGGGTCTGTCCTATCGAAAGTTTTAGGGTTCGCAGTCCAATTCTGTGAAGGATCTTCACTTTTTGAGGATATCAACTTCTCATTGCCACCAGTAATACCATAATCTGACTAGCTGTTTCATACGGTCTGTTACAACGTTCCCTATCTTACTATCTGATCTTGCGAACACCCTTCAGTGAGGCGCACCATGGTAACACCTTTTGTCCCCATTAATGTGAGTAAGGAACTAGCACGTCGTCTGCAACTGGCAAGCTCGCGGACTTCGCATGCATGTGCAGCTTGCTCGCTGAGGACGATGAAGAGCCTGAGGTCAGGATGCGCGTCACGGAGAGGGCTCTTGAGACTACACGCGAGCATTTTTTCCCAAGTGGTTTGTGTCTCATACGAGTAGGAGCGTGTGACACTCGGACTGGTCCTGCCAGCTAGACGCTCTAACTGTAACTGTCTATTCAATCCAACACCCCAAAACGTTCATCCGTCCAGTATGGCTGCTACACAAGATGTCGAGAACCCGCAAATGTCCTTAAGTTCGTGCGTAAATGGCCATTCACCTGCGGTTTTCTCAATAGTGATCCACTACTCCAGCCAGAGTCCCTCAGCATCGCTGAATGCAGGAAGAGGGTGCGTCGATCCTCTTTTTGTCTTCCTATACTCGGTCAAGAACTGTCCTTGGATAGACTTCGAATCGCCGAATCGCAGGAAAGCCTACGTGTTGAGGTGACCGGTATGTACTTGAGATCTGACTCATTGATCTCCCGATAAGTGTTTACTATGTTTACTATCGCTTTTAGTCCTCCGAGCGCACAATGTCCCCCGTGTCAAGAATCTGTTTGGCCTCAAGTTTTTTGTCACTGTAACCAATCAGGTGACAAAACAGAAGACTTCAAGCAATCCGACAGACGGAACGACGGTGCAATGGAACGAGAACCTTGGTGTCTTGTAAGGCATACTTTTTTAGCCGTCTTTTTCGGCTAAGAGTTCTGTTCAGTATTGTACAGCCGTCTTCACGTCTTGTACTGCGTCTTTATGCAGAGCGGTTCGCACGTCGGGATAGCCTTATCGGGAGGCATGAGATGATACCTGCGGAGTCCCAAGCCGGTTCGTTTCTTATCAGAGACCAAGCTTGTTCGACAAGCTGAACATCTCGGCTGTAGACCTTCCTTTTACCCTCACCAATAGCGACAGAAAGGCTGGAGAGCCGATCGAGCCGGTCACGCTCTACTTGGCGGTCGTTGTGTCATTGAATACATCTTCACATCTGGTCTTACCAACAGACACGAACCTCCGATCGACCGAAGTCGTCGATTTGCCCACTGATGAAGCTATGAAACCCTCTATGGCCCAGGTCTCCACAAACACCACTCGGTCCACCGTCGCTACAGGCTCTGTAACATGCTCACCTCCAGCTATTCGCCTTCCCAATGATGTAAGCACTCCTATGCCACTAGTGGCCGATCGACAAGCGGGGACGTCTGCCAAGAATGCTCTTCTTGACGCCGACAACGCTATGACAACAATTAATGTCTCGAGTACATTGGAAGGTGCTCTTGAGAGGATCAAGTGGGTGATGGATGCTGTGAGCTCGGTTACGGAGGTGCGTGCGATGTCCTTTTTGTCAGTCATTCACAAAATAGAATTTCGTCCTCAGCTTCACCCGTATGCAAAGATGGCATATGGTCTACTCTTTGCGATCCCCAAGGTGATCTGTTGCGCTAACGTCAGATTAAAATACTCATGTCAGATCTATTCGGATCCAGACACTCCTAGAACAGTTTCAACGTGACGACAACATCCGAACGTTACTTGTCGCTATGCATGATGCGTTTGATTTCACGAACCGAGAAGACCATTTCAAAACCATCGAGCGTGTTCCCAGGCAGGCACAGATCCTTACACTCATGTTGCAGCATGTATGTAATTGCTGTGACTTTATCCAATCGTACGCAAAGAACTCGCAATTATGTACGTAATTTTTACCCATTTCGGTGGCCGAGGTAAACATGCGGTTTTCAGGGAAGCGAATATTGAAGAATACCGGCAGCCAAGTGGATAAAAATATCGAGGATTTCCGAAGCACTCTTCTCGAACTTCACAAGGCATTCTTGGATGAGGCCATGATCATCACAGAGATAACTGCACTCCAAATTTTGGACGACGTGGGAATCATTTCGGCCGACGTGGGAACACTGTCGGCCAATGTCGGCAGAATTTCAAGTCAACTTGACGGTATGACTACCCAGCTAAAGTGGGTCTCTAACCAAGTCTCAGACACTGGTACGTAACCCTGATACCTCGAGGGTTACCGATCTGAGGATTTTACAGAGATAGATGCAAAAATCAGAGAAATCCCATATGGGACAGGCGCACGATTCGCACCCGACAAGGGCTGTCTTGCGGGAACACGCACGGCATTCCTGGATTTCATTGTCGATTGGGTGAACGATCCCACTTCCGAGCGCTGTCTCGTTCTTTTCGGGCAAGCAGGCACGGGAAAGTCATGCATCGCGCATGAGATCGCACGTAGCTTCGACAAAATACATCGTCTTACGTCATCCTTCATCTTTTTGCGGAAGGAGCAATCCAAACGGGAGGCTTATCACTTCTTCACGACTCTTGCCCGTGATCTCTCCGACCGCTACCCTTCGTTTAAAACTGCGCTCGGAAGGCTCGTAAAGGACAACTCCTCTCTTCGGGTTGGCACACGTGACTATGCTACCCTGTTTCAAAATCTTATTCTGGAACCGCTTAAGGACCTTCATATCGTCGGTCCTATTCTTGTTGTAATCGATGCCCTGGACGAGAGTGGGGACGCAACTGGCAGAATGGGTTTACACACATTTCTTGCTGAAAACGTCATCAGACTCCCATCGAACTTCCGTGTGCTCATCACCTCCAGACCAGAGGACGGCATCGTGCCTGCGCTCGTTGGAGCACCTTCAGTCAGGACCAGAAACATGAAGGATTCTGAGCTGGCTGCTAAGACGGACAACGACATTCTCGCTTTTCTTCGGAAGATACTCCCTTCGGACGAGTTCACAAATTATGGAGACGCACTGGCAATAAAGGCCGAGGGTTTGTTTCAGTGGGCGGCGGTTGCCAGTCAATTCATCGTAGATCCTCCCGGGCGCTTTGGTTATAGCAAGAAGAAGGTCATACGCCATCTCCTAAAACCCGGTGCAAATCGAGATGGACAAGACCCATTGGACGAGCTATACACAGAAGTGCTTGAAGGATATATCACAGGCCGGGAGGCACGGCTTCTATTCCGCACTGTTGTGGGACAGCTCCTCACTGCAATTGAGCCGCTCAGTATCCGCTCCCTGACCACTCTGCAACGACACGCCAATGCAGACGACGACGAGGGTGATGCGGTTGTTATATTGATCCGTCGGCTCGGGTCGTTGCTGAGTAATGTGGAGTCGTCCGATGAAAACCTTCCCATCGTCCCTCTTCATACGTCATTCCGCGATTTCCTCACAAATGAAGATAAGAGCGGCGAATTTTGTGTCGGGATTCATGAGGCTCACCGTCAATTGGCTCATTCTTGTCTCGGCCTACTTCTCAAAGACCTCAAATTCAACATCTGTAGTCTTGATACATCATATCTCTCCAACAAAGATGTCACAGATCTTAGTTCCCGTATTGACGAACACATCCCACCTACTCTGTTGTATGCGTGTCGTTTCTGGGGCGATCATTTGGAACACATTGGTTTCGAAGCCGACCTGTTTGGAAAACTTCGGACGTTCTTTGAGAAGAAACTTCTGTTTTGGTTGGAGGCCCTTAGCTTGACGAACTTTATGGGTGTTGCTTCGGCAGCGTGCTCTGCTCTGAGAGCGTGGTTAACCTTTGGTCAAAATGTGAGTATAATTCAATTGTTGATATGGTGACGAATGCGAAGAACTAATATTTGGTGATTGCAGGAGGTTTCTCAGACAGAGCTAGAGGAATTCAAGTCGTTCGTTAGTGATACGTCCATGTTCGTACGGTATTTTGGGGGGGCCATGGCAAGGAGCGCACCACACATCTATCTTTCAGCCCTACCTTTTGCGCCAAACAGTTATCTTGTCTCCGCACATTATTCCAGTCGATTTCCTCGAACGTTACGCGTGGAACGTGGGCGATTGTCTGATTGGCCATCATCGGAACTGGTGATTTCAAGTGTCGGGGGCATCGTCTATTCCGTCGCATTCTCACCAGATGGCCAACGCATTGCGTCGGGCTCTTTCGATCAAACAATTCGTGTATGGGACGCGACGACGGGAGAGACAGTGGCAGACCCATTTATCGGACACACGAGTTGGGTCTCCTCTGTGGTATTCTCGCCAGATGGTCAGCACATTGTTTCAGGATCGGGCGATCGGACAATTCGTATGTGGACAGCTACAACGGGAGAGACAGTTGCGGGCCCGTTTACTGGACACAGGGATCAGATCATGTCTGTAGCCTTCTCGCCAGATGGCCAGTGCATCGTCTCAGGCTCGGGCGATCGAACACTTCGTGTGTGGAATACCAGTATGGGAGAGACAGCAGCAAGCCCATTTACTGGGCATACGGATGCGGTCCGGTCTGTGGGATTCTCGCCAGATGGTCAACGCATCGTCTCAGGCTCGTATGATCACACAATTCGTGTGTGGAACGCCACGACAGGAGAGACAGTGGCAGGCCCGTTCACTAGACACACACATTGGGTCTTGTCTGTGGCATTCTCACCAGATGGTCAGCACATTGTCTCAGGCTCGCGCGATTATACAATTCGTGTGTGGAACGCCACTACGGGGAAAACAGTGGCGGGCCCATTTACTGGACACACGAATTTGATCAAGTCTGTGGCATTCTCGCCAGATGGCCAGTGCATCGTCTCAGGATCTTCCGATCGGACAATTCGTGTGTGGGACGCCACTACGGGAAAGACAGCGGCAAGCCCATTTACTGGGCACACGGATCAGATCTGGTCTGTGGCATTCTCGCCAGACGGCCAGCGCATCGCCTCAGGCTCGCAAGATCAAACAATTTGTGTGTGGAACGCCACTACGAGCGGGTCAGCGGCAGGCCCATTTACTGGGCACGTGGATTCAATCTGTTCTGTGGGGTTCTCGTCGGATGGCCAGCACATCGTCTCAGGCTCGGGCGATCGAACGATTCGTGTGTGGGATGCCACGACAGGAGAGATAGCGGCAGGCCCATTTACTGGGCACACGGGACGGGTCTGGTCTGTAGTATTCTCGCCAGATGGCCAGCGCATCTTCTCAGGCTCGGAAGACAGAACAATTCGTGTGTGGAATGCCACGACGGGGGAGACAGCGGCAGGCCCATTTACTGGAAGCTCAGATTCGGTCCTATCTGTGGCACTCTCATCAGATGGCCAGCGCGTCGTTTCAGGCTCGAAAGATGGAACAATTTGCGTATGGAATGCCACTACGGGAGAGACAGTGGCGGGCCCGTTTACTGGACACACGAATTGCGTCAAGTCTGTGGAATTCTCGCAGGATGGTCAGCACATTGTCTCAGGGTCATACGATCAAACAATTCGTGTGTGGGACGCCACTACGGGAAGGACAGCGACAAGCACGTTTAGTGGGCACACGGGTTGGGTCATGTCTGTGACATTTTCGCCAGATGGTCAGCGCATCGTCTCAGGTTCTTCCGATCACACAATTCGCGTTTGGGACGCCAGGACGGGAGAGACAGTGGCTGGGCCGTTTACTGGACACACGGATAGGGTCGAGTCTGTGGGATTCTCGCCAGATGGTCGACGCATCGTCTCCGGCTCTTCTGATCGAACGATTCGTGTGTGGAACGCCACTACGGGACGGACTGTGGTAGGCCCGCTTACTGGACATGTGGATTGGATCAGGTCTGTAGCATTCTCACCAGATGGCCAGCGCATCGTCTCAGGGTCGGAAGATCGAACAATCCGTATGTGGAACATAGGGACAGCGACGATCCCATTTACTGGGAACATGGATTCGGTCGAGTCTGTGGCATTCTCCCCAGATCACCAACGCATCACCCCATCAGAACGTGGATCGATCTGCATGTTAAACGCTACTACGGGAACTACAGGACCCACCGACTTCACTGACGACACCATCATCAACGACGAGGGATGGATATGTGGTGATAATGGTGAACTATTAGCGTGGATCCCTCTAATACATAGGGCACATCTTCACCGCCCTAGTAATTTATGGGTTGCCGGCGAATACGAAACCCGGATTGATCTTTCGACTTCTGTTCACGGACGCAGTTGGACTACTTGTATCGACGACTAGATAGAACCACCATAGCATGTCCATAGTTTTTTTAGACAGTCTGAAGTGTAATGTAATATGCCGGATCAAGCCGACAGGATATATCAACGGACACAGTTGTTGAGGTCACCGACAACGGGACGCCAAAACGAGGGGGGCAACACAGAGCAAATGGAAGTGTGTAGCTTGTACGTGGTGTTGCGAACATCGATAACGTTCCTAACTTAAGTCACAATAGGAACCCAACATACAAAGGTATACGAGTCAGTCAGATAGGGGACACCTTGGGCACCCCCGGTGTGATCTTTCCTTGTTTCTCTGGTCCGACCCAAAGCGTCATAAGGAAGCCGATAGATTTGTTGGGATTGCGGGAATGTAGGCCTGGACGGGCGAGCAAGCCGAGCAGGCCAATAGCGACTGACTGGTAAAAAGATGGAGGAAGAACGGGGATATGTCACGGTAGCGGCATGGCGTTCCAGAAAACAGTATGGCGAGCTAAAAGCCTCGTGTGCAGTCTGCTACCAGTCAACATGATTTTGTTTATATGGAAACCCTTCGAGCCGGCCGATAGCTTTGGGAATTGCGGTCCAGTTCTGTGAAGGATCATATAAATACACGAGCGGGTATTCAAGCAACTAGCTAGCCAACATGCAGAGAACGAAAATAAATCTCCGATAAATGACACTGGGTTCCCATCCCGCTCCCCAATCACGCCCTCTTCCGCCTCACTATCCATCGTACTTCTCGCCAATCCCATCAAGCTGCGCCGCATATCCTCGACGACGCTCGACGGTGGGCGTCCACGGCCGCCCCGCTGCAGTCCTGCTGGCGGCGGCGGGTCCTCGCTCTACGAGACGACGGGCGGGGGGCTGCGGGAGTGGAGAGGATGAGTTCGACGGAGAACGCACGCGTGGGCTGCTGGTGCGCATGGGGAAAGGACGCAGCGAGCCACTGCCACTGTTGGATCTACCAGGAGTTGGGGGTGAGATCTGGTGAGACCTTGACGGGTGCCGCCGCGGGTGCCGGCTCGTGTGCGGATGCGCCCGCGATTTGTGGTCGGACGCTGGTGGCTCTAGAGAGGCAAAAGCGGCGTTTTTCCCGGCCCGGACTGCCACTACCAATATTGGTGTCACGAACACCCGGGTCATTTCTTATCCAAGCTGTGGCAATTGCCAAGACGCTTTTGGGGTTTTGCGCCATCGCTTGCGAATATGGTGTCTTCTGCTTCTGCTCTGTAATATTTGCCCGTGAGCCATCTTGCAAGATGGCCATGTTCAATGCCCAGCTGGCTCCGCCTCGCGCTTTCGCTTCTACAATTTCAGGCCCCCCTTCACTTGTCTAGCGTATGGTCGACCGCTGATGTGCCCGACAAGCGTATTGCAATCGTGGGCGGGGGTACAGCTGGTATTGTGATGCTCAAGACACTCGTCGACGACCTTCCCAAGGATCTGACACGAACCTGGGAGATTGTCCTCTTCGAACAACGTGAGGACGTTGGCGGTATATGGTGAGCGAACTCATCTCCGTGCCACTTTCATTCAATGCTCAATCCTACCCCAAAGGTTTCCAGACCCACATACGCCACATCCACCAGACCTCCCAGAGACACCGTTATACCCTCGTCTAAGAACCAATACCCCTCATCCCATTAGTAAGCGTGCTCTCCTCTACCCCGACCTAGAAAACTTGATGTTTTACCAGTGACTATCCCTCAGTTCCCGTTCCCCTCCGGCACAGCGCTCTTCCCCAATCATACTTTTGTACATCAGTACCACAAATCAATGATCTCGCATTGGAACCTTTCTTCGTACATACGCCTACATTACGAAGTCTTGGCAGCTGACTGGCACGGTGACAGTCTCTCCGGTCACTGGCAGCTCACCGCATTGGATCGTACACACAACCGCACCGTTCACGCCGGATTCGATCATCTCATTGTCGCAAGTGGACATAATCAGTATCCTTACGAGCCCAAGTTCCAAGGTCAACAAGTTTGGGAAACTTTGGCGCCTAGTCGAAAGGTACTCCACTCTATCTTCTATCGCGAACCCGAGGAGTACCGCGGTCGCAACGTCCTTGTAGTCGGAGGTGGCGCAAGCGGGCGAGACATAGCACAACAGGTTGTTGGTTTCGCCAATTCGGTACGCACTATTTACCTTCCCCCGCCGGTCTTCGACTGATCGACGACCTCCTGTCTTTTCACTGGCCCTTAGACATACGTGTCTTTAAAGGACGATTCCATGCGACTCCACCCCTTACCCTTCCCGCACATCCCGGGGGTGGAGCGTGTTGGTGCCATCTCGCATTTCACTCCCCACGCACCTGTGTTCGAAGACGGAACTTCGCTCCCCCAGATCGACACGATCCTCCTCGCCACGGGCTACGAGCTACGCATCCCCTTCCTCTCTTTCATCCGCAACACCTCTCTCTCCACACCGCTCCCGGATCCAGACGACTGCGACGTGCTCACAAACAACGGGCGGTACCTACGCCCGCTCTTCCGGCATGTTTTATCCCTCGCGCCGACGCACGCCCCGCTCGCTCTCGCCTTCATCGGCCTCCCCGTGTTCGTCTTAAACGGTATATCCGACTTTGCGCAGGCGCTACTCGTCGCGCACGCCCTCGCCGATGCCGCGCTCCTCCCACCGACCTCTGCGCTCCTCGCCGACCTCCGTGCGCAGGAAGCTGCGCTCGACAACCCAGCACGCATTGGGCATCGCATCGTGCAGCCAGGCGGAGGCACCGCGTATCAAGATGAGCTCGTCGCGATCCTCCAGGATCGTGGGCGCGACGGGAGCGGCATTCCACCCCGCGGCACGCGGTTCACCGAGCCCTGGCGCGAGTTTGCGACGAAAGAGAGTGAGCGCTTACGCCCCGCGTGGTTTAAGATAGAGGCGCTTGGAAAAGATGAGGTGCACAAGTGGCTGGGCAGCGTGAAGCGCGGGGAAGAGGCGGAATGGGTGGATCTGATGGAGCGACTGGTCGAGTGGTACAAAGGACAAGGAGGCGCCGTCTTGAGACGTGGGTTCGTGGAGTGGTGGGACGCGTTTGAGTGACAGAGATGGCTGATCGGATCTCCAACATGGGGATCCAACTGGTGATTGACGGACGCATGGTGTTCTGCAAACGATATCGACGCAATTTATTCTGCTTGTGTATTCACGCTAACGCTATATAACACCCATTTCTCGTTCCGTATCACTGAAGGCACCGACTAGAATCCGAATGGGTAAGGACGGAGGTCAGGAGTGTGGTGCAAATCCATACCCGAGCTTCTACGTGACGCCTCAACGAGGCCGCCCTTGGTATGGCTCTGGTCGCTCTCTCCCCGTCCGGGATGCCAGGTCATTAACTAGTGCGGAACGCCAAGTGCATGGCTTTGCCCGCCCCGTGAACGGATCGTCTGAGCGGCTTTTGGCCTCAGACGCAGTAACGCCACAGACAGGTCCATCAACGTTGATGGACCCACAGAAGGACAGACAAACACCTGGACAGACGCCGCCAGAATTGGAGTGGTGGGATTGAGTGGACAGACAGAGACTTCCGAGGGGCGGATTTAGTCTGGTGGGATGCTTAGTAGAACGCAGAAGAGGAAGATAAGGACCTGACGTCAATTCCTACATGTGTTCCTAAGCTCAGATGGCTCCATGTGAAGCCGGGGAAGGAAAGGGACCGGCACTTAGCAAGGAGAATTAACAACGCCAAAGAAAGCAAAGCAAAGTGGCGACACGTGAGAGATTCCATAAATGGTGTTGGAAGCACCCAATCCAGGCCGGGATGTCTCGGCCGGGGTCTTCTTTGGTCTTTCAACTTGTGACAATTGCTGCGGCGTTTTTTTGGGTATTGAGTAGGGCCATGTTGCAAGATGGCCCGTAGACGAAGATCACACACATTGGATGGTGCGAATCCGCCTCGCGCTTTCTCTTCTCCAATTCCAAGCCCGCTTCACTTGTCTAGCGTATCACCGACCGCTGATGTGCCTGATAAACGTATCACAATTGTGGGTAGGGGTACAGGTGGATCTGACGAACCTGATTACCCTCTTTGAACAACGTGATGATGTTGGTGGTATCTGGTGAACAAACTCATCTTCGTGCCACCATTATACAATTCTCGATGCCTCCCCAAAGGCATCACATACGTCACATCCACGACCCCCCAGAGTCACCGCTACACCCTCGTCTCAGAACCAATTCCCTCGAATCCCAGAAGTTAAGCGTACTCTCCTCTACCACCAACTTGATGCTTTACCAGTGACTATTCCCCAGTTTCCGTTCCCCCCTGGCACAACACTCTTCCCCAATTACAATTCAGTACTATAAATCAATGATCTCGCATTGGAACCTTTCTTCGTATATACGTCATAAAGTTCTGGCAGCCGAGTGGCACGGTGACAGTGTCTCCGGCCACTGGCAGCTCACCGTTTTGGATCATCACATAACCGCACCGTTCACGCCAGATTCGAACATCTCATTCTCACAACTGGACACAATCACTTCCCTCACGAGCCCAGGTTCCAAAGGCAACAGGTTTGCCGGTGGGAAGCTTCCGTCCCTAGTCGAGAGGTACTGCACTCTATCTTCTATCGCGAACCCGAGGTGTACCGCGGTCGCACCATCCTCGTAATTGGAGGTGGCGCAAGCGGGTGAGACATAGAATAACGGATTGTTGGTTTCGCCAATTTGGTACACACTATTTGCCTTCTTCCCCCTCCGGTCTTCGGCTGATCGATAGTCTCAAGGCGACATTCGCGCCTGACGTGCCACGTTCCTCGGTCTCAGTACTATCCCGAGCCGCCTAAGCGACCATCGTATTTGCCGCGCTCAAAACGCTACGCCACTCGCCCGACGATGTTGCACCACTGCAAGTATTGATATCCGTGACCTTGAGTCCATCGGCGATGGTGGCGCAGGGATCGTTTGTTGGGATTGCAGGATGCAAGCTTGGAATGTGCAAGAGCAGAACGATCAGGCCGATAGCAACTGCGGTGGTGTGAAGTCTAGTGAGATAGACGGAAGGACAAGCAGTGATATGGTGGGCCGGAAAACATGAGGCCTAAGGCCCAAGGTGTCAACACAAATGAAGTTCGTCTCGTACTTGCGGTCTGCCACCGGCGAGCATGATCTCGTTTTATTGAATTTACGGTAAAAGCTGTCTCGTTTATTCCCGCCACAAAAACCCGGGTCGGTCCTCGAAAGTTTGAAAGTTTGTAGTCCAGTTCTGTGAAGGATCCTCCATCACCTTGCTTGTCCATCATCGAGGATATCAACTTTTCATTGCTACCAGTGAAAATACCATAATCTGACTAGCTGTTTCATACAATCTGCTACAACGTTCCCTACATTACTATCTGATCCTGCGAACATCCTTTTCAGCGAGGCGCCCCGTAGTAACACCTTTTTTTTTGTCCCCATGAATGTGCGTAAGGAGCTATATCATAGCGCATCCATCGGTCTGCAGGCGTCTAAGATCTCGCGTGTACGCACGGCTTTCCCGCCGAGGGCGATACGGAGCCCAAGGTCAGGATGTGCGCCATGGAGAGGGCTCTTGAGACCACACGCGGACATCTTTCGTAGGTGATTTGCGTCTAATGGGAGTAGGAACGTGCAATACCCGGACTGGTCCTGTCAAGGAACATCATGCGGATAAGGCGTGGTTACCTAGACGCTCAAACTAAGTTTGAACCGTCCATTCAATCCAACACCCCAACCTCCCAAAACATTCTTCCGTCCAGTATGGCCGCTGCACAAGATTTGGAGAGCCAGCGAATATCCTTGAATTCGTGCGTAAATGGCCATTCACTCGTGACTTTCTTAATAGTGATCCACTACTCCAGCCCGGGTCCCTCAACATCGCAAGATGCAGGAAGAGAGTGCGTCAATCCCCTTTTTGTGTTCCCATCGGTCAACAACTGTTATTGGATAGACCTCAAATCGTCGAATCGCAGGAAAGCCTACGTGTTGAGGTGACCGGTATGTACTTGAGCCCTGACTCACTGATCCCCTGATAAGTGCTAATATCGTTTTTAGTCCTCCGAGCGCACAATGTTCCCCGTGTCCAGAATCTGTTTGGCCTCAAGTTTTTTGTTACTGTAACCAGTCAGGCAACAAAAAAGAAGAAGACTTCAAGCAATCCGACAGAGGGAACGACGGTGCAATGGAACGAGAACCTTGGTGTCTTGTAAGGCATACTTTTTAGCCCTCTTTTTCCGGCTAAGAGTTCTGTTCAGCATTGTACAGCCGTCTTCACGTCTTGTACTGCGTCTTTATGCAGAGCGGTTCGCACGTCGGGATAGCCTTATCGGGAGGCATGAGATGATACCCGTCGAATCCCAAACTGGTTCGTTTCCTATCAGAAACCTAGCTAGTTCGACGACCTCAACGTCTCGGGTGTAGACTTTCCTTTTACCCTCACCAATAGCGACAAATGGGCTGGAAAGTCGATGGAGCCGATCACGCTTTACTTGACGGTCATTGTGTCGCCGAAAACAACTTCCTATCCGGCCTTGTCCATTAACGCCACCAATCTCCGATCGGCCGAATTCGTCGATTTGCCCCCTGATCAAGCTACCAGGTCCTCTATGGCCCAGGTCTCCACGAATACTACTCGATCCACCGTCACCACAGGCTCTGAAGCAGGCTCACCTCCAACGGTCCGTCCCCCCAGCGATATGAACACCCCCATACCGGCAGCAGCCGATCGACAGGCGGGAATGTCATCTGCCAAGAATGCTCTCGATGACGCCGATGAAGCTATGACGACAATTAATCTCTCGAATACATTAGAAGGTGCTCTTGAGAGGATCAAGTGGGTGATGGATGCCGTGAGCTCAGTTGCGGAGGTGCGAGTGATGTCCTTTTCGCGAATCCTTCACCGAACATAATTCGATCTTTAGCTTCACCCGTATGCGAAGATGGCATATAGTCTACTCTTTGCGATCCCCAAGGTGATCTGTCTGCGCTAACGTCGGATTTAAATACTCATATCATGTTTATTTGGATGCTAGACACTCCTAGAACAGTTTCAACGTGACGACAACATCCGAACGTTACTTGTCGCTATGCATGATGCGTTTGATTTCACGAACCGAGAAAACCATTTCAAAACCATCGAGCGTGTTCCCAGGCAGGCACAGATCCTTACGCTCATGTTGCAGCACGTGTGTAATTGCTGTGACTTTATCCAATCGTACGCAAAGAACTCGCAATTATGTACGTAATTTTTACCCATTTCGGTGGCCGAGGTAAACATGCGGATTTCAGGGAAGCGAATATTGAAGCAAACTGGCAGCCAAGCCGACAAAAAGATCGAGGACTTCCAGAGCACTCTTCTCCAACTCTACAAAGCATTCTTGGATGAGGCCACTATCGCTACAGAAATAGCTGCACTCCAAATTTTGGACGACGTGGGAATCATTTCGGCCAATGTGAGAATAATTTCGGCCGATGTGGGAACAATTTCGGCCGATGTCGGCAGGATTTCAAGTCAACTTGACGGTATGACTACCCAGCTAAAGTGGGTCTCTAACCAAGTCTCAGACACTGGTACGTAACCCTGATACCTCGAGGGTTATCCATCTGAAGACTGTCACAGAGATAGATGCAAAAATCAGAGAAATACCATATGGGACGGGCTCGCGATTCGCACCCGACAAGGGCTGTCTTGCGGGAACACGCACGGCATTTCTGGATTTCATTGTCGATTGGGTGAACGATCCCACTTCCGAGCGCTGTCTCGTTCTTTTCGGGCAAGCAGGCACGGGAAAGTCATGCATCGCGCATGAGATCGCACGTAGCTTCGACAAGATACATCGTCTTACGTCATCCTTCATCTTTTTACGGAAGGAGCAACCTAAACCTTATCACCTCTTCACGACTCTCGCTCGCGATCTCTCCGACCGCTACCCTTCGTTTAAAACTGCGCTTGGAAGGCTCGTAAAGGACAACTCCTCTCTTCGGGTTGGCACACGTGACTATGCTACCCTGTTTCAAAATCTTATTCTGGAACCGCTTAAGGACCTGCACATCGTCGGTCCTATTCTTGTTGTAATCGATGCCCTGGACGAGAGCGGGGACGCAACTGGCAGAATGGGATTACACACATTTCTCGCTGACAACCTCAGCAGACTCCCATCGAACTTCCGTGTGCTCATCACCTCCAGACCAGACGATAGCATCATGCCTGCGCTCGTTGGAGCGCCTTCAGTCAGGACCAGAAACATGAAGGATTCCGAGCTGGCTGCTAAAACGGATGACGACATTCTCGCCTTTTTTCGGGAGAGGCTCCCTTCGGAGGAGTACACAAATCATGGCGACGCACTGGCAATAAAGGCAGAGGGATTATTTCAGTGGGCAGCGGTTTCCAGTCAACTTATCCTAGTTCCTCCCGGACGCTTTGCTTATAGCAAGAAGAAGGTTATACGCCATCTCCTGAAACCCGGCGCAAATCGCGAAGGGCAAGGCCCTTTGGATGAGCTATACAAAGAAGTCCTTGAAGGATATATCACAGACCAAGAAGCACGGCTTCAATTCCGCACTGTTGTGGGACAGCTCCTCGCTGCAATTGAACCTCACAGTATCCGCACCCTGACCACTCTGCAACGATACTCAGACGACGACGACGACGACGACGACGAAGCCGTTGTTATATTGATCCGTCGCCTCGGCTCGCTGTTGAGTAATGTCGATTCGTCCGATGAAAACCTTCCCATCGTCCCTCTTCACACGTCATTCCGCGATTTCCTCACAAATGAAGATAAGAGCGGCGAATTTTGTATCGACATTCGTGACGCTCACCGTCAATTGACCCATTGCTGTCTCAGCCTACTACTCAAAGACCTCAAATTCAACATCTGCAATCTCGAGACATCATATCTTGCCAACAAGGATGTTGTAGACCTTGACTCACGCGTTGATGAACACATCCCACCTGCTCTGTTGTACGCGTGTCGATTCTGGGGCGATCATTTGGAGCATATTGGTTTCGAAGTGGATCTGTTTGGAAAACTCCGGACTTTCTTTGAGAAGAGCCTTTTATTTTGGTTAGAGGCCCTTAGCTTGACGAACTATATGGGTGTTGCTTCGGCAGCGTGCTTGTCTCTGGGCGTATGGTTAGCCTCTAGTCAAGACGTGAGTATAATTCAATCGCTAATCTGGAAGGCGAAGAACTGATATCGGCGATTGCAGCAGATTCCTCAGGCAGCGCTAGAGGAATTTAAGTCGTTTGTCAAGGACACCTTTATGTTCGTACGGTATTTCGGGGGAGCCATGGCAAAGAGCGCACCACATGTCTATCTTTCAGCTTTACCATTCGCGCCAACCAGTTCTCTTGTCTCTGCATATTATTCCAGTCGATTTCCTCGAATGTTACGCGTGGAACGTGGGCGATTGACTCATTGGCCATCATCGGAGTTGGTGATTTCAACCGTTTGGGGTCCTGTCTATTCCGTTGCATTCTCACCAGATGGCCGAAGCATCGTCTCAGGCTCTCAAGATCGAACAATTCGTGTGTGGGACGCCACGACAGGAGAGATGGTGGCAGGCCTGTTTACTGGACACACGGGTTCGGTCATGTCTGTGGCATTCTCGCCAGATGGCCGGCGCATCGTCTCAGGGTCGGCAGATCGGACAATTCGTGTGTGGAATGCCATTACGGGCGAGATAGCGGCAGGCCCGTTTACTGGACACGCGAATCAAGTCTGGTCTGTGGCGTTCTCCCCGGATGGCCAGCGCATCGTCTCAGGGTCGAATGATCGAACAATTCGTGTATGGAATGCCATGACGGGAGAGACAGCGGCAGACCCATTTACTGGACACGCGGGTCAGGTCTGGTCTGTGGCGTTCTCGCCGGATGGCCAGTGCATCGTCTCAGGCTCGGACGATCAAACAATTCGTGTGTGGAACACTGGGACGGGAGAGACGGTGGCAAGCCCGTTTATTGGTCACACAGATTGGGTCACGTCTGTAGCATTCTCGCCAGATAGCCGGCGTATCGTTTCGGGCTCAAGAGATCATACAATTCGTGTGTGGAATGCCAGTACCGGAGAGACAGTGGCAGGCCCATTTACTGGACACACGAATGCTGTCCGGTCTGTGGGATTCTCCCCAGATGGACAGCGCATCGTCTCGGGTTCTTTCGACCACACAATTCATGTGTGGGACGCCACTACGGGAAAGGCAGTGGCGAGCCCATTTACTGGACACACGGGTTGGGTCATTTCTGTGGCATTTTCGCCAGACGGTCAGCGCATCGCCTCAGGCTCGCAAGATCAAACAATTTGTGTGTGGAACGCCACTACGAGCGGGTCAGCGGTAGGCCCATTTACTGGGCACGTGGGTTCAATCTGGTCTATGAGGTTCTCCCCGGATGGCCAGCGCATCGTTTCAGGCTCGGGCGATCGAACAATTCGTGTGTGGGACGCCACGACAGGAGAGACGGTGGCAGGCCCATTTACTGGGCACACGGGATGGGTCTGGTCTGTAGTATTCTCGCCAGATGGCCAGCGCATCTTCTCAGGCTCGGAAGACAGAACAATTCGTGTGTGGAATGCCACGACGGGGGAGACAGCGGCAGGCCCATTTACTGGAAGCTCAGATTCGGTCCTATCTGTGGCACTCTCACCGGATGGTCAGCGCGTCGTTTCAGGCTCGAGAGACAGAACAATTTGCGTGTGGAATGCCACTACGGGAGAGACAGTGGCGGGCCCGTTTACTGGACACACGAATAGCGTCAGGTCTGTGGAATTCTCGCCGGATGGTCAGCACATTGTCTCAGGGTCGTACGATCAAACAATTCGTGTGTGGGACGCCACTACGGGAAGGACAGCGACGAGCCCGTTTAGTGGGCACACGGGTTGGGTCATGTCTGTGACATTTTCGCCAGATGGCCGACGCATCGTCTCAGGGTCGTACGATCACACAATTCGTGTGTGGGACGCCAGGACGGGAGAGACGGTGGCAGGTCCGTTTATTGGACACACGGATAAGGTCGAGCCTGTGGCATTCTCACCAGATGGCCAGCGCATCGTCTCAGCCTCGCACGATCGAACAATTCGTGTGTGGAACGCCACTACGGGACAAACAGTAGCAGGCCCGTTCACCGGACACGCTGGTTGGATCAGGTCTATAGCATTCTCGCCAGATGGCCAGCGCATCGTCTCAGGGTCGGAAGATCGAACAATCCGGATGTGGAACGTAGGGACAGCGACGATCCCATTTACTGGAAACATGGATCCGGTCGGGTCTGTGGCATTCTCCCCAGATCACCAGCGCATTACCCCATCAGAACGTGGATCGATCCGCATGTTACACGCTACGACAGGAATCTACAAGACCCACCGATTTCACTGATCACACCATCATCAACGACGAGGGATGGATATGTGGTGGTAATGGTGAACTATTAGCGTGGATCCCTCTAATACATAGGGCACATCTTCACCAGCCTAGTAATTTATGGGTTGCCGGCGAACTATGAAACTCGGATTGATCTTTCTAGTTCTGTTCACGGACACAGTTGGACTGCTTGTAATCGACGCATAGATAGAACCACTATAGTATATCCGTAGTTTTCGTACTAGGCAGTCTGAAATGTAATGCTGAATCAAAGTTCATTGAGGCAGTATGGACGGCTTGATGGCTTGGCTTGGGAACAGATACTATCAAATGTTGACCTTTCTTATTCGCCCTAAAGTTGTTGGCTCGAGCTGGGCTGAGGAACCCCGCACCCCGGCATGCGAGCTGCGGAGCGATCTCCGCGGTGGGGCTGATCACGCTGACGCTTAGGCTGTATATCAACAGACACGGCTGTTGAGGTCACCGCTGGCAGCCAAAACGAGAGAGGAAGCACAAAGGATAAAATGGGGACATGCTGCTTGTACGTCGTGCTACGAACAATGACAAACCTAAGTTACGGTTGAACCCACTATACAAAGGTATATGAGTCAGTCGGATGGGGACACCCGGTTCATGTGATCTTTATCCTGTTCTCTGTACAGACCCAGAGTGTCACCAGGCCGACATGGCTGATCAGGAGTTGGGACCACGGGAATGTGGGCTTGGACTGACAAGAGGGCCAGCAGGCCGATAACGATTTCGACAGTGTGGAGGGAAAATACTAAGTGAAAGACGGAGGAAGGTAAACCAGGTTTGGGGTTCGCGGTCCAGCCCTGTGAAGGATCATATAAATAAACGAGCAGGCATTCAAAGCAACTAGGCCAACACACCAATGTGCACCAAGCGTAAAGAGAACAAATTCAGATCGCGAGAGGCCAGTATGAATGGCGCGAAGTCCCTGGACAGATACCATCGTGCGTCAAGTTTCAAGCTTTTCAAGTCCGATAAATGACACTGGGTTTCACCACCGCTCCTTAGCCAACCACGCTTTTCTCTGTTGCTATCCCACCGCCCTTATCGCCAGCCCCGTCAGGCTGCGCCGCCTATCCTCAACGACTCTCGACGGCAGCCATCGACAGCCGCTGCACTGCAGTTCCGCATACACGGGGACGTCCGCGGGTCCGATGCGACCGAGTTGCGATTCATACTGGACACGATAGAACTGAAGTCCCTCCGCGGGCGCGAACGGTGCCACTGGCGTGGCGCGCGGGATGCCTCGGTCGGTGTGGTGGCGAGAGCGACGCCCGGGCTCGGGTTCAGCGGCACAGAGCGAGACGGCGGCCGAAGGGCTGCGCAGTTAGGCGCGGCGGGCCAATGGCAAGGCGGAGTTCGACGGTGAGCACACGCGTGGGGCTGCTGATGCGTATGGGGCCGGGGCACGACGAGCCACTGTTGCGTCGCCCGAGAGTTAGGGGTGAGATCTTGACAGGTGCCACCGTATGTACAGGTGCGTGCGCATATGCGTGTAAGTGCGGGCAATTCGCGATCGGACTCTTGTGGGAAAAAGCGGGCCAAGGAGGGACATTGTCGTCTCCCGGAGGGGGTTACTTAAAGTAAGCCTTGTTGGAACGTCCGGATTTGCCGTCTCCGCCGCAGGAACCAAAATGGGGGCGACTACCCATGAGGGTTCTGGCGCAGGCGCGGGTTTCAAAGGAGGCGGCGGAGAAATTGGCTGGACGGCTAGTGTAGGTGCAGGTGTAGGGACGGAGGCAGGCTCTGGGGGCGGAAAATCGAAGACACGGATAGAATGGGAGGCGGAATGTTGTCTTGTGCCCCCTCTCTCGTAAGCCAGTCTCTAGCGTCTGTCCATGCGGAGAGCCTATTTCTACTCATAGGCACGTCGGCGGGAGCAGTCCGCTTGCGGAGGGGCATTTTGCGTTCTGTAACAGCTTTTTTCATGGCAATTGTGGAGGGCAGAACGCATATGGGTGACGATCCTAGAATGAAACGTTTCAAACTCGGACGTAGAATAGCTGGGTGACTTTGAGCCGAAGTCAAAAGGACAACAAAGTGAGCTTCGTTACATACACTCCATCGGTTTCCTCGCGACAGGCCACGAGCTGCACACCCCCTTCCTCTCTTCCATATGCAATACCTCCCTCTCCACGCCTCTCCCAAACCAAGACGACTCGCTCACAAGCAACGGGCGGTACCTCCGCCCGCTCTTCCGGCTATGTTTTGTCCCTCGCAGCCGACGCACGCCCCGCGCTCTAACCTTCATCGGCCTCTCTACCTTCGTTGAGAACGGTATATCCGACTTTCCGCAGACTCTGCTCGTCCGCGCACGCTCCCCGCCGACCTCCGCACGCAGGAAGCCGCTCTCGACTACCCAGCACGCATCGGGCACCGCATCGTGTAGCCCGGCGGAGGCGCCGCGTATCAGGATGAGCTCGTTTCGATCCTCCAGGATCGTGGGCGCTAGGGCAGCGGCATTCCGCTCAGTGGTACGCAGCTTGCCGAGGCCTGGCGCGAGTTTGCGATGAGAGTCTGGGCGCTTGCACCTCGCATGGTTCAAGATAGAGGCGCTCGGCAAAGATGAGGTGCGCAAGTGGCTGGGCGCCGTGAAGCGAGGAGACGAGGCAGAGTAGGTGGATCTCGGTGCGAGTGGCACAAGGAACAATGACTGGATAAGGGTCTCGCAGGGTCATGCGGTGACTGAGACGACTCTGAGATGGCCTGGAGATCGGCACGTTTCTTCGAGTTATGCTTTATTTGCCTATGTAACCATCTTATATGGTATTTATCTCGTATCACTACTGTAAAGTATCACCGAAGGCACCGACTCAAAACGGGCATGGACAGAGGCCAGGATGAATGTGATGCAGATCCATATCCGAGCTACGCGACACCTCTGGCGGTACTGTACCCAACTGAGCCTCAGTTCTTGCCAACCCTCGAAACAAGTACCTTTTCCACCGCGAGGAAACAATTCGGCTACCTGCTTTAGCTGATCATTAGCAGCGGTCGTCGCACTTGACGGTACTCGATCTGCTGTTTGGTGTCATCGCTTTGAGTGTGCCAAGCGGAAGACATTTTGTTTGTGCCGCGAATGCCCGTCAGTTGGAACTTTTGCCGAATACGCCATTTCTCGGTACCTAATAGGCTGTAAACCTTTCTCGGAGTATGGCAGACGCGACGAGACCGGTCTTGGTATGGCTCTAGCCACTTTCACCTTGTCCGAGATGCCGGGTCATCGTCTGGTGCCTAACGCCGAGTACATGATTGCCTGCCCAGGAACAGATCGTCTGTACGGCTTTCGGCTTTAGCTGGTGACGCCACAGACGGGACCCACAAGGGTAGATAGTCTCACAGAAGGACAGGTGATTGGATGAACTAAGTGAACGGAAAGAGAATTCTTGGACACCTAATCTGTCTGGTGGAACGCTTGGCGTAGAAGAGGAAGAGAGGCCCGAGCTGACTACACGCGTCTAAGCTCAGACGGCACCATCTGGAGTATGTAGCTTCCGCAGTCTCTTATCTGCTTCCGCCTTCGAGCGTCACGACTTTGCCGTCCGGTAGAGCTGCATAGGGTGGAAGGACTACTCGATCGGGAATGAGGTGTTTTGTAGCGATACGTAAGGGCAAGGTGCACGTGCCGCCCCATTCCTCCGCTCGTGCATCACCCTTTGTAACTTGAAGGGAAGTAGCCATGTATTGCTTCCTTTCACGCTCCAATCACGCCGGCCGTCGAGCTTCCTTCAGCCTTCACAAAAGCCCATCCTGGAATGTTCAAGACGTCACACACACTCCAGGATTCCAGAGACAAGCTTCAAAAGGGTGACCTCGTCACCTCGGTTGCCCTCAGTCACCTTTCCCTCTTGCCTATCCTTCCCTTCCCGTTTACTCTGTTGTATCTACAATCCCAAACGTCTTTATAAAGGATCCATCAAAGACCTCACACTGTCTCGGCTTGCCTCAGTAGCATCAGCTTCCACGCCAGTGTTACGCTCACTCCGCCCTAGACCAGCTATTTGCAGTCGGTCGGCTCTGCTCACCTCAGTTGGAATAATGAAAGAACGCTCAGCATCCACAAGCACTAATCTTCGAGACGAGAAAGCATTTCCCTCCTTCAGGGAATGTCCTCACGAAAACGACATTCCCTATACTACTACCGCGGACGTGAAGATGGCGTCTATGCACCCATACGCCATTGGTGCTTCCTAGGCGAGATCACAGAAAAAATGGTCTTCAATCGGACTATGTCTTTGGGTGAAGGACAGAAGAGGCAGCGAAGTCCCCGCCAATTTCCACCTTGATTCACCTCAAGTTGCAAGAGTCTTTACACCTGGAATGTCCAACTTCCCCGTCCATCGCAATGTGCCCAAGTCCCTCACCGACAAGGGAAACACCATCGCCATTCTTTACGCCCAGCAGCACAACTTCATGGATGGCTCCATCGGGTTTAGAATTGAAGACGCAGATCTAGTGCAGGTAAGACCCGTTCTATTGGAGGGGAACCTTCTAAAGGATCGACCTACTTAGTTTTTCCCTTGTACTTTGGAACGACTCCTCGCTCTCAGCGATCGCATTTCGAGTGGTCTTTCCCAATCGGACGATGTCCCCGCCTGTAAAAAGTGCAATACGACAACTGGCGCTCGTCAACGCTGCTCTGGTTGTCACGTTACCTGGTATTGCAACAAGGTGAGTGACTAGCCCCTGGGCTTTGGACATCATGCATCATGTCCTACAAACTGAGACTTATTCGCATGAAGGATTGCCAAGTAGGTGACTGGTCAGATCACAAGAAGGATTGCAAATTGCTGAACCAAGTTGCGGCGCTAATGAGGCAGGATTGGGAACACTTCCACAAATACTACACGTTTCCACTTCCAAAGCCAAAGGAGTAGATTTGCGGGTCACAATGAGGCCGGTGGAGCGAATGGGTCGTCGTCGAACTAGCTGGTCATCGAAGTCATGCATGTCGTTCATGAACAGTATAGACACGATTGTGAAAGCCTTATGATGTTCGTAGGAGAATGGCTTTCAGTTTGTAAATTATGATTCCTGACGTGCCTGGTGCCTTCTTGACCCACCTGGGCGCTTAACTGACCCTCGTGTCATGCCGCGAGGAAGCTCTTCATGGGCAGTCCAAGTCCTCAGGCCTGATCCCATGGTATGGTGATTTTCTGGTGCAGTGGCGAAATAAATATGGGTTTGAAAGAAAATGGGCGGACAGATGGCGGCACGCAAGAGAAGAATGAGCACGTGCCGCCTTCTCGTGCTTCGCTCCACCTTAGACCAGCTCTATTCACTTCAGCTCGAACAATGACCGGACGCTTGGCACCTACAAGCACCAATCTTCGAGACGAGAAAGCGTTTCCCTCCTTCAGGGAATGTCCTTACGAAGATGACATCCCCTATGCCTACTACCGCGAACGCGAAGAGGGCGTCTATGCCCCAATACGCCATTGGTGTTACCTAGGCGAAATCACAGAGAAAGCCGTCTTCACCCGATTATGTCTTACGGTGAAGGACAAAAGGGGCGACAAAGTCACCACTAGCTTTTACCTTGATTCACACCATTCTGGAGGAACCTTCTTAATTGGAACGTCCCAGTCTGACCTCCCCGTCCATCCCAATATGCCCAAGTCCCTTACCAAGACAGGAAACACCATCGCTATTCTTTACGCCCAGCAGCACGGCTTTGTAGATGGAAACATCGGATTTAGAGTCGAAGATGCAGATCGCGTGCAGGTAATACCTACCCATTCTATTGGACGGAAACTATCTAAAAGGACCGACCTGCTTAGTTTTTCCCTTGTACTTTGGAACGACTCCTCGCTCTCAGCGATCGCGTCTCCAATGCTCTTTCCCGGTTGGACGCTGCCCCCGCCTGTAAAAAGTGCAATACGACGGCGGGCGCTCGTCAACGCTGCTCTGTTTGCCAGGTTACCTGGTATTGCAGCAAGGTAAGCGACCAGCCACAGGGCTCTGGAAATCATGCCCTACGAAACCAATAGCTGACAGTTGTTCGCGTGTAGGATTGTCAAGTAGGTGACTGGTCAGATCACAAGAAGGATTGCAAATTGCTGAACCAAGTTGCGGCGCTGATGAGGCAGGATTGGGAACACTTCCACTGAATACTACTCGTTCCCACTTCCCAGGGAGTAGATCGGCAGGTCGTAGTGAGGCTTGAGTTGTCGTCGAACTGGCTGGTCATCGGGTCGTTCTTGGACTTGTGTTATCTTGACTGAAGTTAGCAGTTGTAGTGTATGAAAATGGAGTCTTCGTACCTTATTATATCTGAATCTCGTACACCCTTCTTGAAGTCTTCCTGCCTTCCTTTGTTTCTTGTCTTCGCTTCAGGCCTTTTTAGCCCTTTTACGTGTCCATGCTTGTCTTGGTCGCTCATCTGTTGATAAAGCACATCGGTGACAATAACTTTGGCGGAGGAAATGCTGTATCGCTTACAACTAAGGGCGCACTTTTCTCGGGTTTCCTGACGGGCCACTGATACATACTTAAGTTAGTACGTAACATACGAATCAGTGCGACATTCCGGTTGTTGAGCGATAATTTCCCCTTGCGCGATGGTCTGCCAACTGCTCGATCTCTCTTGACGACGCAACCTAAAGCGCCCCTACTATGCTCTGTATCTATATTTGCGACATGATCAAGGGGTCCTTTGATGACATCAGGCCGGGGGTTCCATTGGAACGATGTCAGGTGCAATGCCAGTGGTGTATCGTGGCCTCCGTCTCGTGCGTTTACATCCTGCACCGTGCAGGATTCATAGCTTCACAGTGCCAGCACTGCTCGAGGACGACGCCAGATGAAAAAGGGTCGAGTAGGTGTCGTCTTCCGTGGTCACGCCCCGGGCCGCCCCGTGCTAGATCAACAGCTGTACAATTTCGGCGCTAGTACGCTCGGATGGTGCCAGATGCAACGGCGTCTTGCGGTTCTTGTCCCGAGCGTCGGCATCTGCCCCGTGTTGCATCAGTAGCCGCATAATTCCAGCACTCCCCATGGGCGATGCCAGATGCAAAGGGCCTCATGCATAACTAACAGTTGCACAGTTTTGACACTACGCTCGGACGACGCCAGGTGCAACGGCGTCTTGCTACTCCTGTCTCGTGCGTTGATATATGCCCCGTGCTGGATTAATAACTGTACAATGTCGGCACGCCCCATGGACGATGCCAGATGCAAAGACATTTGTCGGCTGCCATCTTGTGCAGTAGCATCTGCCCCGTGCTGGATTAATATGGTTTCAGTCAATGAGGCGCCTTCTACACTCACTGAGGCATTCTCGAACTGGGTGTGGTCCACCTAGTGTTGGGCGGCACATCCTGCCAGCGGAGAGCTCGTTTTAACCCCATCATTATCAGCGTTGTTGTCGAACTGGAGTAGAATTCCTAGGTAAGCGTTTACGGTGATTATGTGGGCTGGCTCGAGAAAGATACGGAAATGTGAAAGGTTTGGTTGTGAGGTGGTGAGGCGATCCGAGGTCAAGTATTCTTTGACCGAAAAACGCGAGAACTGGAACCACGTGGTCAGAGCCGTTGCCGACAATGTTAATCAAGCTGGAGCACGAAGACAATACAGCTTCTTGCTGATTCTGCCACCGCCAATTCTTGTTCAGCTCCTGTATCCCTCTCGTCGAAATCAAGAATTTCTACAAGCTCCTCGATTCGAAGCGGGTGGATCGCCACGGTGAGACATTGTAAGAGACGGTGAGCATGGATGTTGGTTTGCCTCCCCAATTTCCTTCAACACACGTTCGTACCTTGTCTAATGAAAATGTTAAGGATACGCCGGGTGTTCTGTGGGAGGCAATTTTGCAACCTAACAGGAACCTGTTAAGTGACGTAAGCAAATTTTGTCGAAAGCGATTCTATCAGCTCCTGAAAGCGTCCGAATGACCAGCTCTTTGTCCTCATTCTTCCATTTCTTCATAAGTTTACCCGCATTAGTGTAGACGACAGATTTGATGTAGTGCGCGATATCTTTCTTTTGTCCGCTTTCGTTATGAAGCCTTCATGACGAAAGCGGACAAATGAAAGGGAAATCGTGTGAGACGCAAGGGGCTTGAGGGAATCCCCGATGTCGATCTCCGAGTGACTAATAACCCATAGATCCCAAAATTGTCGGGGCATTCGTCAGGAGCATCCGAGTCCATGATAAGACAAATTGAGTGTTGATCAGGTAGGGTGAAGATCTCCTTTGAACAACGCATCAGAGCGCTGTCACCAGACTGCCGTGCGCCGTCGTCGTATGTCTTATAGAAATGGGAGAGTACGTCACAAAAGGAATTGGAACGGGCAGAAAGTCGGATGAGTGAGGTGAGAAGATTGCGACGGGTTTGCTTGCTGGTGTCCCGAAAATCGAAATAAAAATACGCCACAGAGGCTATTCCATCATCGTACAATGTAATGACATCTTCAATGATTGTGGAGCTGATCAATAATCATGGGGCTCCTGATATTGCCAGAGACAAGGAGCGACGAACCATAGAATAGTCGTTCCAGAGCCAGCTACACAGAAGACGGAGCATCAGATCACTAATACCCTCAACGCATTAAAGAAATAAGAGCATACGTTTCCCGTAGGTCCATAAGAGGGAACCGGTCAGCCTCCGTTCCCCAAAGACGCTACCTGGACAGAACCACCCAGTCGTTCCCCCATGTTGACAACTGCATGCGATGTTATGATTCGTGGACGGATCTAAAGGAGATTGCCATTTTTAAGGCTGTCTCGTAATCGGTTCCCTGCAATCTTGTCGGATACTTGACGGTCAGCGAAGACAGGATTGATACGAAAGCTTCATGTCGTCTATGTCGTCCGCCGTTCGTTGTATGTCTAATCTCGCTTCCTCTGATATCGCCTTACTGTCTCAAGAGCTAACAGTCAGTGACGATGTGGGCAGCTAGCATCGTTTGCCCATCATAAACGATCGATTGCACTTTTTCTTCGATTACCTTGACACTGTTATTGACAACTTATACCTTGCCTTTGACGCCCTTCACTTGTTCCCTGACTCCTAGGATATTGCCGTCAACTTCGCGTACTTGGGCTCTGACAACTTGAAGATTCTTTTCGTTAGTCTTCACGTCGTCACCGACCTCCGACACGTTTTCATTGATGATATGGGTAACCTTCAATACCACCGCATTCGCCATTCGAGCCCCTTCATTCGTTGGTTTGTCCAGTCTCTTCATCCCATCCTCCAGATTCGTCACTCCTGCCACCTCCAAAAAAATATCTAAACTCGTATGCGCCCTGAGTGAGATGGGTTGATTGATTAACTCACTTGCTCGACACTGTTTCATTTCCTTTGAGGTAATCGCGGGGACGTCTCAAATATTATCTTCACCATCACATCACGTCTATCATTGCTGGAGTTTTGGCCCTTGTATAGATCTCAAGTCGTCCAAGGAAATTTTCGATGCATCGACAAGGAGGTCTTGACTTTCATAGACGTCCTCAGCTGCCTGAAGGCCCCGGGCCCTAATGTCATAAGGACCCACACGATGGAGTAAACGAACGAGACTGACCAAGAGGGCAACAACGCCAGCAAAAATCACATCGGCGGGAGAAGCGCCTATCGATAGATATCATAGGGGTCAATGTCCTGGTAGACCAACTGATACTTACCTTACCAAGTCAACGCCCCCTTCAAGTGTCGCAGAAAATACATACAAAACGATGATGGTTGGATTTAGCCATTTTCGTGGTCCCTCGTCGCTGCTTCTGGATTGGTTGAACCGGTCGACTTAGTCTTAAAGGATGGTCAAGATAGCTGCCGGAGAGTTGCATGCTTGTAACTAGGCGACGAGAGGATGGACGGTAAGATCTTGCTTGGTCTTTTTCTTGTACCCCTTCAGGGCTTTATCAAAGATAATGCTGAAGCTGGAAGACGAGGCGATGGCTGCAATATTCTGGCACTGATCCATAGAGCTGTGAGCAGGGGGTTGACCGTGTTGAAGGTTTGTTTGGTAAGGGGAGAGAATTGATGACGAGAATGCGGACCACCTCCGATCCCGGACGCTCAAGAATACGACATTGCCCAGGTAACAATTATGATCGCGATCACTCATCTGACTAAGCATATGACTTGTGATTTGATCGTGCCAAGGGCCTAGACTCGTAACGATTCTGGAGGGTCCCAGAGAGAGCGGTCACCAGTCTACCCAGGGTTGTTCGTTCTTAGTATCCTTAGTTCATTCCGACGTGGAACTTAGACCCCCAATAGAAAGTATAATCGGTAAATCACTCAGAAGTGTAAATCCTACTGACAGTATCCCATGAAGTGCAATTAATCTATGCAAGATATGGTGGAGTGTTGTAAAACTACAGGAGTATCTGTTATACGCGCCATCCATTACTTTCTCCGCTCTTACGCCTATGCACGCGCAGCCCTTGCGTCGGCTCTGCGGTCTCGTGCTTCTCGGGTGTCCTTGATCCACTGCTCGACGCCGTCCACTGCCTGGAAGGGGCGTGTCTTATACGACATCAAGTACCCTTGCAAACTGGCCATCGAGAATTCGCGTTCAGGTATCTGTGACGCGAATCGTTCCGCGAGGTGCTCGACCCGCTTCCTCGACAGTTTTGGCGCGCTCGTCGAGTGAGTGGCACCGCTGTAGTTGGGCGGCGCGTCTTGTACAATACTCTTCGGCGCGGTTGGTGTGGGACTGGGACCCTCCTTTGTTGGCGTGACATACCCGGAGTCGCTAGTAGGCACCGCATCACCTTCGTCCTCGTCCGTTGAGGTGCCTTCGCCCTCGGAGACGCCCGGAAGGTAGAAGCGCTTGTACAACTCACTGGCTTGGTAACGGCTAGCAAGACGAAACTCAACGTGGAGGTCCATGCGGCCCGGACGCGTGAGTGCGGGATCGAGTGTGTGGTATCGATTGGTAGTTGCAAACAGTATGCGGCCTTCCTGCGCTGAGATGCCGTCAAGCGCATTGAGTAGTCCGGAGAGGGTGATCTTGCATCCGGAATCGACGCCGCTAGTTCGTGCCCCATCCCGCTTGTCATTGGGGGAATCCTCAGAGTTATCGTCGTCGCCCTGTCGTGATGGATCACGGATCCGGGGATCCTCGAGGTCGGTACCGGATATATCACGAGTAATTCCATGTGTAAATGCCGCATCAATATCCTCCATGATCGCGACACATTGCTCCGGAAGTGAACAAATCAGCGAGTTCAGACTGGCATCGTCAAGGCCAGTTTTGGAGAGGGAAAGTATGTATATATCAAGGCCGAGCTCCCCGGCAAGACTGTGAATGATAGAAGTCTTGCCAGATCCGGGAGCTCCATACAAGAGGTATCCACGCCGGAAAGGAATGCCTAAATGTATTGGTTAGATCCTACAGAACCGAAAACAAGACAAGAGACATACCCCGTTCGGCATACCATTTCTTGCTCTTCATAAAGTCGCGTGCGTCATCGAGAAGCAGCTCCTTGGTACCTTCGTCCAGCACGATCGAATTCAAAGAACGCTTGGGTCGCGAAGCGACATGATTCCAATCATCGCCGTACCTGGTACAAACAACATCAACGGATGATCCTTTTTGGAGATTACCGAACTAACTTTTCACTGGCGTAAATATCGATCTTGTCGCTTCTTGCAGACATCCATTTCTCCCTCGCTTCAAGGATCATGGCGTCAAGGACAGAGCGGTCACGAGAGAAGATGCTGTGAGTGTGGTTTCAGAAAAGAGGCTGCTGAATCCAAGTCAAAGATACGGACGTGACGGTCAGGGTCGACTTGTCCGAGTACCAACGACTTTCCTCCTTGAACCGAGAGACGGTGACATATCTACCCTTATACCACATCCGATAACTTGCGTTATAAGAGGGCAGATATCGGACAGATCGTTTTCTCCGTTGTTGCAAGTGTTCGTCCTCGTCCTCGTAGAGCGTTAGGGCATCTCCGCCCAGAGCAAAGTCCCCAGTGCTGACTGAGAAATCCCGGAATTGACGCCACTGAGGAAGGGAAGAAAGCCAGAACATCATCCAGCCTGAATCCTCAATCAGTCGGATAAATAAGCCATGAGGAAAAGGCTGCTCACTGAATGCCACGTCGTCACTTTCGAAGGACGCCGTGATGAAGAACCGGTCCACGAGATTCGAGTAAGAAGCCGAATAGAGACGACGAAGGGTCTCCAAAGCGCCACCGAGGACAATGAGCTTCAAGTAGTCGCGAAGGGCGGACATGGAGTATATGAACGCCATCAGCGACGAGAAATCGGTCGGCATAAGCAAAGGTGCGTCCGACGCCGTTGCATTTTGCGTTGCGTTTGTGAATGTGCTCTCTTGTGTAGTCTCGGCACTGTAGTTTAGTAGCGTAAGAAGAGGTTGAACGATATTTGTGAGTTGAACAAGTGAAGACATGGCTACAATGGCCAATGCCGACGGGTGGAAGAAGTGGGATTCTCAAGCACACATTTTATACCCGCAAACCAGCAAGCAGGACACCGCAATGCCACGAGGGACCGGAGAGAACGAGACCCGAGAGGCAGTGACTCACTAAAGGCGCTGACTTCGAGTCAACGCACGCGTAGCCACAGGAGTCAACTTCCGGCACCGGTCGGTCTGACCGGAGACTCAGAACAGCCTCAAGTGGCAGTACTATGTAACGTTATGCCCTATTTTAGAGCAGGCGTTTCCATCTGAATTGTTTTTTTTGAACCATTTTTATTATATCCCGAGATACGTACCATGGATGGATACAGACCGGTCATAGCCGAGACTATGTGTACTAGGTAGCAATAATAGCAGTTCGCGGGCAGTTAAGCCCGCGTCCACCAGGCCTCCTAGTGGGTTGTGCCTATTCGTTAGCCACCTGGCGTCAGACGCCTAGAGTTTCGTGATACTGTAGGTTGCGTGTCTCCCTAGTCGGGTTAACGTTCGGGTGGCACGTAAGTGTCTGGGCCAGTTTCGGGCCTGGAGTGCGCACGCGTTTCCTGTGAGAAGGTAAGGAAGTTGAGGGCGTTCTTCTTATGGAGAGATAAAAGTTTGTTGAAGGGGATGATAAGGCTGTATTTGACCACGCCGAAGGCGTGCCTCTCGAAGTAGTAACACTGGCAGTGGTATTGGGTGTGGACACTGGAGTACAGTGGTTCCCCGCACGGGCATCGCCGTGATTCCGGGGGATCCGTTGGTTTGAACCGAGTGGAGTTATGAACTGGTGAAAGCACGGTCCACCGCGATCTGGAAAGCTGTGGTGGTGCATCTTGAGAAGGTGGCCTTCCTCGTCCTCCTTCCTCTTTCGCCTCTCTCGTACTCGGTTACCGCCGACCACAGGGGGTTTTTGCCGTGGCTTTGTGAGCGTGATTTTGTCCGTGAAGCTGCGCAGGGGAATGCGACGGCAAGCCCCGGTCGCCTTGTGACGTGCCACCGTCTGCCCTTCCAATTCTTGGTCGACCGGCGTCCATAAGTTGGTTCCATGTAAGTTGTCCTGCAGGTCCCCCTCCCAGATGGCCGACTCAGAATTTCAGATGCACTTGCAGCCAGTTTATGGATATTGTCTCAATAACGCGTTTTTTACAGTCTTTATGACAGAATATAAAAATTTGTGGTACCTCAAAAATTCAAATTGCTTATGATCGCACTATGTAGTAAGTGCTCACAGTTGAGATGAGCTGGGCCAGGTCAGTGTGAGTGCACTGAGCACCTAGCAGCTGTGCTATCACCTAACCTATTGATTTCAGCATGTACAGGATAGTGTGATGACTCACTGTCACTCAACAGGGAATCACAATGAAGGCAGGAAACTGGGGGTTAAAGATGTAGGAGGCAGGGGCAGAGTCTTGGAGGGGAGGCACTTGGCTTGCTTGACAGAACTTAGCACTCAGCTAAGGGGTAGTGGCACTTGTTGGTGGGGTAGTGTCTGGCAACTGAAGGGGCACTGGATGTAACACTACCACAGCATGAATCTGACTTGGATCAGATAGAGGCAAACACAACTTAATGGCAATGAGAGGTGACAAGCTCAAATGTCTTGAGTATCTCATAGGCTACGATAAGAGCAACTTGAAGGGTGTGAGCTGCAAAGATGACCACCACCACTATGTGATGTGGAGCCAGAGTAGTCCTTAAGCTTGTAGGCTAAGGCAAAGAGAGGTGAACTGTGAGGTGTGAAGGCCAAGAGACAAATTGAATAGAAGTGGTATTGAAAGAAGACCAAGATAGTGTTTCTTGGTCTTTACATGCCACTATTTATACAAGTAAGAGGTAGCTTTAAAGCTCCCCTATGAAGTCTGTTATCCCATAGTGTAAGTAGCTCAAACCCTACTACCACTATCCTAGTATTGAGTCATAGCAGTTATCACATGCTAATACTACTTGTGCTGACTGATGTGAAGTCCATGACTAATTCCTACTTACTAACATAGTCATAACCATATAGTAAGAGTCCATTCACACTGTACCATAACATCACCCCCTTTTCAGCTGTGTTGCCCACAATGCCTATGAAGTCCAGCTTCTTCCCATCCATCCTAGTTGCATCTTGTTACACTACCACAGTGTCAGTCCGACTTGGACTCGGTGAAGGGCATCCATGACTCAGCAATCGTTCAAGTAGAAGTGGTAAGTCCTCAGTATCCCTTGAAATACAATCAAGGTGATCCAAAGGGACTTGAGGATAAGGACCAAGGTAACGAAGACCTGGTGGAGCGAAATGACAACTGCCTTAGACTCGAAGGTCAAGGAGATTAGAAGGCATTGAAGCACGAAGGCTCAACAAGAGGAATAGAAGCGAGTGGTATTTAGAAGAAGACCAAGATGGTGTTCTTGGTCTTCCTACACCCATATTTATACATATGAAGGGGCCGCTTTAAAGCTCCCCTATGAGTCCAATATCCTCTAGCATAAGTAGCTCGAACCCTACTACAGCTATCCTAGGAATGAGTCATGCTAGCAATCACATGCTAACACGGTAGGTACTAATGGAGTCCATAACTAATTGCTACTTACTATCGTAGTCATAACTGTATAGTAAGCGTCCACTTCATAAGTCGTCCGTTCGTTACATCACCCCCTTTTCAGCCGTGGTGACCCCGACGCCGGTGAAGGCGTGGTCCCGTCATCCATCCCTCCTGTACTTCCTCGATCCTCCCTAGTGCATCAGCCATCTCGAGTCGGAACTTACTGTGCCCCAGCTCCCCTTTGATCCCACCAAGCGTGGTGGCGAGCTGATGAAGCCATTGCTCCATCCGCTCAGCCTTGTACATGTATGCTCGATAGCGGTGAACCTCTGCCTTGAGGCTCACGTCGTGGAACTCCGCGATGGCGCGGTTGAGATGGGGGTGGTTGTGATATCTGCTGGCGAAGAGGTGCATGTCCTCTTGGGGGTACTGGTCCTTGCTGGTGGCCTTGACGTGGGGCTCAGCGTAGAGAGGCTGCGAGTACACCTTCTCTGTTGCGGTCGGACCTCATGGACTTACGATACAAGAAGAAAGGTGATTCGGACTCTTACTACACGGTTATGACTACGGTAGTAAGAAGGTATTAGTCATGGACCTCGATCATCAGTCAGCACGAGTCGTACTAGCATGTGATAGTTAGTATGACTCATTACTAGGATAGCTGTAGTAGGGTTCAAGCTACTTACGCTACTGGGTATCACTTAAAGAGGAGCTTTAAAGCTGCCTCTGAAATATGTATAAATAGTGGCTCGTGAAGACCAAGAAGGGCATCTTGGTCTTCTTTGGAATACCACTTGCTTCGTTCTAGACCTACTTCGTGGCCTTCGTGCCTTGGGACTTTGACATATTCCTGACCTTCGCGTCTAGGACTCTGGCACTCTCAAGTTGACAAGTTGGAGTTGCCTTTGTACTACTCGGACGCACACTGTGGATCGCCTTGGTTGTCTTCTACAGACTTATCGAGACCTTAAGAGAGGTCTACCGACCTGCTAAGTCGTGAATGCCGTTATACGAGTCTAAGTCAGACTAACACCGTGGTAGCGTTACATTAAGACCAAGATCTCCCAATTGTGGCGTTCACCACAAGAGACCAGTGGAGAAACTTCCGACCCTACCACCTCGAAACAAGAGGAGAAAGATCAGTACCACGAAGATTCCTAGGCGCAGCCAGGTGGAGAGAATACAGAGGAGACACCGGATACTTCGTCGACTTCCCAGGGGAAGCCATCAGATATCGACCAGTTGAGTTCAACTACTCCAACTTCTGTTGGACGGAAGTTACGTGGAATCCCATAGACAATCGGTGGGACGTGATTAGACCAGTTGGAAGACATTACCGCTGTGACATCGACTCAAGAGAACTCCATGGAGACGACTGGGGATCGCTGGACGGAGACAGCAGCAGCGAAGAAGAAGAGGGACAACTGAGGGAACAACCCCCGTCCGAATCAAGCCACAAAGAACCGGTGGAAGAACACACCGCCACAGAAAGCGAAATCAGACCAGGAACGGGAGACAATTCAAGTCTGCTGGCCCACATAGCTGAGTCCCTCCATATCACAGTACCCGAAGAAATTCACATCAGAAGTCCGATGGCCACCATGACAGAAACGATGGCTGCAGAAGAAGTGCGACGTATTAGAGAAGAAGCAGAGGCAATTTTAAACCCCATCAACCTGACCACAGGACATCGAATGACAGCCGACGACGCGGCTATTTTCAGAGCCATAGGACCAGATCAACCGGATCCCCCAGAAGGACCACCACCGCCACCAGGAGGACTCCCAGGAGGGTTCCCGGGACAAGGACCAACAGGTGGAGGATTCCTGGGAGGAGGAAGACTCCCAGGAGGAGGTGGACCCCCAGGAGGAGGACCACCGATAGGAGGAGGAGCAGGACACGGATCGGACAGACTATCAGGTGAACCTCCGACCGTCTTTGATGGAGATCGCACTAAATACGAGGCCTTCCTCACGCAATGGCACGTATACTGGGGGATGAACCTGGACGCCCCCATCATGCAAAATGAATATCGACGATCCCTCCTCTTCTTGGGATACGTAAAAGGAGTAAGTGTCAGTGAATGGACGCTAACCATACTCGAATGGCTCAATCGAGAAGTACGTCGAGGAGTAAGCCAATACTCTCAAAACCTATGGAATCACGTAGCCACGGAATTCGCCAAACGATTCTCCAACATACTCGAAGAGGAGCAGGCCCAAGCAGAACTGCAAAAAGGAATTAAAATGACAGGAGAAGATATCGACGCGTATGTGGTTAAATTTGAGCAGTTAGCAAGGAAGGCTCACTACAACTTAAATGACCGCCAAACTATCGACCGATTCACTGCGGGACTACCACGAGCCCTGTTCATGAAAGTCTATGAACTGGATGAGCCACACACATTCGAAGACTGGAAGAGGTGCACACTACGATGACAAAAGCAATATATCCATATGAAAGCACGCCTCGATAACTTCAAGGCCAAGACGCCACCGTCCTCGGCACAACCACGTTGGAGACCTCAACCCCCAAACTGGGGACCACCGCGGGGACCCCCACCTCCCCGATACGATCCAAACGCCATGGACACTTCGGCAGACAGAACCCGGGCACGAGTAGCCGAAGTCAGAGACCCAAACCGCCCCTTTATTCCCAGACCACAACGAGGAGGATTCGGACGAGGCGGAGGACCGCCACCCCGAGACATGAGGACAGTTATCTGCTATAACTGCAATAGACCGGGACATTTCTCATGAAATTGCTCGCAGCCCCGCCAACAACCCACGAATAGTCGAATGACAGAAACCGACTATTACTCCCAAGAAGAGCCACCTTCCCAGGCAAGGACGACAGCCACAACCCCTCCGCAGCAAAGAGCAAAAGACTGGCTGGCCGGAGTAGCCAGAGAATCGGATGATGTAAAAGACCTCATCCTTCAAGAAATGTGGGGGAAGGAGGGTTTTCAGAACGCCTGAACCCATCAGCCTGGGTGAGGGCAGTTAAATGTAACTCTGTAATCATGACTCGCTACCGTTCGCTCCGAATTCCAGTATCGATTCGTACAAGTTACGCTATGGCCGACATCAAAGCTCTCGTAGACTTGGGAGCCACCGACAACTTCATGAGACCATCATTCGCCCGAAGAATGGGCCTGGGCTTGCAACAACTAGAACGCCCGCGAAAAATATGGAACATAGATAACACCGAGAATAAAGCGGGCAGTATCACCCACTACATAGACCTCGAAGTTCAGACTAATCAGAAATGACAGAAGCTACGCTTCCTAGTCACGGACATCGGAAACGAGGACCTAGTGTTAGGATACCCCTGGCTGGCCGCCTACGAACCCACAATCAACTGGAGATACACAACCATCCATGAAAAAATGCTCCCAGTTGTAATCCGCTCCATAAACCCCACAACGGAATACCACATCATTGGCACCCTCAAAACCGAACACAAACAAGAAATACTAAATGAACTCGCCGACGAGTGTCAGATACGTACCACCGCGACTGAGCTGGCGATCAAAGCTAAACAATTTCACGACAAGGTAGAACTCCCAGAAGCATACCAAAAGTTCGCAAAAATCTTCAGTGAGGAAGCATCAAACCGATTCCCGCCGTCCAGGCCATGGGACCACGCTATTGAGTTCAAAGAAGGAACCCCGGCAGCCATCGACTGCAAGGTCTATCCCATGACACAGGAGGAAGACGGCCAACTGAAGGAGTTCCTCGACGAACAACTGAAGAAAGGCTACATACAACCATCAAAATCCCCCTACACGTCATCATTCTTCTTCATCAAAAAGAAAGATGGGAAACTCCGACCAGTACAGGACTACAGAAAGATCAATGCCATTACCATCTGCAACCAATATCCCCTACCCCTCATATCGGACCTGATCACGGATCTAAGCCAAGCGCACACCTACACAAAGCTCAACGTTCGATGGGGGTACAACAACATCCGCATCAAGGAAGGCAACGAACATAAGGCCGCCTTCAAGACACGGTATGGTCTCTTTGAACCCACAGTCATGTACTTTGGACTTACCAACTCACCGGCCACGTTCCAAACGATGATGAACACCATCTACCGAGATGTCATCATCAAACACGAACAGAAAGGAACCATCATACGGGTGTACATGGACGACATTGGCATCGCAACTAGAGACCCAGCGGGACAAAAAGAGCATGAGGAAGCAGTAAGCGACGTACTTCAAGTGGCCATGGAACACGACCTGTACTTCAAACTCGAAAAATGCCTCTTCAACAAGCCGCGAATGGATTACCTGGGGGTAATCCTTGAAAAGGGGGTAACACGCATGGACCCGGTAAAAATTTCTGGCATCAAGAACTGGCCTACACCTACAAAGGTCCGTGACGTACGCTCCTTCCTAGGATTCTGTAATTTTTACCGACTCTTCATTCGCGGCTTTGCCACACACGCCAAATCGCTCAACAAACTCATGAGGAAGGATGTGGAATGGAAATGGACAGATGAAGAAGACAAAGCCTTCTGAAAACTCAAAACCCTGGTCACCGAAGAACCCGTACTCGCCCATCCGAAACTCGACGACCCGTTCGAGCTTGAAGTAGACGCCTCAGGATTCGCAACAGGTGCGGTCCTACTCCAGAAGAAAGAGGATGGCAAGCGACACCCAATCGGTTACTACTTGACCATGCTCAGCGAAGCAGAACGTAACTACGACATATACAATCTAGAGCTCCTAGCAATTGTCAAAGCGCTCAGACATTGGAGACCACTACTGGCTGGATCACCGCATAAGATCAAAATCTACTCGGACCACATGAACCTCCAATACTGGAAGCTCCCGCAGAAGATAAGTCGGAGAGTCGCTAGGGAAGTACTGGAACTTATGGAATACAACTTCGAGATTCACCACATTCCAGGAAAGAAAAACAGCCGCGCTGACGCACTATCCAGACGACCAGACTACAACCAAGGCGAACGGGACAACGAGAACGTAATAGTATTGCCTGAGGACGTCTTTGTACGAGCAACCACCATACAGGCAGCACAGGAACCCCCACAAAAAGAAATAATCCTGCGCTATTGGATAGACCCCCAACAACTGAAGTTCGTCAATGGAGCCTGGTATCGACAAGGAAAGTACGTGATCACTGGATCCCTAGACGAAAAACGGAGACTCATCGCCGCACACCACGACCCCCCGGTACACAGTCACCCCGGCATCGTGCGAACCACAAGACTAGTAGAGAGAAGATACTGGTGGCCGGAGCTGAAGCTAGACGTCCGAAACTATGTACAGGGATGCGCTGAATGTCAGCGACACAAAGTCAATACACGACCCACCAAGGCCCCACTCGTGCCTATTACCCCTAAAGAAGACGCACTCCCATTTGAAACCATAGCCCTCGACTTCATCACGAAACTCCCAACGTCGCAGGGATTCGACACCATCCTAACCGTGACAGACCACGATTGCAGTAAAGCCTCGGTGTTCATCCCATGCAACGAAGAGATCACAGCCAAAGAAACCGCCGGACTCTACGCCACTCACATTTTCAAACGATTTGGACTGCCGTCAAAGATCATCAGCGACTGAGATCCCCGATTCGTGTCGAAGTTTACCAGAGAGCTGTGCTGAATTCTGGGAATCCAACAGAACATCTCGACTGCTTATCATCCACGAACGGACGGACAATCGGAAAGGACCAACCAATGGCTAGAACAGTATCTTCACTTCTGGACCAACGAGCGGCAAGATAACTGGGCAGCCTTTCTACCAATAGCTGAATTCGCGCATAACAATTGGCCCCACGAGGCAACAAGGAAGTCCCCATTCTCCCTTCTCATGGGATACGACCCGCGTGCTGATTGGCTCGATAAGCCATCTCCAATCCCACAGATCACCACGAGGCTGGAACAATTCCGAGAAGCACGGAGAGAAGCCCAGGAACTCATCAAAAAGGCACAACACATGTGGGTTAAACACCGAGACACCCCGAAGTTCCAGATAGGAGACTATGTATGGCTAGAAGGATGTCACCTGAGGACCAATCAACCAACACCCAAACTGGCAGCAAGACGACATGGGCCTTTCAAGATTATATGAATCCTATCGCCAGTGAACTATCAACTGGAACTTCCCACACAGTGGAGCATACACCCGGTGTTCCACATCGATCTTCTCACACCTTATCGCGAAACGCTTATGCACGGAGAAAATTTCCAGCGCCCACCACCGGATTTAGTAGAAGGAGAAGAGGAATACGAGGTCGAGAAGATTCTGGACCATCGGCATTTCGGCAGGAGGAGGCGCTTGCAATACCTAATCAAATGGAAAGGATACTCCGACTCAGAGAACCAGTGGGTCGATAAGGATGACGTATTCGCTGACGACGCCATAGCTGAGTACAAATCATTGAATCCCCGATCCACCAACAACTTAAAAGCTCGAAAGGTGTCATTGGAAACTCCATCCCCTCCTTCACTTGCACACCCTGGCTTTCTCTCATCCCTCATCCGTACAATGTCCATTCCCTCTGCTGCCGACGTTATCGCACGCGTTGCCTCAAACACGGGCCCCATCACCAGTCAAGAACTCATCACAGCCCTACAAAGTCTCATCCCCGCCGAACACACCACCGATACCAGCAATGTCGCCAGCTGGTGGCTCGTCACCAAAGACGGGCAACGCCTCAACTGCACCCCCCTCATGATGCCCGAAGTTGATAGGCTTCGCGCAGCTCTCTGTGACGACGAAGAGTCCAGTCCTTGACCTCTCCCAGTGCGAGTGGAGCAGTGGGTCGAAGAGCCCGTCGCCGGCAACACTACGGTGGCAAGATTGGAAATGGGAGGAGAAGTGGAGGCAAGTAGCGGAGGACTGGAGGAGGGAGCAACTTCAGAGGGCGACCGAACGGCGGTCGGAGATGATGGAGCGGCGGAAGCGAGGTGTAACGTCTACCACGGACGTTTGCCTGACTTAGGCGCTGTTGTGACGTGGGTTCCCTCGGGGATGAAACCTGTGATTGTCCGAGTGCTCGGGAAAGACTGCGGGATGAGGCCAATACGTGCCTGTAGAATCTCTGTACGTATGAAGCGTCTCTTCTACGGGGATACCTGGAGGAGGACCGGGGACTTTGCGAATATATTCCCAGTCGAGGTTGTCGACGATGTAATAGCAATGGGTTGGGCGCGCGGTGCGGGAGTTGAGATACTCAAAGACGAGATGACACGTGGTACCGGGTGGATAAGTCACGGTCGGCTGATCTACCATTCACGAGGAAAGATGGAGATAGAGTCACGGGGATCCCTCTTGGTCTCAAAGGGATATGCCGGAGCTAGTTCACTTAGGGACACTGCAAGTCCCTAGCACAGGAGACGAGTGAAGGGTGGTATTGAAGAAGACCAAGATGGGGATCTTGGTCCGCCGTACTATGAACTTAAATACAAGTAAGGGAGCCAGTTCTAGCTCCGCTCGAACTCGTAGGTAGCCAATAGCGTAAGTAGCGTACTCTAATAATAGAATGCGCAGTCGTCATCGTAATCCGAAACACGTACAACAATGGAACATCAGTCAGCAAGCCTAATCGCAATCACGTACAACAATAGAGGATCATCAGTCAGCATAACACGAAGCGGTAAGATCCGAAGTCCATGACGTATTACTGCTAACGTGCCGAGTCATCACGAACACGTCAGAGTTCTCAACCGATCCGAGCGGTCCGAGGCAGAATCGTAACATCACCCCCTTTTCAGCGTCAAGCCCCAGCTTGACCACGCATGATGGCAAGCGGGTTGGTGCCCACCTCGCGCAATGCTCGGATGCGAGCAATTTCCTCCGCATCCTGGTCCGCCTTGGGTCCCCGATGGAGCGAGGCCCAAACGTTCTCGATGCGGTCCACCGCATGCGCTCGCTGAAGTCTGGCGACACACCTGTTGCGCTCGATCTCTATGCGCTCCAACTTCATCTGCTCCGTCGCCACCCGGTGTTGCTGTCCTCGCCACCCGAGCGTCATGCATCGGTAGCGGTGAACCTCCGCCATGAGAGTCGCATCCTTCATGTGAAGGAGCGCCTGGTCGACCGAGTCGACTAGTCCCGCGTCGGAGAGCAGGAACGTGAGGTCGTCGTCGGTGTAAGTGGGGGAAGAGGACTGTTCGTCGTAGTAGGGGACGGCGTGGACGGGTTTGCCGTACTGCTGGTTGCACCCGCTGCGGAAAGCCAGCACGAAGGGATCGGCGGTGAGGATGAGTTGAGTAAAACGGGCTGGCCAAAGACGCTCCTGAGCGTCTCGAATCTGGAAAGGGATGTAATGGACTCCCCTGTTGTACTGGTACCCCCTTGGAGGGGGGGTTTCCGGCCGATCCTCGGCCTCCTGCACAGATTCCTCCGTTTGATCTGTGCGAACCGTGGGTGGATGTGCCGCCGGTAGTGTGATAGCCTCCCCGGTGGGTCCGCATAGCGGGGGGGTTTCTGAGTGTGTCGTGGTGAGATGGGTGGCGTAACGTAAATACTGATGCGCCTCGAGGCGTTCCGCCGGGTCGTACGGGTCCCCGCCTTCGTCGGGTCCCGGGGGTGAGGACTGGTCGACTGGGGACGTACCCCTGTTCATCACCCGCTGGAGTGGGCGCTCGAGTCGGGATGTAGTTGTCTCCGAGGTGGCTGGGCTGGTTGCCCTCGGAATAAACAGTGGGGGTCGGCGAAGGAATTGGGGATGTCCCGGGGGAAGGAGGACGATCTCCTCGCTGGTGAAGGGCGAGGGTAGACGACAGGGGTGACGATGGCGTGGATTGTACTGGGTAAGGTGCGGGTAGCTCGCTGTTGACGACATAGCGAAAGTTGGCTGGGGAAGAGGGCCTCATAAGTGGGGAGTGAAGTGAAGGAGGGAGATGGGGACGTCTCTTGGGATTTCCCTGCGCTTATATGTACTTCGCGAGCGGGGTTGGAATTTTTAAACTCCCTTATCGCGTCGTCGGCGAATACGTCATCCTTATCGACCCACTGGTTGTCCGAGTCGGGGTATCCCTTCCACTTGACCAAATACTGCAACTTGCGACTTCTGCCGAACCGCCGCGAGTCTAGAATCTTCTCGACCTTCGTATTCTTCTTCGCCTTCCTACTAGATCCGGTGGTGGGCGCTGATAATTGGGCCCGTGCGTGAGTGTTTCGCGATAAGGCGTCAGGAGGTCCACATGGAACACTGGGTGTATCTGCCACTGCGTGGGAAGTTCTAATCGATAATTGACTGCGGACATCACCTGAGCGACCTTAAAGGGGCCGTGGCGTCGCGCCGCAGAGTTTTGCCGTTGGCTGGTGTGTGCGTAGGTGGCGTCCTTCAAGCCACACTTGGTCTCCGATTTGGAATTTGGGCGTATCTTTGGCCCTGATCCACCCCTGCTGCGCTTTGATCATCAGTGACTGCGCGCGCTGGCGGAGTTCCTTGAACTGTTTGACCCTTAACGCCACTTGGGGTATCGGGGATGGCCTATCGGTCCAATCAGCGCGAGGGTTGTATCCCATAAGGAGCTGAAACGGGGATTCTTTAGTGGTTTCACTGGGCCAGTTATTGTGTGTAAACTCAGCCATGGGGAGGTAATGGATCCAGTCGTCTTGTCGTTCGTTGACCCAAAATCGCAGGTACTGCTCCAGCCATTGATTGGTGCGTTCCGATTGCCCATCTGTTCGCGGGTGGTAGGCCGTCGAGATGTTCTGTTCGATTCCCAAGAGTTTGCACAGTTCGCGCGTAAACTTTGAGGCGAATCTGGGGTCTCGGTCACTGATAATCTTCCCTGGGAGTCCGAATCGGGGAAACACATGTTTGACGTAAAGGGCGGCCGTTCCTTCTGCCGATATTTCTTCTTGGCATGGGATGAAGAGGGACATCTTTGTACAGTCATGATCCGTTATCGTGAGGATCGTGTCGCAGCTCTGTGCTTCGGGAAGTTTAGTGATGAAATCAAGCGCGATAGTTTCAAACGGCATAGCTTCGGGTTTCGGAAATATTGGGCGTAGTGGTGCTTTGATGGCTCTGGTATTGACCTTGATTCTTTGACAGTCGGCGCATCCTTTGACATAGTCCATGACTTCATTTCTGAGGCCCGGCCACCAGTAGTACCGTTCTATGAGCTTGATGGTTCTGCTGATTCCTGGATGTCCGTATACGGGCGGGTCGTGGTGATTCTTGATAAGTTCCCGTTTCTCTAAGAGTCCTCCTGTGACTACTCGACGTCCATCTTTGTACCAAGTACCTTCGATCTTCTTTAGTCCGTGTGGGTCTATCCAAGGGCGGAGTTTGTCGTTGTCCTGGGCGTATACCGGGTTGATCTTCTCCATTTCCTGTACTGATATGGTGGCGTTGATGCGGAGGGGGTCTTCCGTCGTATCTATTGCTGCGGCCCTGACGAAGACATCATCGGGTAATACCGTGACTTGGTCGTTATCTCCTTCTCCTTGGTCGTAGTCTGGGCGTCTAGATAGGGCGTCGGCTCGTCCGTTTGCCGTTCCCTTAATGTGGTGAATCTCGATGTCATATTCAGAGAGTTCGAGTACTTCCCGTGCTACTCGGCGACTTATCTTTTGCGGGGAGCGCCAGTATTGAAGGTTCATATGGTCCGAGAATACTTTGATCTTATGCGGGGATCCTGCCAGGTAGTGGCGCCAGTTTCGGAGTGCCTTGACAATTGCCAGAAGTTCGAGGTCGTAGATGTCGTAGTTTCGTTCTGCTGCACTAAGGGTGTTTGAGTAGTAGGCGATGGGGTGTCTTTTGCCGTCTTCTTTGCGTTGAAGTAGTACTGCTCCTATTGCAAACCCTGACGCGTCCACTTCGAGTTCGAATTGATCTTCTAGTTTGGCGTGTGCGAGGACTGGTTCTTCCGTGACGAGTTTCTTGATCTTGTCAAATGCCTCCTGTTCCGCGGTTGTCCATGTCCATTCGGTGTCTTTGCGTGTGAGTTTATTGAGGGGTCGTGCGTGTGTAGCAAAGTTTCGAATGAAAGCGCGGTAAAAGTTGCAGAAACCTAAGAATGATCGCACCTGTTTGACGTTTTTGGGGGTTGGCCAATCTTTGATACTGGAAATTTTGACGGGGTCCATGCGTGTCACCCCCTTTTCAATGATTACCCCCAGGTAATCGATGCTAGGGGCGTGGAAGATGCACTTTTCCGGTTTGAGGAATAAGTCGTTTTCTTCTAGGAGGTCCAATATGTCGTGTACCACGTCGATATGTGCCTGTTCCGTTGATCGAGTCGCTATGCCTATGTCGTCCATGTATACCCTGATGGTTGTCCCTTTTGTTTCGTGGTACGCGATGAGATCTTTGCAGATTTCGTTCATCATGGTTTGGAAGGTTGCCGGGGAGTTGGTCAGTCCGAAGAACATTACCGTTGGTTCAAATAACCCATATTTCGTTTTGAACGCTGCCTTCTCCTGGTCGCCTTCTTTGATTCGTACGTTGTTGTATCCCCAGCGGATGTCCAATTTGGTGAATATGAACGCTCCACTTAGGTCGGCGATGAGTTCCGGGATGAGTGGGAGGGGGTATTGGTTGCGTATAGTCCAGTTGTTGATGTTCCGGTAGTCCTGTACGGGGCGTAGCTTTCCGTCCTTCTTTTTAATGAAGAAAAAGGATGATGCGTACGGGGATTTCGATGGTCTGATGTATCCTTTGGCCAGTTGTTCGTCAATCCATTCCTTAAGCGCTGCGTCTTCCGCTTGGCTCATGGGATAAACCTTGCAGTCGATAGTGTCCGGGGCGTTTGGTTTGAAGTCGATTGCGTGATCCCACGGTTTTGATAGTGGGAATCGGTTCGATTCTTCTTCGCTGAAGATTTTGACGTGCCTTTGATATTCTTCCGGTACCGTTTTTGCTTCCGTGTATTGCTTGGCTTCAATCGCCATTTCTGTTGACATTGTTGCGCGAAGGCGAGTGTCTTCGAGATCGCATTCCTTTTTGAGCTGTTCCTCGATTTTCTGCTTATTTGGCAGTAGCAGTTTCTCGAGTACGAGTCTGGCGATGACCGGATCTATCCGGGGTTTTGAGGGGTTTGTGGTTCGCAGGACTATTGGGTACTCAGCTTCGTTTAGGGTAGCAGTGGCCCATTGGATATCGGGTTGGAAGGTCGCCAACCAGGGGTAGCCTAAGATGATGTCTTCCCCTCCTACGTCGGTTACCAGGAATCGCATTTCCTTGGTGATCCCTTTGGTCTGTACCTCTAGATCCACGCAATGAGTGATCTTGCCTCCTTTGTTATGCGTGCCGTCAATATTCCAGATCTTTCGATGACGGTCTAATTCCTTGAGGCCTAGCCTCATTCTCTTGACGAATTCCGGATGTATAAAGTTGTTAGTGGCTCCGGAGTCCACTAGTGCTCTTTTGTCGGCCATGGCGTAACTTGCGCGCAATGAAACTGGAACATGCATAGATTGATAGCGCGTTATGAACACAGAATTACACCGTAATGCCCTCACCCAGGCCGTTGGGTTCAGGCGCTTTGAAAATCCTCTCGCCCCAATAGGTCCCGAACCACCAAGTCCCTGGCTTCATCGTCAAGGTTTCGGACTCCGTTTATCCAGCTGGTCGCCCGTTCTTGCGGCGTATCAGTGGTGGCGCGGGCGCCGCGGCTGCTGCCGCCATCATCTTCGAATTGGATCAGGGGTTCCTCGGCTACGCTTTGGACTTCCTCTATGAACGCCCCGCGTCCTTGGCGCGGTTGCCAGTTCGCGTTGTTGCGCGGGCGGCGGGGCTGTCGACAGTCACGTTGGAAGTGGCCAGCTTTGCCACAGTTGTAACAAAGGAGGTTCTTCTTATCGATGATCCCTTGATTTGGTCGTCCCCCTTGCTGAGTGTACGGGGGTCTGGTGTAGTCGATTTCTTCGGATCCCGCGAGCCTGGCTCTGACCCTTCCTGGTGTGGTGTCCATGGCGTCAGGGTGATTTCTGAACGCCTGCCATCCTTGACGCGGTTGCTGCGGACGATTTGGAGCGTTGAATGTTCTGAGGGAAGTATTGCCTGGCTTACCGGGTCCCGGGGGTTTTCGTCCCCCCAAACGTGTCTGAAGATGCATCCACTTGCGCTGTTGCTCTAGCGCTGCTACCTTCCATTGTGCGTATGTGTTTGGGTTGTGGAAGTTGTAGGCGTTCTTGTAGAGTTCCACCGGTAGTCCGCCGGTGAACTTATCGAGGACCAGGGAGTCGTCGAAGCGGTATCCAGCTTCTCGGACCGCCTTTTCGAACTTAGCGACATATGAGTCGATATCTTGTCCTTCCATGCGGAAGCCTTTCTGGAGTTCTTGTTGCGCCCTTTCTTTTTCGAGGGTGTCGGCGAACGTGTTGCGGAAGCCAAGTTCAATAGCTTCCCATCGAAGGGGATGGTGCGGGTGTCTTGGGAGTGGGGGAGCGAACTGGTTCTTCCTCTTGTCCGTCTATAGGGCCCCACTGATCTCTAGTGGTGACTTCGCTTTGTAGAATGTCGAGTTTGAGGCTCGATCCGGCTGGTCGGACGACTTGTAGTTTGTAGTGGAGTGCGTCCCACTTGAGCTCTGTCCAACAGGTGTGTTCGAAGTTGAATTCTACCGGGATGAGTCCGGTTTTGCCGTCCTTGTAAGTGTAAAGGACTACGTAGCCTGGGTCTCCTTGTTCGGTTTGCCAAAAGGCTTCTTTAAGGTATTGCTTGGGGACGTTGCGTTCCCCTCTTCTGTCGATGTGGTACGGTCGGAACGGAATCCAAAGGTCTCGGGTTGTTACTGCGGAAGCCACGTTGAAGGATCTTGGTCTTAATGTAACGTCTACCACGGACGTTTGCCTGACTTAGGCGCTGTTGTGACGTGGGTTCCCTCGGGGATGAAACCTGTGATTGTCCGAGTGCTCGGGAAAGACTGCGGGATGAGGCCAATACGTGCCTGTAGAATCTCTGTACGTATGAAGCGTCTCTTCTACGGGGATACCTGGAGGAGGACCGGGGACTTTGCGAATATATTCCCAGTCGAGGTTGTCGACGATGTAATAGCAATGGGTTGGGCGCGCGGTGCGGGAGTTGAGATACTCAAAGACGAGATGACACGTGGTACCGGGTGGATAAGTCACGGTCGGCTGATCTACCATTCACGAGGAAAGATGGAGATAGAGTCACGGGGATCCCTCTTGGTCTCAAAGGGATATGCCGGAGCTAGTTCACTTAGGGACACTGCAAGTCCCTAGCACAGGAGACGAGTGAAGGGTGGTATTGAAGAAGACCAAGATGGGGATCCTGGTCCGCCGTACTATGAACTTAAATACAAGTAAGGGAGCCAGTTCTAGCTCCGCTCGAACTCGTAGGTAGCCAATAGCGTAAGTAGCGTACTCTAATAATAGAATGCGCAGTCGTCATCGTAATCCGAAACACGTACAACAATGGAACATCAGTCAGCAAGCCTAATCGCAATCACGTACAACAATAGAGGATCATCAGTCAGCATAACACGAAGCGGTAAGATCCGAAGTCCATGACGTATTACTGCTAACGTGCCGAGTCATCACGAACACGTCAGAGTTCTCAACCGATCCGAGCGGTCCGAGGCAGAATCGTAACACGAGGGGCGCAGGAGTGAATGAGACGATACTGGAGCAGGTGCGAGGAAGCCTCCAGGACTACTACCCAGATGAGCATCCGCTCATCGTCACCGCCACCGATACTGATGACCCCCGCGAGACTCCCTACGCCTGCGACACCACCGGGCGCCCACTGTACCGAGGAGGAGTCCGAGCGGACGCTCCTCCCCTCTTCCCACTCCTCCAACTCCACCATCACACCCTAGGGCCGCCCCCACACGGGTACAAATACAATCGGGGAGAGGACTTCGTCCACTACCCTATCACCGACGGGCAGGGATGCACCCGTCAAGTGGCCTATATCCAGGTCATCATGAACGCGGATCCGTTGGTGCTGGGGCTGGTGGAGGATAGCGAGAAAGTGTACTCCAAGCCGTTGTACGCGGAGCCACAGGTGCGGGCTAGAGGTAAGCCCCATTACCCTCAAGAGGACCTCATGGTTTTCGCCGGTGGTTATCACGACCGCCCCCGCTTCGACCGCGCTCTCGGGGAGCTGCACGACACGAGCCTCAAAGCGGAGGTTCACCGCTACCGCGTGTATGCGTACGAGGCCGAGCGTATGGAGCAGCGCCTCCATCAGCTGGCCGCTGCGCTGGGAGGCATCAAAGGGGAACTGGCGCGCAGTAAGTTCCACCTTGAGATGGCTAACACCCTCGATCGGGTCGAAGAAGTGCAGGCAGGATGGATGGGTGGAGTCGGAGATCGCAGGCGACGTGGGCATCGCACCTGAAAAGGGGGTGATGTTGCGGTCAGACCTCATGGACTTACAATACAAGAAGAAAGGTGATTCGGACTCTTACTACACGGTTATGACTATGGTAGTAAGAAGGTATTAGTCATGGACCTCGATCATCAGTCAGCACGAGTCGTACTAGCATGTGATAGTTAGTATGACTCATTACTAGGATAGCTGTAGTAGGGTTCAAGCTACTTACGCTACTGGGTATCACTTAAAGAGGAGCTTTAAAGCTGCCTCTGAAATATGTATAAATAGTGGCTCGTGAAGACCAAGAAGGGCATCTTGGTCTTCTTTGGAATACCACTTGCTTCGTTCTAGACCTACTTTGTGGCCTTCGTGCCTTGGGACTTTGACATATTCCTGACCTTCGTGTCTAGGACTCTGGCACTCTCAAGTCGACAAGTTGGAGTTGCCTTCGTACTACTCGGACGCACACTGTGGATCGCCTTGGTTGTCTTCTACGGACTTATCAAGACCTTAAGTGTAACGCTACCACAGCGTTTAGCCCGACTTGAGCTCGTAGAAAGACGTTCACGACTTAGCTAGCTGTCGACACGTGCGTAGTGTCTCTATGACTCCGTAGAACACCACTAAGGCAATCCACAATACGCGCCCCAGTAGTACAAGGGCAACTCCGACTTGTCACGTCGAAAGGGCCAGGGTCTTAGACTCGTAGGTCAAGACTTATAGCAAGGGTCTCCCCTTTAGAGGTAGAAGGGCTTTAGAAGCTTTAGCAGTAGACGAGTGATACAGTGGTATTGGAAAGAAGACCAAGATGGCGTATCTTGGTCTTTACGCCCACTATTTATACATGTTTCAGAGGTAGCTTTAAAGCTCCTCTTGTAAGTAAGTAACGAGTAGCGTTAGTAGCTCGAACCCTACTACCGCTATCCTAGGAATGAGTCATAGCAACTATCACATGCTACTGCGACTCTTGCTGACTGATCGTAAAGTCCGTGACTAATCTCTACTTACTAACGTAGCCACAACCGTATAGTAAGAGTCCACTTCCACAAGTCCGTACCGTATTAATGAGTCCATGAGGGCTCGACCGCGACATCACCCCCTTTTCAGCCGCGGCGCCCACGACGCCGGCGAAGGCGCGGTCCCGACATCCATCCCGCTTGCACCTCCTCGATCCTTTCAAGCGCGTTAGCCATCTCCAGGCGGAACTTACTACGCGTCATTTCCCCCCGAATTCCTCCGAGTGCGGCGGCCAGCTGGTGGAGCCGTTGCTCCATCCTCTCGGCCTCGTACGCATAGGCGCGGTAACGCTGCACCTCCGCTCGGAGACTCACGTCGTGCAGCTCGCCGACGGCGCGATCGAGGCGAGGGCGGTCGTGGTAGCCCCCGGCGAACAGGGCCATGTCTTCCTGAGGATAGACCTCCTTCCCGGTGGCCTTGACCTGGGGTTCGGCGTAGAGGGGCCGCGAGTACACCTTCTCGCTGTCGGGGATGAGGCCGAGGACGATGGGGTCGGCTCCCATGATGACCTGCACGTACGCCGCCTGGCGCGTCACCCCCTGCCCGTTGGTGATGGGGAAATGTACGTAATCCTCCCCGCGGTTGTACTTGTACCCGTGGGGAGGCGGACCGAGCTCGGCGTGGCGAAGTCGGAAGAGGGGGGAACGGCGGGGGTGCGTCGGCTCGCACGCCGCCGCGGTAAAGGGGGCGACCATTGGTGTCGCACGCGTAGGGGGTTTCGCGTGGGTCGTCAGTATCGGTGGCCGTAGAAATGAGAGGGTGCTCAGCTGGGTAGTGATCCGCTAAGCTCCCTCGGACTTGTCCGAGGATTGTTTCCTCGCTTCTTCGCGTTCCTTCTTCGCCCGCATCCACTCGCGTCACCTCCGTAGAGCCTCCCGATGCCTCTCCGCCGCTTCCCGTAGTTGCCTCCGCTTCCAATCCTCCGCCATTTCCCTCCACTTCTGCTCCTTCCACCGCTCCCAGTCGACCGTCGGCTGCGTCTTGGGCCTCTTCCTCGGTTCGATACTCGACTCGTACTGGGACAGGTCGAGATGGGGAACGCTCAAGCTCTGGGAGAGCTTGACGAAGCCGATCGACTTCGGCCGTTGTGAAGGGGACTTCGTTGATACGTTGTCCGTCCTGGGAGAGGATCCACCAGGTTGCGGGGTTGTTGGTGTCGTCGTTGTAGGAGGCGGGGATGGTCGACTGGAGGGCCTCGACGACCTCTTGGTAGGTGAGAGGTCCCGCGTTTCGGGCAACACGAGTGATGGCGTCGGCGGAAGAGGGAACGGACATTGTTGAGAATATGGAAGAGATGAGGGAGCCAGTGTTGCGATAGTGAAGAGGGGATAAGGACGATTCTTCGGTTTGTCCTGTTCTTAAGCTACTCGCGAGTCGGAGACTCAATGATTGGTACTCAGCTATTGCCTCGTCCGCAAATACGTCATCCTTATCGATCCACTGATTTTCCGAGTCGGGGTATCCCTTCCATTTGATCAGGTACTGTAAGCGCCTTTTCCTGCCGAAGTGCCGATGGTCCAGAACCTTCTCGACCTCGTATTCTTCCTCTCCTTCTACTAGATCCGGTGGTGGCCGCTGGAAGTTTGGTCCGTGTACGAGCGTCTCGCGATAAGGCGTGAGAAGATCGATGTGGAATACTGGATGTATGCTCCACTGCGTGGGAAGTTCCAGTTGATAGTTCACCGGTGATAGGATTCGTGTGATTTTGAAGGGGCCGTGCCGTCTTGCCGCTAGTTTAGGCGTTGGTTGATTGGTTCGAAGGTGTCGTCCTTCTAACCACACGTACTCTCCGACTCGGAACTTGGGCGTATCTCGGTGTTTGATCCACATGGATTGCGCCTTCTTGATAAGGCCCTGGGCTTCTTTCCGCGCTTCTCAGAATTGCTCCAGCCTCGTGGTGATCTGTGGGATTGGGGAAGGCTTATCAAGCCAATCAGCGCGTGGGTCGTATCCCATAAGGAGGGAAAACGGGGACTTCCTTGTTGCCTCATGGGGCCAGTTATTGTGCGCGAACTCTGCTATTGGCAGAAGGGCCGCCCAGTTGTCTTGACGTTCGTTTGCCCAGAAACGTAGGTACTGTTCCAGCCACTGGTTGGTGCGTTCCGATTGTCCATCGGTTCTGGGGTGATAGGCCGTGGAAATGTTCTGTTGGATTCCCAAGATCCGACACAGCTCTCGCGTGAACTTGGAGGCGAATCGGGGGTCTCGATCGCTGATGATTTTTGAGGGTAGTCCGAATCGCTTGAAGACATGGGTGGCGTAGAGGCCGGCTGTTTCTTCTGCTGTGATTTCCTCGTTACAGGGAATGAAGACCGAGGCTTTGCTACAGTCATGATCTGTCACCGTCAGGATGGAATCGTATCCTTGGGATGTTGGGAGCTTGGTGATGAAGTCGAGAGCGATGGTTTCAAATGGCAGGGCGTCTTCCTTTGGTGTGATGGGTACGAGTGGGGCTCTTGTGGGGCGCGTGTTGACCTTGTGGCGCTGGCATTCGGCGCATCCTTGTACGAAGTTGCGGACGTCGAGTTTCAATTCTGGCCACCAGTACCTTCTTTCCACTAGTCTCGTGGTTCGTGCGATTCCGGGATGTCCATGTACCGGAGGGTCGTGATGGGCAGCGATGAGCTTTCGTTTCTCGTCCAGAGATCCTGTGATGACGTACTTCCCTTGTCGGTACCATGCTCCATTTACGAATTTCAGTTGTTGAGAGTCCACCCAATACCGTAGTATGATCTCAGCTTGTGGGGGGTCTTGTTCCGCTTGTACCGTGACTGTTCGTGCGAAGACATCTTCCGGTAATACCACCACAGTTTTCATTATCCCGTTCTCCTTGGTCGTAATCGGGTCGTCGGGACAGCGCGTCCGCTCGACCGTTCTTTTTCCTGGGATGTGATGAATTTCGAAGTTGTATTCCATGAGCTCAAGTACTTCCCTGGCGACTCTCCTGCTTATCTTCTGCGGTAGTTTCCAGTACTGGAGATTCATGTGATCGGAGTAGATCTTGATCTTATGCGGTGATCCAGCCAGCAGTGGTCTCCAGTGTCTGAGGGCTTTGACTATTGCGAGGAGTTCTAGGTCGTAAATGTCATAATTCCGCTCCGCTTCGTTGAGTGTTGCCGAGTAATATCCTATTGGGTGTCGCTTGCCGTCTTCCTTTTTCTGGAGTAGCACCGCACCGGTTGCGAATCCTGAGGCGTCCACTTCAAGTTCAAACGGGTCGTCTAGCTTTGGATGCGCGAGTACCGGTTCTTCCGTGACCAAGGCTTTGAGTTTACGGAATGCCTTGTCTTCTTCATCTGTCCATCTCCACTCCGTGTCCTTCCTCGTGAGTTTGTTGAGTGGTTTGGCGTGTGTTGCGAAGCCGCGAATGAAGAGTCGGTAAAAATTGCAGAAGCCTAGGAATGAGCGGACGTCACGGACCTTAGTTGGCGTGGGCCAATCCTTGATGCCTGAAATTTTTACCGGGTCCATACGTGTTACCCCCTTTTCAAGGATTACCCCCAGGTAATCCATTCGCGGCTTGTTGAAGAGGCATTTTTCGAGTTTGAAGTAGAGATCGTGTTCCATGGCCACTTGTAGCACGTCGCGGACCGCTTCTTCGTGTTCCTTTTGCCCGGCTGGATGCCTAGTTGCAATGCCGATGTCGTCCATGTATACGCGTATAATTGTTCCCTTGGCTTCGTGTGTTGCGATGGTGTCTCGGTAGATGGTGTTCATCATGGTTTGAAACGTCGCCGGGGAATTGGTGAGTCCGAAGTACATGACTGTGGGCTCGAAGAGACCGTACCGTGTTTTGAATGCCGCTTTGTGTTCGTCACCTTCTCTAATGCGTACGTTGTTGTACCCCCACCTGACATCCAGCTTGGTATAGGTGTGAGCTTGGCTGAGGTCGGTGATAAGGTCTGAGATGAGTGGTAGCGGGTATTGATTGCGGATGGTGACGGCATTGATCTTCCGGTAGTCCTGTACTGGTCGTAATTTTCCGTCTTTCTTCTTTATGAAGAAGAAGGATGAGGCGTATGGGGATTTGGACGGGCGGATGTATCCTTTCTTCAATTGCTCGTCTAGGAATTCCTTGAGTTTGCCATCTTCTTCTTGCGTCATGGGGTAGACTTTGCAGTCGATCGCTGATGGTGTGCCTTCCTTAAATTCGATTGCGTGATCCCATGGTCGAGAAGGAGGAAATCGGTTGGACGCCTCCTCGCTAAAGATCTTTGCAAATTGATGGTAAACGGCTGGAAGTTCAACTTTATCGTGGAACTGCTTAGCTTCGATGGCTAATTCCGTGGCCGTGGTGCGTAGATGGGCTTCTTCCTCCAGTTCCGTCACTATGTTCTCTTTTTCTTCCGTGGTGATGCTTCCTATGACGTGGTTTTCTTTGTTGGGATTGATGGATCGAATGACGACGGGGAGCATTTTTTCGTGTATGGTAGCGTATCTCCAGTTTATTGTAGGTTCGTAGGTGGCTAGCCAGGGGTATCCGAGTACAAGATCTTCGTTTCCGAGATCGGTGACTAGGAAACGCATCTTTTGTCGTCGTTGATTAGTTTGTACGTCCAGGTCTACGAAGTGGGTGATACTGCCCACTTTGTTTTCCGTATTATCAATATTCCATATTTTCCGGGGATGTTCCAGTGTTTGGAGCCCGAGGCCCATTCGTTTCGCAAACGAAGGGCGTATGAAATTGTCTGTTGCTCCGGAGTCTACTAGTGTTCTGATGTCGGCCATTGCGTAATTCGTGCGAATCGAGACTGGAATTCTAAGAGACCGATAGCGAGTCATGATTACAGAATTACAATTAACCGCCCTCACCCAGGCCGATGGGTTCAGGCATTCTGAAAACCCTCCTTTCCCCACATTTCTTGGAGGATGAGGTCTTTTACATCGTCCGATTCTCCGGCTACTCCTGCCAGCCAGTCCTTGGCTCTTTGTTGCGGTGGTGCGGAGCTTGCGGCTCTGACTTGCGCGGGAGGTTCTTCTTGCGTATAGTAGTCTGTGTCTACCATTCGACTGGTAGTTGTTCGACAGCACGGCTGTTGGCAGTTGCGTGAGAAGTGTCCGGTCTGATTACAATTGTAGCAGACGACTGTCCTCATATCTCGAGGCGGTGGGCCTCCTCCCCTTCCAAATCCTCCCCTTTGCGGTCTTGGGACGAAGGGACGGTTCACATCCCCAACTTCCGCGACTCGTGCACGTGTTCGGTCGGCCGAGGTATCCATGGCGTTTGGGTCGTACCTGGGTGGTGGTGGCCCCCGCGGTGGTCCCCAGTTCGGAGCTTGTGGCCTCCATCGAGGTTGCGCTGATGATGGTGGTGTTTTCGTTTTAAAGTTGTCGAGGCGTGCTTTCATGTGTATATACTGCTTCTGCCTTCGTAGCGCGCATCTCTTCCAGTCTTCGAAGGTATGTGGTTCATCCAGTTCATAGACCTTCATGAATAGGGCTCGTGGCAGCCCCGCGGTGAAACGATCGATTGTTTGGCGGTCGTTCAAGTTGTAATGAGCTTTTCTGGCTAGTTGCTCGAATTTGACCACGTACGCGTCAATGTCCTCTCCTATCATCTTGACCCCCTTCTGTAGTTCCGCTTGTGCTTGTTCTTCTTCTAGTATGTTGGAGAACCTTTTGGCGAACTCCGCGGCGACGTGGTTCCATAGTGTCTGAGAGTACTGGCTGACCCCCCTTCGTACTTCTCGATTGAGCCATTCTAATATGGATAGCGTCCATTCGCTGACGTTGACTCCTTTAACATACCCCAGGAAGAGGAGGGATCGTCGGTATTCATTTTGCATGATGGGGGCGTCCAGGTTCATCCCCCAGTATACGTGCCATTGTGTAAGGAAAGCCTCGTATTTAGTACGATCTCCGTCGAATACGGTCGGAGGTTCACCTGATAATCTGTCTGATCCGTGTCCTCCTCCTACGGGGGCACCTCCTCCTGGTGGTCCTGGAGGTCCTCCTCCCGGCGGTCCTGGAGGTCCTCCTCCTGGTGGTCTTCCTCCTCCTGGGAATCCTCCGCCTGTTGGTCCTTGACCAGGGAATCCGCCCGGTAGTCCTCCTGGTGGTGGCGGTGGTCCTTCTGGCGGGTCTGGGTGGTCCGGTCCTATCGCTCGAAAAAGTGCAGCGTCGTCCGCGGTCATTCTGTGTCCGGTGTTTGGGTTGATAGGGTTGAGGATGGCCTCTGCTTCTTCTCTTATGCGTTGTACTTCTTCCATGGCCTGTGTTTCGGTTACTGTTGCCATGGGGCTTCTGATGTGAATTTCTTCTGGTACCGTAATGTGTAGGGACTCAGCTATGTGTGCCAGTAAGCTTGAATCGTCTCCTGTTCCTGGTCGTGCTTCGCTTTCTGTGGCGGTATGTTCTTCCGCGTGTTCTTCGTGACTTGATTCGGATGGGGCGTGTTCCCTGGGCTGGTCCTGTTCCTCTTCGCTGCTGCTACTATCTCCGTCTAGCGATCCCCAGTCGTCGCCGTGTAATTCTCTGGAGTCGATGTCGCAGCGGTAGTTCCTCCCTGCTGGTCTGACGACGTCCCACCGATTGTCTATTGGGTTCCACGTAATTTCTGTCCAACAAAAGTTGGAATAGTTGAACTCAACTGGTCGGTATCGGATAGCTTCTCCGGGGAAGTCTACAAAGTATCCCGTGTCTCCTCGATATTCTCTCCACCTGGCCGCGCCTAGAAATCTTCGTGGTACTGATCGTTCTCCTCTAGCTTCGAGGCTGTAGGGTCGAAAATTTCTCCACTGGTCTCTTGTTGTGAACGCCACGGTTGGCTATCTTGGTCTTAATGTAACGCTACCACAGCGTTTAGCCCGACTTGAGCTCGTAGAAAGACGTTCACGACTTAGCTAGCTGTCGACACGTGCGTAGTGTCTCTATGACTCCGTAGAACACCACTAAGGCAATCCACAATACGCGCCCCAGTAGTACAAGGGCAACTCCGACTTGTCGCGTCGAAAGGGCCAGGGTCTTAGACTCGTAGGTCAAGACTTATAGCAAGGGTCTCCCCTTTAGAGGTAGAAGGGCTTTAGAAGCTTTAGCAGTAGACGAGTGATACAGTGGTATTGGAAAGAAGACCAAGATGGCGTATCTTGGTCTTTACGCCCACTATTTATACATGTTTCAGAGGTAGCTTTAAAGCTCCTCTTGTAAGTAAGTAACGAGTAGCGTTAGTAGCTCGAACCCTACTACCGCTATCCTAGGAATGAGTCATAGCAACTATCACATGCTACTGCGACTCTTGCTGACTGATCGTAAAGTCCGTGACTAATCTCTACTTACTAACGTAGCCACAACCGTATAGTAAGAGTCCACTTCCACAAGTCCGTACCGTATTAATGAGTCCATGAGGGCTCGACCGCGACATTAAGAGAGGTCTACCGACCTGCTAAGTCGTGAACGCCGTTATACGAGTCTAAGTCAGACTAACACCGTGGTAGTGTTACATTCTCGCTGTCCTCCACCAGTCTGAGCACGATGGGGTCCAAGCCCATGATGACTTGGATGTACGCCGCCTGGCGCGTGTGCCCTTGTCCGTTGTTGATGGGATAATGGATGAAATCTTCCCCATGGTTGTAGCAGTATCCGTGAGGCGGTGGCCCCAGAGTGGTGTGTCAGAGTCGGAATAATGGGAATGGAGGGGGTGCGTCGGCTTGCACGCCTCCTTGGTACAGGGGCCACCCGCAGGTGTTGCAGGCATAAGGGGTTTCGGCAGGGTCATCAGTGTCGGTAGCTGTGGATATGAGAGGATGCTCAGCTGGATAATGGTCCGCTAAGCTTCCCCGGACTTGTTCAAGGACTGATTCCTTGCCTCCTGCCGCTCTCTCTTCTCCCAGGTCCACTCTCATCGCCTCTGAAGGGCTTCCCTCCGTCGCTCGGCTGCCTTCCTCAGCTGCTCCTGCTGCCATTCCTCCACCACTTGCCTCCACCGATACTCCTCCCACTCGGCCGTGGCTTGCGTCTTGGGTTTCTTCCTCGGTTCTATACTTGACTCATACTGGGATAGGTCAAGGTGAGGGAGGCGCAGAGTCTGGGAGAGCTGCGCAAAGCTGATCGACTTTGGCCGTCGTGAACGGGACGTCGTTGATGCGTTGTCCGTCCTGGGAGAGGATCCACCAGGTGTCGGGGTTGCTGGTCCTGTCGGCGTAGCTAGCGGGGATGGTGGACTGGAGGGTGGTCGTGAGTTCTTCATAGGTGATGGGGCCTGTGTTTCGGGCAACTCAAGTGATGGCCTCGGTGGCAGAGGGAATGGACATTGTAGTGATGATGGATGAGAGGAGGCCAGGATGATGAAGAGGAAGGGACGATGGGGTTCGTTGCAGAGTTCTTGCTGCTTTTAAGTGGTGTGCGTGTTGGGGATTCAACGATTTATACTCAGCTATGGCATCATCTGCAAACACGTCATCCTTATCGACCCACTGGTTCTCCAAGTCCAGGTACCCCTTCCATTTGATCAGGTACTGCAAACGTCGCTTTCTGCCAAAATGCTGATGATCTAGGACCTTTTCGACCTCGTATTCTTCTTCTCCTTCTACCAAATCCGGTGGTGGGCGCTGGAAATTTTCTCCATGCATGAGCGTCTCACAGTAAGGTGTGAGAAGATCAATGTGAAACACGGGGTGGATGCTCCACTGTGTGGGGAGTTCTAGTTGGTAGGTTACCGGGGATAGTATTTGTGTGATTTTGAAGGGTCCGTGTCTTCTTGCAGTCAGTTTGGGGGTTGGCTGATTGGTTCTTAGGTGTTGTCCCTCCAGCCATATGTAGTCTCCCAATTGGAGTTTGGGCGTATCGCGATGTTTGACCCATAGAGATTGTGCCTTCTTGATAAGATCATGCGCTTCTTTCCATGCTTCGCGGAATTGTTCCAACCTCGTGGTGACCTGTGGGATAGGGGATGGCTTATCGAGCCAATCAGCACATGGGTCGTATCCCATGAGGAGTGAGAATGGGGACTTCCTTGTTGCCTCGTGAGGCCAGTTGTTGTGTGCAAATTCTGCTATTGGCAGGAATGCCACCCAGTTATCCTGCCGCTCATTAGCCCAGAAGCGGAGATATTGCTCCAGCCACTGATTTGTCCGTTCGGATTGTCCGTCCGTTCGGGGATGGTATGCCGTGGAGATGTTCTGTTGGATCCCTAAGATCCGACATAGTTCCCTCGTGAATTTCGACGCAAACTGTGGATCTCAGTCGCTAATGATCTTGGAGGGAAGTCTGAAGCACCTGAACACATGAGTAACATACAACCCAGTGGTTTCTTCTGCAGATATCTCTTCCATACATGGGATGAATATGGATGCTTTGGTGCAGTCGTGGTCGGTGACTGTGAGGATTGCATCATATTCCTGTGACTGGGGGAGTTTAGTGATGAAGTCCAGTGCGATCGTTTCAAAGGGAAGTGCGTCTTCTCGCGGTGTTATAGGGACAAGTGGGGCTTTGATGGGACGCATATTGACCTTGTGTCGTTGGCATTCTGCACATCCTTGTACGTAGTTTCGCACATCAAGTCTCAACTCCGGCCACCAGTATCGGCGTTCCACGAGTCTTGTAGTCTTTGCAATTCCCAGGTGTCCGTGTACCGGTGGATTGTGGTGTGCGGAGATGAGTTTTCATTTTTCTTCCAGCACCGCAGTGATGATGTACTTTCCCTGTCGATACCAGGCTCCGTTGATGTATTTCAGTTGCTGTGGGTCCACCCAGTATCTTAGTGTAATTTCCTTTTGGGGGGGTTGTTCTGTGGCTTGTACTGTTGTGGCTTTTGTGAATACATCTTCAGGTAGCACCACGACGTTTTCGTTGTCTCATTTGCCTTGATTGTAGTCTGGTCCTCGTGATAGGGCATCGGCTCTTCCGTTCTTTTTCCCTGGGATGTGGTGAATCTCAAAGTCATATTCCATTAGCTCAAGTACTTCCCTGGCAACCCTTCGGCTTATCTTTTGTGGAAGCTTCCAATATTGGAGGTTCATGTGATCAGAGTAGATCTTGATCTTATGTGGTGAGCCTGCTAATAGGGGTCTTCAGTGTCTAAGTGCTTTGACAATGGCAAGGAGCTCCAGGTCGTATATGTCATAGTTTCGTTCTGCTTCGTTCAGGGTGGCGGAGTAATATCCAAGCGGGTGTTTCTTGCCGTCTTCCTTTTTCTGGAGTAGTACCGCTCTTGTTGCGAATCCAGATGCGTCTACTTCCAGTTCGAATGGGTCCTCCAGTTTCAGGTGAGCAAGTACTGGTTCTTCCGTGACCAAAGACTTGAGTTTTTCAAACGCTTCGTTTTCTTCGTCCGTCCACCTCTATTCCATGTCCTTTCTCGTAAGTTTGTTGAGAGGTTTGGCGTGTGTGGCAAAGCCGTGAATGAAGAGTCAATAAAAATTGCAGAAGCCTAGGAATGAGCGTACATCATGAACCTTGGTTGGCGTTGGCCAGTCCTTGATGCCTGAAATTTTTACTGGGTCCATGCGTGTTACCCCCTTTTCAAGGATTACCCCCAGGTAATCCATTTGCGGCTTGTTGAAGAGGCATTTTTCGAGTTTGAAGTAAAGGTTGTGTTCCATGGCTACCTGTAACACATCGCGAACCGCTTCCTCATGTTCTCGTTGCCCTGCTGGTCTCTTGGTTGCGATGCCTATGTCGTCCATGTAGACTCTGATGACAGTTCCCTTGCCTTCGTGTTTGGCGATGGTATCTCGATATATCGTATTCATCATCGTTTGGAAGGTCGCCAGAGAGTTGGTGAGTCTGAAGTACATGACCGTGGGTTCAAAGAGTCCATACCGTGTTGCTGCTTTGTGTTCGTCTCCTTCTCGTATCTGCATGTTGTTATACCCCCATCGGACGTCCAGCTTTGTGTAGGTATGTGCTTGGCTAAGGTCTGTAATGAGGTCGGAGATGAGAGGGAGGGGGTACTAGTTGCGAATAGTGACTGCATTGATCTTTCTGTAGTCTTGTACCAGTCGTAGTTTCCCATCCTTTTTCTTGATGAAGAAGAAGGACGATGCGTAGGGAGACTTGGAGGGGCATATGTACCCCTTTTTCAGCTGTTTATCTAGGAATTCCTTGAGTTTGCTGTCTTCTTCTTGGGTCATGGGGTAAACTTTGCAGTCGATTGCAGATGGTGTCCCTTCTTTGAACTCGATTGCGTGGTCCCAAGGTCGTGAAGGTGGAAATCTGTTGGACGCTTCCTCACTGAAGATTTTCGTGAACTGCTGGTAAGCCTGGGGAAGTTCTACTTTATCATGGAATTGCTTAGCTTCAATAGCAAGTTCCGTTGCGGTAGTACGTAAGTGGTTTCCCTCCATCAGTTCTTCTATGATGTCGTGTTTTTCTTCTTCAGTGATCATGGCTCCTATAATGTGATCCTTTTCGTTAGGGTTGATTGATCGGATCACCACGGGGAGCATTTTCTCGTGTATGGTCGTGTATCTCCAGTTGATTGTGGGTTCATATGTTGCCAACCAGGGGTATCCAAGTACTAGGTCCTCATTTCCAATATCTGTGACCAGGAAGCGCATCTTCTGTCGTTGCTGGTTAGTTTGGATGTTGAGGTCCACAAAGTGGGTGATACTGCCCGCTTTATTTTCTGTGTTATCAATGTTCCATATTTTCCTTGGGCGTTCTAGTGGTTGTAGCCCGAGACCCATCCTTTTGGCAAACGAAGGGCGTATGAAGTTATCCGTTGCTCCTGAGTCTACTACTGTTTTAATGTCGGCCATAGCGTAACTCGTGCGAATCGAGACTGGAATTTGAAGTGATCGATAGCGAGTCATGATTACAGAGTTACAATTGACTGCCCTCACCCAGGCCAATGGGTTCAGGTGTTCTGAAAACCCTCCTTCCCCCACATCTCTTGGAGGATGAGGTCTTTTACGTCATCTGTCTCCCCTGCCACTCCGGCCAACCAATCCTTGGCTCTTTGCTGCGGTGGTGCCATATTGGCCATTCTGACCTGTGCCAGTGGTTCTTCCTGTGTGTAGTAGTCGGTTTCAGTCATCCGACTCGTGGCTGGTCTTTGGCGTGGCTGTGAACAATTTCGTGAGAAGTGCCCAGTCTGGTTACAATTGTAGCAGACGACTGTCCTCATGTCTCGAGGTGGGGGTCCTCCTCCTCTTCCGTATCCTCCACATTGCAGCCTCGGGATAAAGGGTCTGTTGGGGTCTCCTACTTCTGCCACTCTTGCGCGCGTTCTGTCTGCCGAGGTGTCCATTGCGTTTGGGTCATATCTGGGTGGTGGTGGTCCTCATGGTGGGCCCCAGTTTGGGGGCTGCGGCCTCCAACGGGGCTGTGCTGATGATGGTGGTGCTTTGCTCTTGAAATTGTCGAGGCGTGCTTTCATGTGGATATACTGTTTTTGTCAACGTAGGGCACATCTCTTCCAGTCTTCGAAGGTGTGAGGTTTGTCTAGTTCGTATACCTTCATGAACAGTGCTCGTGGTAGCCCCGCCGTGAACCGGTCGATGGTTTGTCAGTCGTTTAGGTTATAATGAGCTTTTCTTGCTAGCCGCTCAAACTGGACCACATACGTATCAATATCTTCCCCTGTCATTTTAATTCCTTTTTGGAGTTTGGCCTGGGCTTGTTCTTCCTCTAAAATATTAGAGAACCGTTTGGCGAATTCGGTGGCAATGTGGTTCCACAGGGTCTGGGAGTATTGGCTTACTCCCCTTCATACTTCTCGGTTTAACCATTCGAGCATAGTCAGCGTCCATTCACTGACGTTGACTCCTTTGACGTATCCCAGGAATAGGAGTGACCTTCGGTACTCGTTTTGCATGATGGGGGCGTCCAGGTTCATCCCCCAATAGATGTGCCATTGCATCAGAAAGGCCTCATATTTAGTACGATCTCCATCGTATACGGTTGGGGGTTCACCTGATAGTCTATCCGATCCATGTCCTCCTCCTCCTCCTGGTCTGGGGGGTCCTCCTCCTGTTGGCAGCCCTCCTGTTGATGGTCCTTCTCCTCCGGGCGGTCTTCCTCCTCCTGGAAATCCTCCTCCTGTCGGTCCTTGTCCGGGGAACCCTCCTGGCAGTCCGCCCGGTGGTGGCAGTGGGCCTGCAGGGGGGTCTGGTTGGTCCAGACCTATTGCGCGGAACAGCGCTGCATTGTCCGTGGTCATTCAGTGACCCGTGGAAGGGTTTATGGGGTTGATGATGGCTTCCGCCTCTTCCCTGATGCATCGTACTTCCTCCATTGTTTGAACTTCTGTAGTCATGGGACTTCTGATGTGAATTTCTTCCGGGACTGTGATGTGTAGAGACTCAGCTATATGGGCCAGTAAACTTGAGTCGTCTCCTGTTCCCGGTCGTATCTTGCTTTCTGTAGTGGTTTGTTCTTCTATCAACTCTTTGTGGCTTGATTCTGAGGGTGCTTGCTCTCTCAGTTGTTCTTCTTCGCTTTCGCTGCTGCTGTCTCCATCAAGTGATCCCCAGTCTTCTCTGTGAAGCTCTCTAGAGTCGATGTCGCAGCGATAATGCCTTCTGGTTGGTCTAACAACGTCCCACCAGTTGTCTATGGGGTTCCACATAATTTCTGTCCAACAGAAGTTCGAGTAGTTGAACTCAACTGGTCGATACCTAACAGCGTCTCCAGGGAAGTCGACAAAGTATCTGGTATCTCCTCTGTATTCTCTCCACCTTGCAGCACCTAGAAATCGTCGTGGTACTGATCTTTCTCCTCTGGTGTTGAGGCTGTAGGGTCGGAAGTTTCTCCACTGTTCTCTTGTAGTGAATGCCACATTTGGGGGATCTTGGTCTTAATGTTACGCTACCACGGTGTCAGTCCGACTTGGACTCAGTGAAGGGCGTCCACGACTCAGCAATCATTCAAGTAGAAGTGGTAAGTCCTCAGTATCCCTTGAAATACAATCAAGGTGATCCAAAGGGACTTGAGGATAAGGACCAAGGTAACGAAGACCTGGTGGAGCGAAATGACGACTGCCTTAGACTCGAAGGTCAAGGAGATTAGAAGGCGTTGAAGCACGAAGGCTCGACGAGAGGAATAGAAGCGAGTGGTATTTAGAAGAAGACCAAGATGGCGTTCTTGGTCTTCCTACACCCATATTTATACATATGAAGGGGCCGCTTTAAAGCTCCCCTATGAGTCCGATATCCTCTAGCGTAAGTAGCTCGAACCCTACTACAGCTATCCTAGGAATGAGTCATGCTAGCAATCACATGCTAACACGGTAGGTACTAATGGAGTCCATGACTAATTGCTACTTACTATCGTAGTCATAACCGTATAGTAAGCATCCACTTCGTAAGTCGTCCATTCGTTACACATCTCCTCCACATGATCTGGGGCATTAGCCATCTCAAGGTGGAACTTACTCTGCACCAGCTCCCCCTTGACCCCTCCAAGCACAGCAGTGAGCTGATGAAGCTGCTGCTCCATCTGCTCAGCCTCATATGCATAGGCCTGGTAGCGGTGTACTTCCACCTTGTAACGTCTACCACGGACATTGGCCTGACTTAGGCGTCGGTATAACGTGGGTTCCCTTCTGGTTGAAAGCGGTGGTTGTCGGGGGAGTCGGGGAATACTGCGGGATGCCGCTGATATGCTCCGAGATGGTCGCGATAAGTGTACAGGGGGAGGTCGAGTGGGACATTCGGGGGAATTGCTGGGACTTTACGGATATACCTCCAACTTGGATGGTCGACGATGTAGTAGCACTTGTAGGGCCTTGCTGTACGGGAGTTGAGATATTCGAAGACTAGATGACACGTGGTACCGGGCGGGTAAGAGATGGTCGGCGTATCCACCATTCACGAGGGAACTGGGGATCAGAGGTCACGGGGATCCCTTCTTGGTCTAAGGGATATGCCAGAGCTAGTTCACTTAGGAGTCATCGGGACTCCTAGTACAGTAGACGAGTTAGGAAGTGGTATTCGAAGAAGACCAAGATGGGGATCCTGGTCCGTAACACTATGAGCTTAAATACACGTAAGGGAGCCAGTTCTAGCTCCACTCGAACTCGTATGTAGCCAATAGCGTAAGTAGCGTAAACCCTAGGACAGGGATCCTAGGAATCAGTCATCCACAACGTAATACCAGTATCGTACAACAATAGAACTCGGGGACAAACGCATAAGACACATCACGTACAACAATAGGAATCATCAGTCAGCCGGAACACGAGGTAGTAAGATCCGAAGTCCATGACACATTACTACTGACATACCGAGTCATCACGAATACATCAGAGTCCACAACCGGGCTGGGCAGTCCGAGAACAAAACGTAACACACCTTGAGGCTCACGTCATGCAGCTCAGCGAGAGTGTGGTCAAAGTGGGGGTGGTCGTGATAACCACCAGCAAAGAGGATCAGGTCCTCCTGAGGGTAATTGTTACATTTCTGTTTGTGGACTGCCTGGCCCAGTTGTGAACTCTGACATATTCACTATGACTTGGTATGTTAGCAGTAATAGTCATGGACTTGTAGCATCAGTCAGCAGTTGTGCCTTGATGACTGATTCCTGTTATTGTGTACATGTATGATATTATGATAGGATGACTGATTCCTAGGATCGCAGTAGTAGGGTTTACACTACTTATGCCATTGGCTAGGATACGTTTCAAGTGGAGCTTGGAATAGCTCCCTTACATGTATATAAACTCTTAGTAGTACAACCAGGATCCACATCTTGGTCTTCTTCAATTACCACTTCTACTCATCTTCTACACAAGGGCCAAGGGTCCCTTAGTGAACTGTTACTGGTATATCTCCTGTAAGACCACAGGGATCCCTGTGTACTTCTGTCTCATTCCACACATTGGATGGTGACTTATCCTGCCAATACTTTGTGCCACCTTGTATATGAATACCTCAACTCATGCACCTGCTACCCCTACAAGTCCTTCTACATCCTTGACTCTACTGAGTGGGAATATGTTTGACAAGTTAATGCACCCCCACCCAACATTCCATTAGGTTTCACTCTGTTTACATATTGTGAGTCTACTGGGAACCTTCTGCAGACATCCTGCCATGTTCCCCAATGTCCCTGAGAACCACTGCTACTACCCCCAAGGGAACCCATGTCACCAGAGTGCCTAAGTCAGGCAAACATCCATGGTAGACATTACAGTACTGTACCTCTGTTCCCCTCTATATTTTCTTACATCTGATAGGAATGTAGTTCTTTTAAGTTTCTCAAAGAATAAAATACTCTGAGTCTTCTGGAAAAACTCAATGCCTGAAAAAATGAAAGCTGGGCCTGACCTGGGTTTGGTCTGGAAGGACATCTCACAGGTCAAGGATCTGGCAAAAAAGCCCCACATTCGTGGCCCTGATCACACAGTCACAAACAACCCTAACCCTGGCTGCCCCTATGAGCCGTACATGGTATTGGAATTGTGCTACTTAGCTTTTACATAAACCCCTTTAGTAACCGAGATGTCTTTCTCTTATGTTTGCAGATAATCCGTGATAAACTAGTGATAGACTAGTGGTAAATTATCGACCACGCCAGCGCTAGTGATTGTTTGTTCTTTAGCATCAATTAGTAGTTCATTATCTCTCTTACTCCAATTATTGATAATTTATCGCTCGCTAGCACGGGAGGTTTTCCCTGATGCGTCAGGGTCGACTTGTCGTTTCCCAACGGCTTTCCTCCTTGACCCGAGAGACGGTGACGTATCTACCCTTATACCACATCCCATGACTTGCAGTATAAGAGAGCAGATATCAGACAGATCGTCGTCCCAGTGGTTGCGGGTGTCAGTTCTCATTTTCGTAGAGCGATAGAGCGTCTCTACCCATAGCGAACACAGTACTGATAGAGACGTCCCAGAATCGACGCCACTGAGGAAGAGAAGAACGCCAGAACGCCATCCGGCCTGGACCCTCAATCAGTCGGCGAATAAGCCATGAGGAAAGGGCTGCTCACTGGATGCCATGTCGTCACTTTTGAAGGTCGTTGTGATGAAGGACATATATAGAGAATATGAACGCCTTCAGCGACGAGAAATAGGTCGGTATTCGCAAAGGTGCGTCCGACACGGTCGCACTTTGTGTTGCATTCAAGTTCGTGAATGTGTTATTTTGTGTGGTCTCGATGGTGGTGTTTAGTAGCGTAGTAAGATGTTGAATGATGGTCGTGAGCTGGACAAATATGGACATGGCTACGATGGCCGACGACGACAGGTCTGGCAGAATGGGATTCTCAAGCACGCATTTTATCCTGCAACCCAGTAGACGGGGCACAATACCATTCGGAACCGGAGAGTAACGAGACCCGGATGACTAGCGACTCGATCCTTGAAAGGCGTGTTCAATGGCAAATCGAACATATAATTAAATCCAGAGGAAGGGAATAATCACAGTGCGGTAGCCCCTCAGATTTATGGTCCGTGCAGGAGCAAAAAAGATGGTTGCGGCGGAAGCAAACCTTATGGGCAATTTCGAGCATCTGACTGACCCCTGTTGTACCTCGCCGTTCGCCCGCATTTCGGGCTATCGCGAATGATTGCTTCGTCGAAAGCCCAATGCCTCCAGTGTCCCCTTCAGATCAGCTAGCCAGGACGAGTCCCCCCCAGAATTCACCACCTATGGAGGAGCGCGATCGATCTCAGAGCCCTAGCATAAGCTTCCTCCCCCCTACGTTGCACAGACATCTCAGGTCTGCACCGCAGTCGTCATCGCGTAAAGTACCGGCCGCTGCAGCCCATTCACTAGCCCTCTGGTCCGGTGGGCAGCGGTCTACGACTGACCCTGCATTTTACACATATCCACCCCCACTTGATGCTTCCAGAGATCCTGTGGTACCGCTTTTTGAAAACAAGAAACCGGAGACATGGCAGATCGACGTACGTCAGAGTGAAACTCCCATTTGGGACGAAAGTTTTCCGCCCCCGCATCGCATTGGCCATGCCGAGAGTTATACGCGCGCTGACGATTCCAGCTGGGGAGGGGGCTACTCCTCACCGCGCAGGACGCACTCTTTTGACTGGCGGCCGGATTCCTTTCGAGCAGTACGAAGGGTATCCTCTTCCAAGCCGTACGCTTACCTGGAAATCTGTCGTGTTGGCGAGTTGATCATATTTGAACAGGGTACTCGATCAATCCGCAATTCGCACGGCCACAGAGAGTGTTAGGCAGAGCCATCTTCCAGTCGCATCAGCTTTATACCCTATGTCGCAGAGCCTGAAGGACTTACCGCGCGGCCATACGACCACCCGAATCTGAATGCTAGTGTTGCGACAGACCAGCCGCACGAACAGCCGTATTTACAGCCTGCTACGTTTCATGGTCTCCCAGGACTTTCAAGTCCAGACGATTTCGTGAGCCCACTGCTTGATTCGGTACTGCTAGATGTGCCAGGGCCACCCACAACAGTTGATGGCTCCTCATCCGAAGCTGGCCAAGGGGATATAGCAGATGAAGATAGTCCCTAAAAGGATTTCGTCCAAGGGAAAACGGAAGGCTAGCAACATACTGGAAGAGGACAGACCTTTGAGAAGATTCAAGAAGAAGACGGAAATTGCGTGCGATTTCTGCAGAGGTGAGTGGCCCTGAATGAAGCCCACGAGAAGTCGCAGTGTAATTGTGGCTGCTCGTGGACGTCATTGTGGCCCGTTCTTCTGTTGACGCAAATCCCTCAGGAAGGAAACTCGGCTGCAGTGGCGATAGGCCAAAATGCAAGGCATGCATCAAACGAAAGGGAGAATGCATTTACGCGCCCGCGCCCCGACGGCGAGGCCCAGGCAAAGCCCCAAGAGGCAGCAGGAAGCTCGCAAAGGGCCAGCAGTCATTTCCCAGTAGCGACTTCACATTTCGGGTGCCATTTCCTCCTCCAATACAACCCCCCGCTGTGGACAACTTCGAACTTCGGCCAGCGAACGTTGAGCAGAATCGGGACCGAGAACGGCGTGCAAGCAACGTCGATCGGATCTTCTTGACTTCATATCCTTGGACTGGCGACATCACATGATCGCGAGGAATGTTGGATTAATGGGAGGTCAGACGCGAACATTGAATGGGAAGGGAAAGAGTTGGTGCCTCAAAGAAACTCGAACATAGGAGAATCATGGAGGGTCCACAGGCGAGAAGCAACATTGGCGCAATAATGTACGGACTTGGAGAGGTTAGAGAGAATCACTTTAGGAAAATATTTAATTAACTTAGTATATTCACTTACGCTGCTTACAACCTCCTTATATTAGCTTATTACATCTTAAGTTTGTACTCGAGCACCACCATACATCGCCTGAGCAACCCCGGGTCTGCCACTGCGAGAAGTCTGTCAAAGTACTGTACATATAGGACAGACAACCTCTTTCCGACATGTATACAACTAATGGAATTATGACAGCAACTGTGTGCTCTGTTTGTCCCAAGATTTATCCCCCCCAAACATCGTAATCGCAGGTGGAGGCTGCGACCCATGCGCACCCCAAGCTCAAATTATACTGGGTGGGCAGAACTGGTCCCTCTAACGAGAGGCTCAAGAGCAGCCAAACTAGGCCATGATACGGCAAGGATGTTGAAAGTGGCTAAGAAATATGGTGCGAGCCTAGCAGCAATCCGACTATCAGCGTCCCTGCGCGCGAAACTCTCAGCGTGGTATCACCTGAAAACAAAACCAAGGCCCCTCACCAATAAACCGTCGAAATGCCCCCTCAAGAAGCATAAAATCGAAACGGTGGCTGACCAAGTTGAGGTGTCCGCTAGGCTACGTGACCATTCTCGGGCCATCCCGCACATGGCGATACCTCGCTGCGGCTGTGAGGATTGTATAATAGACCGCATAAACAGCTGTCTAGACCCTGGCAAATGCCCTGCAGAAGCTCTCACCCGAATCCACGACATCGTACCCAGACTGAACCCCCTCAACCCAGGTGACCCCCACGACAACCTATCCCTCACGCACCTTCGGAAAACGCAGAACGCACGTGCCAAGAAGGACGACAAGGAAATTATCTTCAACCCGTCGATAACATGCAAAGACGGCCCTCATCGTCGCAATGACTGAGGAACAGACTCAGCAAATCCGGCCAGAACAGAACCAAATCGTGATATCTAATCTAGGTACTGAGATGCGAAAGAGTAATCCAACTAAAAACCCACTCTACTGGGGAGATCAGAAACTGATGGCTACGTGCAATTCTATCTGAAAATAACATGGAAAGCAATCCTCAACCGCGAATAGGAACTACCGTCCAACTGGATGTCATGCAGTGAGGTTTCAGTGGGTAGAGCACGTAGCATCAGCACGTGCTATGTGTCCATGCTAATGGCAAATAACCTGCTGTCTGGTAATTAGTGACAAGTCTAGTTGCTGCAAATAAACTGGCGGATTCGTTCCGCCGGAGGTCCGAGCGGCGGTTGCGCCCACGTGTACCACACTCGGCCTCGGGCTTGTCTCGCACTCGCCCGCTCAATTTTTGGAACCGGCCCCTCAGGCCTCTGGCCTCAGGGCATGTATGTTATTGGTCTCGCTTATTCTCGCGCGTTCCATCGCCTCTACGTTTTGCAGATTCGGAAAGCTGCTTAAGGCAGCCATGATATGTATACTATCACTATGATCTCATCGCGCAGATTCGATTCCAATTGTGGTTCGGTATCAGTCCCCGAATCACTATACGACTCCCCGAGCTTTCTTACTCACATTCCGATCGTTTTTGAACAAGCATTTCATACTAGTGTATTTGCATCTATACAACAACCCCTGAATGGGTCTCAGAAGTCCAACAAGAAGTGATTCTTGACTGAGAGCATGCCATAACCGCAGCTTGAACCGCAGACAAACTTTCGTTTGTAAAATAACGGCATAGGTTGTCCTGCAGGTCCCTGAGCCTCATGCCTCTAGACGCACTATAGCCGGTCTACGTGCCTCAATCAACGTGTTTGCAATGTCTTTTGCGGTGGTGGGCCCATCATGGACACGGATGGTTTTTCCCAGAATGGAAACTGAGGACTGCCACGGTTCGGCTCAAGATGGCTGAGCCAGCTCAACTCGGCTATAGTGCCATGGTCCGATTAGGCATGCAGGTTGGCGCTGCTCACGTTGAATCCATCTCTCCTTAGCGCTCAGCACCGCTCAGCACAAGTAGCGATCTCGAAGTTTGCGATATCTAGGTTTTTTGATTTTTTTTCTTGGTGGGAAATTTGGGATGTCGCTTGCATCATTGGATCTTACACATGTTCTTTGTGAGGCCTCCTCGTTTCTCTATGACGTTGACCTGATGGTGTAGACGACTCGTCCTCTGACTTTTCTCTTGCAATGGCCCTCATCACTCTTTCTCCTATCCTTCTAATGGCGAGTCAAGTTTCATCAAACTTTATCCCGCATGTTTAACAACGAGCAGTCTTCATATGCTGCCCTCGCCGTCGTCACGCGTGAGTTCACCATCATCAACATGTGGGTCGGCCAGTTCTGCTGTGAGGGATTCAACTTCGTCGTTAAACGTCTAGTGAAGGAGGGGCGTCCTCCAGGTACGTGGTGACATCCAGGAACTTACTGAGTGTTTAAACAGACGTGACCTTAATCTACTAGGTAGCGTGGGCAACGGCTATGGCTTCCCCTCTTCTCACAGCCAGAATATGGGGTACTTCGCAACTTTCCTGGTTCTTCACTTGCACTTCAAACACAAGTTCCAACCGAGTGGTTCTCGGATAGTCAACCGGGCCGCACAGGCCTCGATATATCTTGTAATCGTCGCATGGGCCATCGTAGTTGCTTACTCAAGGTACGAATCGTCGTAAGATCAAAGTTTGGTCGACCTGACACGCCTGTTCCGTAGGTATCATCTATCCTACCATTCCGTCCCGCAAATACTTTGGGGAGGCTCCATGGGCATCAGTTTTGGTCTCAGCTTTTATACCATCACGGAACTAATTCCAACCCGAAGACCAAACTCCTTTCTCGGGAAGACGCGAGCATTCTTTTTGATGAATCCCGTGTCCACGTGGTTGCGAATACGAGATGGCTGGGCAGTGTGGTCGGACAGCGGTATCGAGGACCAATGGCAGTTATGGCATCGGGAGTGGAGGAAGCGGACGAAGACGGGACTACATGTGGATTAAATTTACGTCTGGGATTTCGAAGGCATTATTTGAACAACATTCGAGGCGAGATAGAAAGCGCTCTCAATGAGAACCTCGGTTCTACGCTCACTGGCAGTTGATTTCAGAGTACCTCTATCTCTTACACAATGCAATTCATATGCTACTGATAAACAGATCGCGGACTTAAAACACTGCTTGTATCTCAATGAGTATCCAACAAGCTCTCATGATGACAAAATTTCCCCGTCGAAGGGATCAGCTTGGAATAGGTGCCACCGGGCGGTCCGTAATAGACGTCGGTTACCATTTTGTTTAAAGTTTTGCATCAGGGCCGGAAACGCGAACGACCCTAAAAAGCTCGACACATCAGAGAAACAATATGAGAGCAACACGGAGGAACAAACAATTTTCCTGTGTTCCCTCCAGAGAACAGCAGAGGGAGCGATTCTGGTGCCTTTTCCAACCCCTCGACGATGTGGAACTTGCGAATTATACGACCCTCAGAAATCCACTTACTGAGGTCAGCCACTGCCTCGGGATAGCGATTGGCGTAGTCAAACCTAAGAGAGATGGCGCTCTCAGTCACTAGTCGAAAGGAGAAAGTTGTGTTCTTACACAATAAAGCCTTCGATCCTCGCTCGTTGAGATATGAGATTTAGATAAGCAGAGATACCCTTTGGCTTGGGTGCGTCTGATAGACATGACTGTCAATAAATTAGTCCAAGTACAGATAAGACTGGCGCACTGTACTGGGATATGGCACCTAACAAAGAATATCAGTGGTGTGGTCATGACCGTGACCTTATTGTGACTCACCACACAAAGCAATGCGCGCCCCCTTGTTCAACCTCGTCAAGGCAAAGTCTAATATCTCGCCACCGACGTTGTCAAAGAAGACATCGAGATATCCGACTGCATTTTTGAACTCGTCCTGGAACGTTGGACTCTTATAGTTCAGGGCTGCATCTATCTTGAGCTCTTCTTTGAGCCATTGGCACTTGTCATCTGAGCCAGCAATCCCAATGACTTTCGCGCCGTGTATTTTGCCGATCTGACATGCCACAGAACCCACAGCGCCGGCTGCCCCCGAGACTACGAGAGTCTCACCAGCCTTGATCTTCGCAACGTCTAACAGGCCCTGGCTCGCACAATTAGTAACATACAAGCGAATCCCGGACGACAACATACGAAATAAGCCGTTAAGCCACCTGAAGTGGTCAAATTATATGAGGGTTCACGAAAACGCTATAGGGTACGCACCGGTAACTCCCAGTGGTCCTAAAAAGTCGAGTGGCTGGGATCCTGGTGGGATCCTAGTACATCTTTCTCGGTCTGTAACCAAAATCAAGATCGACTGTGCTTACTCAAGTTTTTGCGCTTCTTTTTCTTTCAAGACAACAAACTCCGTCCAACCTGCCCATAAGCACAGTTCCCGGACAAGCATCGATATTGGGTGACTCACCAGGCATACACTGTACAACATCACCAGGTTGGAGTTTAGAGCCTTCACCGACCTCCACGACGGTGGCCAAACCAGCAGCTCGCATGACTTCACCGATTTGGACAGGGGGAACATAGCTCCTCGCATCCCTTAACCAACCTCGCATAGCGGGGTCGAGCGAAAGCCAGTTGACCTGGACGAGGACTTCACCCGCACTGGGCTTGAGACCGAAGGGTACCTTCTCAATACGAAAGGTGGTAGACGTAATGTCTGTGATGGGGCGTTCATTGAGCACAATTTGTGTGTAGTGTTTTGATGACATCTTTCGATGAATTTCCGATCGATGTCGTAGCTGCTTTTAAATGACCCGCACCCTTGCCCGCACCGGCCATCTTTCAGCCGAGCCGGTGGGATCAAGTCCCATGGGTCTAACCTATTAATAATCACCATCGTCCATCCGTCGGAGGCGTACGCAATGGCGATGGATCGTTCTTTGTTGTTCTTCATGAAGTGTGGCGAACGTTCCTGATGTCACCCGGGCCTGTCGATGTAATTTTTTCCTGTCATGTGTAAGCCACCTTTGTCACAAATTCTTACACAGCAAAGGAGGTTGGGAAAAAGTTGACCACCAAGGGAAATCTTCGGTATGAGATATAGAACCCTAATCATAGGTTAGGTTTTGCTGAGAGATGTCTGTCTCCACTCGCATACCCGTTTTTACTACCATTGAAGACTATAGACTATGGAGGGATAAAGCGTTTGAGGACAAGAAATCTGTAGGATTTGTGCCTACTATGGGGGCTCTGCACGATGGTCACCTGTCTCTTGGTACGTGTGCTTATTCCATGACAGAATGCAGTCGACCTGATGCGTCCTCAGTGAAACGCTCACTCGCGGAGAACGGGTTGACGGTCGTCTCTGTTTTCGTCAACCCAGCACAATTTGCGCCTCACGAAGACCTTGCGACGTACCCACGTACCCTTCCGCATGATCTTTCTCTTCTTTCGACCCTCGAATACCAGCCCATTGGTATTTCTTCATCGCGCACGCCTTCCGCCGTATTTGTGCCGTCAGTGAAGGACATGTACCCATCAGGAATCAGTCAAGACGTCACTCAACAAAAAGGCACATTTGTCGAGGTCAAGGGTTACGGGGAGCAGATGGAGGGACGCAGCAGGCCAGCCTTTTTCAGAGGCGTCGCCACTGTTGTCACCAAACTGTTTAATATCATCCAAGTGCGCACTGCACCCTGGTGTAAACGCCCGGAGACGAGTGCTCATACGTCAACAGCCAACCAATGCGTACTTCGGTCAGAAGGACATCCAACAAGCGCTCCTCCTGCGCCGTCTTGTTGGCGATCTGCACCTCCCTCACCCCACGCCCAGTCGGTTGCACATCGTTCCCACCGCGCGTGATCCCATAGATGGACTCGCTCTTTCTTCGCGCAATGCATACCTCACCCCTACCGAGCGCCAACGAGCTCCCATATTCTACGCAGCGCTTCAGGAGGCCTCACGCGCATGGGCCACCGGGGCAAGCAAGCGGGAAGCCGTACGACGCGCACTTGAACAACTGGAAGTAGCGAAGGATGAAGGAAAGAAACACTGGCGTCGAGATCAGGGTGGATTACGTCGAAATGAACGACTCGGACACCTTTGAGGAAGTGGGCGATAAACAAGTACAACGACCCGATGGCGCTCCGGTCATCCTGAGTGGAGCAGTATGGTTTGGTCGGACACGGCTGATCGATAACATAATTCTAGGCAACACGGACGGAATCGTTGCTAAACCAAAATGAACTCTTTGTTGTAGCGTACTCTGAGTCGAAGTCCTAAGGTCACGATTTTTCTGAAAACGGAATGGGGTCTCTATAAGCGGGCTGGTGTCTCGGAGTTTCTCGACCAATAGTAGGATGGTGCAGAGACTTGAGGGAGGCTCATCGACACGAGCCATGGGTCGACCGAGAATTTTCTAGTAGGACCACGGTTCAAAAGATCAGATTGATCAGAGCGCGCGTCAAGACCGTTCATCGAACAGTCCTCCGATAATTATTGAGTACGTGTTGGAGAATCACTTCACTCCCCTCAGAGAGTGTTTCATTATATGAGTGTGCACTACATAGCGTATGGCATTGCTTCGCTCGAATAGTCGATAAAGGCCGATATGGGGCCATGCCCGCGTTCGGCTGGGTTTGCCCGTGTCGTTGTTCGTGTCGGTGACTGAAGCTCGAGCCTAAGAACGGTTGCAACATTATTACTTTTACACAAAAAGATTGTCAATCGTTTGTAGCCCGCAGAGGAACCTATTTCGTTGGGGCTCAAGCACTCGGTCCGTGGTGAAATCCGCTCGTTCGGCGGCGTCCTTATTAGCTTCTGGCTTCGTACCATCCACCTCAATATTGTGCCGTGTCTTACCAGGGATGGCCCCGTCTCGGCTCGAAAGACGCGCTACTGTGATTTCAACTGGTTGCTTACCTTCTAACAAGCTCCTCGAACTGGGTGTTTCTAGACCCTTCGTTCACCAGGCATGGTCTACTATATTGTCAGGTCTAGTTACCACTGATGTCGCGGCGTGTTGAAGTCAGGTCGATGTCGTCTTTCCTTTCAACCACGGACTCGATGCAGCATTCAGAGAACTCGAAACTGATTACTGTACCTCGCGTGCTCCGTTGTCCGAGATATACCAGACTCTCCATGCGTGCTGTCAAGAACCTGGTCTTTCCGGGTGCGCTTAGTCGTACTTTTGTCCGCGGGTGCCATTAAATAGTGCGGAAAGCGATCTACATGCTACCAGCACTGGTGCTTTTCTCCCCGATGCATGGTCCAGTAGGGAGGGGAGCATCATCATTAGTGCTGGCAAGGATACGTTTGAGGCTCTAGGTCTGCCTGGCGTTAAATTTTCGTCATACATGCCAGCGGCACCAGAGCAGTACCGTATGTCCGATATTCCACGGCTTACGATCTCTTACCTGATTCCACCGCCGGCAGTCATTAATGTCTCGATGACCGCGCCGAATACGAATGTCCGAAGCCATGACTTCATCCTCGGTTCGTTCGCTCAATGGGACCGGTCCCGCGAAGAATCTGGAGAGGGGCAGTGGGATTTCGCGTTTCATATTTCCAGTCCTGGTTTATACTTTCCTCGCGCGCTCTTCTGTAATTCTGAAGATGACCTGTGCAATCGCAGACAATGGGACGGGACCACTTTCAGCCTCTCGCGCCCGGCTCCACGAGGTAAAGCCAACCGTCCAACACCTCCAAAATATATGCGTCCCTACATCCGCTCTACCTCCGCGTCCGCATGCCCGACCGACCTCGGTCAGCCGTATCGGACGACACAACTTATCACAGAGCGACAATGTTATGTCAGAAGCTGATGTCTACGACGACGCGCTGCAAGACTGGAACGAGAAGGCGAGTGTGTATTTTGAGTGGGTCGGGATGGTAAATATCGGTGCGCAGAGGTATGGTCAACTCTTTACACGTCATCGTTGGAATTATTGACCAGAAAAACCAGATTGCAAGCAAACGATCGAGTGGATCCATACGTCGCTGTGTATTGTACACCAACCCCCTTTACCGTCGGCGATGTGACACATATGAAATGGTATGGCTTCCTAACTCCTCAGTTTGTGCAGAAAATTGTCGACACCGCCATGTATGTCGCTCTTGTCTTCTGTAGCTGAGGCGTGAACTCAGTAGAGTACGCCCTGCCAGAAATGGGGCAGCTTCCTCAAGCGTTCCCTTAATTGGTCTCACCATCCACGGATCCACAGAAGTACCGGTACTCACACCGAGCCGGGTGCCAAGGTCAGAAGGAGAAGATACCGTTTCCGTGATCCTTTTCCCGGGACATGTAGACGAGGCGATGGCCAACAACGGTGAGAGTTGTAGCCAGTTGTCTATATTGGTGTTAATTGTATACACCAGGTAGCTGGGCGATGGTGGAAGCAGTGGGAAAATGGGATACAAGGTTTGGGTGAAGAGGCGGTGCGGCAAAAGGCGGCATTAGAGTTACCGCCTCGGCGATAGTTATTTGTGTTTTGTTTGCATTGCACTCCTGCAGTGCCTTGTTCAGCCCACTCTTGTTTCTCTTCAATTCCCCTCCTTTCCTCTCTTTCAGCGTCTCTTTTCTTCTTATTTCCTGTTTCTTACTCTTCTACCAAAAAAAAGGGAATGGGTCGTACGTTTTCCCCCACTGTTACAGCCGCTCCCGTTGTTATCAGTCCCGGCGACTCCCACGACGAGATCTACCCCCATTACACCCGCTGGTCCTACGAGAACGCATGGGATCCCGACTCTGACGCCTTCTTCAAGGATGCCGTTTACGAGGCTGTCGTCTCGTCTATCCCCTTGGAGCCAATAACTCCTGTCGATAGCAGCGACGACTCTTCTTCTGCCTCCAGCGGGCGCTGGCACGCCTGCAGAGCTGCCCCCCGTTCCTGGCCAGGTCTTGCCTTCGGATCATGAAGTCAATCGATGGCTCGACGGCACGTCCCCCAGCAACGACGCTACTGCCGCCTTGGATGGCCTTCCTCCACTCCCTACCCCGCGCCGTCACTCGACCTCCGAGCCGAGACGCCGCACGACGCAGTCTCTTGGCGTGTCTCCAGCTGCTTTTGAACGCTTCCACGCCCGCAGACTCAGTCGCGCTCGCGTCGTGCAGTATCTCCCAGCGTTCGCCCCCGACAGCGACTCGGACACGGAGGCCCCCGCGTCGGTGCACCCGGGCGTGAGCGTGCGCACGTCGGAAATCACTCCGATCCAGCTACCCTTGTCCCACCACCCGCGCGGTGCGCTGCAGCACACGCTCCCTTTGCGACCCGTCACGCCGCCGCCCGCGCCTGCGCAGTCTGTCCCGGTCCACGCTATGACCCCGAATGGCGATGCGCTGCAGCCTTCACCCCCTCCCACCGTATCGCCACACATCTACAATTGGTCTGTCAACGCATACTCCGCAGTGCCTGCGCCCGAGTCGCCAACTGTGCCTTCGCGCATGCGCGTGCCCCCTGCACGATGGCCAGTGTACTGATTTTGGTCCTGTTGACGCCGGGGAAGTGTTGGCGCGGCAAAATATCGGCATGGCACCGCCCCCAGATTTCATCTGGTTATGGTGGAAGTAATGTCCGTCGGAAGGCACCTGCTGCATCAAAAAAAACAAAAACAAAAAAGGCTGAATCACGGTTCGATTCCAAAATTGCGCGTGCCTTCATTTGCCTTCGTCGTTCGCTATCTCCGACCTCTTTATTGTTGAATATTGCCGCTCTTTGCGTAGACTGCTTGGTTTATAGCTAACATCGGCCTTTCTTTTTCTTTCCTAGGAGGTATTCTGGTCGACTTGCTGGTTTTAGAAAATACTCTACCTTTGTGACAGTCACTCGTTTACACCTGCTCTCTTCTACTGCTACAATTGTAGGGCCCCCCCCTGCCTGTGAGCTGTTGTTTCGTCTCGTAGAATATATGTTTGCATATGTGGTCGTCGTGTTTTTAACTTCACAGAATGTATCGGTAACCGCTCCATCGATCGCCCTTCTCTCGCTTGGCTTCTTCGATACTCGCGAAGCGTCCGTTTCTTCTCGCGCGCTCTTCACGTTCCTCAACTCCCTCGTTCTCCCTGAAAACTCCCTCGATCACTTCGTCACGCACTCCACGATCACGTGCGGCATTCTCGCGACGTAATAATACGTAGAACGCGATCGAAGAGGCGATGCCGATGGCAATGTACATGAGCACAAGTCCATGACCGAGGCGATACCTTGGCGCATCGGCAGCGCGGTACTGCAAGGTTCGAAGGTGAGCCGATGGACCGATCATCCAAGAAAAAGAGAGAATGCCACGTACAACGTTCGAACTGACCGCACCATTGATGTTTCCACTAGGAAGAGAAAAGGTTTAACGGGTAACTAGAGACGCGGCGATCCCGTGGACTCACAAACTAATGACCATTGCAAGCGACACGCTACGCTTATAGGAGCCCTCAACGTTATTCGATACCCACGCGCTGGGGGAGGTTTGTTACTATACCCTTTGTGATGCACAGGACGAGAACTCACACCGTGTTAGCTGCATTGCACACCAAGGTGAGTTGACTTGGTGACTGCAGCTGCCTTTCAAAAGTATTGCCACTTACGAATCAGAGGGTAGATACCACTAACGAGAGAGGTTAGGTCCCAAAGCATGATATGCTATGCCCACGTACCACGTAGCAAAGTATACTGCGACATAAGACAAAGCAGCGGACTTGGACACGATCAAAACAATATAGGCTAGACCTCCTAAGCACGATAGACCACTATTCTCGATGTCAGGATAGCATATAAGTAGGAGGCGTAATAAACGCACATATTAAAAACGCCTCTCCGCTGGAACTTGTCCGCTAAGAAGCCAACGAGACAGGTGATAATACAAGCGAAAGTGTACACCGGAACCGTGAGAAGGTTGGCAGGCGTTGCTTGGAATCCTAGGTACCCGGTGAGAATAGCAACACTTTTGTGAGGACCTTATCGTGGGAATGAACTCACCAAGCTAGATGAAACAGAACCTCAGGTACAGATCTGACACCATCAGATGGCAAGGATAAGACGCACCTCGTGAATGATACTCGGGAGGAAAAGCGCGAAGGCGTACAAAGGCATGTCGCAGCCGATATAGATACCAACTAGATTGGTAGTGGTATTGATGAGTTCAAGGAAGCCGCGCATTTGAAAATGTGACTGAAAGGTCAAGCTTACTTGCAAGCCACGTTTTCCAGTCTGTGAGACTGCTTATGATATTTCGTAACTTGAATTTCTCGCCGGCGGCAGAGAACTGGTCATCGTCCTGCAGCCTTCGAATAACCACGGAGCGTTCAGCTTCGGACAAAAAGCGCGCGGTGTCAGGAAAGTCCTGGATGATGAAGAACGAGGCAGCCCCGGCGACAATTGTCGCCAAACCCTCGAGGATGAATATCCACGCCCAAGCGGGCTTTCCCCCCACCCCATCCATGTTTGAGATGGCCGCCTGATAACACACGAGAGAAATGAATTACCTATTCTGCGAGAGATAGGACTACGTACTGCGAGCAGACCGCCGAACGCGCCGGATACCGAAGCGGCAGAAAAAAAAATGGCAGCACGAATGCCGTACTCGGAGCGCTTGTACCAGCTGTATGTGCAAAGAGGACATCAGAAGGGTTTGGGTGTGGACGACTGACCAAAAAAGGCAGTGGGATGCGTACCAGGAGAGGTAGTATGTCACACCCGGGAACAGACCGGCTTCCATCATGCCGAGCATCGAGCGCATGGCTGTCCGTGGAGTGAGAATAATTGGAAGATGTCAATCAGAAAGGTGAGCGCGTACCAAGAAGACCGCCATAGTTGTGCACCAGACCTTGCACAGTCTTGCGTACAGCCATTGAGAATCGTCCAGACTAGGAGATCCTACAGTATTACATACCATCATAATTCCCCAAAGAAGCATGAGTCCCGAGAGCCATAATGAGGGCCGGAGGCGCTTGAGGAAGATATTGGATGGCACCTAGGGTGTTGGGGCTGAATATAACGCTGGTGAAGCGATGAAGCAAGTTTCTCACCTCGAACAAGGCATACGGGAAGAAGAAGATAGTAAGGGCAAACAAATACTGCTTATCAGTTAAGTGGAGAGTCTTCTCAAGCCCGTAGAGCTATCGAAGGAGATAAAGTCTTCGATTAAAGGAAAGACAGGAAGGAAATACCTTCGCGTTTCCGATACTGGTACGATCTAAGAAACTAAGAAGGTAGAGTAGAGATAGCCAGGGGATAAGATGGAGGTCAATCTTCCTCACGAGCTTTCGCTCGTTCACCTGGGAGATGTCTACCCCCGCGCTAAGGGCGATTACGTGATCTTCTTGGGACGACTTCTCCTTTTCCCCAGACTCCATTGAGGGCGAGGGTTGCGAAACGCGTGGAGCGGCCATAGAGGCGGGTAAACGTATGGCTTGGAAACCACCGTTCAATGAGAACGACCTTTATGAGAGTACACGGAAAAAGAAGTAGAAACGTTAATGAAGAACCGGCCATACTGCATCCGAAGAGCGGCGTTTTGGGCTGTGCAGTAGGGTGGTGCTTCGCTAAACTGAAGTGAATTCGATTTGATTCATGCGAGTCGGACCAATTTTAGATAGATAAGCCTGGGAGCGGCGTGGAAGGGTGCACTAAGGACAAAAACCCGGTCCTTGTATACAACAACCATATTGAGTGGTTGCAGGCAACAGTTCACATGTTCGCACTTATGGGGGGAATAAAACGAAGCGAGGCCCCGTGCTAGCATTGAGTTTACCAATGAGGCCGGGCCGGCCGGCCGGATAACGATTTTCGTGGCAGACATTTTCAATACATAATAAATGTCCGAAATAGGAAAGGTGGAAGGTGGAGGCACAAGCACCCGCTGCCATCAGCGCTTCAGTCCAACAACTTCCCGGGTCCAGAAGGACAGGTACGCTTCTCGTTCTGGGACAGGATGACGGCCCCAAATAAGCTACAGTACACTAGTTTGCTTTGCTTTGCCCAATGCCATCGATTCATAATGTGGTCATGAACGTGGTACAGACTCTTGTACAGACTGGTCTGTTCGCTGAAGCTCAGCTGACATACGAATATACGAAGACGAGGGCCGGCAGCAAAGGAAGGAAGGACTCGGAGTTTTTGTTTTTTTGTTGACCATAAGGACTCGGAGTTGGCACCCTTGGAAGTACCCAGCTACGGCGTTGACCCAACAACGAAGTCTCGGAAGTGACAGTGGCGCGCAAGCCAATGCAACAGGTCGATAAAGCTTGTCTGTGATCGAAGCGATTTGTAAAGAAAAGATTTGGAGCAACGAGAGGTGGGAGTTGGAATGACTTTTTCAGCCACCATGGAGGTATCCAACTCTTTTTTTTTTTTTTTTACGACCCGCCAGTGGTGCCAAACCCCATATCCCGTTCCTTCGCTTGTTAGAAGGCTATTAATTTTGTCTCGTGGGGACCTGATGCTCTTCCGTGTCCATGCCAACTATCACCGAAGGCGCTCGATATTACCGCACTACAGCCCTAGGCGGTGAAGAATACTTGCATGAATGGTTGTGAGCTCGCCGAGTCACTCTTGCTCACTCGGCCGCATTTTGGATTCTCTCGAACTTTGTACGCGCAAACAGAGAAAATTGGGGACGTCATCGTGACTGTCTTTGGCCGCCTTGGCCGGACCGGGGATAAGGCGCTTGAGCTGGCGAACATCAAAGTTCTCAAACAGCACCGTGTTTTACAACCCGGGTCCAGTGCTCGTACTAATGGTCGCGTGGTACCTATGTGCCGTGCGCACGTTCTTCGGCCGGTGCCTCGTAGTCTCGGATGTGGGGCGTGGGCTTTTACGTGTACAAGACAAGACACCATCAATCGGCACCATCCTGCGCTCAGGATGGGACCCAGTGCCGTATCCGTGGAGCTGCGATAGGTGATCCGGGTGTTCGAGCTTCTAGGGCCAGCCAAAGGCCATAGCGGTATGTGATGGAATATCTCTCCTGACTTCTCCATGGTCCTGTGAAGTAACACAACAAGACAGAGGTGAGCTGTCAGCCGCAGAGGCGTGCAAGGCGCCGCAGGTCCCGCTGCCAGAAGATGAGGTCCCAGGAGTCGAGGACGAGTAGGGGTTCTGAATGAGAGGGCGACGTGTGGGACGAAGCTCGGGAATTTTTTCTGATGTGATGCCATCTTGGCCCACGATCTGTGAGCCCTCGTGTCATCACCGTTTCTGTTGATCTTTTTCTCCGCTAGCGGCAATGTGATGGTTGTACAGTACGCGCGCCACACTCGCCGCCCGCCTGTGGCCCCGCGGATGGACTTGGAACCAATGGATTTAGACGTTGTTCGCTACTGTAACTCCGCTTCGAGACGAAATGCAGTTGAACAACGAACTCTTGTTGCAATGACATCGATGCTTAGATGTGCATATTGCCTCGCTTTTTCCCATACAAATGCGAGCCGATATCGTAGGTGGGGCCACGGCTTTGCTCTACGTCTTGTCATAGGATCGTCCGAACCCGAGGAGGACGCCACGAATAATACAATTGACGACGCTACCCTAGAAACTTTACCTAACAGATTTTTCTTTCTTGTTGCTAGTGAGACGGCCAGTGACAATGTTTCATCTCACAAGTCACTACACTTGCTTCCCCCCGTCCTCTTCTCATATGACTACGTTGCGTGTCATGTATTGCTTAAAGAGTCGCTAACTCGAGCCTCGAGGAGTTCTAGGAGATCTGAAATGAGTCAGCGGTTTTATTCCCTAACATATATACCATACGGACCAAGATGCAGACTCCGGGACGCGCCCTGGAAATTTGACCAAGGACAGACAGACAAGCATAGACTCCAGATATTGCGGGGTCGTAGCCATAAAGGTAAGACAAGCCGGGTTGAACCGGGCCTCCCTCGCTGTCCTGGCCGCCGCTAAGACGATGTGAGCCGTGGAAACATCATTGTTTGACGCGACGAGGGCACCGCGAGCGTTAGTGGTCGACACTTCGGCGACCTTGCACATCTAAGCTACGAGCTCGAAGGATGGCGTTGCTGCAAGTTGAAAAGAGAGCCGAAGATGTGTGGGCATACTTGGAGCAGTGCCGTCGTGGTTTGCACTTCCTAGGTGGACACGCCTTCAGATCTGAGCCTGTGTGGCGTGCTATTAATTACTAGCCCAGTATTCTACAAACGCGTACCGTACCTAAACAGTATCATATAAATTGTAACTACCAAAGTGCGATACGAACGAGTGCATGCCTAGGTAACCCGCAAGAGCATAAAAGTTGTCATCATCGACCTCCTCACACCCAACCTTGTCGATCTCTCCATGTGAGGGACTTAGCTGATCTTCCATCTACCAGTAGTCCATCTCGTCTTCGTCATATCCGTCCCCGTCGCTATCTGATCCCCAATAATCCCATCCAGGCCATACCTCGACATCGCTGCCTGTGTCTGAATCATCTTCATCATGGTCTTCTTCTACCCAAGAGCTGTCCGAGTCGTCTTCGACGAAGAGGCCACGAGCCGCACAGTTCCACATGGGACCCGTTTGCGCCCTTCTATTGAGGGTTTTGTCGGGACCCAGGACGTCGACCACAATTTCACCGAGTAGCTCAATTGCACGACTAGTCGCTGAACACTTGCTCAAATCGAGCGTCTCCAATGGAACTCCCTGCTCTACGCGCTTCATGAGTGCGTCGCATAGACGGAGTGTCCTGCGTGCACTTAGCGCAATATCAACCAGAACGAGTTTCATCAACGATGGGAGCAGCGAGCACTCGCGTTCCCCCGTGTCTTCTAGCAGCATCTCCGTGAATCCACGTGCCGCAGGGGTCCCCAGATGCACGCACTGGAGCAGGGACCATCTCGGCACGTGGCGGAGCCAGGATTGCTTGTTGAGGGGACTAATGCGGAGTTGTGAGGTGAGTGTCACAAGACTGTCTATGGGGAGGGCCGTCATCGCGGCTTCAAAGACCTCCGCGTGCGTCCCAGGAGACCAAACCCTACCCGTGACAGAGAATACCACACGTGCGGAGAGCATTGTGTCAAGAAGGGCAATTGGGGAGGATGACTTGACGTCGATATTGGGCAGGGTCCCCAAAAACATCTCAGCGCACGCTCTATGGTTGCGGATGACCACACTCTGTAGAGGTTGGGAATCCTGAGGTCCGTGGGCGTGTCGAGCAACATATGGGAGGATTTCTTGCACGTCGCTGCCGTCCGGGCTCCAAGATGTTGCCGTGAAGCACAACTTAGTGAGAGCCGGTAGGAGGAGGTGAGCGAGTGCGAGCCCACAATCACTCGCAGAGACGGAGGATATATTTAAGTGTGTAAGGGAAGGGAGTGTGATGGTACGTTCGACGCCAGATGGGAGTAAGGCACCAGGAGGAGCAACCGGGGAAGCCGAATGAAGGTCAAGTATCTTGAGCTGTGGCATTTCGTCCAGAGCGTCCAACCAATCTGAGAGGCTCGGCCTTGCATCCTTGGTAGGCGTGTGTATCTCGAGGTATCTGAGGCCTCTCAAGAGTAGTGATTTCCAACTGATGTCGCAATTGTCGAGCTCGAGGTGAGAGAGCCTAGGGGCGGCGCCATCAAAAAGAGTGTCAGGGATGAATACTTGCGACGGTTCCCTGTTCCAGTGTCCCACACTGGTCAACGAAAGGTGTTCAAGAGCGGGGGCAGGTAATACGAGCCCTTCTAGTATTTCGCGAAAACGGAAGTCTTCTGCACTAATGCCAAGACGGCATGTGTGGGAGAGATGCGCCTGAAGATCTTTTTGGAACACACTAAATCGAGCATCATCCCACCAACCGGTAGGGACCCTTGCCTCCAAATATAATGGTGCTGTCTTCGCTCGAGCGAGGGTCTCAGCCACGCCAGCCGAAGTTAGGGTGGCGAAATTGACGTGACTCCAGAAGAGCGGTTGATTGAGTGCAATCTCGCGCCAGTGGTGACAGACATGGGTTACATGTAACCATGCTAAAAGGTCTGGCCCTTCACCCAGTGTAGTAAAGGATGATGACGCAACGGGTCGCAAATTGGAGAAAATGGCGGCAATGACCTCGGTAGGTAGAGACGAGATGGGTGTGAGTGCGTTACGGCGAAGCTTTAACGCTCGAATGGACCCTTCCAACGATTTGATTTCAGCATCGATGGCTCGCTGTTGGTATTCCCGAGAGTTTGCCTGGCTTGGGTCCATCGAAAGGGGCGGGCTTACGGTAATAGAGTAAGGCAACAGAAGTCAGCTGATCTGGTCGGCCATCCGACAAATGCTCACGTCGCTCTTGCTCTTGTATTATGTCTGCGCCTTTATCTCTTGACGAAGAAGCCCGTCTCTACACGACGAATGCTGAACGGGAGAAGTATGAGTCACTTGCGACCCTCTATGGCATTATCGTTGCCTTGGACTATCTGGAGCGTGCGTACGTACGTGACTCGGTGACGGCAGCAGAGTGCGTTGTTCATATCCTTATATCGTTCGGGGTGGGTAGCGTGCTTAGGGCGGGAGACTAAGAGGTATTCACCCGCATGCACCCGACTGTTATCGCAATACAAAACCATGCTTAAACTGGTCGGCGACGACGTGCCAAGTATCGAGCAATTCATGAGTCGATATCGGGTAAGCACTAGGCTATTTGCACCATTTACTTTTGACCCAATTATTTCGTTATTGAAGATGGATCACCCCGCGGCGCTTCATCGCCTCGAGGTCGGGGTGCCAGCGACTGTCGAGCACTCGAGCGAAGCAGGCCCCGAGACTGGAAAGTGGGTCGCAGAAACGACACAGGTCTTGACGTTATCTTTGAATCCCTGGGGCCTCACACCTACGTAACTTGGCAGAGTTTCATCACTTTTATGGACGCACTCAAGCTACGCTTGCGTGCTAAGGACCAACTACACCCAATTCTTCAGGAACTTGTTACAGGCTATGCGCGGTTCAAGGGAAGTAAAGATTGGGAAGGACGAAGCAAAATGGTTGGGTGGTGCGTTTGTCGCAGACGCGTCAGGTTATCTACTCACCTCTCTACAGGCTTATCACTTTAAATGGGATGAAGGCATCTGATGAAATCACAGAAGAACAATCAAGACAGGTAGGTGTAGTTCCGGGTAGCTGAACGAACAATAATGAAAACTCGCCTTCTAGTTGATGTTTGATGTAGATCATGCCTACGCAGAGTTTTTCAGGAGCCTCAGCAGCAAGGGTGGCCCACAATGATACCGAGGGTCCGCGCTGTTTTCTGGAGTACATGGCTTGTAATTATCGTGTATCTTTGCAGATTATATGCGTTGGCTAGCGGTGGTTTCGCCCATCGCGCATGACGTCATCGACTCTGTACATCTTATGGCTCAGAGTTCAACTTAATTCATAATTGTCATATGTCCAAGTCCTCCATAGTCAAAGCCAGACGTCGACTTCGGCGTGAACGCCCTTTCGACCACATTCCTCGGGGACTCCTTCTACTTCTCTTCGCTCTGATATTCTCTGTATTAGTTCTTCTCAGACGCTACGCCAGCCATTCTGCCGATCCGTTTTCAGTGAATACTTATTTTCCAGGATGGCATGTTCATCCAGCTGCTTTCAATCCTCCAGATCAGACGTGGGCAAGTGCACTTGGGCCTCTGTATCAGCTCGAACTTGGGTCCGCAAAGACAATCCCCAATTCTTCAGTCACCGTTGCTCTCCCCCTGACAGAAAAAAGTACTCCGACTCTGGCAAGGACGCTCGCCGGTATCCTCGAGCACCCCGCAAGGATCGAAGAAGTCGTCATAATTTGCCCTGAAGCGTTGTTGTCTAAGGCGCGATTGTCTCTTCGCCAAATCCTTTCCTCGTACAGATATACTCTGCCCACACAACTGACTTTGCTCCCTTGCCTTCAAGCAACTTGTTCTGCCAAGGCTTTCATTGACACAGCGTTCCATGCGTCAACCGATTGGACACTATTCCTCGGAGAGTCGGGTCTACAAGAAGTGAATAATGATACCGGTTCTCTACTTCTCAATCCTCCCGACGTGACATTCCCCCTTGGCCCAAAGGGCTTTTCTTTTGTCAAGTCGGGGGAGCGTGAGGAACCGTGCCTAGCATCCCATCGTCCCGCGGATTTTCTTGTCCCCCCCTTCGTATTGCCAAGCCTCACGTTTTCTGACGAATATGCCTTTATGAACGAGACCCTAGACTCGTGGTTGGCACTTGGACGCTGGATTTCAAGCACGCGACCCGACATGATCGGCGGTGTCATCATTGGTCGAGAATCAGCCGGGAACAGTTGTTTCGCGCCACATACGGACGTTCTGGACTCGATTGATAGACAGCGCATATCCACTCTTGGTGGTGGAGATGATCACTTACGTATCTTTGACCAATCGGCGCCGTTCTCAAATGCTGGGTCTTATACACCTCACTGTCACTTCGGCGTTTTGTTCCCGACTCTCGACGATCTCACTGCGTTCTCCCAGGCAGCGTGTGGCTTAGTGATTAATGGATATCATTTAGATATCTTATTATATGCGCAAGCAGATACGAATCAAACATTCATCGCTACGGATACGTGTGACTTGTATTTCGAGACGAGCTCCTCCGGTTCAACTCCAGCTGACTCAGTGGTTTCATCTTGGTTGGCCCGCCTATCTGATCCCCCTGATGTGTTCATTTCTTTGACCATTACGGATACATACACTAATTCCCTGCTTCGTGCTGTACGGAGCCCCGCATTTGTGGCGGCTGTGGTAGTTCGACTGGCCCGCTCCGACCTCTCGTACTCAGATTGGATGGGTACACTATCCGTCGTGGAGTGGAGGCGTATGTCGCGCCAATTTTGATATTTTCTGTATGCGCTGACTTTGATAGATTGGAATGTACCCCGTGTAGATGTCAGTATCATCACGAACAACAGATCGCGATCGCTGTCGCGTCTACTCGGTTCTCTGGAAAGGGCTCGCTACTTCGGCGACTCCCTTGATCTTCGTTTCAACATGGAGGACTCTGCAGACGCAGACACCAAGCAACTGGCGGATAGTCTTAGATGGGATCACGGTTCCGTGTTTATACATCACAGGATTGCACATGGAGGTTTGTTGACCGCCGTCGTGGAGTCTTGGTATCCCCAATCAAACGATTCATATGGCCTTCTATTGGAAGATGATGTTGAGCTTTCTCCCTTGTTTTATGCCTGGATTAAGCTAGCTCTTCTCCGCTACCGGTAGGATTTTCTTGTAACGGGCCCCGTTTCTCGGAGTTCACCGATTGCGTTCCAGATACGGTGATACAAAGAACAAGTCTCCACAGCTTTTCGGCATCAGTCTGTACCAACAGAAGAATAACGAACTTTATCTCGAAGGGCGGAGGCCCTTCGATGCTCGTCGACTGTTCAACAGTACTGATATGGCCGCACTAAATTCACCCTATTTATCACAAGTCCCCTGCAGCTGGGGAGCCGTGTACTTCCCAGAACATTGGCGCGAATTCCACACCTATGTGGCGAGCCGCCTAACCAACCCATCACCCCTGTCTATTGTTCCGAATGTTCGTTCGAACAGATGGAAACACTCTTGGAAAAAGTACTTCATCGAAATGGTCTTTTTGCGCGGCTACACCATGCTCTATCCCAACTACGCCAACTTCTCTTCGCTGTCAACGAACCGTCTGGAACCTGGCGCCCACGTCAAACGCTTACCGCGTGCGATCCTCGATAAGAAGCGCGCACAGTTCGACCTTCCCATCATTCAGCTCCCGGATGTGAACTCATCAGATGTTATTGGAACGGGACTGCTCGACTTGCCAGAGGGTGGGATGCCCCCGTGGGACGCACTACCAATTCTCGATCTCCACGGATCAATCGTATCAGAAGAGGTGATAATGAAGAGGGGTGAAGAACGCCGACTCGAAATATTTGGTTGCACAGACCCGCCCAGGAAGCACGATGCACTATCGTTGCTGTGCCTACAACAGTCCACCCTGTGACTATTCTTTTCGTTCTACCGAGTCATTTTCCTGTTCCAACATCCCGGTCCCTCGTGTTTTTTCGCCGTTCTCGGTTCAGGTCCCTACTAGCCCGCGAGTTACCTTGATAGTTAATACACACAGCCGACCGATCAGCAATCACTCCAGTGAGGTGACCACGAGGCAATTAATTTGTTCAAGCCAACTAGCTACGAATGTCAAGTTGTGTGATCAGAAGGGGAAACCAGCACAGGTACAGTAGGCTGTTCCCGCGGCGCGGAATAGTGGAATGGTTTGTAACGTCCTTAAAATTTCCGGTGAGTGTCGTACCTGGGAACTACATAAGTTACAGGGTATGGTATACGAGTACAAATACGTCAATCGAGTCTAAGAGTAAAAATGAGTCGGAGTCCCATTAGGATTAAGTGGAAGAATTTGAAGAATGGGCATCCACCCCCCTGCGGAGACCTGCACGGTACCAACAATGATAACATTGTTGCGGGTGATGGCGCCGTTCCCCACACTCCACGCGGCGTCGCGAGTGGCGACTGTTGCGGCGTGCTACGCAGACAAAGGGGTGTCAGCACAGCGTACGATGCGATGTTGAAAACCAGGACAGAGCCTCACCGCGAGAAATCTATCAACCACGCCTGCGACCAACTTCGCGAACCGTTCCAACGTGATCTCGTTGCGGTGCCGCGTCTGATCCCGAATCTGAATCTGCCTTTCCCATGATTCGTACCCGGGCCACTGGAAGAGGGGAGGGGGAGGGGGGGGGGGGGACCAAATACGCTTAATGTGACGGAGAGGGGGGAAGAGGGAGAAGGACTTACAGCAATACGAATTTGGGTAGAGTGTCCACCGCCGAGGGGGGCCGGCTTATCCGCGTTACGCAGCGATGAGGTGTCCCCCACCACTGCGCGTGACAATGGGAGGCCGATCACGCCGTTATTTTGCACGAAGAAGACGGGCATGCGGAGGTGGGCCTGCTCGACATAACGGCGCCAGTCGGACTGGTTCGGGGGCGTCCATATTTGCTGCGTGACGACGGCGACCTGGGGCTGGGGGACGAAGTCGAGGAGCCAGAGTGGGTGCTCGTTGTGGCGAGCGCGTCGGGGTGCGTGCCGGGGACGGACGGCCGCGAGACCATGAGCGCGCCGTGCCAGCCGGGCACGTTGCTGATGAGGTGCACGTCGCGCGCGTTCATCTTGAGGAGCGACTCGATGAAGAACGCCGCGTCGCGGTGGCCGAACATCCGCACGAGGTAGCCGTCGCTGCGGGTGAACGGGATGCGAGCATACGGCACGGCGGGTGAATTCTAGGAATATCATGTCAGTGGAGGTGCCACGAGAGGCTTAAAGGCAACATGCATGGTACGACATATCCAAAAAACAGAGGAGCGAGAGACCAAGTTTGGAGTACCTTTAAGAGTAAGGGGGGAGGGAGTCCGTGTCAGGAACTCTGAAGGTCCAGCGGAGTCACACTTCTTGTACTCGCTTCGGAGGTGCGTTTTCCACGGTGACTAGGCCGTATCCTGATAGTACGTGTACTCGTGCACGGAAAGGCGACTCGGTAAGCGCTACTCGGGGCTGAGTGACAACGTATGTTGGGCCACGCGGCTTACTTGCTTGTGGCACCGCTATTGTGGCATCCTGTCAATATATCGTCCGTGACGGAGACGTCGGCAAGAGATCTGGAAAGCGTGATTGGAACAACGAGGAACACGGCCAAACCCTCAGGCAGTCAAAGTGTGCGAAGCCCGGGAAATTGTTAAGGTAGCGCCCGTTATATTGCGATGTTCGGTGACATAGGAGGTTGTGTGTGTTGTCAGTGGTCAAGGGTTACTTGGTCCGAAAAAGGGCAAACAGGGGGAGGGCGAGAACGTTTCATACAACCCAGCGGACCACCAGCGCTCTAGTGTTGCGATGCTTCAAGCGCGCGGACATACAATGGGCCGATCATGGTCAAAGCATCACAGAAAAGGCATCATGAAAGCCACAGATTTCGATGAACCAGAAAGGCTTAAGCTTTTGGTCATTGCGAAACGATTCCCCGAATATGCCCATTTGGCCGTGAACGAGCAAACAACTGGAGAATGAGCGCCGCCATATGTTGTGATTGGAACCTTCTCAGGCTCATGAAACATGAACGTTAATGAACTGTGGGCCACGTAACCACAGCCAGCACCGCGTCGTCTCGGGCTAACACGCAAAATGCGGTGCCTGAGCGTTTTGGGAATATGTTCGGAACATACGGATCCAGCCATCACTGCCTTCGCTGTGCTGATGCTTGTTCTTTCTTACACATATTCCCTTTAAGCAAAACGCTTTCAATGGTTCTAGTTTTCCGGAAAAGAATATATGAAAATGGATCAAGTCAATGAAAAATCACATCTACAGCTCAACGCAGAGTCACCGACAAACAAATTCAGATGCTGATCTGCGAGCTGTCCAGGCCAAGCGCGTGTAAAAAGAGGTTCACATTCCCAAGCTTAGCACGCCGCTCGTCCTCATCAGCGACCCAGCCTTTATTCGCGCTTGCGACGTTCTCGAGCACCTTCTCGCGTAGTGAGGTGACAAGCGCCTGTTGCTGTTCATTTGTCGCGTGTAAGGCGAGCGCTGCGAGGAACTGCCAAACAGGTTGGTCGAGGCTTTCAGTATGCAAGGGAAGAACAGTGGTATTCGGGGGGAGGGCGGCCAGTGCTGCGGCGAATGCGGGTTGAGGGGAAGAGGTACAGCAGGTTGGGGTGCAAAAGTTGGAACAGATGGTCGAACATCATCTCCCTGAGCAACGCTCTCAGTCCAAACTCTACGGAATAAAATAATCATCCATACCATTGCTCCGTTTCCTCTTGTGTGGGGAGTTCCGAAAGATCCGCGGCTGTTGACATACTTTGTTTGATCACCTCAACGCGACTTAGAAACAGAGTCAAGATGGCTAGACCGGGCTACGGAAAGTCGATCAGCTAGGATAAGAATAGAAACTGAGAGTACGAACCCTTGTTTGGGTTACGGAAACGATGTCACTCCTCTCTAGTAATAGACCTAATAGTCCACTAACTAAACGTAACCCCGCCTTAGCCACGATTGGCAGGATGCTCTGAACGATGCTCCCAAGGAACGCTTGAGTCTGTCGTTCCAAATCTTGCTGGTGGGCGCTCTCCGTTGGAACATCGAGAATGCGCGCGTGAATGACAATATCCATTTGAGAAAAGCACGCAACTAGGAGAGTAAGCACTGTGAGCATTTGTTGAGAGGATAGATGTCGAGATATTCTTGGTAAGAGCTTTTTCCCTTTGGAAGGAGCGATAAGCGAGATAAATGGATGGGGATTGCTGTAACGCATCCACGTCAGAAACAGCAAAGAAGACAACCGGCAGGGCCTTGCCTCGTCTCCAAAGGTACCATAACCCTGAGATTGTCCCATAGTTGCTGAACGAGTTCAGAATAGTGTGCATTCCTTTCAGTGGGTTAGAAGACGCTACGAGAAAGTGCTTTGGGTGATCCTACCAGGTTTCCAATGCTTCGGGGTCTTCGGGGCTGAGACTCGACTGCTCGCGCCTGAGTTGCTCGATGTCCAGCACCAGATCGTACAGATGCTCCAGAATTTTTAATGCCTCCTTCGTCGTCAAAGGGTCCTCGGAAGTGGTGTTGTCAGGCTGGAAGTTGGTGAGCGCACAATAACGACCGTGAGGTACTATCTCACATCGGCAGTAACACCGAGTGCCTCCACCCCTATCTTCGCAGCTTCCTTTGCAGCGCCTTCACCGTGCTTGCGGATTGCGTCTTCCTTGGATATGTGCGCATGTGTGGAGGTATTTGAAGGGTCTACCTGCAATAGTTGCCGGGGTGCGGCCTTGTAACTTCGCCCGGAAGTCTTACCGAGCGCGCCTTGCAAACTATGATTCGCAGCTAGTACCAACCGCTTGCGTTAAGGCCAAACTGAGCACAATTTGAAGAGCTCACGTTTATCTTGCTCTCTCTGACGTGCATTGTTCACGATACGCTCGATCTGCTGTTCCATTTTCTGCATCGCACTCGGTCGTCTCCCGCCGCCCTTTTGTCCCATCCCTAGACCGACACCTCCGGACGAGCCAAACTTCAAGACACGTTCGTCGGACGGCTGGAGCCCCAAACGCGAACGGATGATAGCGCCATAAACCTGTGCGTAAAAATCGTCCGCGTAGGGATCTTGCGTGACAAGCTGTGAGAGTTGTATGCGCGTGATGAAATCCTTGTCGGATTGGGTCATGAGATCATTGTATCGAGACTGAGGGAATATCAGCACGAGACGGTGTCGTGTTTGTGCAGACGTACCATGTGTGCGATCTTAGCGGCCTTGCGTCTCCTCTTCTCCTCCATGCGTTCAGTCTCCATGATCCTACGCATCGCTTCAGCCTGGAGGGCGTCCTGTTCCGCCTGCGACACAGCCTGCATATCCCGCATGAACTCCGCCTGGGCCATCTCAGATAGGAGGCGTTGCTTGCAACTGGATATTCTGCGGCACATACTGGCCCTTCTGTTGATACTGAGGCTGCAGATGGGGGTCGACGAAGGCAGGAGACTGTTGCCTACGTTGGGCAAACTGTTGCGAGGGTGACACGACGGGTAGGTGATCCGACGATTGTTGGCGTTGATGTAGATACTGGTGACCTTGTATCATTTGTTGTTGACGGATATCAGGGCGCTGCGAACGGTGCTGTCGTTCGATCTGATCGAGGCGTAGTTGCTCCTGGAGTTGCTGCGCCTCTTGCAAGCGACGTTCCCGCTCCTGCTCCAGTATCTGTTGTTGGCGGATCTGTAGTTGCAACTGCTCCTGCAACTGTTGTTCTCGCAGTTGTTGCTGTTGTAGGAGCTGTTGCTGCTGCAGTTGCTGATGGAACCTTGGCGACTGGGCCTGAGGGTGCATTCTTGGAGGGGCGGATCGTTGCTGCTGGTAGTAGTGAGACTGCTGTACCTGCTGCTGCTCTTGCATCAACTGCTGCCGTTGTGTGACCGCAGAAGTCTGAACGCGCTGTGCAACGGCAGCCGCCTTCATTTCTGCCTCGATGTCCTGCAACGTCCGCGGGACGGCTTGCGGGGTCAGCTGAGCTGCGGAGGCGCCGGGCGAATGTAATGAGGCGATGCTCGACGAGGACACCGAGCCGCCGCCGCCATTTGAGAAACTCGAGACACGGGCGGAGCCGTTGCGGACGAGGTCAGCAGGACTACGGGAAGCACTGCTCGATCGAGGGAGCACCGAGAAGGGTGACTTTTCGTCCCACAGTGACGGGCCGGGACGAGCTGCAGGGCAGAGGGGAGGAATTTGAGAGGGGGCACAGGATTTAATTCTGTGACGACCGTACACGAAGATGAGGCCTGCGCTCCATAGACAAGCGAAGGGTCTGGCTGTGCATGTGGCTGCTCGAAGGTGGACGGAACAAGTCCAGGATGATGATCGAGCAGCAGTGTCTGCTGTGTGAAATCGAAATCCTTACCTGCTCACGATAAGTGGATGCGGTACCAATGAGTAAAAGATGGAAAACTTGCCAACTTCACCAGTTCCACCAAAAGTCTCGTCATTCAGTTCATCGCCTCCCTCCTGAAGAGCATCGCCTAGCCCATCATAACTGTCCTCACCCCAGGTGTAGACGGCAAGGTCCTCCTGTTCCCCCTTTACCTCCAAAAACCTTTGCTTTAGTCGATCGTGCTGTTCAAAACGGAAGAAGGACATAAGAGATGGACGGAGTCATCTATTTTCCTCGCGATCCTGCACGCGATGTCAAAGCCTTCAAACCCAAACATGACCATACAAATCTAGTCCAATCACACAATTTACAATTTACAACAATTCTTCTACGCTTCTCCTCGATACTGTTCCTCAATACTGTTCGTGGATTTCTTCCAGAACGTCCAAAATGGTACTTGCACTCCACGCCTGCGTGGCACAGGAGTCATAACAAAACGCCCCATCCTTGTTCGTCAACTCGGGTAGCCCGGCCCAAGGATCATTGCTGATGTATGTTCGAGGGGTCCGAAGAATATCGTAGATGTGGTGCAAAGTGTCAATTGGGTTCTGAGATGAGACAATAAGTATACCGAGCGTGAGTGTTGGTTATCCCACTTACCTCCGCGCCCGCTCCGTATCTCGAATCGAAATACAGATACGCTCGCAGGAAGTACCCCAAAGGCCACCCCCACTCGGGACCCTGAAGCTCCGTTCAGTCTGCGTTATAGCACTCCTTCGATCCACTAACCTGGTGATAATTCCTGCCTTTTGCGATAGCAGGATCGTCTGAATCATTCGAGTTGTCGTAGAAGGGACGATATTCTAAGTCGTTCGGATCAAGCGTTTTCATTCCCAGTGGTGCCCGTAGAACTTCGTCTGCCAATTTCAATGCAACAAGCGCATGCTCGGGGTCAAAAAGTTCGGGGGCAACCGTCATGGCGATGGGGAAATTCGGCCTGAATTGGTAGTCCGACCACTCCCTCCCAGGTCCCGATCCGACGACGTCCTTGTATATTCCACGACGATTGACGAGCGTTGAGTTGATGTCGTACTCCTTGTCTTCCGAGGGGTCTAAACATCTGATTGGTGATCATACGACCCAGAACAAGGTGCCGACTGACCAAGAGGCACATAATATGACCTTTCAAATGAACTCTGAATTAGGTCATTCCATTCTCGGTACGTGACCAGACGTCGTTTCCCATTCACTGTACCGCCAACTCGCTCAAAGGGAGAGCTTGCGGGATTTATAATAGCGCTTAGACTCACCTTCGGCTTCAACTCCTTCGAAAGGGAACTTGCCTTTACTGGATAGTTTGTCCAGCCACCTCAGTGTGCTCTTCAGTAACCCCGTAATCTCAACAGGTGCACCATCGCGCGGGGTCCCGGGTACTCCTTTCGTCCCTGCTTTCACCGACTCGCCCATTTTGTCCATCCACGTACCACAGTTCTGCGCGCTTCCGCCCAGAATCAGGCCCGTCTTCCAATCGACGTGAATGTTAATGTTGAATCCTTCATCGCTCATCTGCATGTCAAGGTTGGGACCAGCATTGTGTTCGCGGAAAGAAATGCCATCTGCGTGCCGTTGCAGCACCTCCTGGATAATTTCTGCGATGGTACTGGTATCGGAATAAGCGCGCGGATCATCCCAGTGTACCCAGGTATCGTCTTTAGGGAAGCGGCGCTTCACAGGCTCGTTGAGGAGGGCTGGACCGTCTGGGACCTTCTGAACATAATCCTGGATATTTTGGAGCATCCACCAAGGTGAATCACGCGAATTGTACCTGGAATGGGAAATTAGAAGCAGTGTATTTATGATAGGAGATACATACCTCGGATTACGAACAGAGTCTAATAGATTCGGAATCAGACCATGCTTGAGCGTTGACGCAAACGCCAAAATATGCCTCTTCGCAGACTCGAAGTTACCGGTCGTCAAAAATAGGCCACGTAGCGAGATGAATACGTCCCTGCCCCAGCATCTTGCCCAGCCGGAAGAAAAGTGCGGCAGGCCTGCAGCTAGTGAAGGGACACTCTTGACAGGATCTAGCGAGGCCGACTGTACGCGCCCATGCACCTGCAACGACACCATTGCCAAATCTTGCGTGAACGAATGGCCAGACGAAATAAAATCGGAACACTGCTCGATGGCCGCGTGACGGGCCGCTTTATACGCCTCTGAGACTACGATGGCGAAGTACTTCGGCCGAAGGTAAGGTGGTACAGTCGCTTTGACAAGGTCAAACCGTTCCTTGAACCATTCGGCGGGTATCTGCAATTTAGGAAACGTATTCGCTTGTTTGAAGAGCCGTTTAGATATGTAGTCCAGCGCCCAGCTCCCCTCTCGTAGATGACCACAGAGGGGATGCCCGAGGTCATTGCTCTGTATGACGCGCTTGAAGGGGTGCATCCAACCCTCCAGACCACAGTACTTGAGTTTTCCGAATCCAGGAACGTCATAGACGCTTATTTCGCCACCCGTAGCGTCCATTTCTTCCCCATCAGCCCGGTATAACAAGACGTTCAAATCGACGAGGTCAAGGTCTTGGAACGCGTCCTCTGCTCCGGAGCCGCAAAGCTTGTCCAGCGTGGGATCCAGGCCTTCGAGTTGCGTCTCAAAAATCATTATGCTACCGGGTGGAAAGTAATCAGGAACTGTAATCTCCGAGTATGGTCCTTGGTCGTCACGTCCCCATAGCGGAGATACGGGTTGGAGGTGCACCAACTTCGACGGGATGCCGGTGATTGTGTTTGGAATGGAAACAACTTCGGTGAATTCAATGCTCGCCCCAAAAACGTACTTCGCGCTTGAGCCTCGAAGGCGGATCGGTTCGACTGCCTTGACTATGAGTATAAAAGACACTGTACGCGAAAAGGACTTACTGAAGCCACGGTCCTTCGAGCCTCGGGAAGAAGGAAAAGCTGTGTGCGCTACGAGGAGGTAGCCCTTCTGAGAACCTGGCTGCACGCGATGCATAACAAGATACTGCGAGGGCAAGAAGTCAGCAATTAGTCCTGCACAGAGCGATAGTCGATCTGGCGTACATCATTCTCTTGGTGGATGTGACCTTCCTCGAATCCTCCGAGGACCATCTCCCGATGTAGACTATTTAACAGCCTCTTTGCGACTGCGATCCCTCCACGCCCAAATTGTTTCCCCTTGGCGTCGCCAAGCCCGACAAGCTCGTATAATCTAGACTCTTGGACGAGCTCTAGTAGCCGTGGATAAACCTCATCGTAGCCTTTCACGCTGCCTGTCGCGCACCAGGAGAATGCGACTATGGCTGCTGTCGAGAGTGTATCCTCCGATGACCGCTTGCTGGTTGTGGACTCGTTGTCGTGTGTCTGGTCGTATAACAACGCATGCGGTAGCGAGCCAAAGATTGGAGAGATGACGCATGGTCGGATGGGTCCACGCCCTGAGACAGTTGGAGAGGCAACATAGGAGGATGATGTAAGGCAAGCGTCATTCATTGAGCCGAATGGTTTCCCGAGGCCATAGCGCCAGGTGATGCGAGAGAATTCCTTGGGATCCCATGCGTTTCCAGCTTCACGGACGAGGCTGTTGATGCCAAGCCTGCTCACGAATACAGTATCCATGTCCTCACTTCCGGTGAATAGCTCGGCGACGACATAAAGATTGGGATTGACAGTACGCGCGCGGTCAAGGAGAGTCGTGCCAACGTGTAATGGGGTTGAGTGGCAGTTATCGAGCCGGAAACCAGTAAAGATACGGGCGAGAGAAGTCACGTATTCGGTCATATGCTCCCAAAGAAAGGGTGAGTCCTCAGCAGACGAACCGTAGTTGAGTTTCACGCAATCGGTCCAAGCGATGACCGTACGCTGAAAATAGGCTCTAGAAGGAAGAAGAGCAAAATTGGCGAGAGGGTCCGCGTTCCACAGCCACCCATTTACAGCGAGAGAGTACTTGAGGGGTTCCTTCTCGGCTCCGGGAATACGAGCAAAATACGACTCCATGATCGGAGACCTGTAGTTACTTTAGGTCTCGTCGCAGAAAACGGAGTTGGTTACAGACTTTCTGGTAATTTCACCTATCCTTGGGCCATTATCGTCGAGACGGGTGTACTTCAAGCGATTCTTGATATTTTCCAGGGCAATTTTGATATCCTCCTCCCACTCCTGGTAGAGCGGCAGGTTCAACGCGTCCACAATGTCGCCCCACGCGTTTCCGAGCTCCACGTCACTCCCGCGTGCGGCCAGGACGAAACCAGCCGCGACAGCGCCATCTACAGTCACGCCAAATCGTTTCGCGTATTTTGATAGCCCCTGGAGAAATTCCCCATCTCGGTACGCACGAAAGATTGTTGCAAGTTCGGCCGCGCTCTTGCCTTTGACGTCAGGCCCCTCCCATGGCTTGATCTCGCCAGAAGAGTGGGCGGCCTTGACCGTCTCCTTCTCTTTCTTGATATCAAGGACGTAATATTGCCAGAAGTTGAACTGCTGGATGTAGTCGTGGAAGGCGTCCAAGAGGAGTTCCACATCATCCATCGACTTGACCGCAGTAGGTAAACCGTGATCTTTGAGCGAACCAGAAAACTCAATGATAGCATCATCGAGCTCGAGAGCGGAAGTAAGATGTGGGAAATTGAGCGGACTGTAACCTATAAGGCGGAAAGGGCTTCAGTCATGAGGGGAGATACGTCCGAAACAATTGACTGACCAGCCTCTGGGTGCTCCTCAAGCCAAACACTATTATTGGCAGTATGATTGAGGACAACGTCAGTCAGGTGGAGGAGACCGTATCGGTCACGTGCGAGACCGAGCACTTCCTCCATCTTTGCAATGCCGCCATCATCTGCAACGGACTGAGGGTCACTGAACATGCTCGGTTCATAGCGGAGCTGGTCTTTGATCGAGTAAGGAGAGTTGCTTTCACCCCGTTCCTGAAGTGGTGTCCAGTGTAACATATTATACCCCCTCTCACTAGCCTCCGCGAAAAAGTCTGGCCACTTGGACACGGGGTCCATCCATTTTGAGACAGTGCTGAGAAGAGAGACACCGGAGAGAGGGAGGTTGACAGTCTCATCCTTTATCACCGCGCCGCCGTCGGTGGGTAGTAAATGTTGCGAGTCACTTCCGAGGATTGGCGTGCGCGCCTTGATTCGAAGGAGTGGATCGATGTTAAAGTAGCCATCTCTACCAGTAATACGATTGCCGGGAGTCACGTCGTCATATTCGACCCAATAAGCAAAGGCGCCAGCATGGGATATAGGAAGGTCAATTTGGATAGGTTTTGAAACGTTCGTGGGGAGCCTGTGAACGCGTTTTTCATTTTACACTGAGCGGAGAGAGAAGCACCGCACGCGCTTACTTTCGTTCAGTGAACCTATTGCGGTCAAACACGCCGCCATCGAGAGGGAAATTTGTTTTGAACACGCCGTTTCTAGACGCTGGAGTACCCGCTTCCAGCGAGACGCGGAGAATATACGGAACATCTGCTGGGGGAAGACGTATGTACTGCGCAAAGGTTATCAGTATGACAGCGCATACATTCGACTCGAATTAACTTACCTCTCGACTCTTGCTTGGTCCCCCATCTGGTTCTAGTGGTAGTTCATATACACGGACAGGTGCTTCGCCGTGCTTTATTGATGACTCGAAAAAGTCTACTCCTTCATCTGCAGGTGTCTTGGGTGTCTTTGCAATTGTGGGTGATGAACCTGATGAGGAAGGGGGCTTGTTTCTAGGAATAGCCAATGTGGGGTGGCCATGTGGGGTGACCAATTTTGATTTAATCTTTGCTGCGGCCATTTCAGGCGACGGAAATGGCGGCGGTGAGCGAGTGGAGGATGGAAAGAAGGGAAGAAAGGATGGCTGAAGTGGAGGCGTTAGGTCTTATAGGATAGCAGAATAGAATGCTCTGGCGCCCCGATAGTAGGATAGATGATGACCTTGACGTCATTATCTGCACCCAATCCGGGGGACCGTACCCTAGTACAAAAACTACACTCAGAACCTGGTTTCCTGTATCAACTACCGACACGTCATTTACCCTGGGAAAGGCCTGGATTCAGGTAGGGGTCGTCGTCTCCCCCAACCACTTCTCAAGCGCTGGCGGTGCCACTCGGGCGTCCGAACTGTTTTCGGATTTAGTACACGTCCTCCCATCCGCCGATGGGCTCCTTCCTTTCCCGTTTCCCCGTCAGTTCTAGTTCTCGCTCCAGAGTCACCTGGCCACAAAAGCCCGCACAGGTCGTAGTCCAGAGACGGGGCTTGCTCAGGGATACAGAGCCAGAGAAGATCTCGCTCCGTACGCTAATCGAGACCCGGTGTCCAAGCGTACTCACGCCCTTCAAGGCGGCCTGGTGGCTTTTCAAGTACGTCTTCTCCTCTGTTATCCCTAGGCCTCCTCACCCAGCGACGCCCAGTGGCCACTTGCAGACCGGATATGCGAGCGTCGGCGACTTTTCTCAGGCAGATCCAGTGGTGTATGACAGGTTCGCTACCTGCGCTATCCTGTCCCTACCTCGGACGGAATAGTTATAATCTGTACAGGAAGCTCCTCGGACTCAAAGATGGTGGAACTCTGTACGTACACATACCCTCTCGAATTATCAACAGACTAATTGACCTTTTTTTCTGCAGCGGGGTGGATTTCACGCCACCAGCCGCCGCTGGACGCGCATTCGACAAAACAACTCCCGTTGTCGTTGCTCTACATGGTCTCACAGGCGGTACGCTGACGAAGCATTGGACTCTTAGCGGCGTCGCGGGCAGTCGTCCCTGACAATAAGCCGGAATAGGTTCGCATGAAGCATATGTTCGGAACATTATCGCTCCTGCGGTTGCACCAGTAGAAGAGGGTGGCCTCGGATATCGTGCTGTGGTTGTCAACTTTCGAGGATGTGCGTGACTTTTTCTTTTTTAAAAAAGGGTTTCTCTCAGGTATGGTTAGGCGCCGGAGTGCCCTTGTCAAGTCCTCAGCTCTACGGATTCAGCCACACGGATGACTTGCGACAAGCGATCCTTTATATCGCGCACTTATACCCCCATGCACCTCTCCTCGGACTCGGATTCTCTCTCGGCGCCAACATATTGACGCGGTATGTTGCCGAAGAAGGTGAATCGTGTCGCCTCGTCTCAGCCTGTACACTCGCTTGTGTGTGTATCCACCCCAATTTTGCACTCGCTTTTCATTGCTGATCCGAGAGCCCAGCCCTGGGATATACTGAGGACGGGACAAGGGTACGTCCTCGAAACCCCTTTCACCTCTCCGCGGCCTACTGACACGCTTCTTGCGTAGTCTAGAAGATGACTGGTTTACCCGCCGCGTGTATTCCAAAAGCCTCGGTACTAATCTCAAGAACCTCGTCAATCGCCACGTCGACTCTATCCGCCAGTTTCCCGATTCTCGCTTTGCTCAAGCGCTACCTGCTCTCATGTCGCACTCGCGCCTCACGGTGCTCCAATTCGATTCACTCGTCACAGTGCACTCCGGGGGCTCCTCTCCCCCGTTCCCATTCGAGGATGTGTGGGCGTACTACAAGTACTCGTCGAGCCACGACAAGCTCGACGCGATCCGCATACCCTTCTTGGCACTTAACTCGGACGACGATCCGATCTCTCGGTGTGCTCCGCAGGGTTATGACCAGAATGAGTGGTTCACGCTCGTTGTCACCCGCGGAGGCGGCCACATGGGCTGGTTCCAGTCTGGTGGGGCGTCGAATCGCTGGGCCAGGCAGCCGACGCTCGAGTGGTTCAGGGCCACGGGAGAGGGCATACGCTTGGAGCCCAGAAAAGTAAAGTCGATTGAGTGGAGAGACGGCTGGCTGATGGAGGTTGGGAACGAGGACCTTGGTTGTCAGGAGATTGGAGACGGTGGAACGATTGTGGCTAAACAGGCGGGCGATTTGTTGGCTGGCCTATAGACTGATTTCTCTGGACACCATGATGGTGGAAGGAGACAGTTTTTAGTCATCCCAAATCGTTGTGATAGGTACAGGATCCAGTGTCAATGACTGGCCATCGTATCTCTACTAACAATGCGCTAAAACACACCGCGGTGAAGGATATGGCTGAGCGACTCGCAAGTGCTGGAGAAATAGATGCTGTTGACGTCTCACCGCGCGGCTGTTATGAGAACCCCACGTGGTGGATCGGCCCACGTTTTCGAAAGGTGGAGACGGGAACGAAGTGAATTCCCGCTGAGCAAACATAAGCGAGGAACGTGTGGTCTTCAACCAGCTCCGGTACCGAGTCGGGCAGCGGCGCCTGCGGCACCGATACTTGATGCACCGCCTTTCATCAGGGCACCGGCGAACAGATCTCGACAAGTCCGTAGGCGCTCTCTTCGTACGACGAACCAGGATCCGGCATCGGACGGTATGGCTAAGGGGACTCCAAGCAGGCTTGCTTCTGACGCCAGGCGAACGCTCTTGGTCATTGAATCCAGTTCTTCCTCCGAATCTAGATCAGCAAGGTTCTCGGCACCATGTTCATCGTCTGCCCTCGCGTTGTTTCCAGAGGCATGAGCGTTGGCACCTCCGGTGGCGATCGCCGAGTGCTCCACCTTCTTTTTCTTCTTAGTGGACGACTTGAGTTGCTCCAGTTGTGCCTCGGCACCTGGCTTGCTAAGGTCGATGCCCTTCCTCTTGGCGAGCTCCTCTAGTTCCCGTTGTTTCCGCTCGCGCTTCTCTCGCTCCTTTTTCTCCTTGCGTTCCTTCTTACTCTCGCGCTTGACCGGCTCGACCCAATTTGGGTTGTGAGCGCGGTTCCACTCGAGCAAAAGTTCGTCATAGTCCTTCGAACGCCCTTTGACGGCCCGTTTTGCACCCATAGAGTGCGACTTGCAGGTAAGCGAACGGGAACACGGTAGGTTCTTGTCATTGATGACGCCACAATGTCTGTCAGGGGTCAAAAGGACCCTTAAAGCGACCCTTGGTGACCTTGGCTGCGGCCTTTGCCTTCTTCGACTTTGGCGCGTTCGGATCGTTCGGATCAAAATCCTCCCCTTTGCGCTTCTTGCCCTTTGCTTAAACGCGAATCAGTTGATCGAGTTAGAATGGCAGTGACAACCACTCACCATCGTCGGCCTTTCCTTTGGAACCGTTCTTCTCAAAGTCATACTTCTTGCAATTGTCTAGTACAAGTAAGCGACCAGTCGTAGAGAACGACGAAGCGACTGCACCTGCATGTTCTACGGCGGCACTGCGCAGAATGGGTTTCGCGCAGTCCTTACATTGCACGATACCAATCTCGGACGTGCTTTTGAGGGGGTCTGCGCCAAAGATCTTCATGTCGCGCGCGGTTAGCCATGATGTAGGTGGAGGTAAAGCAGACAAGGAGACAGGGGGTGAAGAAGGGGGGGGAGTAGGAGGTAGGTTGTCGAAGGAGAACGGAGCAGGCGATGGGGAGTGTTTGAGCCTAAGCTTAAGGGTCATCTTGTTCGAGTGAGACCCGTCCTCGTTGCGAGTTGCCATTGCAAGAGATAGGCAGTCACGCGTTACTATGTCACGCCTCAGGACAAGTCGCCCCAGATCCCTGATCATGATGATCATTTGATGATGTGTTATAGTGCAGCCTACACACAAATTGACGTCTATCGCATTGCGCCCATTTTCCGTCACCGTTTGACAGGGGTTCCGTGTACTTCGAGGCATCGGCATTGCGTGCAGGTAGCCGGCGCGGATGTCACCCAGAGACACTCGCCGAGCCGATGAATTGAACTTTCCTAAACAGCCGACGGTAGCATAAGATGCCGCTTCAGCCATCCTCTTCAACATCCGCTCATAAATAAGGCCCTTTGATCTCAGGTCTTTCCTCCGTTACACCCAGGCCCTTCCTCCAGACATTCCCCCACTCGTTCCCCTACCCTTCCGTTTTCCACGTGTTTCTCATTCTAATCACCCCTATTCTGAAGCATGTTATCACCAAGTAGGAGACTGGCGCCGTTCAAGCTGGATTTCATTATCGTTGGTGGCGGTCAGCTTTTTTTTTTTTTTTGTCTTGTGTCGATGTATATCTACTTGATCCCTCTAGCCATCGCTGGATTATCGACGGCCATCGGTCTTGCTTTGTCTGGTCATAAGGTTCGCGTTCTCGAGAAAGGCTCGAGGTTGGGCCAACCCGCCGCCGGTATACGAGTTCCACCAAACGTGACAAAAATACTCGTCGGATGGGGACTCGAGGAGGAAATAAGGAAAAAGGCTTCTCTTGTCCGTGAAGGGTCACATCTCTGGAATTGTAAGTTGGTCACCGATCATCCTTGTCTTGTCTCACCTTTCGCCCCTTTCTTGCTTCCTGCCTTGTGCTTGCTAATCTTATTGTCCAATCAGTTGAGACCGGCGACCTGATCGGGCTCCTTCAATGGGCAGAGCCTGTAATACAAGACAGTGGTGCCAAGTTTTACATGATGCGCGTGCGTCCAGGCCACCGGTCTGTTGTTACCTTGGCATGACGTATTGATTCGTGCGACTGCAGTACGATCACCTCTACCAAATTTTGTACGATGCTGCTAGACGAGCAGGGGCTGAGGTAATATTCAACGCCGATGTACGTCTAGCCTCGCCACCTGCTCGGGGGACACACCGACCAGTCAGTCCAATTGCGTGACGGCACCGTCCTCCACGCCGATATCATAATCGGCGCCGATGGCCAGCACAGCACAATCCGAAACTCCGTTCAAAGAAAACGTGTTGAGCCTCGAGCAACGGATACCGTCGTGTTCTCGGGAAATGTTTCAATGCAAAGACTTCTGGAGGACGACAGAATCGACGTTGACGAGTTGTCGTCCTCATGGTCGTATTGGTTTGGCCCAGGTCGGGCTTGTTCGGGTGGGTCGATTTCATCGATATATCTGTTGGTTGTATGCCACGTCGCCTGCCGTTTACCACGTTTTTAGGTCATCCGATTGTGAGTCTTGGAAAGCGTGGAAACGAGTGTCCATCCAGACAATGTTGAACCCCGTTCCAGGCACACGACAGGGAATATGCGATCCACCTATATTGGGATCGAAAAGACCCTGATGCTCCGCAAGGCTGGATTCCTAATTTGCCAACTAAGTCACTAAAGCTGTCTGATATGGCTTTAGATAATAGGTACGTGTCTTCTCCCCAAATCCAGCATGGTCCATGCATGGCTCACCAAACTTAACAGGCTGGTTTGGATGCTTGAAAAGATCGATGCAGTTTGCTGGCAAAGATATCTTGATTGGCCCAATATTGAGAATTGGTCTGATGAATCCAATCGTATTGTTCTCGTAGGAGAATCCTCGCGTCCCCTCATCGTTCGTACACCCACGTCGTCCTTCGTATACGCACTGAGAATAACACTGCTTCTTCGCAGCCTTGCAGCTCGCAATGCGGTAGCCTGTCCGTAGAGAGTGCTGCCGTCTTCAGCACACTCTTCTCGTACGTACGCGGATTCGATCATATTCCGCTTCTGGTGAGAGCGTACGAAACCATCCGGCGAGATCGCGCGGACTTCCTGCATCGAGTGGAATTGACGCACGTTTCACAATCTATGTTCCCCCCTGGCCCTGAACAAATGGCGCGAGACCAGGAAATGCAGAAGCTTTTACACGCGGGGCAGGCAAAATGGGACGACGATGCATACTTAGGCCTATGGGGACAGGTGTGTGAAACCTGGGCGTACAATGCCTTTGATGCGGCAGATGACTGGTGGGTGCAATGGGGCATCCTTCGCGAGCGGTCATTGGGTATACATGACCCCGATGTCGAGTCGCCGTTCCGCCCCCTGGAAGTAGGCATCAGCGCGCGTATAGACGTAATTCACGAATTTTCATGATTGACGAACATGGGACAAGTGACTACAGTAGTTAGGAATTCTGGGTTGTACCGTGTTAGCTATCTACATCATTCATCATGGTTGTGTTCTTCTTTCTGCCTTGTTCGTTTGTTCGATAACAACAGCCAAGCGACACGGCTAGCGGACATTGTATCTCCTGCGACAGAAAGCGCTTAGAGCAATCGCCTCCGACTAGGCCTTGACACTTGTTCCTGTGCCGATTAGCGAGGTGTTTGCCGTAAAGTTCGAGATCTTCTACGACCTAATAAGGAATCCCCAGCATCCACGGGTCTGTTCGCCTCATGGACGCAGTGGAGAAAGCCAATGCTGAACGACAAAAGAGATGGTGCGTCTTCACCGGAACATGACTTCCAAGATAGCCCCCGACACACGTAACCTTACAGGGTCAAAGACCAGAAAGTCGGAGAAGGTACTTATGCCGTCGTCTATCGGGGTACGTGGCCTTTCTTTTTGCGTCGGTGGTGTATTGAAAGACCACCACAGGACGAGAGCTCGCGACTGGTCGAAAAATCGCCATCAAGAAGATCAAAGTTGGTCAATTCAAGGATGGGCTCGACATGTCCGCCGTGCGAGAGGTCAAGTACCTGCGTGAACTGCATCACCCAAATGTCATCGAAGTAGGTGCGCCGTACACTACACCCCCCTGACCACTCTCTGGCTCAGCGCGTGTCCCGGAAAGCTTTTGGACGTGTTCTCCTCAAAGACCAATCTGAACCTTGTGCTCGAGTTCCTCGATACCGACCTGGAGATGATCATCAAGGACCGCTCCCTCGTGTTTCTGCCCGCAGATATCAAAAGCTGGATGGCCATGATGTTCCGTGGTCTCGAATTCTGCCATCGAAACTTTATCCTGCATCGAGTGCGTCCCGCACCCCCCCCCCCCTCCCCCCTGTTTTTTTTTTCAATCTCATCTCTCCCCTCTAACATTCCTTGCAGGATTTAAAACCGAACAATCTGCTCATAGCCTCGGACGGTCAGTTGAAAATCGCCGACTTTGGCCTCGCCCGAGACGCTGCAGACCCGGGATATAAAATGACCTGTCAGGTGATCACACGGTGCGTGCATTCGAGCCTCACCTCCCCCTACTTCCTTGTGTCCCCAAATCAGCTGTGCCCTGATACCATGCACCTACCAGATGGTACCGGCCCCCGGAATTGCTCTTCGGCTGTCGGTACTACAGTACCGCCGTCGACATCTGGTCCGTCGGCTGCATATTCGCGGAGCTCATGTTACGCACCCCTTATTTGCCCGGCGAAAGCGACATGGACCAGCTGAAGACCATCTTCCGTGCACTTGGCACGCCGACCGAAGAGGAATGGCCGGTATGTGTGCATGTGCGGGGCTCGGGCGAACCATCGAAACTATCGTAATTTCCAACGCCACAGGGCCATACCAAACTACCAGATTACGTCTCAATCGGGCAATTTCCAAGGACGCCGTTGCGTGACCTGTTCACCGCTGCGACCGCAGACACCCTGAATCTGCTCAGCAAGTGCATCGTCTACGAGCCCCGGAAACGGATAAGTGCCAAAGATGTTCGCCGCCTTTCCTTCCCTTCTTTCTCGGCTAGTCTCTTCTTATCTGATCTGTCGATTCCAGGCTCTTAATCATCCTTACTTCTTCGCCCTCCCGTACCCGACACATCCGTCCAAACTCCCTAAAACTATCGCACAGACCACCGCCGCCGCTTCTCGGCCACTCGACGAGGTCGACGGGAATGTCGACCCTAATGGTGGTACCGGGCCAGGCGCGAAGGCCGCGGGCGCCGCCCCGCCCAAAAAGCTCAAGCGTAAGCTGAGCGGGCACGAGATATCACGGAATATCGCGCGCAAAGCTTGATTTCACGGCCGCGTAAACTTTCTTTCCTCATGCCAAAGGGTAGGAATATAACGGGAGTACACTTTTGCGCGCTCAATCCGCTTTGCAGGATGACTTCCATTGGACGTCTGTCAACCCTAGTCGACCTTACCAAGTACAGAAAGAAAGGGACACAATGCAAAAAAAAAAAAATGTAGACTATGCAGCTTACGAGTATAATGTGTACGTGCAGTGCAGTTATAATTGGAGTAGACACCGGTCACCAGAGAGCAAGAAGAAAACGGCAGGACGATAACATACGATAATCAATAGGCCAAGGTAAAAGAAAAAAGGGTTGCCTATCTACGCTCTCGGCTCCTCGCAAGAAATGCATTTAGCCTTGCTAGGGTCAGTTGTCGACCATGCAGACTTTGCAAGTCCATGTTCCCGCAGCTTTCGTCGGCGCCTTCATCCCTGCAGCTGCCCAGTCGAATCCGCCCGACGGTGGTGCTACTAGCTTGGGTTTGGGATTTTCGGGCACCCCCAAGGACGCAGAAGCTCTTTGGCTCCTCGCAGGAAGCACATTTGACCCAATCGAAGCCACCATTCGTGGCGGGTGCGGTAGCGACGACGCCGTTTGTCGTAGAACCGGGTCGCGGCTCCTCGCATGCGGCACACTTGGCCTTGGAGCCATCATTGCTGACCATGCAAACGCCGCACGTCCACGAACCAGTAGCTTTCGCGGGCGGTTTCATCCCTGCAACCTCCCAGTTGAAGGAGCCGGATGCTGCCGGGTTGGCTCCGAAAACGAACGAGAACGTAGGGAGAGAAGACGGTCCCGCGGCCAAAGCTGCGCTGCGCTCCTTATCATGCTGTTTCGACGCCGTTTGGGTGTCCATCGGCACGTCAAAGGAGAACGACGGCAGGGACGCCGAATCGAGGGAAAGCGCCGCTTCCTTTGCGTCCTTGGGAACTGATTTCGATTCTGTGCTCGAACTGGGTACCGGAGGGCTTGGCACAGGAGGTAGTCGAATCGGGATGACGGGTGGTTGGGGTTGGAGCTTTCTTCCAGACAGCAAAGCAGAGAGCTCATCTGGCGCCACAGGCGCGGGTGGAGGGCGATCGAACACGGATTTAGCAGGGGGGGGAGAGTCAGGATCACTCTCGGCGGCAAAGCCGAAGCGAAGTTTAGACGGTTCCTTCGGCGCAGATGATTTGAGCGGGAACGGTGGTTTGGGTGTCGCACCAGCTAAATTACCGTTTGTTGTAGGTGTTGCTTTCTTAGCATTGTGTTGAGACTCTGTTGGGTCAAATGCATCGCCAGGGTGCGTGTTTGTGGGAGAAGTAGGAGAATGCATGTCGACATCCACGATTTCCTCAACGGTAACCTTCAGCCTTTTGGGGGTAGGTACGTCTCCCTTCTCGGGTTCTTCGTTTCCCAGTCCGTTGGTAACAATATGATTTGCATTGACACGGGGAGGAGACGGCGATTTGAGCCGCGCGCTACGCCGAGGAGGTTCTGGATGAGAAATGCCGTTTACTTTGCTCAGGGGCGCTTTCCCAATGTTAGGAGGTGGTCGGGAACGCTTGCTTCCCTGTATGACAAGGTCAATGAGAATGCGCGAGTAGTACACGTGTACTGACCGTTGGCACCGTGGCCTCGACGATCGTCTGATGACTCAGATTCACATCCTTCTTCTCCTGTTCCTTTGGGGGCTCCTCCGGGGCTTTCCGCTTCTTAACGGGTTTCTTTTGCAAAGACGGTTTGACCGGGCTAGCAGTCTGGTAGGGATTCGAAAGGTCAGGCTTCTTTGGCGGTGTCACTTCCTTGATGAGCTCCGCCATAAAATTTGCCGCACGAGTGGGCTGGCTCGGCTTGGAAGGGGGCGAGGAATGTGACGACGAGGACGAAGAGTCCCCTACCCCCCATGTGTTGCGCAAAGGAGAGGGTACTGCAGGGGTAGTAGGTTTTGGAGGCACCGAGAGACGAAGCCGGGGGGTGGCGGGAACAGCGGCAGACTTGTCGGGGCTTGAGTCGTTCATGGAGGTATGAGATGACGAACCACTGGAAGTGGACAATACGGAAGAATCGGCACGAGTTTGTTCACGTGGCTGGGCCAAGGGTAACGACTCGCCGGTGACATGAGGTATGGGGGGTTCGATGGCCGCATCTACACGTCGCCGCTTAGTTTCCGATTTGTGAGGTGATGCTTCTGGCGCAGAGAGCTTGATTTTGGAGGGAGTGGGGCGTGGTGGACCGAAAGCAGGGCTCTGATGGCGGTTGCGTGGACGAGCACTCCCTGCACCCTGCCATTTGTAAATCCCATTAGGATTCCTTGTTAACGTTCTATGAGGGGTTTGTTTTGATGAGGGGGTAGGAGACCCGACGTTAAAAGCCGGCGTCGTGCCGCGGCTGGGAGTGGGGCTAGCGGAGAACCGAAAAGGTTGTGAGTCGTCATCTGTGGGGGCTCATCAGACCAATGGAATTTCGGCTGAAGAGAATGCACAGACCTTGCACGCTGTCCTTCAAAAGAGACACCAAACCGACATATTCGACGTGATGCAAGGGCTGGTCAGAGCGATCACGCAGATACTGTTTGACGGTCTCGAGTTTCTCAGCCGGGGACTGTGAGGGGACGTTCAACCGGGGCGATTCAAATGGAGTAGACGGCTTGAAGGGAGATATCATTTCAGCTGGCTCTGGGACGAGACCCGAAATCGGTAAGGTCGACGCGACAGGCTGGGGTTGTCGCGTGGGTGTCAATGGAGACTGAGGTAGTCGTGGCGGCTGTTGCGCCAACTGAGCCATGAAAGTGCGTGTCGGATTTGAAGAAGAAGAAAGTAAGTATAATATGACGCACTTCACGACCGCGTTCTGACAAAACGTCAGCGGGGCGCGATCCCCCGAATTCTGAACCATCAGAGGACTGTTTCTCGTCCTGTGTGTCCTCGTCAGAAAGATCATCTTTCAGTTCTTCTGATGACTTTGTGCGACGCAGGGGGTTTAAAAAACTGAAAAGGGAAGACAAAGACCAGGACTACTGCAGATGTGAGATAATTGAGAGCATGAAGAATAATGAAGCGAGCACGGACTGATTTCTTTGGCTGAGTGTTGGGACGTTTGTATGGAGATGAAAGCTGACTTCTTGCAGCGCGACGGTCGCTGCGCCTTACTGCGCTCATCTTCGCAGGACGAGAGAGGGTAGGTGAAAGAGAAAGAGGAGGAGACAAACAAGGCGAAGCCGACTTGGCCTTCGCCACGGGTCAACGGCAACGGGTTCAGGTTGGGCCCTCTCGGCTATTTCCGGTGTAATTCTTTCCCACGTGCGCCACCGCATTTGCCTTGCCACCGAGCCATAGAGCCATAACACAACAACAAAAATGCCAGACAATGTCGTTCAGTCGCCTTATCCTCTAATAGATGCCGACCCTCATTTCTCTCGAGTCGTTCGTTACATGAGGCCCTCAGATTATGCCGTCTGGGCCGGTGCGACAGCCGCATTTCCCTCAGCCCTTTACTTCTGGGGTACTTGGTTTGCCTTTGTGCCCCGTGCTGCACTCACCTAGAACGCTCTCTCAGAGATGGCCGACCCTACAAAGTCACGTTTGCGCCCCGCTTTACGCCTCGGGGGCGCGTTTGGCTTCATTGGTGGCTTCCTACTCGCCTACCAGCGGTCAAGCTGTGAGTCTGCGCCCTTTGTTTCATATCGGTCGTGCTGACACCCGACTTTACCATCAAAGTCCGCTTCTGGGGATGGTCAGAGAATAAGCACGAGGAGGAGAAGGACTTTGCCGAACTTAGCCAACTTGCGCGCGAAGGAAAGCCACTATACGGAGAGTCACCTCAGCCACTCTGGGTCCAGAACGCCGCCTACAGCAACTCGGCCTTCTCGCAGCTCAAATTCAGTGAGTGTCTCAACCCAACTGGCCAAATACTTATCACACTCACCTACCTCTTCCGCCGAAAGGTGTTTTTCCAATGTGGGTACTCCTTGTTGCACAGGCTACGACTTTGAAATTAATCGACTCTCCTCCTACTAGGTTCAACTTTGTCAATCATCCGCACCATGGCACTGATCCTGCCAAGTATGGCGTGAAGTCCACTTCAGAAATTAGTGAGGTGGTCGAGCAATGAGCGGTAATCAGGCGCTGTAGTATACTTGCCCTCATCAATTTATTCCTTGGGCGCCTTTCTACAATGGTCCAACAGTCCCAATGAGTGCGCCAAGTTGCAGACTGACGCCTACTTGATCAAACCTACAAGCTCACGATGTTTCATATGGTTGTAATAGTTGGTCTTCTGGTCCCACATTTTTCCTGTATGTTGGGCGGCAATATCGCTCGGGCGTTTATCTTATTTCCCCAGGTCACCGGGTCTGTAAACCAACCGGAACGCACCCACTGATCACAAGAGCAGTTGTGGTTGTCTCGTAAAACCTGCCTGATGTTCTCGCGTTTCGTTCTAGACGAGTCTTTTGTTGAGCGTCGAGACCCCCGTTTCTATACAGCACATCGTGATTCCAGAATTTCGCTGAAGGGTTTAAAACCAATCACGCGGTAAGGAACTCGTCGCACGGAGTTGCTTGGGACTGACCGCGAAAATCACGCTGTGCCTCAGCCACGAAATTCCCTCTCTAGCGCGTCTATCTAAATCGATGGTGGTGGTATTGAACCCTCATTGGGAAGAAACTCTTAGGTGTCACACCGTTTAAACCGGATGTTAGTGAAATGTATGTCCCACTTGAGCGACCACGATGGAAGCAGGCCGATACTGCCTGTACCCGCGCACACACACGTTCGAAGGCTCAGGGACCTTCGGAGGCCTTCTTTGACAACCTAGTGTGACATCGAAAAGCGGGATTAAAGACTCAGATAACAACCATCTCGCTCCAACACATCTCGGATCCATCGACCCGACTTCCATACGTCCCTTCCATGCTATCATGGGGGTAGGCTCTATCTTTCATCTTCTCTTTTTTTTCTGATGGGGTGTTGTCAGTTTGCTTACCCCGTGTCCCCCCTTCATCATACGGATCTAGTCCATCAATTGCCTCACGTTGTGGGGTACACAAGCAGTGCATGAATGCCGTGACTAAGCTCTTCATGAATTTGATAAGAACGTAAGATGCTACAGTACACAGAAGGAAATGAAGTGTCAAATACTGTAGTCAGGACGTCTTTTACGCCTTCGTCTTGCCTCGTTTTCGTTCCCGCCCATCGGCGGCGTCTTCGTGTGAGTCGGGGACTTGGTCCGGCGCTGCCAGCTCTTTTCCTTGCGCTGCTGCAGTTTGCGTGAGCGTCTCCCACATGACGTCGTTGATCCCCTTGGCACGCGCCAGCTGAGACTTCAACCGCGCCACCTCGTCCTCGAGCTCCGTCACGCGTCCATCAAGCAGTGGCGCAGGAAGTGCGCCGTTTTCCACAGACGGTCTGGGCTTGACGAAGAACTCCCAGTCGCGAAGAAGCTCTTCGCGCGAGTACGTCGTAACGGACTCGTGCGTGCTCTGTTGTGTCGTAAGGCGCTCGATAAATTATCAACGAGATAATTTAGAAGAAGAAACACACGTTTCGTGCGTGCGGCAGCATCATCGTAACCTCATGCGCTTCGCGTGGGCGTGCCTCGCGCATGCGCTGAAAGGGCACTATCGGGAGGACCGGGATCCCGCCGTCCTTATCCCCGCCGAGCTGCACGTGGCCGACGAGGTCTGGCGGCTTCAGGAGAGCGGTCAGGTGAGTCACTGCGAGCCCAGGGCCCGGGTGCGCGTTGATGGTGCGGAGGAGCTGGTGCGATGGAACATCGTACACGTGCACGTTCCCCAATGCAGTGCCAGCAAGCAACAGCGCTCCGGTGAGTGAAAAAGAGAGAGCCGTAACAGGTTCTCTTTGGAGTGTATTCGATAAGATTGCATTTGCATGGGGGATTGGGCGTTAGCGAAGTGAAGGGGTTACGCACCCAACAGATATGAGGCGCCTCTTGGTTGTACTTGAGTCATCGTCCCTGACCAGCAATACATCGTTGACGCCTGCGCCTCCGATCGCCTCAGCGACGTAGCCACCCGATTTATTGGCCCTTGTGCGGAAAAGATTCACTTGGTGAATGGAGCCGTCAGATGACGCGGCAAAGAAAAGGCGCTCAGTGAGATCCCATGCGATGCAGGCGATAGCGTGAGGAAACTGAAAAGTGGTTAGGAGCGACTTTGAGGAGAGGTCCCATATCTGTTGGGGAAGTCGATTGCCGTAAGGTAAGGGTGACGGCCAAAAAGAGTGGGACGTGCTTTCACAGAGTGGTCGGTCGAAGCCGACAATACGCGGCAGGATGGGAACGGACCGAAACCGCAAGCGATGTCGGTAATTGGTAGAGTGTGGTCAGATAAGTGTGCATAGACTTGTGGGTTCTCGTTTTGGACACCGTCATCTAGTAATCTGTCAGAAACGAGACGAGATGAGCGTTGGTTGAGGTGCGTGCTAGATTGCGAGGTAATTGGGATGCCGACAAACCTAAAAACAGACCAAACGCTGATGCCAGAATCCTCACTGCCTGACAGCAGAGCTTCTCCGTCGGGGGTGAAGCGCAACACCGTGACTTGGCGATAATGAGCTTCCCATGAGTTGTACATTATCCCCGATGCAATCTGTGACAAACTAAGTTTCGACATGGGTACAATTTCCGAGGGGGGCAGGTGGACAAACCTCCCACAGGCATATCCTGCCTTGGTGAGTACCGGCGGCGCAGAATTGACCTCGTCGGTCTACGGTTATGCATGAGAGTCGTTCCGGGAGAACAATTTTTTGGGATATTTGATCCTTGATACGAAGAACGTAAGAGAAATGACAAATGGAGGTTCCTGCACCAGGAGAAGCACTTTTTGGAAACTGTAGATATTCAGAAGGGCCTTGTCCGGTTGTACGGCAAGCATGAGACCACCCTGTGCCTCCCGTGTGGGGATAAGCGCTGTACAGTTTTTCGCAGCATTTGTATGCTTGAACGATGCGAGAGATGCGCCAGACTGAATATCATGGAATAAGATAGACCCATTTCCCGTAGACTGAGCATTAGGAACAAGAGCAGAAGTGCTAACGATGACCTCTTGTAGCATTGTTGGGGAGAGAGGAGTGGTGATCACGTGATGGAACGAATGCTATAGATCGCACTGGAATCAGAATCAGAGGTATAAAGTAACCCCGTCCAAACACGTTGGTGCACACTAACCCTCCCCATCCCCTCGTGCCCTTCGTTCGCTTCACAACCACAACTTTCCTTCCACTATGTCCACCGACCTCTATGAAGTCCTCGGCGTACAGAGGGACGCTACTGAGGATCAGAGTGCGTCAAATCCCACCTCTAACCCTTGGTCCCCCTCTTACCCGTCCCATCCGTCCCATAGTCCGCAAGGCTTACAAGAAACGGGCGCTCCAAACCCACCCCGATCGTGTACCCCCGGAACAAAAAACAACGGCAGAGGACGAGTTTCGAAAGGTCCCGCCAGCCCCTCTGTTTAACCCCCCCCCTCGCTGTGCCGCTCACACGTAACGCTAGGTTAACAACGCATATGAAGTCCTTATCGACCCCACTAAGCGTCGCGTAAGCTCTGCCGTGTCCTGTGTTATTTTTCATCGCCCCCTAATGTCCGATTTTCAATGACACCAACAGGCCTACGATAAGGCTGGTGTCTGGCCACCGCCCCCGCCTGGATCGGAGCGGTCTCGCCATCACCGCCGCCCTCATCACTCCAGCAGGGAGAGGGAGCAATACGTGCCCTTCCCAGAGGATCCCTTTGATTTTGCATGGCCTCATCATGCAGGCTTCACAGATCCCTTCCGACTTTTCGAGTCCATCTTTGGCGAGCTGCATCATACCATGTCCGACCCATTTTTCTCCGATCCATGGCGTCGTGACCGCCGCCGTCATGATTCGCACCATCGTAACCCGAGTGGCTTCTTTGATGACCCACTCGTCGGCGTGGGTTTCCCGTTCGAGCGTGGCAACGTGTTCGACGACGTGGTGAACAGCGGAAATGGCCGTTCGCGTGTTTACAGTCAGGTCTCTCGTGGCGCTATGGCGCCTGACGGTCGTTGGGTGTCTGAGAGCAGGATGACCCGCACAATCAATGGCGTCACAGAGTCTGTATGGAAGCGTAGAGATGCTCTTGTACGTCCCTTCACGCCCTGTCTGTGAATCCCACGCACTCTGACGCCATTGTACCCAGGGCAATGAATACGCCACATACACCTATCCAGACGGTCGAGAACGACACACGGTAAATGGGCGCGAACAAATTACTGCGCAGAAGCATGTCCAGCCACAACGGATCCAAGCCGCTCCACAGCCGCTACCCCCGATCCAAACTTCGGTTGTTTCACCACCTCCGCCTTACTCGGCCATGAGCCGTAAGAGAGACAGTCCTAAGAGAGACAGCCCGACATCGACTACCAGTCGAAAGCGGGACAGCCCAAGTCGCGAGCGTCACAGCCCCATTGAGATACAGTCGTTTTCACATGCAGGGTCGCCTCCCCCTATCGGCCACAGCCATCATTACCGGTCCCCACCTCCATCTGCGGGTAAGTCACGCGTGCAGTACAATCAACACCGGACGGGGTTACTAAGGCAGGACTTCGATAGCTCATGACCGCGCCTACACACATGAATCACCGCATTACAAGTCGCGGTGGTGGAAGAGATGATTGATTCACCCTACGTCTTACGGTTCTGTCTCCGATCGCCTCTAGTCGTTTTTCGCCACTCATGTATTGTACTCTGCGCATGTTTTACTTACTGTATGTATACTCTCACTTTTGATCTTGCAATAGACAATCCTTTTCGGTACCCCCTGTAAACACTGATCGACCCGATCGCACCGGTTCAGGAAAGTGTTAAACGGGCGCCTGTAGGTGTGTGTCATGGTCGATCAGATGATAGAAGTGGCGACTTGTCGTTGCAAAACTAAGTTTCTCCAAAGGAACATAAAAATATTCAATCATCACCATCATCACACAACTCACATGCTCTTCGAGTACCTGAGGCAGAGGGTTTACCATATGCGAGGCCACTAATATATAATGCCATAGCGATCCTTGGGTCATATGAGATGCATCGTGCATTTCCACATGGGTTAGAATTCCCCGGAGGCAGTGTAAAATAGGTGCATTCGAGGATGTCTAGACGAGTCGATCGGCCCCTCTCGCCCCACTGGGACAAGTGCCATCATCTATGGAGCAATGTCGCTCGTTCGTAGGCGTTCTGCCAGTTCGAAACCAGCGGCAAAGTGGGACAGCCTCGCGTCGACGATATAATTCTGTCCAAGAAGAGGAGGAACACGTTCATGGCAGGTAGTAGGATAGGGGAGTCATGTCTACGGACCTTCTTTTCGTATTCTGTCGGGGGAAGAAGAAAGAAAAAAAAAATTTCGATTAGAGTTGTAAGAACACGCTGGTGGCTGACTGCACCGTGACCACACCAACAACATACCCTTGAGTTCTTTGCTCAGATTCCTGACTTCGATTGCGCGCCTCACGATTGCCTCTCCGTCCTCGAGGTTCTGGTCTGGCGACTCCATGGCTCCACTCAGCGGCACGTCCAGAACCACAAGTTTCATATTGCTGGTAGACATGCCTAGGGTGTGCAGTCAGCGCCACGAGAACAAAAGGCCGCGCGGGAAGAATGGAGATAGAGACCCGGGTCATTCGCCATGACGGCGCTCGAATCGAGGACACCCTCTGCCTCGTACCCAGTCTCTTCCCGTAGCTCACGGATCGCGGCTTGTTCGGGCGTCTCGCCATCATCGATGAGTCCTGCGGGGAGTTCTGCGGAAATTTTTTTTTTTTTTTTTTGGTTTTAGTTGACAAACTCAGATAATGAATGAATGAGGAGTCTGACCGATGATGAACTTCCCAATAGGGGGACGGTATTGCTCGATGATCACGGTAGAGATCGGAAAGGCGTGCGTCTTTGAACGGATGAGAGCGAGGATTGCGACCGCTGTAGGTGGGCCGGAACAAACTTAGGGCACCACGAGGACAGATTCGGCGTCAAGTGCAAGTACCATCTACACCGGAGTTACCGCGAGTCCGCCTGTCTGCAGGCCTCCCAAACTCTCTATATAACAAAGAGATTGAGGAGCAGATAGGGAGATGCGGATGAGGGGATTTTTTCACCTTCCTGCCGTTTTGGTCTTGCCAATTTATCTTCTTCAAGCTCACCCACCTTTAAGGAAGGAACCCCTGCGGATGAGTGGATGCCCTTGTAGGTGTGAGTCACGCACGCACTTTGCGTCCGAGGTGTCGAGGTCCTCGGTTGAAAGTATCTTAGGGAGTTGAGACATTCTCGAGCACCAATAGGAGAAAGGACGACGACTAGACCGTAGGAAGGTTCTTTCCAGGTGTTGGATGATCATATTCGAGCACGTGGCTTATCTATTGACATTGACGCATTGGACGGACGCAGATATCCCGAGGGTGGATTCTCTTCGAAAGTCGTTACCAAACAACATAGATATTCTATGGAAGGGATCATTTTCGAGTTTCCATGCGGAACCGGGATAGAATGTTTGGTTGGAAGCTCCAAATATGTCTAGTGCACATTACAGATTTTTACCCCATTGCATTGTAATAAACCCGAAGTGAGAAGATCACGACAAGTCCTGCGCACGCGGTGCGAGAAGATAACTTCCATGAACAAAATACAAGTCGAGAGACTGAAGAACTCGGAGTGTGCCCTCCGCCCCAAGAGATGATCGCTTTCCACCCGGAGATCCGTCCGGTGCTAGCGAATACAGTAAACGTCCACCCTCGCCAGCACAACGACAATCCCCCTTCACTTTCTCCCTCAATTCACCCTCTCTTCTCCCCTTCGAAATGGCAAGATCTGAAATCGTTCTGGACTCTGTCCTCGATGCCGTTGGGAATACTCCTCTTATTCGCCTCGATAGGATAGCGAAGCACGAAGGTCTTCGGTGCAATCTCCGTAAGTCAGTGTGTAGCCCTCGTGCAGGGTCGTTTCTCAGGCACAAGTAGTCGGGAAGCTGGAGTACACTTCGGCTGGGGGTTCTGTGAAAGATAGAATCGCAAAGCGGATGATCGAAGTCGCAGAGCAGGAAGGAAAGCTCATTCTGGGACAGAGCGTTGTCATAGAGCCGACTTCGGGAAATACTGGTACGTTCTCTTACCCATGCTGCCTTCATGTCGATTCAATTCCGTCCTAGGAATTGGTTTGGCAATGGCGTGCGCCGTCAAGGTAGCGCATCCAAGCTCTCCGAAGAGGACGGGCACTGAATACTACAGATAAGGGATATTCAGTGATCATTACGATGCCAAAGAAAATGTCACTTGTATGCGCGCTCCCCTCAGTTGTCGCTTGCCGCTCATTTCAAGGCTGTAGGAAAAAGAAGCAGCATTGCGCGCGCTTGGCGCAGAAGTTATCCGGACTCCGAATGAAGCTGCGTGGGACGCTCCAGAAAGTCATATAGGTAGAGCGCCCACCCGCACATCTGTTCTGTTGTCACTGAACGAGTTCGTCCGTAGGCGTGGCTCTACGCTTGCAGAAAGAGATCCCTGGTGGCATCATTCTCGATCAATATCGCAATGTATGTTACACTTGCATATATACACTTGGTCACTACTCATGTTGTACGTATAAGGTGAATAACCCGCTCGCGCACGAGCTCACCACTGCGCCTGAGATCATCGCTGCTGTGACGTCAACTCCGTCAAGTCGTGCAAATCCATCGTCAGGTAAAGTAGATGTGTTCGTCGGCGGTGCGGGAACAGGCGGAACCGTTTCCGGCATTGCAAAGGGAATCAAGAAAGCCCACAACAAGGACTGCATTGTTGTCGCCGTGGATCCCGTGCGTCGATTTCATCCCTTTCTCCCGAGCTTGTTCACCTGCGCCCATGCAGGTTGGTTCCGTTCTCGCCCTCCCCGCTTCTCTCAACGAAGTAGGCAAAGGCGATTCCTACATCGTTGAGGGGATCGGATATGACTTTACGCCAGACGTGCTTACGCGAGAACCCGGTATGATTAACGCCTGGGTGAAGACGGATGATAAGGACTCATTTGCGGCTGTGCAATTGCTCATGCGCCATGAGGGCATGTTAGTTGGCGGGAGCAGCGGAAGCGCCCTCACCGGTGCACTAGCATGGCTACGCTCCGAGAGTGGTCGCGAGATCGCACAGTCGCCAGGGAAGAACGTCGTAGTCCTATTACCTGATGGGTACGTGAGGCGGACAAACCGCTGCTCCTCGTAGCTTACGTGGTACCCACAGGCTGAGGAATTATATCGGTAAAGACTGGTTCCTCGACATGGCCCTTAGACAAGAGCCTTCTCCCCTTGCACGGCGGATTGCAGAGGTTCTTGATAGACCAGCGAGTGAGGACAGGGCCAACGCTAAGATTAAACTGTAAAGAAGCAGGGGAATAGGTTGAAATATGAATTTTTTTTACATCTGTGTCGTAATCGTCCCAGTTGGCCTCGTTCAGGCCGCACACTATAATGAGGATTCGTAGTGTCTTCTGCACCGGGCCGTGAGTTGGTGAAATAGCCGTGGGAAAATGTATTAGTGGGGGTGTAACTCAAGTTGCAAGCTTTGTGACCACAGCGAAGCAATCATGTCTGGCTTTGATGATCTCTTACAACAATCCTCTCGCGCTCTAGAGGAAAACCCGTTCGAGGATCCTTTTGCCCCGGCTCGCTCCAACTCACCCGACCCTTGGTCATCGTACACTCACCAGGCCGCGACTGTCACCTCTTCTGCGTTCGAATATGACGTATCTGGATTCAACGGCCTGTCCACCACAACGCCAACGGTTGAGTCACACGAGGAATCTTTCGCTACTTCTGCGGTCCCGGCCGAGTCTCACTCGTTCAATGTTCCGACAGCTGCGTCTGATCCTTTAGACTCTGCAAACCTTCCCCCCGACGATAAGCCAGATCCCGCCGCGAAGTCCATCTCATCTCCCGGTTTCTCCGAACATAGATACAGTGCAGAAAATGACACCTCTGCAGCTGCACCCGAATCTCCTGCCCAGCATACGTCCCCGAGCGAGCCTGTTTTAGATGCGCTTCCGCACACTGTTCCTTCCCTAACTCTCCCCTCTACCACGTCTCCACCTGAAAATTCGCCCACCGTACAGTCCTCCTCCCCAGAGACACCTTCGTCTGCCATCCCTGCAGAGCTCGCAGACCATTCCGCCCCACTATCCCCTCCGCCACCGTCATCTGCACGACTACCGCAGCGCCAATACGTCCCGCAGCCTTCCGTGCACCTTCCTTTCAACCCTTCTCCGACAGTTAGCGAATCAAATCGCGTCATCTCCTCGCCGCTTGACCAGCCCCCGACTACATCGTTCGCGAGTCTCGCGTTGGGTGGGGAGAGCTTCGGTGGATGGGATAACGCACACGGCACGTTCGCCAATAATGCCTCACTGCCCAGTGTTTCCCCTGAGAAGGATGATGTGGATGACGATGACGATGACGACAAGCCACTGCGTCCGCGACCTGTGAGCACATCATTCTACTGCCTATCAGCTAGTGTAGCTCATGTCAGTGGTCGCTCAAGCCTCAGGAAACGCCTGCAGCCAAGAAGGAAACCGGGCTGCAACCTCTGTTCACGATTACTGTCGATGACCCTCAAAAGGTTGGGGACCCTATCCGGGCTTACACGATGTACACAGTACACACCAAGGTATGGCTGTGTCCAAACTCGGTCCCGTTTCGGCTCTTGTAATCTTGCTTTTCTAGACGACTTCCCCGGTGTTCTCCCAACCTTCATTTTCTGTTCTTCGTCCGCTACTCAGACTTTCTATGGCTGTACGGGGCCCTCTCAACCAATAACCCCGGCGTCGTTGTTCCCCCTGCCCCCGAAAAGAGTCCGTTTGGGCGCTTCGATGACCAGTTTGTCCAACAGCGGCGGACCGCACTGGAAAACTGCATAAACAAGATCGCGAATCACCCGGTATTATGTAAAGACGCGGACCTCAAGCTGTTCTTAGAAAGCGACACGTTCTCGCTGGATGTATGCGCTGCTGATGTCCTAGACAAGATGGGTGTTAGTAACGTGATTTTCGACAGATCAAGCACCGTAAAGCGGAGCTCGCCAACGAACGCGGAGGCTTGATGGCGTCGATTGGCCAGTCTATCACTGGCCCCCGTTTTGTCGAGATGGACGAGGTAATTCGTTCGAGTGCCATTCGTGATTTGTTTTCTCCAGCTGACGTTCGTCCTAGTGGTTTGATCGGCAAAAAGCACACCTCGACATTCTTGAGTCGCAGCTTCGTGGCCTCGTCAAGGCCATCGACGTTGTCTCTAGGCAAGCGTAATGGTGCGTCTCTGGCCGACACCTCATCGTAAGCGTATTGACTGAGACGAACGAATAGAGCTGGCCGGCGCCGTGGGTGAGTTCGCGCAGAGCGTCGGCGACCTGGCTACTTCAGATCTCGGAAAATCGCTCTCGCATTCACTCGGGGCGCTGGCAGAGCTCGAGCGCAAAGCTCAAGAGACGGAGTCTGCTCAGGCTCGCGCGGATCAAGCGTCTCTACTGAGCACCGCGGACGAGTATGCCCGCCTCGTCAACTCTGTCCGAGTGAGCTACCTCTCTGGTGATATTTGCGCCGACACTGACTGACTTTGAACACTATTCATAACAGATGGCGTTTAGCTCGCGCGTGCGGGTGTATCACGCGTGGCAAAACGCAGATGCGGAACTGCGTCGCATTAAACAAGGCGCACGAACGGAATCGTGCGCAAGGCAAGATTGCGACTGACCGCCTCGGACATTCATATTCTCAGATTGGCGAAGTGCGTCCTTTCTTGTCATATGATGTTGAAAACTCATTGTACCGATGCAGGCGGAACGACGGGCACTGGACGCGAAGCAAGAATTCGAACACGTATCACGTCTGGTGAAGACTGAGGTGGCGCGATTCGAGCAAGAGCGCATCGAGGATTTCAAGAAGACCCTGGAGCAACTTCTGGATGGGAATGATCACGAGACAAAAAGAGACGATACAGGCACGGGAGGCATTTCAGCAACTGTTACTGAAGAAGATTACTGGTGCAGGTTCCAAGGAAGACACGACCACATCTACGGGCGTAGTATAGCTGCCATGTTATTAGCTGTCACGCGCGTACGGTGCCATGCATGGGCTCTTATTGGAGCTCGTTATTATTATATTAGACGCCTGATGCTTTGTGACTTAGATTGTGACTTGGATACAAGTGGTCATCCGGTCATGTCATGAATGGTCCCTGACACCGGTTTATGGGGACTGATCGCAGTGCAGTGAGACGGGTCGTCGATCCCCACCAGGCCTGGAACAGCTGAAAAGTAGCTGAAACCATGACCATGTACCATCTTGAGATTCCCTGAGGCCTAAAGCTTGCTTCTCGAGACACCTCTTACAAAACGAAGGGCCTATCGAATTGTATCTCGCAGTAAAATTAATTTTCCTGATTACAAACTTCGGATACAGCTAGTTGAGAACAATCAAGCTTAATCAAGTCCTACGTCCGTGACGGAATGTCCTTTTTATCTCTGGTGGCAAAGTCGTGATTTGACTCCTGTGCTCCTGTGAACGTACTAGGTGTCGACTTCGTCAACTGGGACCTTGCTTGTCCGTTTTGTATAGGGTGAGACAAGCGTCCAGAAGGGACAAAGAAGTAGAGATGCTAATCCAACATACTACTGACTCGAACGTCTTGTTCCCAAATTTGAATTCAGCGTTGTACACGTTCCGAAGCGCACACTGCCTATCTTCGTGAGCGTTGCTGACGATCTCGCGACGCCTCTCCCACAGAACATTAGATTTACCAGGCACATAAACAAGCACGTGCCAAGATTGCATTTGGTCGATTCGATCCCCCACAATGTATTTTACACTTTAGCTTTCGGCAAGGACCAATACACTCGTCATCACTATCAAGCTTGGATCAGGTCGCACCCCTTCATTGCATATAGTTGATAAACCACTCCACAATAGCCTTGAATGCGCCTTCTTTGGCAGCGGTCACAACAGGATTTTTCTGTGTGCAGAGATGTAGAATGAGTTAATAGTGCCACCAGAAACGAGCGCAAGAAAACAAACCAGGTCGCCGCGAGTAGCGAATCCATGGTAAACCCCCTCCCAGTACGTGCGTTTGTACCCAGGCTCAAAGTTCGAAGAGTTCTCGTCTGTAGCAAGAGCAAATGCTGGTGGGAACAATTCATCGTGCTCGCAGGAGTTGAGGTGTAGAGGTGTTTTGCTATTCTCGACGTAGATCTGCAGGCACATTGGTCAGTGGGCACACATAAGCATTCCGAACAGCGCACATCAAGACCCTCGGTCGTGAGTGGGGACGGGTGAGTGATGACGGCCACGCGAATAATGTTCTCGAAAGCAAGGTCGAACAAGAGGCGAGCTAGAGAAAAAAAGGGCTGGAGCTCCACACAACACAGCTACATGACATCAACATCATACTGCCGTAGCAGTAACCGATAGCACCAAAGACGGTTACTCCCCTAGACTTGAGTTCTTCAATGACGGAGCGCACGCGTTTTCCGGCATGCTTGGCTGTGTGTTTCGGGAGCCATTTGAAAAGATCGAAGTATGATCCCTACACGGTTGGCAATTCGTCAGTCGAAAATGTATCTACGTGCGGAGAAGAGGGGCTGAGGACAAGTAGCCCCGCGACGTACAGGATCAAAAGCAGTTTCGTTCACCGCATCGCCCTCGAAGAGGTCTGGCGCATAGGCCTTGAAGCCGTCGCGAGCAAAGTCGTTGACAACAAGCTGACAAGTGTCAAGCACAAGAATGAGCGAGCTCGAACAGCGCACTAGGCCAGGCGGCTCACGCGATTGTTGAGTTCGAGACCGAAAACGTCCGTGAGGTAGAGAATGGCCTTATCCTTCGGGAAATCGGTCTTGGGTGTTGGACGTAGGTCTTGGTGCAGTTAATTTCCTCATAACTTATGCTTAACTTAGTGTTGTCATGGCTGTGAGTCGAGGCATCTGAGGTAAGATTATAGATGAGCACCTTCCGATTGACTTACGATAACAAGTATCAAGGTATTTGTATTAGGGTCGTGACTAACTTTAAAAAAAAATGGTGGTGGAATGCAGTGCTGTACGTGATCGCGTGTTCGACAGTAGATCCGGCTTCAAGATGGCTCTGGCATTCAATGTGATACGCCAAAGAGCATCCAAGGCACCCAGAGTGCCCGAATATATTTGTGCAGCATCTGGCTCCTGAGGAATGGTTTTAGAGGAGTCGACATCAGCACGCGTATCCGGTATTGCTTCAATTGGGCCGAGTTTGGAGGCACCCTATTACGATTTGATTGTCAACCGAGTGCATTCAATTTAATATCGGTGTCCCGTACCTCCGGCTTCACTGCGATCAGCGAAATACGGACGTCCAACAACAATTTCGCCTATAGGAAGACATAAGGCGATTAACGCGAATAACAAGAATGAAGCGCGAACCTGGAAAGCTTGAAGCACATTAGATATCTCCACATCGCACTGCTTGATCTTCGTCAACAGATCCTTGCATAGAAACATCCCTTTGATCCCTTTTCTCTTCGAGCACTCCTTCAACACCTGCTCAATCCTATCCAACTCTGGTCCTTCGTCAGATCGTGAGGCTCAGGGGAACACGATAGTTACCGAAGAGACGAACCCGTGGAGAGAACCTAGAATAGCTCGCAGACCAGTTGGCAGATCTTCCTCGGTCAGGTTATGATGTTCGCACATCTCGCTAACATCGACAATGATCCTCGCGATTCTGGCGAGTTTGTGCATCACTATTTCGCATTCCTCCTTGTATTGCTTCACTTCATAGAGACCCATTCGTCAGAAAAATGTCAGAGGAAATGTGAGTAACACACGTACATCCCGCATGGTAAGCGCTTGAAGTAAGAGACCCACGATGAGGGCAATAAATGGAAGTTTGGTGGCCAGGGCACCCTCTAGGACACTGCCTCTGATGAGACACATGTCGATAGTACGCGTTGTGCTCTTGGGTCTTGAACACTTACCACGGGCCTGGGATGGCATAAAGAATCCTGAGGCCATGGTCAGCATCTAGAGTCGGAAGCTTGGAGACTCAGAGACCGTTACAGTGGAGGAAGTAAGATGGGCGATCAAGTGGACAATGGTGGCGACGATCCGTCATGACCTCGCTTGGCATCAACTGGCAGTTTCTTCCTTCAACTCGGTCTATTCTTCCCTTGATACAGCCTTTGGCTATGTTGCTGCGTTTACCATTGTTGAGTTGATAGCGCGTCTATGGTCCTTACCTAGTACACGAGGCTCTGTCCTACCTCGGTCACGGGTCCTCTACCTTTCTCTTACCTCAATCTAAATCTACACCTTACGGTTACACTATGTCTCAAACCGCTCTCACAAGCACCTCTTCCTCGAACTTCGAATCTATCTTCAGAAATGCATTCAAAGCCTACAAAAAGCGAACAGGAGAGGATATCACATCCCATCCTTTAGCCACCTGGCTCAATACTTGCGACTCTCCCGATGCAATTCGTGCCGTACTCAGAGCCCAGGTCCAGGAATTTGATCGGTCTCGGAGAGACGACGAAAGGTTGACAAAGTGGCTTAATACTACCGTAAATGTCCTTTACGCATTTTCCTCTATACTTGCCGAGGGCGTTGGCTTGGTGAGTATCAGAAGGTTGGCATTGGCTCGTTCGAGATCTGATTCAATGTCCGTTTTCTAGGTATTCTCGCCCGCCAGGGTGGTCTTTGCTGGAATTGGAGTTCTGCTCTTGGTGAGTATCTTTGTTGGCCTCATCCCGTGGCCTATCATGATAGCCCAATCATTCAGGCATCCAAAGATGTTGCTGCTAGCCACGACACTCTGATTGACATCTTTGAACGCACTGAGAACTTCCTCAAACGGCTCGAGGCCTATACAGAAGTTCCACAAACGACAGCTATGACGGACGTTCTCGTAGAGATTATGGTTGAGATGCTGTCCATTTTCGCGATAGCGACCAAGGAAATAAAACAAGGGCGAACGAGTACGGTATTCTCTGGTGTACTCTGATTTCATCTCATTAGATTTTATTCAGAAAAATTCCTCAAAAAGCTAGCGGGAAGAAGAGATATTGAGGACGCGCTACAGAGACTTGACAAATTGACACAAGAAGAGGCCCGTATGGCTATTGCAGAAGTCCTGAGACTTGCCCATAATACTGGCGACCAGGTGAAGGGCATCGGCGACCAAGTGGAGGGCATCAACAAGGGGATACAAGATGTCGACGGGAAGATGGAGGGTGTCGACGAAAGAGTGCAGGGTGTTGACCACAAAGTGCAGACCATCGATGACAGAGTGAAGCAAGTCAGCGATAGGGTGGAGGTCGTTAACGACAACATGAAGCTAATCGTCGATGGTACGTGAGCTTGCTTATCTGTCCTACACACCATCCTCACACTTCCGTTCGGCCAGAGCGAAAAGAAAGATGCGCAACAATCAAACGGATCGTGAACAGCGTTGACGATATGCGCCGTCCGTAATTTTCCATTCCCACTGTCATTGGCCGCAGTCGCTCACATACGTTTACAGGTAATCAGCTTCGATATGACCTTCGAAACTGGCTCACTCCCCCCGATCCGTCTGTCAATTACAACACGGCTTGTGGCGCTCACCACAAGGGTACCGCGGCGTGGCTCACTCGAGGCGACGTCTTCAACGGTTGGAAGGCCTCTGGGTGCTTGTTGTGGGTCCACGGAAAACGCATGTTTCTGTTTCTTCCTCCGCCGACCCAATTGCTACTAACGCTTTGCCGCCTCATAGCGGGCTCGGGGAAGAGTATCCTTAGGTTTGTTTTCCTTGATTATTGCGTCTATAGTCGAGCTTAGCCTATACTTTCGACCAGCTCCGTGATCATCCAAGATGTAGAAGGCATCTGTGGAGCTGGGTTTGCGTCGATGGCCTACTTTTATTTCGACTTCAAGGACACTGGAAAGCAGGATTCCCGTGCCTTAATCTCCTCCATTCTTACCCAACTCTCTGATCAATCCGACGTTTACTGCGACATTCTTCTTACCTTGTATTCTACCCACCGCCGGGGCTCAATACAGCCAAGTGACGACGCACTCACACAATGCCTCAAGACCATACTCGTTGCCCTCGTAGAAACCCCGGTCTACCTCATTGTAGATGCGCTTGACGAAAGTCCTAACACATCGGGGATGCCATCACCTCGCGAGCAGGTCCTGCGACTTGTTAAGGATCTCGTCGAGTTGAAACTTTCCGAACTTGCATTTGTGTGTCACTAGTCGTCTAGAGGTCGACATTCGTAATGCTCTCGAGCCACTGGCACCTCGCCGCATCTCTCTTCACGACGAAAGTGGACAGAAGACTGATATTGCGAACTACATTAGCTCAGCTGTCTACTCGGACACAATGATGCGGAGATGGAGAGCAGAGGAAAGGGACATGGTTGTTAGGACACTTTCAACCAAAGCTGATGGAATGTGAGATCATCGCTACTCCCTTATCATGCCCGCTGAAGATTTCGGCTAGGTTCCGTTGGGTTTTCTGTCAATTGGAGGCTCTCCGATACTGTCTCGCGCCCAGTCTGCGTCACACCCTTGAGGAGCTGCCCGAATCACTGGACGAGACATATGAGCGTATACTGAAAGATATAAACAAAGCGAACCAGCGGCATGCGCACCGGCTTTTACAATGTCTCACTGTGGCCGATCGTCCACTTCGGGTCGAGGAGCTGGCAGAAGTCCTTGCGGTCGACTTCAACGCGGGAGGAGTCCCGAAATTCAATGTGGCGTGGCGCTGGGAAGATCAAGAAGAAGTGGTGCTGTCTGCCTGTTCCAGTTTGGTGTCCGTAATCACCGACCATGGCTCCAGGGTGGTCCAGTTCTCCCATTTCTCTGTAAAAGAATTCCTGACATCGGACCGCCTCGCGAGTTCTGTTGGAGAAACTTCCTACTTTCACATTCCCCTCGAACCTGCGCATACGGTTTTCGCCCAGGCTTGTCTCGGCGTCTTAAACCGTGTGGGCGACCTAGCAGGCGGAGACGGTATCGAGACCATTCCTCTTGTCGAGTATGCCGCTAAGCACTGGGCCAAGCACGTCCTGTTTGAGAACGTGGAATTACGTATAAAAGACTCGTTGGATTATTTCTTTGATATGGATAAACCACATTTTTCGGCATGGGTCAAACTACACGACATAGACAAGTTCCCATGGCCAATCACCTCCGAATGGGACGAAGCCGCACTAACAACAGCAGGCTCCCTTATACTATGCTGCGCGCTGTGGCTTCCATGGTCTAGTAGGACACCTCGTAGACAAGACTCCGGAGCTCGTCAACGCTCGGGGCGGCCGCTGTGGTACTGCGTTGCACGCATCGTTGGTCGATGGACACACCAGGGTTGCCCAATTGCTGTTCGCTCATGGTGCCGACATAAATTCGCGTGGCACGTGGAAGTGGACCCCACTGCACGTTGCGTCAGCATTTGGACATCTCGACGCCGTGAAGTGGCTGCTCGACCACGAGGCAGACGCGAATCGCCAACAAGCGAACGGCTGGACTCCACTCCTTCTGGCAGCGGCCAATGGACACCTCGAGATCGCCCGGATACTTCTCGAACACAAAGCAGAGGTTAACGTGCGGAATGTCGAGGGATCTACCTCGTTGCACGAGGCATCGGAGGGAGGGTACCCAGATGTTGTGCGGTTATTGCTTGAACATGACGCGGATGTGGCTGGGTGCAACAACAGCGGAAAGACTCCAGCTGAATTAGCCCTGAGCTGTGGGTGGCATGACATTGTACAACTCCTGTCTAGGCAAATCGCATAATATACAAAGGGGATTCGACGTCATGGGGAAGAGATGCCCTCTGTAAGAATTGCTTTCTTAACCCCCGTAAGCGGCATTATGAAGCTTCCAATGCCATCAGACTTGAACACGTCACAATTATCATCCTAAGTCCCCACAGACCAAACACTTGAGTAGCTGATTGCTGGAGGTGACTCCAACAAAAGGTCGGTCGTCGGCTTTGGCCGCCTGAAGGCCAAATACCGAGCGCTAGTCAGTTGCTGAGCCGATTGAAGTTGAGGTGGCCCCGACGTTACTCAGGACCACATCCTTGACAGCGCCAACCACCGTTATTGCGCATTGAGGCAGGTTATGGTGTTCGCACAACTCGCTGGCATCGACAATGATCCTCGCAATTCTGGCGAGTTTGTGGATCACTATTTCGCACTCCTCCTTGTATTGCTTCACTGCCTGGAGACCCATTCATCAGAGTATTGTCAGAGGAAATGTGTGCAACAATCTGGTCAAAAACAATCAAAAAGTGGCATCGTAGTGGTCCCTGTGTAGTACTTACCAGCTAGGGGCTGATCGTCGGGATGAGGCCTAGGGATCCTTTGCTCCTTGCTTCTCTTGTGAGAAAACGGATTCGACGGCATGGGTATGAACGCCCCCAGAACCCACCAGTAGGGACCACCCCCACGAACCAACAGAGCGTGTAAACAGGCAGTCGATAGCCGCACGCCGGCGGCTTCCCTAGGACACTGCCTGGGTACTACCTCTGAGACGCATGTCCGCGTCGTGGTCTCGTAAGATGTTGTTGTGAGACGACGGTGTCGGTCCGCCACGGGCCGACTAGCACACACACTTTGTTGATTGAAATCGGACAGTCGTCCATACTCACTAGTACTCACTGCCAACGTCCGTGCCAACTTGAATAGCCATGCTGGGCCAGTTTATTCTAGGTGTCGCTATGGTCGCACTCTTCCACGGTGAGAACACCCACCATATTCCATGCTGCAATATGTTTATCACCCATCTTTCGTAGCCGCTTTCTCAACCTACGAACGTACGCGTCCTGGACCAAGTCCGACTCTCGTCACGTATCTCACCATGCATATGTTTGCAGACCTTTCTCATCTGAAGGCGCTCGGAAGACCCGAGACCTCTCTTCCATCCTCCGTATGCGCGCGGACTTCTTCTTCCAACTGCCGGTTGCTAACACTAACTGTTGCTGCTTCCCCTTCTCACCAGATTGTCCTAGAATCGCTCCTCGCACTATTCCTCGGAATCATCGGTGCCTGCGTCAAGGAACCCGCTCTCAAGGAGATCACGTGGGCCAGTGAGATGAAGACAAGGTGCGTAAAACACAAAGTTAGCTGCTTTGCTTTACCCGGCGGCTTATGATCTGGTTTTGCGCTGTGATTAAGGACGATCGACGACATGGACGCGCGGTTGGGGTTCGCGAATTTCGTGACAAGGGGGAGGGTGTTGGGGCAGGACGGGAATTCGGGTCCATTGGCTACCACAAAATCGTGAGGTGGTACAGCATACTTGTACCTATTAAGAGTTTCACGAGGTGCAGCCCACCCCGCCTCCGCAGTCTCAAGATCTCAAGCGCCAAATTTACCCTTCTCTACTCGCCTCAGAGCTCTTCGTCTGACCTTGTGGCATACCGAGCCCTTTCCACATCTTACGTGATTTCGTGATGTTCAGTTGTAGGGGCGAAGTTGGTTCGAACAGAACGGTTCGGTCGCCTTCACTGTATTTCTGTGAGGCCAAAGGGGGAGCATTCATGCATAATATTCATGCCTCGATCGATTAGTCGTTCTTCATGAATCATGACTATAGCGAGATCTAAAGAATGTGCATATGTGAAAATGCGCTATTAATCGACCGTAAAGTAATTCACTACTCGATTAATCAACCAGCTCGGGGATTAGTATAAGACGTATGCAACACACAACAATGGGAAACCCGCATAGAGACCTAACCAAAACACCACGTTGCCTAGGGACTTATTCCGCTTGATCGCTGGTGTACGTCCCACAGCGATCAGCGGTATTTGGATCAGCTGCAGCGTGAAGAGGTACATCCTACCATCGCCGCTGGTGAACGAATTGCACACGCACTAATGAACAATTAAACGTACCGGATCTTCTTGGTGACCACCGCCATGACAAGTTCGTGGGCCGCGGCGGACAGAAGGAAGGTGACAAACATGGCGCGAGATCGTGAAAACTGGTACGAGGTGATCGTCGACGCGTATACATGACGCAGGAGGAAGTTGTGCACGGGTTTATTCCACTTGCGCGAGAACTCATCCCAAGAAGTTGAGTTCCACTGTTGACAAATAAGATTCAATGAACGGACCAAATCAACCGAAAGAAGTCACCTACCCAATCCTCGTAAAACCCACGATCGGCGAAACTGACAAGAACATTTAGTGGGTGCGAAATGCATGGCTGCGAGTAGGGTCACGCACTATGAAAGTTCCGCGAATCCGTTGCAGATACACTCTGGCGATCGCATCAGCCATACGACCCGGGACGGTGTTAAGGACAAACTCACCGAATATAATATAAAATAATAAAAGATATGCCAGCATGAATGGCAGCGCCAGGTCTAGCAATGTCCTCGCGAAGGATTGTTCAGGACTTGGATTCGTGTATGGTAAAATGAATGTTTCCGTGGTTGTATAAAGCAAAGCGAAAGTGCCGAAGGTCGCGACGGTCTTCTCAAACACATACAGCGGACGGATTCTAAGCAACGCAATCAGCGGGGTGACAATCAATGGCTGTTGACTAGGCATACTTGTTAGTGCGTGGAAACTCTAGCTCATAAACGAGTGTCGGGATAAGCTGGTACACCGCAAAGTTCTTCAAGGTAATGTTCTCAGGCCAGCGTACGCGTTCCGGACCAGAGCTCACGAGTTCGGATTCAAGCTCCAAGTACTCTGTAGCAAGGGCAGAGATCTCCGGATCTGGGTGATCTACCAGCGCACGGGGCGTCAAGTCCTTGGGCTTGTCATCCGCTATGGACGCAGGCTCAGTGGCTTGGGTGAGACGGTTGCGGAGAACAGCTGGGTTGTGGACCTGCACATAGGAAGAGCTCACACCATCGGAAAGCTCTGGTGTAAGGATTGACGAAGTACTCGCAGTACTGCTGTCAGTTTCGCGTTCAAGGGTCTCGCGGCGCTTCGTCGCCTCGGATATAGCCTTCTCCCAGCCGCCAGCGCGGGATGTTGCGTCGCGGAGTTGAGTTAGAAGCTCGGTGGATTGCTGGGAGACTTGTTTTAAGTAGCCATTAGTCGCCATATAAGAGTGCATCTTCATTAACATGACCTGATGGGACGGACATAGATGAGCTGGGTGTGGGCAGCAAATCTGGGAATCACGCACGAATGTGTGGAGAGTCAAGAATCCGGACTGGACCCAGGGCCATTGCCTAACGACGACTTTCAATCAGACAGACTCGGAATAGTTGAATAGATGCATGCATACCGATTGAAGGTCCACTTGATAGCGGAAAAGAGTATGAACGTTTGGAGCACATGCTGAAGGACGACGCCTGTCCAATAATACTTGATCCAACCTTTGCTGACCGCTTTTGCGAACGGCACACAAATTCCCGTGCTCAAAACGAGCACGGCGTCGCTGAGAGCTAGGGTTCGCGCGTCTTTTGAAAACATGGTCGCAAATCGCAAATTGAGGGGAGCACCATGTTTCTCTATGCTCCGAACATACGTGCGAACAGTAAAGATAAAGAGCGAAATCCAAAACAGTGTAAAAAACCCCTATTTTGCGAGTGGTGTGAGGGTCAACGCGAGAGGGTACGAGAGGCGGACTGACTCGAAACTCGTTCGTACTCGAGCGCTCATTCTCTATATCAAAGTGAGATCGTCTCGGAACAAATGCGACGGCCTCCTTGAGCTTCTTGCTGTACTGCGAGCGAGACGATTTCAGGACATAGGCTGCAGAGCCATTGGTTGTGACAGCCTGGCCGGTAAGCTTCATGACAGCAGAGCCATCCGTGGCCTCGAGCGGGATCTTCAGAGTAATCTCCGCGATAGTGGCAGTCTTAGTGGCAGTGGCTTCCTGCGCAGTGGAACTAGCAGGATAAGTTTCGGATCGAGCCTATGAGGAGAAAAGAGCAGAGAAAACGACTCACGCTGAGGGCATGATGGGAGTTGGATTAGAAGAGCGAGAAGAGCGCTCTTTACAAACTAGTTGGCTACGGCTGTAGGGGCAGTGACCGGGACATCAGCGCATCAGCGCAGTGTCGCAATCAACTCAACGTGGAACTGATCCACCCGGCCCGGTACCGTTCCGAACCGGTTCCAACACCCTCGATGGACCAGGTGTGCCGACACGTCCCAGCAAGCGTGTTTAACGCAACTGACTCATCCACAGGACGCGTTTAGGAATCTCTTAGGGTCAGCGAAGTCTGCACCAGGCCAAACCCCCATCTTCCGTGGCACTTTCTTAGACAACAAGAAAAAGCAAGGCTCGTCAAAAGGGTGCGCTATGCATATTCGTCCAGATTGGCCAACGTGACACTATGTAGGAAGGTTATTCCTGCGTCCGAACCTGCCTTCAAGCCGCGTAAGGTCAAGAAGGCAGCTGAAGCCTATCGCGACCGTGCCGAGGAACGACGAGTTGGAAAGGAGGGGGACTATGCTCCGATCGAGGCTATTTTAGAAGAGTTCGAGAAGAGGAATGCAGACAACGAGGATAGGGCAGCGGTGCGCGCGTGGTTCTCTCTCTTTTGCAGAATTTAATCATTTTTGGTGTATAGGTAGACGAACAAAGGCGCTATCTTGGTGGAGACTCGGATCACTCTATTCTTGTCAAGGGACTTGACTTTGCACTCCTCGAACAAAACAAAGCTCGCCTGGCGTCTACTTCGTCCAAACAAGATGACGAAGCACTGGAAGAGGTTTTTGCACAGACAACTTCTGCACCATCTGTCTCCTCGTCCCAGAAGCGGTCACGCGCAGATATTATTAAAGAGCTAAAGGAAAAGCGTGCGAACGGGGACGTATCGGAACAGTCAAACCAAGAAACTACAACCGAAAGACAACCTGATCCATCAAGGTTCCGTCCGATTGGGTTCAAGCCGATCGGCGCATCTACAAAGGACAAAGCAAGGAAGGAACGGACTAAGGATGGGGGCGAGCCGAAGAAGAAGAAACGAAAGGTGAAGTCGTCGGCCACGGAACCGAAGGAAAATGGAACATCCACCCCTGCACCTCAGGAACAACTCACTTCCACATCTGGTCTACGCAAACCGTCTCCAGAGCCAGAGGCCGACTTTGACATCTTCGCAGAAGCCGGGGAGTATAAGGGTGTGGACCTCGAATCGGACGACAGCAATGACGAAGAGCCGGAGAAAAGCCGCCACAAATCGCCTCGCCAAGAACCACAGGCAGAAAACGCGGTCGTGCCTCCACGTAGAGGTTGGTTCGATGATGCCGCGGAACCCGCGCCAGAGAAGCAGCCCTCACCAGTCCCTGCTGAACCGCCGGCGCCGGAGCCAGTAGAAGTTGAAGCAGAGGATGAGAAGGGAGGGCGACTCGCACCGCTGAACTCGTCCGCGATGCCGTCGATTCGGGATTTCCTGGCGATGGACGAGGCGGAGAAAAATGCGGAAAAGCGTCGGGCAAGGAAGGAAAAGAAGAAGGGAAAGAGCAAAGCAATTGAGTAGTAGGATGTCGGATAGGACGGACCGAGGATGAGTTGTTTAGCGAGAAACCAAAAGCGAGGCGAGACGAGAACTTGACAAAGCACAAGAAGTGACCAAGTCTTCACAGAGGATCCGTCGTGTCTTGTCCGTTATACCCCCGGTTCGGTTGGACCACGACCACCCACGGCTCGTCGCTCGCTCGGCGGATCCTCCCTCTAATACCCATACAGTCTCTTTACCCTTTCTCTCCTTATTATGACATCTCTCGCAATCTCAATCTCGAGAGCTTCTAGTGTAACTTCCACCTCTCCACTTAGTTTTCACACCGCCAGTCCGCCCCCTTCACCTGGCCCATTCTCTTCCTCTTCCGCCTCCTCTTCCCAGGTCTCTTTCGCCAACGCTGACGAAGGTCAGTTCGCTCTCTCAACTTTCGCCGCATACACCCCGCCGACTGCTTTGTCCACCTTGTAGAAAACGTCACTATTACTGCGGGTCGTATCAGTAGTGGGAACGGGAAAGCCCACGAGTGAGTCCATCGCCAACGTGGTCTAGCACAGCATTGACAGGTCTCGCTTCAAAGAGAATTGCAATTACTCGCAATATCAACCCGCATAACGGAACTCTTCTACAACATCTCCGATATCCAAACGCGCATATTCGGTGCGTCTTGCACGCCTAGACTCACCATGTAATGTGCTAGTCTTATGTCTATGATCAGAGATTCAAGAGCTTCGACACAAATCTCAGTCTAATGGGGACCTCGCCTCTGCTACCGGCATCATTGACCAGGCCCTCATGGCCCTTGATGAACGCCTTGAATCCGTTTCTCATGGCGTGAAGGCCTTAAACGACTCGCTCCAGCCCCTTTCGCAATCAGCATCAACGCCGACCCCCGATGCTTCCAACGAGGAGCCGACCGAGATCGTGCTGCTTCTCCGAAAGCATGCCACTTTCATGTCCGAGTGGGAGAGCGTGCAGGAGGAGAGTGAGGTGTTACGCGAGGAATTGAAGGAGGACAAATGGCTGACCGTGTTCCGAACCGTCACGGAGCAAGCGGACGGCATGATGTCAAGCCTCGAAAAGGCAATCAATCGGTGTCAAGTGAGCAGAAATCATGCAATCATGTATCCCACTAACTGTCAACGTGTTTCCCCAAGGACTTTATTTGGCAATTTCAGCGATACGGTCCCGATGATTCGATATCTACTTCATCCTCCATGACATCAATGGGTTCAATGCGATCACAGAAATCGCCGCTAAACATGGAGATGTTGCAGTCCCTGCTCGACTCTTACGAGGCTAAGAAGAAGTACGCGTTGTCGCCTCTGTGTCAGCACTACATATTGACCATGTTCCTAGACATTACATGCCTGCTACCACCAAGGTTCTTTCCATAATTGACAAGGGGGTTCAGGATCGAGTGACCAAGAACGGCGAATGTCTACGGCGGCACGCAGATTCCACGCAACGATGGAAGCACCTCAAGGAGCGTATCACTCGAACAGACGCTGAAATGGAGGCCGTGCGAAGGATATTGACAGGAGAGGAAGAGATTACGCCGAGTGACAGCGGGTCTGTCGCGTCTGGAGCGACTTCAAAGTCAAAGGGTCGCAACGGATATCTCACACCACCCAGCGCCTCGAGCAGTAAGAAAAGTCTCAGCCTGAGCGCGTCGAGTGCATTGTCACGCTCCGTTTCACCATTCCGCAAGTTTGCTCGAAAGTTCACCGGCTCGGGGAAGTCTCCAGCGATTGTTGCCACCCCTATCCAACAGTCTAATTCCCGGCGCGCTCCTTCGTCAGAGCCAACAGCGACCCTTCGCCACCGATCCTCATTATTCCAACTCTCTGGTGGTCAATCCTTGACTCCAAGAACACCGGAAAGACTGGGCCATAAGCACTCCCATTCTCTCACCCCAGAGTCGTCGCCGGTATCGAGAAGGCTAGAACCGGATCCGAACGTTACGATAAAAGGCAAAAATACCCCGTCGAAGCTGCCGTGGAACTCGTCAACTAAGGTTGACGAAGAGCGCCCTCGCCGACCCTCCGTCATTGGTCCAACTCGCTCTGAGGGTTTACCACTCGCGCACATTCACGCAACGCCCTCGGGCTCTTCCCCATATGTGCGAAGTGTCTCACGGAGCTCCATGGCGTCATCGCGCCCGTGGTCCCCAATCACGTCCTCAGTTTCTACGGCTGCGTCTACCAATCCAACACACCCCCAACGTCCGCCGTCTCGTTCCCAGACGCCTAGTGCAAGTGCGACCTCTCCCCGCGCACGCGCAAAGACTCCGTCACATATCCCCGCACCATCGCGCTCTCACTTCCGCGCCCTCTCGGATATGCAATGGGACGACACGGAGCCGACGACCTCCCTCATGCAGCGCGCGCTGTCCCCTGACCCTTCACCCCCGCGCGCCATGACACCAGGCGGAACTAGACTCCCAGGACCGCGCCCTCCGAGCCGCAGCATGATTCCTGCCCCCGTGTTCCACGTCTCGTCTCCATCCCGCCCCGGGTCCACGCTTTCCGACTACCGCGACCTCGATAGAGACGGTGGAACGAGCCCGACCCAGTCAAACGCGTCCTTCCGCGCAACGGCGCTACGGGCACAGACACCCGAAGCGACGCTGCGCTCGCGTGCGCAGGCGGTGCCGTTCTACGGCAGCATCAGCGCCGGGAGCACCACCAGCAGCCCGCGAGCAGTTAAACCGTCAGCGAGCGGCGCGAAGCTCCCGCCGTCCAGCTTCCGCGACATGTCGTCATCCATGCCTGCGCCGCGCACGCCGTCCCGTCCGTCTTCGCGAATAAGCGACTTTGGAAGTGGCTCAGTGAACTCGGCGTACCTGTACAAGCCCGGCAATCCGCGGGACCCGCTCGACACGGAGGTCGCTGCGATCGTCAACTCGATCGCGCATGGCTTGCTGATCGAGCGCGTGGACCCGCCGCTGAGGGCGATCCCGCGTGACGGCGAGGAGATCCGCGCGCAGTACGCCTTTTCGAATTCGTTGGCGAGGAAGACGGTCACGTGTAGGTTGACCACCCTCAGTCGCGCGGGGGCCAAAGGCGAACCTAGCACGGCGACGAAGAAGGTGATGGTTCGCGTTGGTGGAGGTGAGTGTCCATTCCATGCACTTGGTGTCGAGCTGACGTGTTTGGAATAGGGTGGCAGGATCTGCAGTTGTACATGCTGAACCGCGCAGCAGGGATGTGAATGAAGACTCAGGATTGACTACAAACAAACTTAGCGCCAGTCTTTACTTTTCAGGGTCTTTTTTTTTTGCTTTCGTGTTATCATCGCATTCATTTCGCTCGCTTCTGATCGAAAACCCTACATGCCCATTCTTCATGTCGCAAACAAGGAACCCACTGTATCTGCTCCTCTCGTATGCAGTCCGTGATAATAACCATTCATTCGCTGTGCAACCTTAGCAGACTAAGTAGACATCTTGAGACAGGTCGTGCGCAGACCGTCGCCGCTCCACTTGGCCACCTCGATCAATAATTCGCGTTTCTTGTCAGCCGCGATCGACGATCGAAGCTCATAAAGCGTAGCTTTCGGACGGACGTAATTGTCAGAATCCGTGCCCATGATCACCGCTACCACAAACACGTACAGAGGTTGAACAGGAAAGGCTCTGCCATTGCCAACGTCGACGGTGACGTCTCCAGTGCGGCTTCCAAGACCTCGATGCCTTCCTTGAGTCTGCCCTGGCCTAGAAGCGCCACGGCGAGATTATTAACGGCCTGAGAGTGGGATCAGACCGAGCTCCTGACAGTAACAAACAAAAAAAAAAAAAAAAAAAAAAAACTCGCAGCATAGTTCGTGTCGTCCTGCGCGAAAAGTTCACGCAATATCTCAGACGCCACGTCCCATTCCCCACGCGCCGACGCCAAAAACGCCGCGTTGAGCGCCTTGGTCGACTCCGGCGCACCCGCGTCCGCAGCGACCGCCACAAAATGTTCTTCGGCCTTTTCGAGTTGCCCTGCCTGGAGGTACACGCGGCCAAGGGCGGCGCGAAGCTCGGCGCCGGGTGGCTCTGGCTGGTCCCTCGCGACGAGCGGCTCAAGCAGCGCCTCTGCCGCCGCAAAGTCCTAAACCCATAATGAGTGGTGAGGAAGGAGGAAGGAGGAAGGGGGGGGGGAACCTTAGTCTCGATGAACTGCGAGGCGGCTATGAGCCCTACGCGCGCGCCGCGCTCGACCCACATCTGGCGGTCCACGTCGAGGCGGGACGCGCGTGCGCGCCGGCGGCAGCGCCGGAGGAGCGCACCCAGCGCGTCGGTGTAGCCGTTGGCGTCGCCGGCCCAGTATTTGACGCGGGCGTGGATGACGTCGAGCTCGAAGGGGAGGACGTGGTCGAGGACGTGCGTGCGTGCGGCGGGCGGCGCGATGGACGCGAGCGCGCCGAAGAGGTTGGTCACTTCGGCGGAGACCTGGTTGAAGAGCCGGAAGCGGGCGAGGGAGGAGAGCCGGAGGGACCAGAGCTGCCGAAAGGGAGGTCAGTTTGGGAGGGGGTGCAGAACGGAAGGCGAGCATGCGTGCATTCAGGATCAGGGGCACGTCCTCTGGGTCGGCTTGCACTATGCGGTCGCGAGCCATTCGGGCGAGCGCACGCCAGCTGTTGGTCATCTGCGGAGGAGGACGGGCAGGAGATTGTTCGTTTGCCTGTTCTGATCCCACAGGCGAGGGAGGCACTCACGACGAGAGTATGGAAGTCGGTCCTCGACCATTCACCTGTGAGGTCCCGCTGTGGTCGTCTCTCAGGATTGGAAATGTATTTGGTCAGAAGCGTAGTCAAAGGGTCCGTCTTTATCATACAGACATACAACACCACGAGCAAAAAAGGAGCGATAAGTTTAATAATATACGGAAGTGCGGCGGGTGAGCCACCAGGTAAGATGGGAACTAATGCGTACGTTCGGTATGGGCAAGAACATAGTCGGCAGCACGAGTTGCGGCAGATAGACAGCAGGCGGCTCTGGTTCTGACTCGGACTCAGATACCACGGGCGGCGGTGGTGGTGCGGAGACGGGCTTGTCCTCGACGGGAGGAGGTGGCGCCGGAACATCTTCCGAGGAGAGAACGATCTCAGGAACAACAGGGGAAAGAGCGACTGACTCGGAAGGAGTGGTATCTGGTGACGACGGGGCAGGTTCCTGAGCGGGCGACTCTGGGTCAGAGGGAAGGAGGAAAGGATCAGGAACTTGTTCTTGTTCTTGTTCGCCGTACTCGGGAGGTTGGGGATCCGAAGGAGGGACATAGGGGTCTGGTACGGGCATGGTCACCTGAGGCTGCACGTCGGTCTCAGGTTTTGACTCTTCGAATGTGGATTCTGAGAAGGAATAGCGTGATGAGGAGGAGGAAGCCTTGCGGGAGACGGTGAGAGAACCGGCGGGGGATATATGTAAGTGGATGGGAACCAATTTGTCCCGCTCTAGATGGTCCAGCACGGGTGCGAGCGGACCTCGTGGTGACTCGTTCGGCCCGGATTTACGTCGACGCTGGTCGCGGTCGTGGTGGTGATGGTGGTGATGATGGGGAGACAGCATCCCCTTGACCTCCTTCAACCCCTCCTTCAACCCCTTCTTAAACTTCATCGACACCCTCCTCGCTCGCCCGGGACTCTTTGACGCTGTCGTCGTTGTGCTGGACACGTCGCTTAACGAGGCCATCTCTACTCGCTTGTCGTGGGTCTTGGGGTCCATGTCTGATTCTCAGCTCCGAAGACGCTCCCTTTATATATGGCAATGGCCGTTCTATTAGCCTTGTCACCGGCCATGCTTGGACAGCGTGCCGGGAATTGAAGTCTGAGAAGGAACCCGCGCCTGAATTATGTCACATAAATTGCTGTGCAGCGCTTCCGGCTCCCTGTGGCACGCTCTGGCCACGCACCTTTTATCGCACCGGCCGCTCGAATCACACGCACTTGAGTGACATTGACAGCATGCTTGTTCCACTACACGTGTCCTTGCTGGGGACTTCGTGTGGAGCATCGTCGTCGCCGTCTGGATTCTCTCTCTCGGAGCCACGGTGCGCTTCTCGTCTCGACCCGCGTAATAAACAAGGCGGCTCCTGTTTATATTATTAGCCAAGCGGGGCAGGCGCCGTGAACATTCGCAATTTCTGGGCGTCTGTCCTGTAGTTTGACCATATCAGGGCACTTCCCGGAAGCTGCATCCGCTCTTCGCTTTATTGGACAGACGCATGCGGGCGTAATCAGGTGCAATCGTTTATCTCCTTCATCATTTGCGTATCCCGCACATCCCCACCGGTGACAGCCGTGTCTGTTCCGTATCTTATTTTCATAATTCGCCCTCATGAACTGAACTGCACTGCACTCACTGTGCGGATAAAAGAATCCCGACAGCCGGCAAGGACCGCCCTGTCTTTCAACAACAATAGACAGCAAAAAAAACGCCCGAAATACAAGAGATGTACGGCTGAACAGACTTACGAGTCCATTTATACAACAACAAACGTCGGGATGGATCAATCAAGTGGCCGCCACGCTCGGAGCCGGGGCCACCTCTTGGAGATTCGTCGGTGTTGAGGCACCGACCGCGGGAGATTCCAAGTCTTGCATCCCCACGTCCTCATCTTGGCTCTGGCCTGACTCCGCCACGGCGGCGGCACCCAATACCGGTTCTTGCTGCGTGGCACCCGCCTCTTGAGCCTCCCTTCGCCTAGTGTCCCACACCCGTGCCAGCACTGCGCTGCGCTCAGCCGCGGCGTCCCTCACCATCGTCGCGCGGCCAGGCTTCCAGCGCGTCGCCTCGCTCGCGCTGACGAAGCCGGGGAGGATGCCCTCGAGCGCAAACAGACGGTCATAGACGGGCTTCTTCATCGGCTCGTTCACGTCGTCGCCCTGCAAGTTCCGCACGATCGGTCGCAGCAGCGGGTGCGCGAGCAATCGCGGGTAATACCGTCCGCTCACGAGCGCAAGCGACACCACGACTTCGTGGCCCTCCGGAAGGATCGGTCGGAATCGGAACCCGCGTGGTGCTGGCGGCAGAGGGACGGCGCTCATCTTCGAGGAGCGCGACAGCTGCATGTTAGGTGCGTTCGCGTCTGGTCTGGCTGTAGTCGCCGGCGCCGCCTCCTTGTTGCGCCCCCGTGGCGGAGTGCTTGCAGACGCTGCGGCGTCTTGGTTCGACGGCATATGCTTCAGGGGCGACGGAGCCGACATGAATGGTTGGCCAACGTGTATTTCGGGTGTCATTCCCGATTTTCGCAGCCGCGGTGGAGTCGACAGACCGGCCGCTGTCCATGCGTCTTGCGCGGCACTCTCGGGCTCACCGTTTTCCGTCTCAGACGTGGACACCCTCAGCTGCGGCTCTTCCCAGTCTTCATCCGCGAGTTCATATAGCATCCCACTCCCGCGACACTCCGCGTGTACCCCTGCGCCACTTGCATCTGGCACGTCGACGATGAACAGCGCCTCTAGTTGCATGAACACGCCGCGGCCTGGGGCTCCTTGCGCCTTCATAAACTCTTGGTCCGCTAGTTGTTCCGGGGTGAATGTTGCGATTGATGTCTCTGACGGCCCCGACGGCGCGAAAATCTGCGGGGTACCTTTTGGGGCGATCTGGCCTCGCGCAGCCTTGAGGCGCACGAGGTCGTCCGTCCAGATGCGCTCCGCACCCAGCCATAGTCCTTGATAGCGGGTTTGGTTGACAATACTCGCCTGAAGAGCTCTAGCCGAAGTCTCCCCAGGGTCCGAAGGGCGACCCGTAGAGCCAGACGGAACTACCATTTTGAATACCCACTCGTCCGTGGGTGTCCAACACACCTCAATGCCCGCCGCAATTTCCAAGGCAAGGGTGTATGGCGCAGTCGATTCGGCGAAACGTCGATCATCTGCGCTTGGCTCAGCGTTCGATAGCTCTGGGGGACAAGGGTTGAACGCCACGATTTCATCTGGTTTGTGTGTGATCCGCTCAATAGAGACATCCTGGAGGGCTTGGATGAGGTCGTAGGAGGGCTTGTAGCTGTGATAGGGCAGGACTTGTGTTTCGACCGCAATATAATCATGGTTGACGGCGAGCAACTTGACCTTGTACACGTTCTTTTGGCGCACGGTCCAAGGGAGAGGACGCTCGGTCATGGATTTGGGGTTTCCGGGATGTGGTGTGATCGCATACGGAATGGCCACGTTGCTTCCGGCCCCATTTGACGACCCAATTCCCCGGTCGACGTGGGCGACAGACTCTGTCCCATCTTCCATTTCAAAGTCGCCGTCCGCCGAGTGGATAGACGGCGATTTGGGGCGCGGTAGCGTCTCTGCCTTGAACGAACACTCGTCCACCAAGCCCGGCCAAAACGTGATGTTCGCTGCGGCATCGGTGCCGCGTATCGGGGGGTCGAGCGCGCACCACACAAGCTCGCCGACGCGGAACCACCGACGCATCTCCGCGCTCGTGTCTGCGTACATGGCCTGGACGTCTGCGTAGCGCTCCTGCAGCATCACCTGCGTCGGGCCCTTCTCCGGCTTCGGTTTCGGCGTGCGCCGCACGGTGGCGTATTCGCCCGGGGCGGAGCGCGGGGAACGCCGCTCGCGGTCGCGGCCCACGCGATGCACGCCGAGGCCCGGGGCGGGGCTCGAGCCTGGGGTAGTACGGTGCTTGTAGCCGAGATTCTCGGAAATGACGCGCTGGGGGACTTTGGCGCAGTATTTGCATTCGCAGTTTTTGCGGTCCAGGGTGGGATCCGTCATGAGCCATAGTGCATGGGGCACAAACTCGGGGACAGAACGAAAGCGTCTTGCATGGATGGAACCTAAAATGTTACCGAGCGTTATTGTTATGTTGCGACGATGCGAGAGAGAGCAGGCGTACCGTGAAGATACAGGTCCTGTCGTGGGGCTGATTGCTTGCCCTTGAGGTGGCAATACAGGTGATAACCCTCCGGCCAAGACCTTAGAACATAATTTTTACCAGCTAAACTGGCAATTAGAATGGTCCTCCAGGAAGGTCCACGGGAAGCGACGAAGGAAGCACGTACACGGTCTTCCCAACCGTTCTGCAACCTTCATGGCTACTTGGCATCGCCAATGAATGTTAGAGCTGTCGTCTAACTCTAGGGGCTTCATGTAGTTGACCTGGCCATCTGCGGTAACGACCTCCTTGGTGTTGTTCGGCAGTTGTTTTGCGTCACCATCGCTCTTTCCGAAGTCCAAGTATACAGGATCGGGCGGTAGTGTGTGCCCACCAGCGATTCTCGAGGACATAATTTACTGCCAAGTGGAGAGGTGACCAGCCAGAACGCGGAACAGGCTCGCTCCTCGGAGGACACGCGGTTAGAATCGACAAACAACTGGAAACAAGGCAACCAGCATATATTCTTATTTCTTCTTTTGAATCAAACCGCCGTGGCTTTATCTACTCCCTCCGTAGCTTATTCTACTACTTGGGCGTTAAACTACATGGCCACAACGACTTGACCGAGCAGATCGTCTTCCTACTAGTTAAGTTGACGTTTTGATTAAGCCAGACATCTCGCCTTCTTTCAACTTCACGTTTTGATCTTTTGTTTTCTTTTGCCTCAAGTGAATGAAAAAGTGACTGGCACATCTTGGATTGCGTTTTTCGATAACTGCATGCTTCCAATGTCCTGTAGATGCCAGCGTCTGTGGATGTGGTCCACTCTTTCGTAACTCCGAAAGACGATAAGAGTGGACCAATGTTACCCAGACAATTCTATATTTCTTTGTGATTGAATCCGAGAACTGGCAAGCTGTGCTGTCCAACGGGGGGACATTCCGCTGAACCCAAGCAAGCCCCGCCCTGAAGAGTGCCCATGACTGGCTCCCATTGTTTTTCTTTAGAGGACTGAAAACCCTCAGTGGAAACCACTGCACCATTTTGGTTCGTATCACATATACCCTTGACTCGACTTATACACTCATCATTTTTCAATGCCCCTTTCCACTGTCAATTATAGCCCTTTCCGGGATGCGAAGAAGACAGGACGTCATGCATTTACCATTGGAGAGCGCAATAATTGCTGTAGGTACAAGTACGAACATGCTAGTGGCCATCGCACTTACTAGTCCTGGGTACGAGCAGAAAATTACTACTCTTTCGCGGGGGTTATTCGATTCCCTGCGCCAGGCATTCCCTTCATACAGTACTTTACTTTACGTGGGGCATTGGTGGTAACAACTCAAAAAAGCACAAGGCACGAAGATAGGCGAGACAGCCGATCTTGCGCGATCCGTAAGGACAAGGCGACCTGAGCACCTCGGCGGCTGTGCGGCTGATGGAACAGTGGACAGGTATCGGCCTTTCACGATTATCTAGGAATTTCCACCATGTCTAGTTTAAATTTCCCATTCTTCAGGAACTCGGAAAGTATTCGGAACCTTGTGTTGTGTGCACACCCAAGGCGGATACCTTGAATCCGATTCGGAACTTCCAAAGCCATAATAGCAGCCTGACCGAACTCACACGCGACCTTTCCAGAACGAATTACAGTACGTGCTGGAAGTCATTTGCGCCAGCCGCAAACGCAGGGCACTTTGCGTCCTCACGCATCCTAGCCAACCTCACTCTTTCTATCACAGCTCGTGGCAGGGTGCAAACTAAAAATGAGACTAGGCCGTCCATTCAATCTGTCGACTACGAGTCATGCAGTCATGGCCGGCAAAATGGCCGTATTGCCTGCCGCATGGTGACGGCGGAGTCCGAGCATGCGCACTGGGCGTGCATATTCCCCACTTCCGCTGTATTGTTAGGAGTTCTACATTCCACGCCCATTCGATGGGCGGAGTCAGTTGCTCGCTGGCTGGGAACGAAGCGAATTCTACGCAGTTACACTGTTCGCGCCATCCCTGTTGGCACATGTAAAAGGCCCTTTCTCGCGGCGGTGATATCAATACATACAGCATGGATTGAAAAAGGCCTTCCGTCGGCGATATCTCGAGGCTGGTCCCAGGACTGTCTGCCACTGTGACAGTTGCAAATCACAATGTCGAATCTTGCCCGCGACGGACCGACACTACAGTAACATCTTGCACCCTCGAGCGTTTAGGTCATGATGCCCAAGTTACCACGGCCTTAGGATCTTATCCATTCCAGGTCCCTAGATTATTAGTAGGCGTTCCAGAAACAACATTATGTCAGAACTCAACGACACACATCTCAGAGGCAGTGTCCTGGGGAAACGCTATCGCCAGCCTTCTTTTGGTTTGCTGGGCTGTCCCTACTAGCTGGGCTATGAGGATGAATTTTCATCCCTTTCCATCTAACCATTACCACCACCGATTGTTCGTCGATGATGCCTTTCAAACCGTTTTCTCGCAAGCAAAGGACCCATAGTTCTCGTCCTTCAATATCTGACGACCAGCCGCCAGCTCGTAAGTATTACCTGGGAGTCACTCTGATGCAATTTGTTGATTGTTTTTGGCCAGATGGAACCACCATCGTCTCAGACTTATCATGGATCGACACGCATGACGATGTTGCTATGAACGTGATTCAAACATCCCTCGCAATTCTCAAGGAGGGAAGTTCCTTGGCAGCCAAATTTCCATTTATTGCCCCCATCGCGGGCCTCCTGCTTCAAGCACTCGCCATGCGAGATGTACGTGTTATATACCTGTCCTCTCTAACAATGTTCTGATGATTGCGTCTCCAGGAAGTGAAGCAATATAAAAAGGAGTGCAAAATAGTGATGTACAAACTCGCCAGAATCGCAAAGATCATTGTCAATGTCTGCGAAAAGTATAACCTGAGCGAAGAAGAACTGCCAGCTACTCTGCGGGATATTCTTGGTTCTCTTCAAAGGTTCGTCTCTTCGGTGACTATCGCGTTCTCTGAGCCTTACGATCTGACGAAGGACCAGAGAGCTTGATAGGATTGGATGCGTGCTGGAGAAATGCTCGAAGAGAAAGGGCTTGAAAGGGGTCCTTCTACGGAAGGATCTGCTGTCGAAGATCAAGCAATGCGATGTAGAGTTGTCTAACGTGCTTCAGGCGTTCCAGGTGTGGTGCCTTACACTTGTTCGTGTCAGTTGGGTGACATATCTCCCCGTAGACCGAACTGGGATTGGACATTCGGTTTGCATTGGTTGTGCAGAGAAGAGAGGTATGGGGCATGTCAATGAAAACCTCCAAGATTGACACATTCATTGTGGCAATAGGTTAACGCTGACTCCGGCCCAATTGGAGCAACCCCGTACGCTCTTCTCAACTGCGCTTGCGATATGCTATCATGTATCGATCTCACTTCTCGAAGGTTTATTCCTCAAAAATCAAATGCTGCACAGATATTTCGGGGCATCTTGGACGCCCTTCAGCGTGCCGAAGAGCCAATTGTCCGTCCTGGCCATTTTGGGACGTCTTCGGACTGGTCCGACGACTTAGTCAACCGAAGATTTTTTTTTTGAACCCTAATCTCCCTGTACTAGGCCGTCCGCAAACAAAGCTGAATAGAGCAAACAGTAGGAAAACGACAGTAGAGTAATGAAATTCAGTCTTGATAGCATTCTTTTATGAGCTGTGTCTCAGTAATTTGCCAAACTGGATAGCGTTGCACTCTAATTCTCGAGGTTTTTCCACCTACACCGCATCCAAGATCAGGCTGGCCACATCTCGCTAGGATCGGTGACTGAGGTGGCAGGTGGCCTCTTTCGCATGGGGTTTTTGCACCTGGGGAACGGATCTGCGGCCTTGGTGGTACCGTCCTCTGCTGCGAGGACCCCTCCCCATTCGCGTCCCCCCTCCTTGCGCACGGCGAGGCATGCGAATGGGGGGTGCGAAGGGGAGGTGCACAAACAGCGTTCGCATTCCCCCCGTCGCTGTGCGGCTGCTACCCTTGTGCGTACCGCCCCTCCCATTGGTACACCAACCCATCATGCATCATGCACAGTGATGCGTATACTGTCCTCACCCACTCACTGACTGGACCATCTTCCCATGCCCTCCTGCCACCGCCGTGCTCGTGTTGAGATTACACATGGATATATTGATCTTTGAATAATTCACTTATAATTTACAATGGGTCGCGGGTACTGTATGAGGAATCACAAACGAGCCATCTTTGCTGCCTATGGACGTGCCGTAAGGTCGACTCTCAGAGCACGAGCTCCTTTGGTTTCCTCCCAACTTTGCCGACACGGACGACAGAATGTGGGCGTAGAAGCATTCGATTGCGGACAACGTAGCTCACCATATCATGTCACGGGTAAAAGGGTTTGCTGAACCCAAGTGCACGTCCCTTTATCCCTGGCATCCTCCAGTGAGAAACATATAATATAATGTGCGTGTCCTCACTACGGAGTACGACTATAGCGACACCTATACTAATAAGCTGACCAGTGAGTTGGGCGGCCCGTGACGGACCAACACCATCATTCTATCGAGTCTCGAGCAAGGTCTCGAGTTCCTCAACCCATCCTCGAGTTTCTACTATCATAGATGTTTACCACAGCCTTAGGATCTAAACGTTGTGACCCATCCAGGTCCCTAGATTCTTATGATAGTAAAATTTCCAGAACATCGTACGAGGAAGCGGACTATTGATGTCCGTCTCAGAGGCAGTGTCCTAGGCAAAACCGCCGCCGAGCGGCTATCACTGCCGGTGTATGCGTTTGTTCGTTCGCAGGGGCCATCCTCGCTGATAGGCTATTAGGGTATTCACACCTTGCCGTCTCGCCATTCCCACCACCGATTGTTGTCGAGGATGCCGTTCAACCTGATTTTCTCAAGCAAAGGATCCGCAGGCCCCGTCCTGCATCGTCTGACGATCAGCCACCAGCTCGTAAGTATTATCTAGGAGCCACTGTGATACAATTTTTTGATTGTTTTTGGCCAGATGGCACCACCATCGTCTCGGACCTAGCTTGGCGACACGCATGATGATGTTGCTATGAACGCGATTCAAAACATCCCTCGCAGTTCTCAAGGAGGGAAGTTCTTTGGCAGCCAAATTCCCATTTATTGCCCCCATCGCGGGCCTCCTGCTTCAAGCACTCACCATGCGGGATGTATGTGTTACACAGATTTCCTCTCTGACAATGTTCTGATGATTGCGTATCCAGGAAGTGGAGCAATGTAAACAGGAGTGCAAAATAGTGATGTACAAACTCGCTAGAATCGCGAGGATCATTGTCAATGTCTGCGAAAAGTATAACCTGAGTGAGGAAGAACTGCTAGCTACTCTGCGGGATATTCTTGGTTCTCTTCAAAGGTTCGTCTCTTCGGTGACTGTCGCGCTCTCTGAGCCTCACGATCTGACGAAGAACCAGAGAGCTGGATAGGGTCTAGCGGGTACTGAAGAAGTGCTCGAAGAGAAAGGGCGTCAGAAGGATCCTTCTACGCAAGGACTTGTCGACGAAGATCAAGCAGTGCGATGTGGAGCTGTCTAACGTGCTACAAGCATTCCAGGTGCGCTTTATACTTATCGTGTCAGTTCATTCAGCGATATATCTCCCTATAGGCTAAATTGGGATTGGACATTCGGCTTGCATTGATTCCTCAAAAGTCGAACGCCGCACAGATATTTCGGGGTATTAAGAGTATCTTGGGTGCGCTTTGGCGTGCCAGGTTGAATGTCAAGGAGCCGATTATCCGTCCTGGCCAGTCTGGGACATCTTCAGACCAGCCCAACGTAATTCAACGCTCTATTCAACCAGAGATCACGCGATCGATGCTGTACTACTTGATCCCTTTTTTTTTTTGAACCCCCTATTTCCCGATTACTGTAGGTAGAGTGTAGAGGCGTGCAGGCATGCGCAGTGTGTATAAGAGACACGTACGCCAACCTTCCCATTATATCCAAACTTCGTGTCTCGTTACGCTTGGGACCACTCTCACTGATGGTTTGACCATCCTCTCATAGCTCTCTACTGCCATGTTCGTTTACAATCCCACTGGCATAGGTAAACAGCAAGTTCCAGAACGATAGACCCCTGGTGTGATTTCGGAACCGGGGCTGAGTACGCTGAGGTGTTCTTTTTGACGACTTTGGGCGGATTGTCAGAAACAAAGGCATGTCTTAAATGTATCGTGAATTAAATGTGTGCATTTTGTCGAAAGAGTTGCCTGAGAGTCGTCAATTTGATATCTGGAAGTCTTCCTCCCACCCCGCGCGAACACGAGCCACGTACAGGAAGTTATGATACAAAGGCCCTTTATTGCATTACTTCTCAACGCCGCCCCACTATATGGCGGTCGTTGTATACTAATAACTCTACTTTCACCTCTCTCCCCATCCGATTCGCTTCCCTTCGTACCCCAGCCGTCCGGTCTTGCTAAGCTACATGTATGGGCGAGCCTTGACAGGACTGCGAGGTAACGTTGGAGACGAGGAACAGAGAGAAGTAAAAGAGTGCAGCAAACGCGCGGAAGGGATCGTGGATAGTAGCAGTGAGGGGATGGTGTAGGGGAGGTGGATGATGGATGATAGGAGGGGAACGAGAGAGGCATTGTCCAAAAACTGTGCAGAGGGAGCTCCATGATCTGACCCACAAGACAGGAGAGGAGGTAGTGGCGAATGGTTCGCGAATCGAGCGGTCGCTCATGCGGCACTGTACAGGAAGAGGTTGTTCGTCGCGGCGATCTGCAGCACCACACACATCATCAGCACGACCGTAAAAAAAAAAAAGTACAATCACACGGACCGCAATAGTATTTTCTCTTGGGTGCCAGCTCGCGTGCAAGATCTTCTTGTTGAAATCTAGCGTCTCGAGCTGCATCGGGTCTTTCAACGCTGGCTTGATGCCATTCTTAGCTCCAATCTGCTTGTTACCCGGTAGAGGCCCGCCAATTTTCTTCGCCTTGAATGCGGACTTATCTGCTTGCAATACAACATCGTTTTGCGTCTCCACATCGAAGATGCGCAAGTAATTGTGGTAGGAACCGGTCAGCACATTCCTGAAAAAAAGAAACATTTAATTTTAGAGAAACAGAGATAAGGGGAGAATGGGCGCACTTGTCGTCTCCACTCCACGTGCACTCGAACTTGTCAAATATACAATCGTTCTCGTACAGATCACACAGCTTCCCGCGCAAGTGATCATGTATCTGAATAGTCTTTAACGGACGGGACTCCATATTGACGTCCCAGATCCTCAGTGATAGATAGTCCCGTGCGAGGATATACCGCCCATCACGACTGAACTTGACGTCCGAGATTGAAGAAATGATCTCAGAGAAAAACGATCGATTTGTTGGGTCCTCTTCTTCGTCGTACTCTGGGAAAGATCGTATATATTTCGATAAACGGACCAAAGGGTGCATGACGTACGTTTCGCATGCCGGTCACATAACGCAGAATTCCGCATGTCCGCAAGTTTGATATTGCTTTTTGAGCTGGAATACATGAAGACGTTGCATTGCGTCGGATGGAACTCGGCGGCGGTGATGACTTCGGTAAGTTCCTCCATGTTAGCTGGCTTGATATCCACAATGTCTAGAGATATCGAACGTAAGGAACGACAGACGATTACAGGAGGAAAAACAAAACGTACTGAAGCTCTGATCACTGATGTTTAAATTCCAGAGGTTGATACGCAAGTCGTCTGCGGAGATGTATGTCTCCTGATCGGAATTGACGGTGATCGAATGGATATGATAAGCATGTGCGTTTGAGTAAACTTTGCGCGGTACGGCGGCGATAATGTTGTCTTGATGTTGCATACGCGGTAAGCGCAAGTGCTGTCCTAACGATGGTGGTGGGATGGTTCGTTGCCCATCGCCCATGTTAGATTCCGCTACTACTCGTAACGATTTCTCGAAGACCTTCCAGAGTTTGATGGTCTTATCTGCGTGCATGTGATAAATAAATTATAGCGACTATCAAGTACCGATGTACCATTAGTCGAGAGCAGGAAGTGTGCAGAGTTCTGTCGTTTGCACCATCGAATCTTGTTGATCTTCTCCTCGATTTCGAGTGACTTGAGATAATCGAACTCTGGCTCGTGTGACTGAAACTCGGTGTAGAACTTGTATTCACAACTCTTTTTCTGAACGTCAAAGAGATGAAAGTTTCGTAAGTGATCGGACAGCGGAATCAGCGACGTCGGTAGAGCGGACACAAGAGGGAGACACACCATATCATTTCGCTCGAATAGAACTACACGACCACCCTTGTCACCCGTCGCCAGGTAATTTCCCGTAGAGTCGAACTCGACGGCAGAGATGATATCGGCTATCCGGATTTCAGTTTGTAAGCGACACTGCCTGGTAAATGACGGAGATCGCACGCCGAGTCCGGGGGTGCAGAGGCGGAGGAGACGATCTACAATGCTCAGAACAGAGGCTATTTACCTTCTGTGATGTCCTCCACATCGCCCTTGTCCCCGAAACACTGGGCAAACCGCCAGCCGCCGGAAGCGTCTGGATCCATGGGTCGACAGGGTGTATGTACAAGGAAAGAGTTCGCGAATTAGGGTCTAAGATCTGAGAACTGTTTGCTTCTTGGATTTATTGTCAGCGCGCCAACGAGACGAGCTAGGAAAGAGGGGAGAGATGATCAAAGAGAAGAAGGGTAAAGGAAATCCAAAGAGCCGCTAACCAGCGCTGACAGAGGCGACGACGCCTTGATTATGTAATATGGAGGCGTGGTGTTTCATTTGTCCCTGTTTGTGCCGTCCAGACAGCCACTCGATTGACCGAGAACAACACCGACTGTAACAGCACACTCACACTCACACTCACACCCACAACCCACAATGCCAATTGCACCTATCACTGGAAAGCTCAGGAAGAGGCTCTGGCTTGACCTCTCTTGTGCACTCGGCCTCGGGATTTCCAGCGCGTATGCTTACTGGTTAGTCTTTTTTCTTTGAAATAATAGTAAAATTATTCACCCACCTCATCGACCACAGGTATGGCATTCATTTGAAGTCCGGTTAGTGTGCAGAGAACCTCAAGTCCATCCCTCTCCTGGAAACATTTTACTCACACCCTTCTCATAGTGCAACGCCAGGAGGAGTTTTATCTCAAGCTGGAGCGTCAGAGACAGGTTGCATAAAAGCATACGCTATAATAGAAACGTGTTTTGTCTTTGTCTTGTCATTCATTGGTTCCCATTCGCCCCAACTTTGACCCCGCCATAAATGATTGCAAGCGGCCAAAGTCCGAAGCACAACAATATAAGTGAGAATGGACTATTTCAAGAGTGCACGGTAATGTATGAACAGGTACCCATAAAACGTGAATGTAAGTGCGTGAAAGGTGGACGGAATCCTATCTGAGCAGTCCCATCCGTTTCAACGTCTCGCAGTTCTCCGCTGGCTCTGCTTCTATCTGTCTTACCTTTTCCCAATCTGCCCCAATACCAAAGAAGCCCACGGCCCGCTCTTTTCTCCGTTGTTTCGAGTCCATCTCGTTTTGACAGAGCGCGTATTTCTCCTGCGTGAATGCCCGGTCTACATTCTCTTCAAACTGACGCAGAACAGGCATGGTTTGGGGTTTGTCGTTCGACTTGAGCCGAGCGATTTCAGCAGCTATAGGGTGGCGATTGAACTCGGCCTCATTTACATGATAGTTCACGCCAAGTGACTGCGTCTTCCTCTCCACGTTGAATCTCGCAGAGGGCTCAAACGAAAACCGCGGGTCCGGTACGCGCGGGGCCGTGAATAGGCTCGGGACGGCGGAGATTAAAGAGAATGCGAAGAGAATAAGGAGGGGGAGAACCTGGGCGAAGAGTGAACGTGGAGTAGCTTGTTCTTGCTGCTGTGCTTGTTGTCGCGGGCGTGTTGTATGAACGCGGGTTGTGCGGAAACCCCCAGGACCGAAACTGGCGGAAAAGACTGCACAGAGATTAGAATCCAAGTTGCCATATACTCTGGAAATTTACCTGGACCACCACCGAACGGGCTATTAGTGAACCCAGCACCCCCGCCGAAGAACATGTTAAATAGGTCTTCTGGGCTGAGCTCCCCGTCAAACGTGCCACCACCGAATGGGCTCGTCGCGAATCCTGATGTAGGCCCTGAGGACATGCCACTGAACCTTGACTCGGGATCACCTCCACTACGGTCATATATCGCCCGTTTTTGTGGGTCTGTCCCACAAAATTCATTAAGGCCGAAGTCTCTACAAACGTGATCAATACTCACCAGAAAGAATCTGAAACGCCTTGGAAACCACTAGGATCTTAGATAAATATGGCTGATAGTGGACAAATCTCGAAGAGAGAACACACTCTTGAAGGCCTCATCAGCACCTGGCGCCCCATTTTTGTCTGGATGTAACGCGAGCGCCAACTAGACGCCATATAAGTGTTGAGTATACAAACACGTACGCATGGTGCTTAAATTAAAACACACCTTGCGATATGCCTTCTTCACATCCGCCTCCTCGCAATCTTTTTTGACAGCTAGGATCTCGTAGTACTCTGTCACCTTGCATCCCCGTACCCGCTTGACAACGGCAAGATTCTCGGCCGTATACTCCCTCTTTTCCTTCGTCTCACTCGATTGTGAGGAGGCTTTAGCGGTTGGCGGTGCATGACGGTGCTTTGCACCAGATGTAGACTGGTGGGTCTCCGTTGCTGATGTGAAGGAGCTAGGTTCTGATGGGGTAGAGTCGAACGGGGAGAAAGAGGAAGACCCCGCAGAAGAAGCGGATGAGGAAGCTTCAGAGTCGATCAACTCGAGCAGCTTGGCTGCTTCGGGGGTTGAGAAAAGTGCCAGCGACTTCTGCGCAAACTTGCGTGCTGAGGCAAGATTTCCGGCTGCGCGTTGCTTCTGGGATATGTGAAGGCAGCGAAGCGCCTCATCCTTGTTGCTCTCCATCGTGGGATAGGTTCAAAATGACGGGATGTCAAAGTGATGAGGGTCGTAACTAACGAAAGGTCGGAAATGGCGAGGGACAGCGGCACTCGTCACTTGCTCTCTCTGCTCTGATCTCGGCTCGAGAAATTATGTAAGAAATAGTATTAGTCAGCGGGAGAATGCAATATACCCGAATGAGTCATTCCTTCATGGACCTTCCGAACCCATGGTCGCCGTCGAGGAGCAGGAGACGGAAGAACTCAAGAGTTTTCGTGAGTCCTGGAAAAGGGAAGTACGGGAAAAGCAAAGGTTGTACCCAATACAGCAAGATCCTGCGGTTGATCCTGCGCATCCCATTACTCCTCCCAAACAGGCACCCGCTTCCGAAGCAGGGACTCATCATCCGCGTCCACTACAGTTTCGCGACGATGCACTTGAGGTGTATGCCCGGGCCGTTAGACATGAACAAGCAGGCGAACTCGACGAGGCGTTGCGGTTGTATCGGCAGGCCTTCCGTATGAATCCTGATATCGACAGAGTCTATTACCTCGGAGAGCAAAAGGCAGCTCGAGCCCTGGAGACTTCTGCTCTCGCCGCAATATCTGTTAGCCCGGAAATAGAGACGAAGACGATGGACGCCTTTGGCCCAGGAGATGTCGTGCGTGGAGTGGCACACACCCATATGAAACTCGCGTCCTCCGCAGCTCATCATCCCGACCGACATATATCTGGCATTCTCGCGCATATCGTGGCGAACTTTCCGGAAGTGCTCTCCTTCGAGCCTGAGGACGAGAAGGCCCCCTCATTTCTCCAGCTGCTTCCAGACGAACTCGTGATCCACATTCTTAGGTACTTAGGTACCTCGGCAATCGAACGTTTCGCTTGCGTAAGCAGAAAGGCAAGAGTAATTTCTCTTGACACTGCCATTTGGAGGTTAGGCTTCTTACTTGCTTTCATTTATGTGCCATTGAACCGGCTCGTGCTGATTTGGCTTTGCACGAAGTCGAAATGGCGTTGTTGTAGACTGTGCAGTACTCATTTGAGCATATTTCCAGGTCATTCGTAGAGGCCGTATACAAGCCACCACAAATTTCGCCAAACGAAATTCTCGACGACATCGTGGACGATTATTCCTCGGATTATCGCCGCGTATACATAGAGCGGCCACGCGTGCGATTGGACGGCGTGTATATCGCGGTATGCCATTACATGTATTTGGCCGCCAAATTAGTTCCTTTCTGTACCATTCATTGTAACTCGCAGACGCCATGGACTGAGCGAGAATGCTTGGGTTAATGTCGGTATCAATTGTATCTTCCATCATCTGAGTTAGTGGGCTGACTCGACGGATGCAGATAAGTCACCTTATCACATACCATCGCTATTTGTGCGTATCTGCGAAATTTTTTCGTTGACTGGCTCTTTACATTTATCCAGGCGATTTTACCCTAACGGGCAAGTCATTTCGCTCCTCGCAAACGAGGAGCACGAGCCCCAACATGTGATCACCATTCTAAGGCCGACACTCCGTATGAAGGTGCGGACCAAGCCGACACCCGAGTTTTCTCTACCTAGTACCTTATGCCCATTTGCTTTAGGGTTTCTACATTGGCACCTGGAAATTAACCGGAGTAAAGGTGCACATATCGAACCTGATGGATCCGTCCAACCCCGATGCCCGGTACTCGTTTCAAATGACTCTAACACTGCGGTCACGTCCGCTAGGCCGCTGGAATAAGTTAGACTTTGACGAGTACGAGTCGGTAAATGTAGAGGACGGGGAAGCCACGCGCTTGGGGCTGAAAAACGAGAGGCCATTTTGGTTCTCTAAAGTCCGGTCATATAGCAGTAGGGTGGAGTAGATATTGTTGCCAGAATGGCCGCGGGTTATGTGGTATGGGCATATGTTTTTATTTTTTTTGCTCGACGCCGCGGTGCGACAAGAACTGTCAGCCAATCAGACGCGTCAAAATGGGGAATTCAGGGTAAACCCAATTGGGCAAAGTGTTGTGCGTGTGTGCAACTCGCTCGCCGACTCGTCCAACACAACTTTGTTTTACCGCGTCGTGGATGCCTAGGCAACCTGCCACGGGCATTGCCCCCCATCCCTGCAGGATATAATTTATTTCGCCTCCCTGCATGTGGATTTTTTTCTCCTTTCGTTCCGACTACATTCCTTGCCACGTTTCTGTCTTTCATCTAGCCACTTCCGCTTTCCATTCACGTATTTTTTCTTGCACATTTAATACTGCGACACTAATCACTTAGAGAACTCGACCGTGTCACTATCATGCATCCAGTCCTCCTCTTAGATGAAGTCCTTAGAATCGTCCTCGACAATATAGACAGCGACTCGAATCGCTCATCGGCTCTCAAAACCTTCTACTGTATAGCTACAGTTTGTCGGGCATGGAAGGACCCCGCCTTAGACTATCTGTGGGCATCCCTGGCTTCAATGGATCCCTTACTCGCACTCCTTCCGAATCATGTGAGCAAATTCTCGTGACACACGCTCACGGCATATTGACGATCCAGCGCGTTTTTGCAGGACGCGTCCCACAGACCTGTGCCCTCTGATGATCTCTCCCAATTCCACGCCTACGCTTCGCGGGTCCGGAACGTGGGCCAAAATTCGTGTTCTTTACCAAGGCTCAAACGCTATCCCTGCATTGTCGATACCACCTCTTCCGCAAGTGCTCTTCTCCCTTCGCTCCGTTCCGTGCGCCTGGTCCTGAAGGACGCTGCCAGTCAACAACTCCCCCTCACACTGTATCTGTCACGAAACTTGGAATACATCTCCGTTGACGTTGGCTTTCGTTCGAGCAAGGGAGCACTGGGACTACACGAAGCGCTGCGGACATATCTCGACGCCGTCGCGCGGATCGCGGGCAATTTGAGACATTTACGCTTGCGGGGCCAGCTGTCTGACCGAGTCATCAACTCTATTGCGTCCATGCGCAATCTTCGCTCGCTTTATCTATGCGGCGGCTCCCACCTAATGCCACGTACACTGGGGTCCATCGCTGGCTTCCCAAACCTAGAAGATTTGCGCGTACAGCTAGATTGTATAGATATAGTCGACCTGGCCAAGGCATTGGTTTCCGCCAGCTCTAATACCACTCTCTTCCCCTCCCTTCGAAACCTCCGAATTCGCGCCTCGCCGGCTGCCGCAGAGGCGTTCTTCTCGCACCTCCCAGCGGGCAAACTACGCACTCTGTACCTAGAGTCGGACCTCAAGCCGCGCTCCGTCGACTCCTGGACGCCCGCCCTCGCTGTCCTCGCCGAACGGACGCACTCAACCCTGGCGGACCTCTCCCTCGAAGTTCTAACCAGCTTCTGCGAGGCCTTCGACCACGCCACCTTCCCCCCCAAGCTCCACTTCACGCTCTCCACGCTCGCCCCGCTCGCGCGCCTCGTCCACCTCCGCCGCTTCATACTCGACGCGTCCGTCCCGCCCGACCTCGGCGACTCGGACCTTGCCTCCGTCGCGTGCTGGTGGCCCGAAATAGAGGAATTGTCCCTCTGGTCCCGTCCCGTCGAGGTCTTCGACTTCCCGGCGTACTTCACGATGCAGCCCCGCGCGACCCCCGCCAGCCTCGCGATCCTCGCCGCCCACTGCCCGCGTCTGCGCCTGCTCGGCCTCCCGATGGACGTCGCGGTGCTACCCCCGCCCGCCCACCCACCGCAGGCCGTGCCCTCCCACCCGACACTCGCCCGCCTGACGATCGGGTGCGTACGCGTGGGCAAGACGATCGACCCCGCTGGCGTCGCAGAATGCATCTACCGCGCATTTCCGGTTCTAGAAATGGTCGAGTTTGACTGCGGCGACGACACGTCGTGGACAGACGTCCTCGAGTGTTACTCCGCTCTTGCCACTCGCACGCTGCCAGCTTAGAGATATCTCCTTTCCACCTCTCTTCACCGCTCGACAAACTTTCATCGCTTTTACTGAACTAATATTTCCATACATAGAGTAAGACGTAGACATAGACAGACCCATAGATTTAGGAGGACATGCCAATCCGATTACTATAAAGAAGTGTAATTGCCCCACAGTGACTCGTTTACCCTTGCTTTGCGGGCTCGACCCAGCGGGTTCACGTCATGACCCATTCAGGTTGATGTAGTAGACTTAATTCTGAGGATCCTCTTACGCTGTAAACAACCTTTGAATCAAGTCGAACCATAACTACAAAATTACAGCCCCGCTCCGCTGTCACAGTCGCGCCATTGTGCTAGTGAGCCTCCATAAAAACAGAAAGACAGTAGGTGCTAGTACATGCGTGGCATACCTCAAACTACGCTACAGGGGGTTTAGTGCCGGGCTGGAATGTGTACGTCAAGCCGCATTTTCCACAGTACTGACGGTCTTGGTGGAAGGACATCTAGAGACGAAGGGTATAAGCAGATTGTTGACAACCCTAATGTATATGTACGCACGAAGACACCAGCTCCGCAAGTAGGGGTTGGGCATTCGCGACGAAGACGTTTGATCTTGCCATCGGACTCGACCTTGTAATATTTCAAGATAGCCATCTTGACCTTCTTGCGCTTATGCTTGATCTTCTTGGGAGTCTGTGCGCGTATTGTGATTTTAACAGAATATCGAACGAGATGCGCAGACGAATCATACATTGTAAGTCTTTTTCTTGCGTTTCTTCGCACCACCACGCAGACGGAGGACAAGGTGGAGGGTAGACTCCTTCTGAATGTTATAGTCACTAAGAGTCCGACCGTCCTCGAGTTGCTTTCCAGCGAAGATAAGACGTTGTTGATCAGGAGGAATTCTATGTGGACAGTCTCAATGAGAAAGTGTAAGCACGATTACGGACGCAGAGCTCACCCCTCCTTGTCCTGAATCTTGGCTTTTACATTGTCGATGGTGTCAGAGGATTCTACCTCAAGGGTGATGGTTTTCCCGGTGAGACTACAATCGTAGAGATATTAGCTTAGACGAGATTTCGCCAAGTTAAAACCCACGTTTTAACAAAGATCTGCATCTTGAACTGGAAGACTAATTAGCGAGGGTGCAATAGGGGGAGAGGGACACGCCAACCAGACGCCTCTATCTATCCAGCGACCTCGGCGGTGGAGTCTTCGATGAGGCAAGCCGGTCTTTGGATGAGAGAAGGGAAAGTGAGAATTACAGCCGACATAAGGTTATTGTCGATGGTCTGTGCGTGGAAATTAAATAAGGTTCTATCTCGGGCTACGCCGAGTCACCCGACCGTGTCTCCAGTTGCACAACGCGACGCGTTCAATTTTGACGCGTCTTCTCTTCCTACACTTTAACTAGATAACCCGCTCCTGGACATGGACAGCGACGAGGATATGCAACAAATCGACTCTGATCTCCCGTCTTTGTCGTTGTTAGACAAAGGAAAAGGCAAGGCCGTCCTTCATGACGAATCTGAGGACAAGACTGCGAGAAGGGATGACACACTCCCTTGGTATATGAGTTTCTCCTGCGATGACAACCTCGACCAACAAGGAGTGCACACAGGGTAGAGAAATACAGGCCAGTGACACTGGATGATGTTGTCTCCCACAAGGACATAACCGGCACTAGTCAGTCTTGCGATCTCCATCGTTGTTCATTTGACTTATTTCTAAATCAGTCGAAAGGTTTATTGAAAAGAATAGATTGCCTCACCTCCTTTTCTATGGCCCTCCTGGTACCGGAAAGACATCAACAATCATCGCCGTAGCCAGGCGAATATATGGTCCCACATTTCGCAAACAAATTCTGGAGGTGGGACCCTAATCTCTCCACGGGACCTGATTTGAACCCTAACCTTCGTTAGCTGAATGCCTCTGACGACAGAGGCATTGATGTTGTCCGTGAGCAGATAAAGCAATTCGCGGAGACGCGCACCCTTTTCGCCAAAGGGTTCAAACTCATCATACTGGACGAGGCGGACATGATGACTACCGCTGCCCAAGCCGCACTTCGTCGCGTCATCGAACAGTACACGAAGAATGTTCGTTTTTGCATCATCTGCAACTACGTCAACAAGATTACACCAGCCATTCAAAGTCGCTGTACGCGTTTCCGATTTTCCCCATTACCCATTGCAGAAGTGCAAAAGCGGTTAAATCATGTCGTGGAGGCCGAAAGGTGCATATCCTTAACTGTATACTTTCTTACTCGTTGACCCCTCGACGCAGTGTCAATCTCACTGATGATGGGAAAGCGGCTCTGCTCAAGCTGTCCAAGGGAGACATGCGCCGTGCTCTGAACGTACTACAAGCATGTCACGCGGCCTACGAGCGCATAGGAGAGACTGAGATCTATACCTGTACCGGCAGCCCACATCCGTCAGATATCGAGGCGATTATCAATTCGATGTTGTCCGAAGAGTTCACCGCCTCTCATCAGAGTGAGCACTCTCATTTCACGTTAGAATCACGACGCTTGACTCAACGGTGCAGAGATCAACGCGCTTAAGATCGATAGAGGCCTGGCTCTACAAGACTTACTTTCAGGAGCATATGAATACGTAGATACCATCGAATTTCCTCCAACTGCGCGAGTCTATCTCCTGGATCAACTCGCAACAACTGAGTCAGCTGTGTTCTGCCGGTGCACATTGTTACACATTGCTCACTAAATGTCAGATATCGGCTGTCTGCTGGAGCAGATGAAAAGATCCAACTGACTGCGCTCTTGGGAGCGTTCAAAAATGCAGTCGAGTTGACAGCAAAAGCAAAGTCAATGGAGAAACGTATCGACCACATTTGAGCACCGAGGTGTATCTATGAGAGGTGCGGACTTGACTAGGTCTTCTGTCTAATAGTAAACAAGAAGCGTCGGTACTAGTACTATACCGTCAGCTAGAGACATCCTATTACACAGAATTGGTTCAAGCCAGTTGGGGTCGGACTGCTCTAACAGCCCGAGAGAACAATATATCCATAACTCCAAATACAGATAGATATCTGATTTGAGCCGTGCTGGGACGCATGCAACGACGAAGGAAGGCCACCCTCGTGGGCATAGCAAGTAGACGCAGAGGCCGCACTTGTTCGGGTTCCTCGAACCTTTTCGAAAAAGGCGTGCAGTATTCACCAGGGTTCGACAGGCTCGAATGGATCAAAGTGGCAGCCACTTCGTGACTCCCAAGTACTCCCTATAATGTCCCCTGCTGCGTCAAAAATGGTGATTGTTACAGGTAAACGATCTCTCAGTCCTTTTTTTTGGAAGACACATGGCACCAGATCCCATTAGATATCGTCTGTTGATGCCATCCAGATTGTGCACGGAACGAAATCAAAGTAAAGGATGCTTACTACTCTTCGTTCGGGCCCATGGATCCGGTCGTCTCAATGCACTTGTCCTTGGCACCACTTGTGCATTGAACAGCACACAATCTCCGTGAACACCTTTGTTGGGTTCAGCAGGTCGTCGAACAGAACATATTGTGTCGACAGGGCACGGGGTGATATGGTTAATCCAGCCTCATCAGACGATTAGATGTTGTACATCTTATGATTCTTATTCAGGCCACAATAACTTGAGGCCCCAGGTTTACATGATCCTCAGCCGAATCTTCCATCATAGTATATGTGATCGTCTAACAGGTATATTTACAACCATCTCCTTACACTGGAAATTGCGGGCAAGGGCAGTTGGCCCACAGGTTACTGGCCCAGTGGTGTTTCAATATGGCGCGTGGCTATTCGAAGGACGGGCGATCAGCGAGCGCAAGTGAGCGCTGATCCATTGGCGACTTTGGACATCAACCAGAACTTTGGCCCGTCCATCGGAAACTAGAAATGAAGTGCAGTGTTGTATGTGATCGTATGATCTTTGGCAGAAGATCCGTCCCCAAAATGGCTTGGCCGGGATGATGTATCTGCTCCTTAGCATTCGACGTGATACGCCAAAGAGTATCTAAGGCCTTAGTGCCCCCAAAAGTCGGTGCGACATTAAGTTCCTACAACAATTGTCAACTAAGCGCATTTAATTTAATATCGGTGTGCACTGTACCTCTCGCCTCATCGCGATCAACGCGACGCGAGTGTCTAATGACAACTCGGCCTAGAGGGATATATGTAACGCGATTGACACAACAAAAGCAAAGCACTAACATGGAAAGCTTGAAGCACGGTAGATAACTCTACATCGCATTGCTTGATCTTCGTCAATAGATCCTTGCGTAGAATGAACCCTTTGACACCTTTTCTTGGGGCACTTCTTCAACACGCGCTCGATCCTATCCAGCTCTCTGCTCCTTCGTCGGACCGTGAGGGTCAGGGAGCTTGATAGTCACCGAAAAGATAACCCTTTGAAGAGAACACAGAATAGCCCGCGGACTAGCTGGCAGGTCTTCCTCGCTCAGGTTATGATTTTTGCACAACTCGTCGACGTCGACAATGATCTTCGCGATTCTGGCGAGTTTATACATCACTATTTTGCACTCCTCTTTATATTGCTTGACTTCTTCCTGGAAACGCACTCATTAGAACATTGTCAGAGTAAGACATGCATCCCGCATGGTAAGTGCTTGAAGTAGGAGACCCGCGATGGGGGAGATATATGGGAGCTTGGCTGCCAAAGAACTTAAGAACGGCGAGTGATGTTTGAATCGTGTTCACCGCAACATGATCGTGCGTGTCGATATGAGACGACAGGTAGACATCCCTATGGCGGTCCGTTACGGGCCGCATCTTGGTGGACTCGAGCTCGAGGCTGACCTGACGCGGTGTGCGTGATCCATGGCGTTCCCAATACCCTCCCACTTACCACGTAATGCGGCACCTCAGGACGCCTCATCACAGATCCTCTCAAAAATATCCTCTGCGAGTACCAAATCACTAAATGCAGAGGTTGCAGCGTCCTGGGTCGCGGAGCTGGACCAGGCCATCCTCGAGTCCAAGGGGCGTTCCACATTCGAATTCTGCAAGCCATGCACTGACTGTCCCACAGGCCAAAATACTCGAGCGAATAAATGCCGACCTTCCGCTTTTCGAGCAACAGTTTGCGTCTTCGGAGGCAGTGCAAGGGCGTTTTGCCACGCTTAGAGCAAATGTAGATGAGCTCAACGATGTTGTGTCGCATTCTGAGGTAATGAAGGCTCTATTCTCGCCACGCTACAACGTCTAACCACTTCGCGAAGCTGGGTATTATACCCACTGTGGTCCATGCCCTGTCAACACATGCCGCGTTAGCCCAACGGACTAAGGACACTGAGACCACACTTGACGCGATGGAGCGCCTTCTGCGCTGTCGAGAAGAATTTGACCACCTTGTTAGTCTTGCTAACGGAGGAAAGCTCCCTGAGGCGGTGCGGGCCTCAACACGTTTACAAAATCTACTCGATACTGCGCCACCTGCCTTGAAAGAGGCGGAAGTGTTGTCCAGCTTGAAGGTACGTCCGAGTCGATGCATGTCCAGCGTGGGTGATTGAGGCTTTCTTTCTAGACTGCCTTCAGGGCTGCGAGAGACCGCATAGAAGAGCAACTGACTGACGCATACTCAAGGAGTGTGGTGCTTTCCCCCCGTGAACTCACCATTCGGCCTACGGTACAAGGTAGGTATATCACGACATGTGCCACCGAAGGTGCCTTACCTTTTTTCAGTGCGCGACTCGGACACCGTACTGGACCTGACGGCCATACTTTCCTCCTGTTCCACGACGTCCCTCTCGGAGCACCTCGCCGTGCTTCGCCGCGACATTGATGCATACTACATTCGTCACCTTCTCACTCAACCCGTTTCTCTCACCCACTCATTCGCGAAGGATGTCTCTGGCGTATTGTCACATAAGCTCAATCTCCTTTCTTCTCAATCTACCCCTGAAGATTTGTCAACGCGATTGGAAAACTTAATGTCTCTCCTGGACTTCCTTGATACCCATTTGTTCGCCGTTTTGCCTTCCCCGCATGCGACAAATTTCAAGAAAACATTGTGCAAGCCGGTCACCTCTGCTTTACTCCAGCAGTTTCTAATGACACTCCTACCATCCTCTCTTTCCACGATGCCACAGTATCTTCGCCTTCTGAAACAGGCAGAGACTCTAGAAGAAAAGTATACAATTGGTATGCTTGGCCAGGACCCGCGCAATCGCGAGGTGAAGTCTTGGACCGATTCCGTGTCCTCACATTATGAGCGGAAACGAAGGGCACAAATATTGGAGGGTGCGAGGCAGATGATTCTACGGGAAGGTGACCATGCGCAGATCCGCGTTGAAGTCGATTTACCGAGCGTCCCACCACCACCTAGTTTTGCCCAAGCCACGCAAGGCCCCGGGTCGAGCTCGGAGGGATCTTGGGACGTTAGTGACGACGCATGGGGTTTAGAAGGGGAAGAAAGTGGGGACACCGACAATTTAGGTTCCACAGCAGAAGAAGAGGATGCGTGGGGCTTCGACGACGCGCCTGCCGAGCGTAATACGGCAGAACTGGAGGTTCCATCAGGACCACCTCCTTCGAAAGGCACGACCGCCGTACCAGAATCAATACCTCCTACAGACGACTCTGCTTGGGGCTGGGATGACAACGACGACAACGTGGATGAACCCGCCTCACCCCGAGCATCTTCCTCAGGCAATAGTGCCGACTTGGACGATGACCCTTGGGGAGAGTCTCCTAGATCCTCTCCGGAACGACGCGCGTTTGTTCCCGCGCACAAGCCTGCCAGTCGCCTCGAAAAACTAGCCAACAAGGCAAAGGCAAAAGCTACATTGCCACAAAGCACGGGCTCGCCGATGGTCACCGCTCGACATCCACCGCCTGCATTGGCTAAGTCAAACGAACCCGCCGTGATAGGTGGGGCCACGTCCAAGGGCAAGGAACCTCTTAGATCGGTCCATCGAATAGAGGTCTACACTGTCTCGAAACGGACGCAGGAACTCGCAGACATGGTTGACACTATTCTGCAAGAAGGCGCGGAATTCGCATCTACAACAGTTTTTGGTCTCAGTGCATCCACGACACAATCACAAGGGTCCATGATATTGCAGACGGGATCCGCAGTGTTTGACCTATTTCGGGCACTCTATACCGCCAAGTTTGACCAGCAACCTTCCGAGTTCAAAACCATGGTATTTGCAAATGACTGTGTATACGCACATGGAAGGGTTCTACGCGCTGCGGAACAGTGCCCCAATAGCGTCAAAGGTGGACTTCTTGAGACGGCAGGCTCTTTAGATTTATTGGGAAGGAAATGGTTTAAACGGAGTGTTGTGAGTACTGTCACTTCGATATTTTCGATCACATTTTATGCTCAGTTGGTCACCTTCAGGAAGTACAACAGGACTTGGTGGCAAGTTATCTGAAAAGAGCCGAGGGTTTCGTTGGTACGGCGGACCAGGAGCGTTTCGATGAATGCGAGGAGGCGGTGATGAGCATTCTTTCACAAGTGCGCAAGGTAGCGAAACATTGGGCGGTGAGTAACCTAGTTTACCGGTTGCCATTATTCTTTCCAACCCGATTGATTTAGGGGGTACTGGGTAAAACGAAGTATTTTGACGCGCTCGGGTCCCTCGTGAACTTTTCTCTTATGCGTATTTTGGGCGACATACTTGCACTCCCAGACATCACCGAAGTTGAATCTCATCGTCTCAGCGAGCTCTGTCGAATATTGCACGCCCTCGAAGGGTTGTTCATTGACGATCCGGAACAAGTGCGTACCTCGATGTCTGTTTTTTTTTACACTGTACTCACTAAAATGCAGCCTTCGTTCGTCGTCGCATGTGTCCCCGCATGGCTCAAGTTTTCGTATCTATCCGAACTTTTGGTACGTTGTTCTTGGAGAGTACAGACCTGCTTGAACCGATTCTTGTGTAGGAAGCCTCGATGACCGACATTAGCTACCTCTTCGACGAAGGTGCTCTCATTGACTACGAGACAGAAGAACTAGTCAAGCTCGTTCGCGCCCTTTTTGCGGATAAACCTCAACGCGCAAATCTGGTCAATAAGTTGGTCGCCGGTCATACTCATTCCCCGTAATATCCCGATTGTGCTCGGCGTTGCGAGTGTACCGATTTACCCGCCACACATTCACCTGACCCATCATTGTTCGCGAGAGTACTCCTGCGATAACCTCTCGAAGTCATAGGGAGAGACGACACCCACGACATATGAGAGATGGGTGTGCTTCAGAAGTTGGCGGAGGATTATGGACTAGAGTAACTTTTAGCTTAACTTAAACGCGAGTCGTAATGAGACACTCGGTATTTGTCATTGGCGCCCATATGACAACAATGGCAAACAAAATCTGATCTCTTTTCCCTCACTCATTGGAGCGCCCAACCAGACCAGTACTGAGCAAGTGCATAAATGTCCTCATTAGAGGTATATAGCCGTTCCAAATTATCGATAATGTGGTACGGGCTGATCGTCTTGGCTCAATAGGAGTTTGAGAACGCCCTCAAAGATGTGGTGTCGTCAAAGCGAGTGTCAGTTTCCAAGATGAACAGGTTGAGCGACGTTGCGAAAAGGTGCTTTGAGGTGTGTACTGATATACTCTATGGCTCGTCCCCTTGGCCCTTTCTGCAACTCTGTTCTCATGACTGCCTACTCTGCCATCGCCGGATGCATGCTGACTTCTCTTCCTCCCACTTTCCCACTTTCAGAATGACGCGCAGATGGTATCCACGTTGTACCGTACCCATAAAGCATTGCAACCTCAGTATAAGGTGCCTAGTCTGTACGCATTCGACGCATTGGCACGTGCAGCCCGCAGCCACGCCACCAAGCACGGGTTCGCTGGTGACTCTCAGCCTGGCAATAGTGCGACCTTCCTGCTTAAACTGGAAGCCATCTTGGAGGGCTTATTTCGGGACATGATGGGCTCTGGTGTATCGGAAGGCAAGGTCAGTAAAACATATACAGTTACTCTCCTTATCACACTTGGGAGAGTCTCTTGTGTTAGTTGTCATCCATTCTACGGGACTTCGGGTAGGTCTGTCAAGGCAAGTACGGCAGGTGCATTGCGCCGTCGAGCGCGTGCATGCCTGCCCTTGAATGGCATCTTTCGAATCTGAGCTTCCTAAATCCCGGGTTGCACACTTCGTAGCTCGTTATAATGAACGCGTCACAAGATCCGCGTTGACGATATGATGTTACGCATGGGTCCATAGTTTTCGTTTCTTTTCTAACGCCTAGGTGAATGGACGAGGGTTCTGACTACTCGCTGTGGTACTACAATTTCAGGAAAAGGCGAAGAAGATTCTCGATATCTGGACCAAATCGGCTACTTTCCCACCCGCTGTGTTGACGAGATTGGAGAACGTGCTGAAGGGTGATGACGCTCCAGGTGCTTATCTTGTCTCGATTTCATGTTCGCTAAGTATTTCCCCTTTGTGCAATCCCAACTATGCGCTTTTGGAAAGTGAGAGAAATGGCGAATGTCTGATTTGTTTCGTGCTAGTTCCCGCACCAGTATTGGACGCCGTAATCGAGCCCGTGATGCACTCGGCGCCTTCACAGGCGGCTCTGAATCCGCCTGAGACACCCACAAATTCAACCAGCCAGGCTGCCTCTGTGCACGCGGCATTACTTGCCCTCCTCTCCCAAGCCAGGAATGTCCCAATATCGGCGTGAGTCATCGGTAGATTGGCTAGATATACTCCCGCTAACAAAGATTCAAGCCAAACAACGACAAACAACACCCAACCCACCCAAGTGCAGCTACCTCAGCTGGACGCCAATCAATTAAAATTATTTCAGCAATTAGCCCAAACAGTCAATCCTCCTGAGATAACGACACCCCCAATTCAGACATCACTTTCACCACCACCGGCGCCTACATTCGCTTCTCCCGACATTACCGCAGGCCCATCCAATCAACCTACGTACTGGAATCACTCACAAGGCCTGCAGGATAAGTCGTGGGATGTTGGCCAGGTTGGCCGTAACTATCCAATATCCTCCGTCGAGGAGAGTGACTATCACAGTTCTAGAGGCAGATTTAGAGGAGGTTTCCGGTCTCGTGGCCGCGGGCGGTTCGGTGATCGCGATCGCGAAGGCTTCCGGGACCGATTATATGACCGGGCTCGCAGCCCCGGCACTGCGCACGGGCGAAGGAGTCGGTCGAGAAGTCCTCCTCGGAGTAGATACGGGGGCGGCCGGAAAGATGTAAAGCCGTACAGTCCTCCACATAGGCCGTCCAATACGGACGATGTCCAAGCTTCATCTTCACATCCCGGTGTGGATGAGTTCGGGCGCGAAATCAGGCCGTCGTCCGACGACGACAGGAGTATGACACCTGATGACCTCAAGCAAGGCCCGCCGCAATCGCCGCCGGCCACATCATCCGTCGGGCTCACCTCGGCCCCCACGTCAGTGCCAGGCAACCGCGAATCTCCGGTGGCCCCTCCTTCACAGGTTGCGCTCGCGACAGGCGGTAGATCTGACGAACAGCACCACCACCACCAAGACGCAAATGAAGCAAACCTGCAGTCCTTCGACTATTCGGCCTTCGATCCGACTTCGCCCACTTCGTGGGAATCTCTAGGCAAAGCTTGGGCCGCTACGAATGGGCGTTCGCCGACGCAGGAGGAACTGATGATGTTCGTCATGGAGTTCACGATTGGCATGGCGAGCCAGGCACCCCCCAGCGTACCACCAGTCCAAGCGAGTCCACAGGCGGGATACGGGTGGATGGGCGAGCCTCGTGGCGGGCCCCCGCGGGGCAGGGGGGCATTTAGAGGACGGGGCGGCCGCGGGGGGTTCGCACATAATGCCGGAGGGGGTCAGAAACGGTGGGACATCGGGGGCGATGCGTACGCGGAGAACGAAACCGACGCGATCGTCCTAGGGGAGCACACCAACAACCAAAATGGCTCCGACTGGGCAGAGGGTAGCCACGAGCAGGCGCAGGCGAGTCCGGATGGCGATGATGATGAGGACGGTGGACAGATGGAGAGCGGCGGGAGTACTGCGGGCGGTCGGATGCAGAAGGTAGGGGATAACTGGGTGTTTGTCAGAGATGATGGTTCTTCGTAGTCAGGCGCGGAGGCTTTTATGAATCTGCTACAGTACAGTAGTCCGTTACCGCGGGCGAGACCGCGCGGGGATTCGAATGGGCACGCTCAATCCGGGGTGATGATACGTGGCTTTCGATGAGTCTCGGCACGAACCACCCGAATCTGAATTACCGTGACGATATATGTGTACGAACTTTTATCGTTTTAACCACAGAGCATTGGTGATACGGAAAATAGTCAAAGAGAACGGCCCTGGTGCGTGAGTAGACGTGACCGATAACAGTCGTGCGAGTCGACGGGATTAGACGTCAAGAACTGCGCTCCATGAGATTCATTGACCTCATAACCACCAGAGCGAGACAGTATTGGTGGGTTCTAACCCACTATGTTTAATCGGGAATAGTGGGACGGACAGCCTGAAAATTGTGACACAAGAACGAACTTATGGATTTGAAACGGAAGTCGTCAGGTACCGTAATGCGCAGTCCTGCAAGGACCCGGTTTGCGAAACGGAACCAAGTTCGAGTCGGTCGTTTGGAATACTGCCATTATTTCGGCGGCTTCTGCATGCGAATCAAAATACACATTCGAGTATAGATGTTTCTGGCATAGTAATATGGGCAAGAATATGGGACACAAAAAGGTAGGGCGTTTCGATTGGATGTGGGCACAACACGCTCTAGATAAGATCCAGCTTCATACCGTATCGAAGTCTGCTCCGCCAGGGACGAGCCTATAGTCATCATCTGTTGATCTATGGGTTACGCTGTGAGTTACCAGCCTCGGGCATCCGATAGTGTCTGGTGAGAAACTGGTTGCAGAGAAGGGGTTGGGCCAGTATAAAAGGTAACCAATTGTTCCCGAGAGAATGCCAATAACACTCCCAACAATCGCGTCTTCCTTATGGTGGCGCTTCGGTAACAATCAGCCTTTGCGAAGTAAAGCAAGCGGGGAAGTGACATACATAATCCTCCACACGGGTGATAGCAACCCAGGTGGAGAAAACCAGCGGCATTAGAACAAGGACTAAGCGAGCAAGTCGGCTATTAAGTAAGGTGCCGGGAAATGGTGAGACATTGAAACACAGAGCTGCCGTTTTGCCTGCCAAGAATAAGGCGGTAAAGGTCATCCCGACGAAGGCAGTGGACGAATGGCCAGAGGGAAATGACTTGCGACCATCGACGATGTCGTCGATTTTCCTGTATCAAGTGAGCGACGATTTTGTAGAAGTAAATATAGTACAAACCCGGTGCAAATGTGCTGTGAGGCGTCCCATTGGCATCGCGCTAGAAAGTCAGGGCGAAGTCGACCTGGGAAGCAATGTCCGGTGAGCAACTAGCACCAGTTATCGAATATCCTCGGACTTACCGACGCGGTTTTTCAGGGCTTCCGTAGTCAAGAGGCTCAAGGCTCTATATGCGATCAGCCCACTGAGACCAATAAATCTAGTTGTGGGACTAACTTCCCAGCGCATGCTGCAAGCAAACCATGATGAATTTCGTGCACTGAGCTCCTGTAACCGCCGATGAAGACAGACAGTGCAACAGGCACCATTGAAGTAACGAAGTTGTTGGTATCTGATGAAATTCTTGTAATTTGGTTCGCATAAGTGTTCTGAATCAGGCTTGACACAATAAGATAGTTACTGCTGAGAAGTGTGAGGGTGCTGAATCAGGGGGTCATTGGGAGAGAAGTCCCTCTCGAAGACCGGTCGGGTATCAATAAGCCAAGAAAGCATAAATAGTCCTGTTACGACAACCCTGCGAAAGATTGCTTTGTTAGAAGACCTTTGGGCAGGAATCAAGTTGGGCCTTACCAATCGACGACATAAGAGCTGTCGAACCAAGGGAAGGAATCCCCATAAAGTTGATTTATCTTGTGCTTCACTCTGAGGAGAAAATCGGCCATACCGTACCGTGACAGAGATGGGCTGATTCCCGGAGTTCAAGGTTAGGGTTGTGACCATTGAGTCATGTTATTGTGACAGACGCGGTCGTGACGAACTATCTGTCATCATGCGCTCCGTCTGCGTCGCGTGATATTGACTCATCTGACCTGCGACGCTTAAAATATCGACCCACTCTCTCTCACACTCATACCCGTCACCACCACCTTCACCTCCCATCATGTCGTCTGTCAAAGATAAAATGAAACAAAAGAAACTCTCTTCCTTCTTCAGCAAGCAAAGATCCGACCCTGCTGATGAAGAAACGGAGGGGGCCTCTACAGAAGAGACCACTCATGACATGGCCGTAGACATCGATGAGGAGGAGGAAGAGGAAGAGGAAGGAGGGATAACCGGGAAGAAGGAAAAGTACATCTCGCCAGAAGACTCGTCCTTGCCACCCATTTCTCGTCTACCTGAAATATTTCTCGATATCGTCTCCCGCCTGCCCGACGTGAAAACGTTAGCCGAACACATTCAAGGGCGAAAATTGCGCGTTGCGACGATGTGCTCCGGAACAGAATCCCCTCTTCTCGCCCTAAATCTCATCAGCCGCGCGATGACTGAGAAGTTTGGTACTACCATCGAAGTGGAGCATGTGTTCTCCTGCGAGATCGTACCATTCAAACAGGCTTACATTGAGCGAAACTTTCAACCGCCGCTCCTTTTCAGAGATGTGTGTGAGCTCGGTGACCATTACGCGTGCGTTGCGCGGGTTTTCTCTTTTTTGTTGATTGAGCCTTCTCACGGTGATACAGTTACACCGCCTACGGTGCCAAAGCGTATGTCCCGGGTAATGTCGACATCCTCATCGCTGGTACATCTTGTGTCGACTACTCCAATCTCAACAATGAGAAAAAGGACATCGATCAAGGAGGAGAATCCGGTCGGACATTCCACGGTATGCTGGACTGGGTCAAGAAACATCGTCCTCCAGTTGTGATCTTGGAGAACGTCTGCAGCGCACCTTGGCAAGCCGTTGTCAAGAAATTTGAGGACGCCAAGTACAGCGCGAAGTCACTCCGTCTAGATACGAAGGCGTATTATGTGCCTCACACACGGACGCGTGGCTACATGATGGCGGTCAACGCACAATCATCCAGCATTCCAACCAAGTGGGCGGCCCGCATGGCTTCTATGAAACGCGATGCGTCTTGTACTCTGGACGCATTTTTGCTGCCTTCCGACGATCCTCGTATCCACCAAGCTAGGGAGAAACTCGTTCAAGAGAGTTATAACTCCCTGGACCGTAGAACGGGTCGGACTGACTGGGGTCGATGCGAGTCTCGTCACCAACGCACTCGCTTGGAGGAGACCCTCGGTTCTAAACGGCCGCTGACGAACTGGGACGAAGGTATGGATTCGTAACTTTTTGATATTATAACTACCTTACATTTTGCAAGGCGGCGCCGTCAAGATGCTTGATTATGGCTGGGCGGATTGGGTCTCCGGACAAGTCGAACGTGTTTGGGATCTCATGGATATCTCATTACTCCGATCAGCTGTGTTAGGCGTTGACCCGGCGTATAAAAGGTATTTTGGTGCATTCTCTTGATGTAGCCTCTGACGCGTTAGTTTTTTTTCTTTTTTAGCCAAGTGTGGAACTTATCTCAGAATGTGGATCGCTCGATTGGGTCGAATCGTGTTGGCATTTCACCATGCCTTACGCCTTCTATGATTCCCTATATTACTAACCGCGGAGGCCCTATGGTCGGGCTAGAGGCTCTCCACTTACAAGGTCTTCCCATCGACGAGTTGTTGTTGACTCGGGAAACTGAGGACCAACTCGCTGATTTGGCTGGAAATGCTATGTCCACGACGGTTGTCGGAACCACCATCCTTGTTGCTCTGGTTCTTTCGATGAAATACATGACACCGGGAAATGACAAAAGGACGTACGAGGAGAAACATGGCACACGCATCGTTGATGAGGACGAAGACGTCATGGAAGTCGAAGTGCCCTCCGACTCCGTACACGATCATATCTTCGGTGAAGACCAACTCTCGGAGAGATCTTTTGACCTTTCTAAGACTACGGGGCCGCCCCTTCCTGCCCTTCTGGAGGACGCCATGAAGAGCGTGCGCTTTTGCACGTGCGAAGGCCGGAAGGACATGACTGACCGCGAGGTACGCCGCTGTGATGATTGTGGCTTTACAGCCTGCATCAAATGCGGCGGTCGTCCCGAGCACAATTCACGAACAATCGACGTCAAATCCCACCCAAGGCTCGCTCCGTCTGTCTTCGAGCGCAGCCTCAAGTCTGCCCTCCCTATGTGTCTTGGCATGTCGGGTATAACGGAGCAACTGTTGGACTCTCTAAAGCAGCAAACCGGCGCCTCGATACCGTCAAAGCGTTGGGAAATCTGGCGCAACTCTGTTCTCGAAGCTGTTGGACAGGAACTGCGTTTCGTTGAGCTCAAGCGTCAAGAGTTGTGGTACGTCACCTACGAGTCTACCAAAGCACTCGCGGAACTCTGTCTTCACCCCAAACGCCCCGAGTGGCTTTTCTATGCCAAACCGTCTCCGACTGAGCCAGCCAACGCCGAGATTCGCAAACTGTTGATGAATCCTGTCGCTCGTCTCGCTTGTGACGGGTCGCTCCTGAGTGGGAGGTGGGAGGTGGGGCTACCCCAACCGACTTCGGTGGAAATCTCTATCAAGGGTGTCGGAGAACGGGTACCTTCATGGGAGTCAAAGCTCGGCCTGCTAGATCCTAAGTTCCTTAATAGCACGGTCTTCTCTCAGCTTGAGGTATCGATTCCCCAGGACGACGTCGATCACTTTGACCGTGTCATTTCCGGAACCTACGAACTTCTGGACAAGTGCGGCACCGCGAATAGTGCGCTTCACAAGAAAATACCAACCAAGGGGGACAAGGCTCTTCCCTCTCTGTATCTACTCCTTGACCCGACTCGTTCTGGGAAGCCGAGCGACGACGCGTTCGTCTTCTCCACCAGCATTCGCCGCCTTGAGTATCAAGAGACACGTCCCATTTTCGCTCGTTTACACCATTCATGGCGACAATCGGGCAAGGATGGCCCTCAACGTGTCTCGTGTACGATACCGCAGAAGTACGTTTTCGCAGATGGTGTCGAGCTCAAGGTGTGTTTTCTTCTGCTTCTGCCAACCTCCGCACTCAATCCCTGCTTGCTCCCTACAGCCTTCGCAAGCCCAGGGCGCACACTACTCTGTTCCTCGGGACAACCTCTGCATCCCAGTTAGTAAGGACGCCTGCAAGTCGGCAAATGCCTTGCTGGTCGCGCGTGTTCCCCTCCACTCGCAAGCTGGCCCAGAGTGGCCTCGGGGCCCATGGAAGGAGGTTGAGCAGATCCACGAGCGTGCCACTTTCCGTGCCCTGTCGTGGCTGTTGGAGCGTATCAAGGTCGTGGACGGCCCTTTCGATAAATGGCAAGAAGTCGAACTTCCAGAGGATCACTCAAATTGCGAGCGCTGCGCCCCTCTTGCCCCCTCCTTACGCTGGATTAAACAGGGGAACAAAGCGATGGCCATCGAAGACAGCGCCGAGGCCGGCGAATATGAACGCCGTCTGAAGCGTCGTCCTGCGCCGTTCGTGACCCAGCTCAAGCTGGACGACAAGGGCACCGGAACTGTTCGGATCGGTGTCAACGTAGCATCTTTGACTCATCGTGCCCTCGCCCGTCTTCCCACGGCAGGAAGGAAAGGCCAGCCGACCTTGTCTTGGCGTCTGGACACTAACTTCAAGCCTCTTGTCAAGCTCGTCTTGCCGAAGTTCACACTACTCAGCAATCGGCCAGATCCCGAGCATCGCCAGCCTCCTCACTTCAAAAAGTTCCCTCTTCGCGTGGAGCAACTACGTTCGTTGCACTGGATGTTGGAACAAGAGAAGCCCAGCGCACCCCCCTTCATTGAAGAGGAAGTCTCGGAGGCCACACTCGAACCTCTGGGGTGGCGGGCGGAAGGACGTGCCCAACAACCCGTACATATACGCGGGGGCGTCCTTGCGGACCAGGTCGGTTACGGGAAGACGGCAATAACTCTTGGTTTGGTCGACTGCACGCGCAAGCAAGTTGCTCGTGAACTCGAGGACGCGATGGAAATACCGGGCAAAATCCGTGTCAAGGCATCTCTCGTGGTTGTCCCACCTCATCTCACGCGTCAATGGTCGACGGAGATCCAGAAGTTCGTCTCACCAGAAGCGAAGATGCAGGTTGTCACACTCACAACCGCGTCTAACCTTAACTCCCTCACTGTCGAGAACGTCATTGATGCGGACATCGTCGTCGTCGCGTCCAATCTGTTTAAGAGTTCGGTTTACCTTGCGAATTTGGAGGCCATTGCGGCAGGAGGTGCTCTTCCAGCTTCAGACGGTCGGTATTTCAACGCGCGTCTTGATGCTGCTCTGGATACCTTGAAACAACAAGTCGACCTTTTACGTGAAGAAGGATCCGTGAGTGTCATGGACGCAATACACGCGGCACGGAAGAGAGGTTTGCCTGCACCATTATCCTTCTCATTAGCCAAACTAATTTGTACGTAGATGAGGAGGCCGAGAAGGCGATGCGACCGTCCAAGCGTATAAAGGGAATCCAGGAACCCGCGGAGACGAAAGCAAAGTCAGCGGAAGCACCGAAGTCGAAGTCGAGTGGTGAGCCCAGCACTAGTTCCGGAGTCCGAGTATTCAGCCACGTCGAAGTCCCACACTTGAAGGACGTCCAGAAACAGAAGAGTCGACCGGCCAAAGCCATTCACATTTCATCGTCTGAAGAACAATCAGACGGCGACGAAGAACCACCCGTTCGACGTCTCGGCCGGAAAGTTTCGAAAATGGTCGTTTACAACGTGGACTCCGACAGCGAAGAGGAGAAGCCTACCAAATCTGCTAAAGGCAAACGGGTCGCCAAGAAGGCTCGTTCCGATTCTCCTGACTTCGTCGTTTCCGATTCCGATGCCGGAGAGGAGAACGAGGAGGCGGACTCATTCGAAGTCTCCGACGAGGACTCTGACGCCCCTAAGTCCAAGTCTCGCCCCAAACCGAAGGCCAAACCCAAGCCTAGCGCGAAGCCCAAGAAAAAGGCTGTAAAGTCGGAGAGTGAAGATGCAATGGACGTCGACGAGGCTGTGTCTACTTCCGAGCCCTCTTCCACGACATCGAAGAAGCGCAAGCGTGTGGAAAAGGTGGAAAAGCCCAAGGAGCTGCGTGAGGCCAAAGACCCGTGGAAGTTACGTGGCGCGGCCAAGCGCGACTGGAAGCAGATGCAGTCTCCACCCATGGAGATGTTCCACTTTGCAAGAAAGGTCGTCGACGAATACACGTACTTGGACGGGAAGATACACTCGTTGGTGACGCGGCTGTCTGCAGACCGACACTGGGTGCTATCCGGCACGCCTCCCATCCACGACTTTGCCGCAGTGAAGACCATCGCCGCCCATCTCAACCTGCACCTCGGAATCGATGACGACAACGAGGGTAAGTCCATCGAGGTCAAGAAACGCCGTCGGGAACAAACAGGTACGCTATTCCTGAGTCCCTCAACATGTGATGTACTGATAGTGTCTTTGTGTCTCCCAAGCCGTCGAGAAGTTCCATTCATTCCGTGAAACGCACAGCTTGGATTGGCACGCGCACCGTCACGAACTTGGGCAAAAGTTTTTGGACCGCTTCGTCCGTCAGGTGTGTACTATATATCAAAACTGGCACCAACCCTATGAACTAAATCATCTGCCAGAACATCGCCGAGATTGATGAGATCCCTTGGGAAGAAAAGATAGAAAAGATCACCCTTCCGGCTGCCGAGCGCGCCATCTATCTTGAACTGGAGCACCATCTGCGCGCCCTGGATATGACCATTAAACGCGGCAAGAAGACTGACAGTGACCGTGAAAAGCGGGTCGCTCAGTCCCTTGGTGACAGCAGGTACGTCCTTAGTTTTTTTCAATATAGGCACCCCCGGTGTTGAACGTCTGGATTCCCAGTACGGCGGAAGAAGCGCTCCTCAAGCGCTGCTCTCACTTCGAACTGGACACATCGAACAAGGAGAACGCGATGAAGGCGTGTGAGGTCATAGTCAAGGAGCGCAAGGACCAGCTCGAGAACTGCCGAAACGACCTTCTCAAGAAGCTCAAGGACGCGCTCGAGAAAGAGAAAGAGATCGGCAAGCGGCAGGACGACGAACCGAAGGAGTCTATGTTCCGCGAATACGTGCGGGTCTGCCGTACGGAAGGCGTCGGCGACGAGGAGGGAACAGAACTCGTCGCAGAGCTGCTCCAGTCCGCGGGTGTTGGCGAACACAGGACGTCCAATCCCGGTCGCAAGATGAAGGACGGCGAGCGCAAGGAGACGATCTGGGCGCACCGCGAGCAAACACACGTGATCCGCAGATTGACCAAAGAGCTCGTCGGACGCGTGCGTTCCCTGCGATACTTCACCATCGTCCGGGATCTCCAGAAGCAGCGAAGCGAACCGCCCGTGGTCTCGTGCCCCGAGTGCGGGCGCGAACGAGTTCCCCTCGAAGAAATCGCCGTTCTGTCCTCGTGCGGCCACGCTGGGTGCTACAACGACGTGAAAGCAGCCGCCGAAAACGAGACTTGCGTGTACGCTCGGTCGGGTCGGTGCAAAGCGGCTGCTCGGGTCCTCAACATCGTCAAGGGCGACACCCTCGGAGTCGACGATTACGAGCGCGACGGCAAAGGGAAACACTTTGGGATGAAGCTAGAGAAGGTCATTCACTTGCTCAAGTGCGCCGCTACTATACATACGCTCTTCGCACGACGCCTGATCTGACTCACCCTTGTGTTGCAGGAAGCGCATCCCGTCAGACGAGCGCGTCCTCATCTTCGTCCAATTCCCGGACCTCATGAAAAAGGTCGCCGAAGCACTCACTGCCAACAAGGTCCGGTTCCTGGAGATCAAGGGTTCCGCTGCGCAGAAAAGCAAAAACTTGGAGAAGTTCCAAAACGACAGCGAGGAGCGCGTGCTCTTGCTGAACGTGATGGATGAGAGCGCTTCTGGCGCGAACTTGACATCTGCCAATCATGCCATCTTTCTTTCACCGCTGCTCGCGCCGTCACTGGAAATTTACCAGGCGAACGAGACTCAGGCCATTGGTCGTCTCCGGCGCTATGGACAAACGAAAACCGTGCTCATCTGGCGATTCTTGACGAAGGACACTATAGACGTTGATATCTACGAGGCGAGATCTGGAAAGAAATTTGAATAATATCGTCTCTCTGAGGTGCATCTCCGCTGGAACATTTTGTGATTTTAACACGTCGCTTGCTTTGTTCGCTGTTTCCATAGTATGCTTTCCGTGACACTGCCCTATTTTTACCATAGATTGATACACATTAGTTACACCCAGGATGTATTCATAACACTAATCATTGAACCAGTTTCTGTCTTGAACTTGAACACAAGCATTTATTTTTCCATCTTGTCAACTATCACATTACGACGAAACCATCTGGATTTGAATTCACTAAGGTAATGGGGATATTATGTATCGCAGCTCGCTCATGTTCACGCGAGCTGTATGCGTAGATATGGACCCAAGTCAGCCGTGGTCCAGTCATGAGTCTACCAATCTCCCTCCATGGGCTCTACGTAGTGGTAAGCTAAGGATATACTGTAAACACACACTGGCGTCGGGCAAAATGTACATACACGTTCAAAGATGCGTTCCTAGTGCACATGCGACTCCCCGCGCCGAAGGGTCCAGTGGCTTTGAAATGGCGGGATCGAATCACTTATTCACCATTTGATACCCAGACGTATCTAAAATCTGCTTCCCACATATTGAGCAGATGCCTTTCTTGAACGCACAACCTGGAGTACTGCATTGACAAAAGGCGAAAAGGATTCGGCGGGATGGACGTACCATGACAATATTTCGCTTGATTCTGCGAAACCGATTGCTTGCAGTCCTTACATTTGCCTGCGTAGGGCTAGCATAGTAGCCATCAGCTTGCGTACACCTCGAGTTAAGTATGCTAAACAAACCTGATAACGATTCTTTGAACTTGTAGCAGAGATACCTCTACTAGAGCTTGGAGTTGCTCCTGGTGGTTTCGGACGTCCAATGAGTTTGTTCTCGCCAATTTTACGCGAGCCATCCTTGATGCTTGCAGACGTCGATTGAAATGGATCGGGCGCGGCGACCTTGGAGAGTTTCTGAGTTGTATTAGCACAGTCTGAGCTACGCAAAGGGTAGCATTGCAATACCTTTTCACACTTGGTGCAGACCATGGTTGCAAGTGGTAGTCACAGGAAACGGTGTGGGACAAGCAGTGAAGCTAGTGAAGATGTGGCACCGGCTGCGGCGCGGCATTGCGGACCGTGTGCTATCCGGTGCTGACTAATATGTCCTCATAGATCCCGCCACTTGAGCACGCCCCAAACCACCCACCGTCTGCGTTCACGTTCGTCCTCGCTCTCCGCGCGCCGAACATCCCATTCCCGAAGGCCTTCTCCATGTACTTCACGCTCCGTCGCCTCCACCAGCTCTAAGCCTGCCTCGCCCGCCGCCCGAAAGAACGAATTGAGCGTGTACCGTCCCGTGTGCAGGCCCGCGACGAAGTGTGCGCGCGCCGCCGGCGTGCGGGCGAGTACCCCACACGTCGTGCGGAGCAGGGCCGCGTGGAGCTCCGGATTCCAAAGCGTGTCCGCTGCGAGGACGATGTCCGCGCCGGGCAACGACAGAGCAGACGGGTCTGTGCCCCAGGCGTGCGGGACGACGCTGCAGTTCGTGCTGGCGTCATTGCGCGTCACGTTCTCGCGGAGCGTATGGATGAGCAGGGGGTCGGGAAAGTCGCTTGCGATGACGTGGACGTGTGGGTAGGATTTGGCGATGAAGATGCTCGGCAAGCCTGCGCCTGCACCGAGCTCGATCACTCGCAAAGGGGCGGCTGCAGGGAGACCGAGCTCTGAGATGTGGTCCGCAACGTATAGCGCAGATACCCAGATGGAGGAAGCATGGAGTGACCAATGCTCTGCCTGTGTGTCTGGGGTTAACACTGTAACTGTGGGTGTGACTGCGCCAGGGTCCTGATCCTCAGAGCGGTGTATGTATGTGAACGATCCGCCTGGCGAAGAGTGTGTGATCGGGATGTAATCGTAGAGCGTCTCGAGGGACGAAGATAAAATCTCTTCTGGGTCCATTCTCGGGACACAAGGTCGGGAAAGACGCCGCTTATTGGTGTGATAGATTACACGCGGAATATATTCACTTTGCAGTCCCAACTACACGTCGCCAGTACTCCTTCCTCGTACAGTGACCACGCACACCCAACTACAAACTCTGTATGCGCATCGTGAATCCTGATTAGGTTGTTTTGGCCAGGAGGTGGGTTTGTCGTCCATCTGGCATAAATCGTCAGCATGTCCGTGTAGACCAGTGTTGTGAGCCTTACACCCGGCAAGTCATATCATAAGCCCCACTCGCTATCAGGTCTGGTCGATGTGGACTCCATTGGACCTTGCGTACGGCATACTCGTGTCCGTAAAACCGGTTCTCGCATGGACTACCAACTGCACTCGCCGATGCGCCGAGCTGCAACATGCGGCAGTCCCATATTTTCACAGTTTTATCGAGACCAGCGCTCGCAAGGATGAGCGGACGGTATTTATTCCAATCTAGCGCGAGTTCCTCGCTCGGAGCAGCTGGTACTGTGAGCACGGGGGCGGAGAGTGGTGCTGTAAATGTATTGGACGATGGTGAAAAAGAAGGTGAGCGGAGGTCAAAGAAGCGGATGGTTCCATCCCCAGAGGAGGTAGCCAGCAAGTCCGGCTGATGGGGCGAAAAGAGCGCCTGGTATACACACGCGTGGTGCGCCTGTAGGGTTGTAAGGGAATGTGGGTGCTCGGGAGTCCACTACGGAGCGCCGGTGAGGAGAACGGTAGCAGAGGCGAGTAAATACACGTACTATTTTCACGCTGCCGTCTATACAACACGACACGAATTGATCCTTCTTGATGTTAGACCAGTCTACACCATAGACCTCACGCGTGTGTTCGTGCCAGGCACGGATGGGGAGAGTCTAGGTCACTTGTCTCACTTACACTCACTGGCGCTCAGGCGGGGAATCGGAGTGGGTGCTTACGTTCAGCGTCACATCCCAGAGTTTGAGGGAACCGTCGCCAGATGTAGTGACAAGCTGGTTTTCATGGACCTCTGACCATGCCAAGTCGTACAGGCCGTCCTGTGTTTCAGTAGCTGGCCTCGTTTAGTTTGACAGAGGGGAAGGGATGCAAGACACGAACATACAACTTATCCAGCTTGATGTCTGGTGCTCCAGATGGATTCAAAAAGACCGAAGCGAGATGCAAGCGTCCGTTTCCAACAATACCATAGTTTGCAGACGACGCCACTGCTATGCGCGTAGTGTGGAATGGCGACCAAGCTACATTATAATGGGCAAAACCAGGTGCATGAAGCACGGCGGGTGCAGTTGCGTTCGGGTTCATAACGTTCATAATTGAATCAGCTCTGACCAGCGCCGTGATGTGCCTCCCCCACAAGTCGGCCACACGGTCCGGCACACCGATCGAGGATTCACGCACACTCCCACGTTCGGCTATATGCGCCTCTCAGTCCCGAATATCCCCCCCTCCATCCTTTCCAATGCCGCCCTGCGCAATGTCCCAAGCGTGCTGCCCTCGGAAGCAGTTCAGCGCATCACTTCGTTCCTAGCTTCGGGGACCGCTGCACTTTTGACCGGCGCCGGTGTCAGTGTCGATTCGGGTGTCAAAGCTTACCGCGGTAAGGACGGGAGGTACATGAATCCGGACTACAAGTGCGCACCGCTCCGTTGTGCTTCGAACGCCACTTACGTTGCAGATGCTTATCTTCAGACCGATTTTCGTGGGCATCATCTGACAGCTCTCCATTTCTCTGCCTCGTTGACCGGGTGCGTCTCTATAGTACCAGGAGCTTATAGAAGATAGCCCCCGCGGACACTCGTTCCGGTGAGCCCTCCCCTTTCGCGCTTGTCTGATTTACGAATTCGTCCATAATGCCCCTCTCAGTCAACGATATTGGTATGTGTGCTTTTAACAAAGTTTGCACCGCTAGGAGATTCATCATAATATCTCAAGGCTTCGCGCATACATCGGATTTGTGCCTGTCCGTCGCACCTTGCCGAACCCAACTCATTTTGCCCTTGCTGCGTTGCAACATGCTGGCGTAGTTGGTCCACTTATAACTCAGAACGTTGACGGGCTCCATCACGCCGCATTGCGCCACGCCCTATCGGAAGCAGAAGTAGACGCGCGTGTCCTTCAGCTCCACGGGAGTATCTTTGTGAGTCCTTCCTAGCCGCCACCCCTACACCCTGATTGAGCGGCCGTTGAGATAAGAAAGTACGTTGTCAACAAGGGCACATCTACCCACGCGCGGTGTTTCAGGAGTGGCTTGGACAAGCAAACCCGCGCTGGCACGCGTTCCTCACGGAACTTGAGTGTACAGGCGCGCAGCCCAAGACAAATCCCGACGGCGATGTATATAGATTTTTGCACCCCCCAGTGTCTTACTAATATTTTGTTCAAGGTCGCGCTCGACGAGAGTGTTTCGTACGATGATTTCGTCGTACCTCACTGTCCTGGTTGTGACGCGGAAGGCCGACGGGATAGTATCGTAAGTCCCTGTTAATGGCGCTGAAAATCGTCGTTGTTCCATTTTTCGAGTCGACGATCGATGAATATTTAGATGAAACCGGATTTTGTCTTTTTCGGCGAGTCTATTAGCCAAAAGGTGAAGGACCACAGGTGCGCCGAGGGGGCTAGATATGGCATTGTCATACTGACAATTTCAAAGCTATCGTATCGTTGAGAACGCCGACCGGCTCTTTATCCTCGGGACTACAGTTGCAACTTTCTCTGCCTTTCGGTGCGTTCCCGTAGCGTTGTCACCCTCATATTAGGAACCTTGACACGCAATCTAGCCTACTGAAGCATGCGCTCGAATTGCGCAAGCCTGTTTTATACCTCAATGTAGGACCCACGCGGGCAGACGGCATACCGGGGGTAGAAAAGCTCGAGATTCCGACAGGTGAAGTCATGCAAGATGTTGCGGATTCACTCTTGTAAGCCCAATAAGGTCGGAGACTTCGCGCAGAGTAATCCGCTGATCGGAATGGATAGAGGTACGCGGGCACGCAACGACCCCGTTCTGCGCGATATGCTACGGAGCGGCGTCGTCAAACCGTCCACATAGACGAAGGGATTGGGCGTTGAGCTGTAAAGCGACCACTTTACACAACCGCCCGCGGACGATGGGTGGTTGAAGAGTCATTAAGCTATTTTGTATTTACACAATATCGTACTCTCAACAGCTAGACAGACATTGTCCGCAACAAGTGCTCCTTGAAGAGAATATGTTACAAGTACGGCGGGTAGGAATGCAGTATGATAGTGTTTGCAATGCGTGGTGAAGTTATTTATCTACACGTAGGATGATCAAGTGAATTACATGCAATTAAGTGGTAGAGAAGCTCAGCGAACGGCAACGAGAGCAATTAGCAGGATAGCGTGGTAGTACGAGGGATAGTAAAAATATGTCCAAGAACCTAGGACGGTGTGACGCGTGCGACAGTGGAGAAATTTCATGGATGACGTCCAATGACTCCACACTAATGGGCGGCGTAGCGGATCATGAGAGTATGCCCAAAGGGTTCGGGAGGCCGTACGCATCTGGTTGGAGGGTTCCATCTCCGATGCCTTCATGGGAAGAGGGTGGTGGGCTAGCGCCAGCGGCTACTTGCACTTCGTTGGGACGTTTTTCGACGACGTAGACAGGCTCGCGGAGCTGTCCCCAGGACCAGTCGTGCCACCTCTCGGGAGAAGGAAGAAGCTCCGGTAATCTGAGGCGTGTTGGCAGACGACGAGAGCGGTGCAAATAGTCTTCGAAAGCGAGCATGTCTGATGCGCGGAACACAGAAAGCGAACACAGAGGCGGTCTTTCTCCGCTCGGGTTGGGAGGAGGCGCATCAAATTCGTATGGTGCTCCGTCATTTCCGGCGGGCACTTCTCGGGGGTTAGAATAGGATAGCTCATCGTCGTCTGCAGTCAGTGAGGGAGTGGCGGTATCCGTGGCGGTACCTGTGCGTCTCTGTAACAATGGCGAAGGCGTCGATGGCGAGGGAGTTGGTGAAGGCGACAAGGTACGATGTTGGGACTGGGCAGCCAACGGGCTACGAACACCCTCATCCCGCGAGGTTGGTTTGGTATCAGGGGAGCTCGCCTGGTCTCCCCTCTCGCGCAGGATTTCCTTCACCGTGTCGACCGATCTCCGTAAGCAGCGCTCGCGGTGTTTGACCCAGTGGAAAGGATCGTAAGAGCTCTTTGGTGACAGCTTGATTCGCGTGCCGCACCGTTTGCAGCCTACAAAGAGCGGTCCGAGGAGGTCTGCGAGAGGGTCGTCCCGAAGGCGTTTTCGCGCTGTCTCTCCGCTGCGGTTTTTGGTCGCCCGTCAATGAAACTGTCCGGGAATTCAGCGAGTGAAATGACGCGTCGGGTAAGGACGAAGACACCTGCCTCGATGAGTCGGGTGGCGTTAGGGACGTCGGGGTAGCACACCCCGGACTCTGCCGCACGGCGCTTTCACCGCTTTCACTGAAACTTAGTGGTGGGCGTGAGTCATTCGTATTTATACGCGGACTGAGTGAACTGGAGGCCTAAAAGGTGACAGGTTTGCATTTTGACATGTTAAACAAGGAGACTGCGCATGGCTCACTGCCCCAAGCCTAGAAAGGCGAACGAATAAGGAGATGGAGCAACGCAGAGACGTGAGAATCCTACCTCGAAGTAGAGTTTGGCTTAGTTCGGGACTGTTTTGTCGCTACCATGGATAGGGAAGGCCAAGAGATGTGATGGGAAAAGAGAAAAGAGAGAGAATGTCGCCGCGATGGCCGGGGCAAGCTGCATGTGCTACGAGGATATCACAACTCGGAACTTGCCGCGCTGGACCATCTGAATCGTTGCTGAACTCCAATTTTTCATCCAACGCTGGAGCGGAAAAGAAGAGCGAGGCCGACATCCAAGGAATATCCAAACTACACGGAAAAAGTGTTCAAGGAACGCTGTACGAGAGCAACAGACAAAAAAGGAAAGTAGGATCCAACCAACCGACTGGCAGCTTCAATAACGGAACCAAAAAAAACATACAAAAACATATCACGTGGACTAGATCTATCTGAACACCCTGCAATCCTCTTTCACGTAAAAGCAAGGGCATTGTGCCAGCGAGGCAAATAAATGCCTACGTGGTCAAAACTCAACAAAACTGGTGGCTGCAGACTGATACGCAGGGTGCAGAAATAGTTCATGGTCCGATTGAGACAGACCCAAAGGTTTATTCTTCCAAGAATTAACACTGCGAGGAAACCGAGCCTTGACATAAGTACGAACATGCCATAAGACGTTTGCATCGATCGAAATGTAATAGGTGACTCTGGAACCGTAGAGATAATTCGCTTAATAAAACAATGGCGAACGTGACATTTTGTTGAGTTCTAGAGGTGAGCGTGAAGTGATTTAGCACTAAGCGCTCAATGTCTAATGTCATCGGAGAAGTTGAGGAGTGTGTCAAATATGATAAATTTAGTGCAGTCAAGAAAAAAAAAAAAACGACGGGGGTCGTGCATACACAAAGGAGGGTGAAGAGGCAGATTTACTCATAGACAGAAATGTAGTTGATCACCCATTTGGCGTCTGGTCTTTCGATCAGCACCGCAGCGTATGCAAAGAACATGCGACAACACACCGACGAAGTTCTCCCCTTTGGCGATTCGGTCACTGCAAGTTCCGGGACACCCAGAATTCGGGTAATCGCCACTTGCCCACCCACCGCCGAGCGCGGTGTTGATGACGAGATGGTGGTTATGGAGATGGGAAGCAAAGTTGCAGCCGAGGGGTGACCAAAAGGCGACGGGAGTTGGCCAGGAAGACGGGTCGGGCTGACCGTGCTGAATGTTTTGAGGGACTGACTGGCGTTCGAAGTGCCACGTCTTGAGTCCCGCGTCGTCCAATAGATGGGCGAAAACGCCACCCCGACCATGTTGAAGCCGTAGCCAAAAGATGTATTTTTGGTATCCGAAAATGAACAGCCCGCGTCGCTGCTGCCCGAACTCTTGCATTCCGTGCTGAGGGCATTAGCCGTGTATGGCGCACTACCAGACGTCGTCGGTGGATTCTTCACTAGAACGCAGTCCGAACCTGGACCCGTGTGCAAGGTGTATTGGTTCCTGAACTCAGATGTGAACCACGGCAGCACGAAGAGAAAGCCAAATAACCGAAAACGAACGTAGGGTGGAGGTTAACACCTTCAATAATGTCGATCTCTCCATCATCAGGCCATTTCTCCCCAAGAGACCAATAGGCGGGCCATACAGCACAGCCGTAAGCCATGGCAGTAAAGTCGGCGATGAAAAGACCACCATTGTATGCCTTCGTAGATGTGATACGGACGCTATAAAATGTTAGTCAAGCTGGACTCTTGGGATCACTCGGCCACCACATACGAGTCACGCTCCGCGCCTAGTGGAAGGTCATTCTTGCTGTCCACGGCTAGAATCGCCTGGCCATCCTGTACGTAGGCAAGTCCTGCGTTTGAGGCGTCCGCATGCGACAGATACTTGGTCTGGCCACCAGTAGGGTCCGCGTCGGTAAAGTAGCTCCAAAGGCTGACAAGAAAGTTAGATCAGAGCACGGTATGAGGACACCTCAAATGCTCACAGGGCTCACCTCTCGTCCATGAAGTGCTGGGCACTGTAGTGATCTACTAGTTTATATTGTTTCGGGCTGCGTGCTTGCACATCGCGTGCATTTTGAGTGTGCCTTGCACGAACAAAGGGATTGCCAGTATTGACGACGACAGCTAGAGACGCTGATAGAAGGAGGATTGCGGAGATGAGCAGGCGCATGGCTGCGGGAGGCCACGAGAGGATTTCAACCGAAGGTGGGAATTACTTATGTGTAAAGGGTCAATAGATAAACGGCGAAAGGTGCTTTGGATGAGAGAACAGAACAAAAGCGGGCGAAGAACATAGTGTCTGGAAGGATCTTTTTATCGGATGGAGGTTTAGAAATAACGTTGACGGGATTCACGCGGGTATTTCAGTATCTCAGTTGGTTGCACCGGCTATTACCATTCGTCGTCCCTTTGCCCAGAATACACACTGTATAGGCGTGGTAGGAGCTTTAGTGCTGATCTTCGTCAAGCACCATTTCTTCCCAAGTCAACAGCGCGTAAATTCATAGTAGACCCCCAGAGTGACGATTAAGAAGGCGAGAAAATCCGTGGGCTGACCTAAGTGTGTCCCGAGGGTTCGCGTATCTTGCGCCACGCGTCAACATTATCGCGGGTTCGGCTAAGAAAGCATGGGTTTAATATTGGGCTAATTTAGAACAGTGCGCTGGAATGCGATATTTTTATGAGGACAAAAGGTGGAGCAGACCGAGATCAGCCAGCCATAGCCATGATGGGTGCCAGTGGCGTTAGAAATGGCCCGAGGCAGGTAGCCGAATGGCGGCCCCGGTCATGGACGGTATTGGTCGAGTCTGACGACAGTGACAGAGGAGCCCCGCCCGTCAGATCATGTGATATATTTCTATATTTGGGAAGTCCTGCGGCGCAACCCGAATCGCACATTCTCAATGGGCAAGCACAACACCCGTAAACAAATGACAGCAGATGCATCTGACCGTCACCCTTGACTAGCTTAATTGACCCCAACCTTTGACCCCTCTGACCTCTGACTCATGCTGACCCGTATAACAACACAAGGTTGCTACAAATCCAAATGCAGTTCTCAGTGACTGGCATACAAGAGACAGTGCAACCCTTGGTGCGTCCGTAGCGACAACTACGATAACACGACAGATGGGGAGGGAGAACGGGTTGGCCGGTCATTGTAGGTTAAGCCGTAAGGATGCTGTAGTCCTTACTCCGGACATGACATACATGACATATTGACATTGGGACATTCCGAGCAATTATTGCAATCAAGTGCATAAACTTCATTTTATAGGTACAGTTCAGCCACTTCATTTATTCATTCGGTCTATTCTTCCGTCCGATGTTTTCCTTCTGCTACATAATCCCATTAAAATCACTGTCATAACATCCGGTCAATATCGTCCCTTCCGCAAAAGAGAACAAGGGTGGCGCTTACCGTAATAACAGTGGGTTGCTCGCGGCCGAGGAATTGCTTAAGATTGCTAATTTCCAACGCAACGTCGATGAGCGCCTGCAAACCCTCGCCCGTGTCCCGGTCGAGCTCCTTCTCACCCGCATTTGGCGCGACATAGCGCTCCACATACATACGCACGGTCGCACCCTGGCTACCTGTCCCACTGAGGCGCCAAACAACACGGCTGCCGTCGGAGAATGTCACGACCTGCCCTTGGTTCTTGCTGACGCTCTTGTCGATCGGGTCCGTGTAGTCAAAGTTGTAAGCGTTTGCTACCGTGAAGGACGTGCCCGTCGCCGACGACGTATACAGCTTCCCAGAAAATGACGAAGACTTGATGAGTTCATTGACATGGTCAACGAGTTTTTGTGCACCCTCAGAAGGTACTTCCTCGTAATCGTATCGCGAGAAGAACGATCGGCCATATGTAGCGTAGTGCTTGTTGAGAACCTCGCGAATACCCCACAATTTTCCGGACTTGTCCTGTTCGTTGGCAGCTGCAATGATGTTGAGCCAGGCTGTCCACAAAGCGTCAGTTGCGACACAACCCGATCACAGAGTATTGGGACAAACCAACAACCGCCCAAAGACCGTCCTTCTCGCGGATGTGGTCGGAACCTGTCCCGAACGATTCTTCACCGCAGATAGACAGGCGACCGGCATCCATGAGATTTCCGAAGAATTTCCAGCCTAGACATCTGTTAGCACTAAATGTCGAAAAGAGACGATGATATCATACCTGTCGGTACCTCGAAATATTCGAGGCCTTTAGCTTTTGCGACGAGATCGATAGCGGCACTGGTGGGCATGCTGCGGGCGAGACCTTTGACGCCGCCTTTCTTAAAGTAGGGGATAACCTCCGCCCAGTCTGCGATGATTGCTACAGAGTCCGAAGGCGTGACGAATGCACCTGCACCGTAGATCATGTTCCGGTCACCGTCTCCATCACTTGCAGCACCGAATGGGATTTGGTCTCTCTCGACTACCTCCACGAGTGAGTGCGCATACGTGAGATTGGGATCTGGGTGTCCTCCGCCGAAATCGGGAGAGGGGATACAGTTCTGGACGGAGGAGTCTGGAAGGCGGAGAGTATCAAGGAAAATCGCCCTCGCGTACGGCCCGGTGACACCATGCAAGCCGTCAAACAACACTCTGAAATCGGACTTGTGTGACGTAAGGAATGACTTGATGAGTCCAAAGTCAAAGATGGTCTCGAGCAGCTCCACATAGTCTTTGACAGAATCGATAATCGAGACCTTAAGGGGGCCATAGGTCGTGTCTCCGATTTTGGAAAGGTTGACTGGGGAGGCCTCTAGAATCTTGTAAGACGAGATTGTCTTGGTACGAGCGAAGATCTTCTCTGTGATACTCTCGGGAGCAGGGCCCCCATTGTCCACGTTGTACTTGATACCAAAGTCAGCATTGGGGCCGCCGGGGTTGTGGGAGGCGGTGAGCAGGATACCACCGTTTGCTTCGTACTTGCGTATGATATTAGATGCGGCTGGTGTTGACAAGATGCCGTCCTTCCCGATTATGACCTTAGCAACGTTGTTTGCAGATGCGATCTTTAAGATGATCTGGACAACCTCTGGGGAGTAGAAACGTCCATCTCCACCAATGACTAGGGTGGACCCGGAGAGGGGGATGGCATCGAATATGGCCTGAACAAAGTTTTCTGTGTAGTGCTATCGGGATATCAGAACGGTTAGGCAGACGCGACCGCTGTATGCGCACTTCCTGCTGGAAGATTTTGACCCTGAGTGACAAACAAAGTTAACAGGACCCGATATACTGAATGATGTTAAATACCTCTTGCGCAGGCCAGATGTACCCGGTTTCTGACCATCGAATGGCTTTGTAGGGATCTCCTTTACTGACATGGCGGATGAGTGAGAGACTTGTTTCCAGATGAGAGCAGGATTGACAGATTTATATATCACCTCGAGACACGTGATCGTTCCTAAGGCTGGACTATGCCTAGAGCCTGCCACCCTGTGATTCACTACCGAATATCTCTGCGAACGCACCACCTATCTCCTTCAGCATGTCCTGCGTCACGACGCTCCTCCCTTCTTTTTCGAACGCCCTTCGTGATGTCGTTCGAGTTACCATGCTCGCACCGATCGCCGCCAAGATCGGCATACGAGACACGGGTATCGTGTTGTCTCCAAACGCACCACTCTCATAACACTTAGCCCACGCCAGGAATGCACCCACGCTCCCGCTGAGAATGTCGCCCTGTCCTCCACAGCGCTTCATCCCCCCGGGCGTGTCCACGACCACAATTTCGTTTTGCTCGGCTTCGTCTGGTGAGATCTTTGACACATCATGGGCTATTCGAGATTTCGCCCCTTCGGTATTGGTTGCAATGACGTCCCACTGGCCTTTTTGAAGAATGGTCACCCCACCTAGCGCCTTTGATACCGATGATGCCCGTCCCTCGGGCGGCGTGTTGGGATCAATACCCTGATAACCGGAGTCAGTATATCTCGTTCAAATAGCATATATGACGCTACACATACCACTTGCTCGCTCAGCCTTTTAAACTCCACGACATTCGGTGTAAGGACCGCACGTCGGTATCCCCTGACCATATCCAACTGGTGTCCCGCCATGTAGAGACCATCGGCATCAAGTACGAGAAACATGCCCTGTTCCTTGGCTATGTCGAGCGCGAGACGAGCGAAAGTCAGCATGTACTCCTCCCTACCAAGCCCTGGGCCGATGACAAGGACATGCAGGCGTGAGAGTAATGCGGCGAGATCCTCGCGCAGCGAGTTTGGAGGCCTGGGTCATTGTCCACGGGTAAGATGGTCGATGGACTGGGTACTTTTTGAGAATTACATACGTCTCGGCACGGAGTATTGGGTGGACGATGAGGTCGGGAGAATAAGATTTGATGGCACCAGCGGCAGTTGGGGAGCAGATGACATGAGAGAGATCCACGCCCTGAGTGCAGTTGAATGCGTGCCTAGCCACTGCTACAAAGGTGCGGCACGTACTACTCGCTGTGCAGAGATAGCGGCAAAGAACGGTGCTCCCGTATAGCTATGCTCAGTTTAGATGTCGAAGTGTTGGTAGTAGATAGGAGAACGTACTCGAGGGCCCCTCCGAGTACTCCGACGCGACCTATGTCGTGTGAGATTAGTGAAAGGCGAGTTGGGTCGACATGCCTGATTGCCCCTTGTGGAGGGTCCCGTCCAGAGGTGGGATGATTTTTCTTATCTGCTCAAAGACGGCTTTTGGGACGGGCATTCTGAACTTGAAGACCGGACAAGACCAAGTCCGATCCAAGTCACATCCTCGCACAACACACAATCATTGTACTTCACTAAATACGGACTCTGGCACTGTTCCGGCCAAACACTCAGTAATTTTGTGGGCCTGCGCAACCTTAGGCTACAGTGGTATTCATAACACCTGTCACCTCACGACCACTTTAGGGATACAGGCGGGATTTTGAATGGGCATCTTGGTGACGATGCCGAATTTCTTTCCCACAAAAATTGACCGTAGTAATTATTAAATAGATTGATAAATTCTACTTATAGTTTTCAAAGTGCAATGGTAAAGGTCCTACACTATGACTTCCTTGTTCTGTGTGAACAAAAAATTAGAATCCAATGGGATAGGAAAAGTATCCATTTTACCTGCGTTTCATGTGTCATCCTAGGTTGCATGTTCTAAGCATGAAAATGCACTGCAATTACTACCGCTGGGGCTGAAGAGGTGCTGGCTCTCAGGGCTACTGGTGTTAACGAGGGTGCGTCCATCGTTGCGAAGTACCCGCCTAAGGGAGCATTGGCCCTTGCTGCTGCTGCTGCTGCTGCTGCAAGTCTTCTCATAACGTGACGAAATGTGCTAACTATTCAAAGGTTGAGAGAACCCTCCAGCTCTGGGCGGACAGAGATATGGAGGTCCTGCATGCTGCCAATCCCATGAAAAAACAGGCCAACAAACCATCCATCAAGGTGGCATCGAAGTTCAACCCGTTGACCGGAATCGTTTCCAGTGTCACATCAAAGTTTTCTGCAGAGAATTGGGGGGCGAAGATGCACAGCTATTTCAAGTCCATCAACAAAATGAAGCTGGACTCCCTTGAAGAAGTCGTGCGACTGGCCACACCATTCATGTCACCATCGAAGACCCGTCGTCAAGGGTGTTCCTACGGACCTCAAAGCCTTGCCGAGGACAACGAAGACATTCGCGCGTGCCTTGTGGACAATTAATAGAGGTCTTAAGTTACGCTCGTCTATAGTAGCTTGCTTAGATACATTTTTGTTACAAACTGCGAACCGCAGTGGCTGCAGCACCTGGTGTCACACATGAATGATATATGTTTTTTATATAAAAATTGTCATTGCCGTATTTAACTGGAATGGCCTGGGGAAGATGACTTGAAAGGCCCGGAAAGTGCCCAGGAATTTCCAGGAATTTCCAGGAATTATTCCACCAAAGCGAAATCCCGGCGTGCAAAGTACATTCCAGACGAATCTAAGTATAAACCAGGACAAGGACCTACTGGATTTTACTTGACGAACATGGTCCTGGCTTTTACTTGATCAGGTATCAAGTCAATCTAAGTAATATCCCGGAACATGTTCGAATGCTGATGTCGGTCCCAAAAACCATCTTTGAGCAAATAAGAAAAATCATCCCACCCCTGGATGACCCTCCACATCAGGCACGTCCGCCCAACTCGCCTTGCACCCATCTTACGTGACATACGGGCAGCTGGTGGTGCAGCTGGTGAGCAAGAAAATCAAGTTTGACATTGGGATGCGTATCACGCCTTTAGTTTGCTTAATCAGACGGATACGTTTATAGACCTGGAGCTCTTGCACCTACTAAAGGACCGGCCAGCGGAGACGCTCGTGCGCTCGTCAAAGATGTTTGCAGCAAGTATTCTGACTTTCAGAACAGGATGAGTTCAACTCGTTCATAGAGCCCACTCCGTAAGCGGCGATCACGTCAAACTTTGCGTCACGGGAGCACGATGGTCGGCGGGCAACTAAACGACCACCGTGTCTAGTTTTCCCAGGCGCGCTACACATGTCACTGTTTTTGTCCGCTTCCTTCTCTTCTATCTATTCATTTGGTCCTTTCTTTCTCGTATTGACGGGTCAACCAGATCGTTCGGTGCATGGAGAATGATGGAGCAACCATGGGTAGTCGACGACAAGGTAGTTGTCAAACGTTGGCACGATGGAAAAGAGGAACGCAAGCCCATGGCTTGGCCCATGGATTGGGCGATGTTCATTCCGCGCTAGTGCTGTTGGTAGTTATACTACCTTGTGAAGATATGCCTTACCGTTTCCCAGTCACAACTATATCGAGTTGGTATCTTATGGAGTTATGGAGATGGCTTGGAAAGCCGCTTGGGCTTCCGTGTGGGTCCGCCCTCCACCCCTACCCCAAAGCCCGGCCCGGCCAGGTCCGTTCAAAGCAAATTGCGATTATGACATGCATCTGCTGAGTCGTAGTATCAATAGCAGCCAATAAGATAGGAAGTGGTGCGATAGCAGCCCGCATGAACGTATCTATCTAAGAGAAAAAAGCTGAGATCATCTCCATATCAAACGTCATGACTGTTCACGCATGGTCGACTCTTCATAGACAGAACCAACGGTTGTCAGCGAAGACACAGCGAGATAAAAATCATTTGACGCACTAAAGAATTCATAAGAAAGCCAGCACAACGCATTACTGGGCATGTGCGTGACTACGCGCGGTGTAAGTCCCCTCGAGAATCCACGTAGCCCGTCTCGTCGCCATATGATTTTGAGCGCATCCAGCATCCCTCGGCAATATCTAATCTCCGGGTCGCTGGACGTACCCCGTGTCTGCAATAATGTCTTTGCAACATCGAGTGGGGTCGTGAGACCTGCAGCTACGCCACCGGCAACACCACCAGCAACGATGTGTGATAACGGGGAGTATTCACCCAGGGGATTCATGAATTTCTTCACGTGTTCATACACGGTGAACTGGGCCGCGGTGAACGGTACGGTCATGGTGAGCGTTGTTGGATATGAAACGTAGAAGGCGGAGAACCCTTCATTGCGAAAAACGGTGCTGGCGCAAGTGAACATAGAACGAAATTCAGATTGGTGCACTTGCATTCGTTGTTTTATAACTGCACGCTCTGAGCCCGATTCGAAACATACAGAAGGGAGTCAACGCACCATCAAACGGGTTCATTAGCGCATCACTGGCGATTGTTGCTGAGGCACCGGCAAGGGCTAACGAAACATCAGGTCAACGCCAAAGCCAAAGCCCCGAAAGGAGAAACCAAACATAAAGGAAGACTTACGCGCCGAGAACCATTGGTGTGCGCTTCCTTCCTTATTGCCACCAGTCATCTCTTTGACAGCCTCATACGTCCCAAAGTGGACAGCATGCGCTGGGCCCGCTCCCAAAATCACCGAAGACACGCCCCGCCATAGTGCGCGCACACCCTCGGTCGAAGATATCCGCGTGAATGCGTTGCCGATCCCTGTATATACCGCTGCTGGCGAAGTAGCGAACACTTGCATACGTGTCTTGAGCCATGAGTGAGGGTTCGGAGCGCGCAGAGGGAAGCTGGGCGTACTTTTATGCTGTCGACCGGGAACATCACCGAGTGCTCCGTGATGCCAGCCTGGAAGAAAATGCTTAGTGCCCGGCCCACGCCTGTGAGGCAAGAACGCGTACGAGAGCGCCAGCGAGCATGTTAACCTATCAAGGCGCGAAAAACTGTCAGAACTGAGCTATTAGAATGGAGCTGCAGCGTACACCCAAACCGGCATTGGGAGACAACGCCTCGTATTCATCTTCATCAGACATTCTTCGTTGGGACGGGGTACGTGTAAGGGAGAATGGAACTTGGAGGATGGAGGTGGAGGCGTCGCGGTGGGTGTGGTGGAGGAGAGAGGCGAGAAGAACGGGAAAAAGAGAGAAACGGGTGAGCTATTCGCTCCCGGTTTGGCCAAGTGTCAATTCGACGTGACCTGTTCTGAGTCTCAGCTCAGGCTGTCGGTATAACGTATCACTGCGGAGTTTGGATATCGGGTCCAATACGTGCGTTGTAGGCCTCAAGAGGGGGCTTGGGGAACGCATATTCCAATCATCTTTCGGCAAGACAACTCGGCGGGCGGGTCTGTCCAATCCCATCCATTCTTTTTTCCCCCTGGCACACGCGAAGAGGGAACAACGTTTCACTAATTTCACTCGTCATCGCGTCGTCTCTTACATACCAACGCGCATATATGTAGCTCTAACATCTCATAGACTCCCGCGGACTCAAAATACTCAAATGTCAAACCTTCTTCTGCGCAGCTGCGAGTTGATCATGCTCCTCTATGTCTCTGCAGACGCTGCATCAGCTTCATATCTCAAGGCGAGGGCGAGAAATGAACTTCTCACGTTGCTTCCCACGGATAGTCCAGCCTGGGTAAAGACCCATCTAAGTTCCATCTATTCCACCAGGGATCGATCATTGGCCCACTCACCATAGGTCATCCACCTCATCGCCCACATAGTAACTAGAACGCCCTTAGTTTCAGGGACAATCATTCGAATATCTGCTGGAGGTACTTACGGAATATCCTCCGGGAGCGAGCCAAGCTTGGGCTTCAGTTTGTTATGGACCACAAAGACTGCAAACTTGGTCTTCGCGCCTTCGCGCTTGTAGTGAGGCAGTGACTGCAACGCGTTATCGGCGTCCTTGTGAAGTTCAGAAACAGCATATCTGAGGCCCGATTAACAGATCTGGAATAGGCGGCCCGCCAACAGCACTCACTGTAGGGTCTTCCTCGAGTCGTCTACTTCGTCCTATAGCGGGGCGTCCACAATCAGTGTGGCATCAGCCCACCGGGAAAAGATACACGAACTACAATCAAAACCCGCTTTCCAAGTAGGATCTCCCCTGCCTCGGGACCACTATTAGATCATAAGTTGCAGTACAGCGACGAGGCATCGTGCCGAGAAGCATGCCACGTACAGCCATTGAGTCCGGATGACCTCACTCCCGATCTTTTCATCCGTGACTCCGGGCACAGGCTCATATAGAGATAGGCAGATCGCATAAATGGGTACGTTTTTGCGTGTGTCAGGACTCTTCAAGAAAGTTCGCTGGGGCACTCGTTGGTCCCCAAAGGCGGGAGAGAATGAGAGTAGGACCGACAGACCAGAACACGAGCCGGAAAGAAGCCGCTGCGCAAGAAAAAACAAGTTGTGGGTGCGAACTGCAAAGAGCAATGTTACTAACCCTCCGCCTGCAACCATCAAATTAGGAGAGATGAAGCGCATTGGGTATCAGGATTTCCCTACCGATTGCTATCAAGAGATCGGGTTTGAACTCGCTGATCTGTTTCGCCGACCTTTTGATGATATTGTGCACTTCGTTGTATGTGACGCGAATGTGCTCCGGTTCAGTCGCCATGGCTCTTGATAGCTACAAGTCGATAACCACCAACAGACGGCGATTGACCCATATGTAGTCACGTGACACTCGGACTAACCGTCGATAAACACGAGTTGAAGCCACACCACGACTGAACACGATGTCTGGAACTCCTGGACCTTCGAATACAGGAAAGGCTATAGCGAGCCTCGCAAAAATGCCTGTAACAGATACGACCCGAGCAGGTACCCAGAAAATGAAATTTATTCCCACTCTTCCGATTCGACGGAAGAAGGAGTACGTACGTCCCAGAACGATTCGTGGTCCATACTTTACTCATTACTGACGAAACCATTCAGGGAGGTCAAGCAAGTCAGTGCGTCTGCCTCCGTCAGAAATAATGTTCTGTCGTTGACACAAAGCAATTCGAAAGGAGCCAGCAGTACCCGCACCAACTCCCACAGGTGCCCCTTCTGAGCGTGGCGGCGGCCGGGGGCAAGGACGTGGTCGTGCGCGCGGCGACTCATCAAGAGGTGGTGGGCGCGCCGCTGCACCCCCTCGCCCTCCTCCGCCGGAGATGACAGCAAGCGGACCATTTGCGATGGGGCCATCATTGGCGGGTTCTTCTGCCTGGCGTAGCGGTCCGCGTGTCTCTTCGATACCCACCGCGCCCCGAGGTCCTCCTGACCCGGCAGCACTCGGCGCGAATCTAACGAAAACGGCCGCCCCCGCGCTCAAGAATGAGGAACGCGTCGAGTCGCGCGTCCATGTCGATGACGACGCCGAAGTCTATTCGGACCCAGACGAGGGCGTGGAGATCGTGGATATGAGAAACGTTCACACGATGGACTGGATGGCTCCGGAGAGCCTGAAGTGGGAGAGCGCTCGTGATAGGTCGAAGAAAAGGGCTGCGAAGGTGGAAAAGGAGAAGGATGAACTGACACTGGACAGGGGGAAAGGCACGCGTTCTTTTTGGATATTCCTGACTCAGGAGAAAGCTAATGATTCAGTCTCGCTTTAAGCTAAGCACGGACTAATAACTACGGAAGGGCAACTCGTAGATGATGTGGGCGACATCAATTTTGCCAATGCCCTAGACCTCAGTGAAAGCGAAGAGGAAGAAGTGATGGAAGATATCATCGAGGATTTCGCACGAGACAGCGAAGTAAGCCAACTGCACATTTTGCGCTCCCATGGGGAACTGATTTTTTTCACCTTGGGCAGGATCAAAGCTTGCGACAAGAACGGCTCTATTTCTTCCAATTTCCGTCACCTTTTCCTACTTTCGTCTCCAAGTCGTCAGAGCCCTCCGATCCCGGTGAACAAGGCCTCGTCTCTGAGCACCAGGCTAAACGTGTCTCATTCTCAGCCGATACGAAGCCGCCCGCTTCCGTACCCAAAGATGTGGATAAGGACCAACCACCTCCCCACGTCGATGGCGTGATTGGGCGGCTCGAGATTTATAAGAGCGGCGCAGTTAAGATGCGACTCGCGAATGGTGTTCTCCTGGATGTAGGCCCCTTCCTTTTTTCAGGCAAGACATGGATTGACGGGAGTTGCATAGGTTACCGCCGCGACGCGGTCGTCATTCTTGCAACAAGCTGTTCACGTCGATCGTGCGACCAAAAATTTGCGCGTGCTCGGCGAGGTTGGCAGACGCTTTGTTGCCACTCCCGATATCGATTCTCTTCTCGAAGCTATGACTCAGGCAGACGAGGCAGCTATCGCAAAGGTCGAAACCGAAGGCTTATTCCCGATGGACACGACATAGAATACAGATGAGAGAAAGGTGTAAACGTGCCGCGATTTGGCCGTTGTGGGATACATTAAGGTACACATTATCGTAACGTAGGTAAGTAATGAAGGATAGGACGACAGAAATACGAGAAATGTGATAGATCTGTGCTCAAAGCTGCGAGCAATCAACACAGAAAATAAAAAATCAAAGGCGCACATGTGACACGATCCTATATCCTCTGAATTCCCAAATCATCAACAAACTTCCACCACACGTCGTCTTGAGGAATCTGAGGAGCTCGAGTACTCATACCCTCGTCCATGACGATGTCCTGAAATTGTTGCAACTGTGGAAATTGACTGTACTGCATCTGCTGCTGGGGTAACCCTAACGCCTCAAAATCGAAATCTAGGATTTCTTCTTCTATCGGCAGGGATACGAGTGGAGCCTGCTGGTGCCCGCCGTTTTGAGGAGGAAACTGTGCACCCTCTGTAGGCGTCACGTATCCGTTCTCGAGAGGAAGCAAGGTCTGATCCTGCCGTACGAATAGCGATGGCGGACAGAAATCTGGCACACTTTGAGTGGGAGTCGCATCCTGCGCGGTAGAATACGACAGTCCAAATTGCGACTGCCGAACCTCCTCTGGTACAGAACCAGTGGATGGGATAGACCCGTACGGAATCTGCGCTATCGCCTGTGTATCTGGTTGGTGAGGAGGTGAGGACCCATCGCTCGAATATGCAAGAGGAGAATGACGTGAGAGAGAATGAGGAGAATGTGATGAATGCTGCGAGTGTGCCGAATTTGCTACGATATCCCCTGAAAAGGTCGAGTCAGGAGAAGGAGCATTGCTTCCGTGCGGACTATTCGAAGGTGATTTGTTGATGACGGCACCCTTTGTACCGCCAAAAGCAGAGAGGTCGTGGATGTCGTCGGGTAAGTTGAGTGGAAGGTGGGTCCCGGGATGCCCGTTTACAGTGGCACAATAAGCGGAGTATGTATGATGGGCGCGACTCCGAAGCTTTTCTAACATTGGCTAGAAATGGCATCCCGTTAGAAGGATAGCGGAGGTGAGAAGTGATGAGCCGACTCATACCACGGTCGCTGCTGGGCGACATGGCCCAGACCCTTCTTCGTAGACGGCTACAGATTGATCGAGCAGCGTCAAAGCGTTGCGAGCAAGCTTACAGCCAGGACTCTTGATCACAATCGCCCCTAGTAAAATCTGAACACCGGTGAGTGAGGCGACAAGCCCGTCATATCGTATACTGCTTACCGATGATGTATAGAAACTAGACCAAAAGAACCAGACGCGACCGGCTACCCTAGGGTGCGCACTTGTGAGGCTCTTCAATCCGTTGATCAAAATATTGGCACTGCGATAAACCGCAGCCACGGATTGACCATATTCGTGTTGGAAGGGATCGGGAGAGTCGCGTAATGCCTCTGCAAACCAGCATCTGTGTATGTATATGAGGTCTGCACATTTTCGTTAGCTAATAATTACCGTCGGATGACGATGTATACTCACTAGATTCGCGCTCACATACAGGGAAGAACTGCTGCATAGCGCAGGAAGGATCAGCGTCCCAATCTCGCCCTCCCGTCTCGTGCACGGGAGAAAGAAGATGCGCGGGCAATGGGAATGACCGGATGCGCTTGTCCAGTTCCAATAATGATGAGTAGCTCGCCCGGTGCACGGAAAATGCGCGCTGTACTGATATAGAAAGGCAAACAGCGGAGTACCGGAACTTCCATGCATGAACTAGTGAGGAATCAAAATCACGTCAGAAGAGTCAGCACCTAAATAAGGCCACTCACATCCGAGTCCCAGATTACCAGATGGCAGCAGGGATGGGTCGAGATCCCGTGGGAACCGACAGTCCGAGTGTGCGAGATTCATGGTGGGGGGACGCCCATGCAAAACACACTACAATCACGACTTTCACTCACCCATAGCGCCGAGAGGTATTAACTAGTACTTACAGACCAGCACTCCCAGGTGAAGAACTCCCAAAAGATAGATCGACGTCGCTGGACTTCCTCCTCACTGAGATTCCAGCCCGCGCTATCGCGCTCTAAACGAAATTCAGAGAAGTGTTCAGAGAAGTGGCATCATGATTACAATGACTCTTACGCAACCCTATCTGAGGAACCAGAGAGTTTGTCAGATTCCACCAGAAGGTTAAGGTGAGACCCGGCGGCCTACCATGTGAACGACTTTGGTACAGAGTCCATTGAGGAGCCACCTGCGTTCGTTGCCCGAACGATCCGTCAAAAAGAGGAAGTGAGACATCATGAGTATGGCCTGAGCCGAGGCACACGTCGCCCCATTGACGATAGACTCCAAAGAGAAGGTTGCACACGCAAATGCGTGATACTGCTCCGCAATCGTTCTTGCGCTTGGGTGAGAGTCAAAGAGGGCACCAATGCCGAGAATCATGAAGAAGACGGAGAGTCGATGAGGCTCGAAGTTGAGCAAGGAAATCACGCCGTTAGCAGAAGAGTAGAGTGGCTCCAGGATAGCATGCTCAAAGTCACCTCGAGGCACAGGGTCAAATCTACAACCACCCATCATCAAAGGCACCGGCGCAGACTCGAATCAAAGACTCACAACCAAGCCGCATTGCAATAGTACAGGTCGGCTAGTTCGTTTGCTCGCTCACGAAACGGGATGTACTTTACGAAGTCTGCTATCATGTGCGCACGATCGCGGAGCCCGAGTGGAAAGGCGTGAACAAGCTCCAGGATTTCGTAAGGTAATCCCAAGTAATCTGGTCCATGGATGGTGCTTAAATCGTTTGTTTCCACCTCCTATATCAACGACTGTCAGGGGTGTCCCGGTAGGTACCAAGAGAAGTAAATTACTGGCATGAGATTTTGTAGAAACTATGAGTTCCGCCAGTAAAGTATCAGCGGTATGGAAGTACAGCAAGAGAAAGAGATTGCACCTCTGCGCCCGCTGTCTCACCATAATATTGGGCCTTTCCTTCGCAGTCGATTGCCAGAGAGCCCAAACTCTTAGACACGCTCTCCATGTCACCTTCATACTTCACTTTGCTCGATTCACTATCTTGTAACGAGTCCTGTGAAAGAGAATCATCCCCAAAAACGGGAAGAGGTAGAGACCCATTCTGGGCATGAGCAAGTGCAGTCTCAAGCTGCTTTATTCTGGCAGACATGGTTTTGACTTGTTCGGTGAGCCTCTGGGCATGGGCCATTAAAACTCTATACAACAACGTGCGATGCGATAAGAACGTCAAAACGCAAGGGTTGGGCATACGCCTTACTTGTTTCCCTTCGTGGCAGCCAGGGTTCCTTCACAGGGAGGTCAGGATAGCCAGTCTCAGCAAAGAACAAATACTGACCATCTGGACAGATGGCGGCGCAGCCTCTTCTGATGCACGACTGACAAGGGAAGGTTCTTTATTGGGGCCTAGATGAGGATCAACATTTGAGACCACCCAAGGACACACACCTGTCGCACTTGAGCTTTGATCTGGAGATCCGGTAATGAGTTGATTGCGAGATCTATGGTGAGCTTATGCCAATATCCGGGACTAGGCATAAACGACAAACCTTCTACATTCTGCACACGAGAGGCCAGGTTTCCCCTTGCGAGAATCTGCAGGAGTGGAAGTCGTTGATGGCAAAGGAGTGGCACTCATTACTCCGGACGCGACTGTTGGGACTGCGACTGAACAAGGAGGTTGAGGGCGCTTGGGCGCTTAGATGGAACGAAGGACAGCTGATGAGAATTTAGTGTTGGAGGTAGAGTAGGAATGACAAGGAAAAAAAAGAGCTTGGGTGTTGACGGTAGGTTGTGGGGGGATTGTTTCCAAGGAAAAAGGAAATCCACTGCAGTTCCGAGGTCCAAATATCTATGCCGGCTGCTGTCAAGGTGCGCACAGTCTCCGTCTCCGCATTGGTAGTTAGAGTATACCAGGATGGCGCAACAACTTGCAAAAAGTTTAGGAGAGTCCTGAGTGCATCACAATCAGATCTTTCCATATCTTCTTCCACCTTCCTTCACGGCAGCATTCGAATACTACTCTAGGTTTGGTCACCGTTGAATGGGGTCTTAGCCTCAGCGCCCAGCGCTCGGCCCTGACGTCCGTATTATGTCTGTTAGTATTGGTGTGCCTTAGCGTCATTCTTGTGGATCAAAAGGGCACGAGACCAATGCGATGCTCCGTAGAGATTCTCGAAACAGGTTTTGAATGTACACTGTCATGAAATTACAGTCGCCACATATATATGATCAAATAGGTAACGATAAAATCCGCTGTGCGCGTAGAAAAATGTACGGCAACCAGCCTGTCAATAGATCAGCACACGGTGCACCCTTTGTCAGTATGTGAGTGGCATAGGCTTGGCGCTCTTCATGGACATGTTTCCCATCAGTATCTCGTTCCGCATCCGCAAATCCTCGACCTCCTTCTCGATGTCCCTCCGGTGTACCTTCTCCTCTTTGCGCAGCTGCAAAAGAAGTGGCAAGGTCTTCGCGACCTCTTCCCATCTTTGACAACGTTCCTGGAACTTCGTTCCGTACTCGGCCGAACTTTCAAATAGCTCTGGGTCCCACGAGCTTCCCGACCGAATCTCCACCCTCTCATTGTCCGAGAGAAGATAGGACAAGAACAAGGCGACTGGTACCTGGTCGGGTCCAAGGGGGGACATCCCTACATTGAGTGCTCGCAGATGGGGAAATACTCGTATATTCGCAGGTGGCGGTGGCGGCGGCTGCTGCATTTCGACATCCTCGGCGTCCAAGTAAATCTCGAGATGAAATAGATTAGGAAAGTTCTGGCCGATGGTCGGTAGTGACTGAATTGTAAGACAAGGTTTCGAGAGTAGTAATGGTTCTGGGTTCAGGACGAGGAATTCGATGGCTGGGAGTGCCACACCAAACTCCGCCAAATCGGCGTCGGAAATCTGGAGGGGTAAGTTGTGACGCAACTCGAGACGAATAAGTTGCTTGAGTGATAGGATAGGATGAAGGTGTGCCGGCATCAATGGTTCGCAAGCGTCTTGCTCTTCGATACCAACGATTACGTCGACTACGATCGTCTCCAAAGAAGGGTAGCATCGGGTCACATCGGTAAGGAACTCTTGCACAGCAAAGGAGCTCTCCGGAATTACACTCTCCTACTGAAAGGTTCCTGATCCGCGGGAGGAATGCGCCTCCAGTAAGGTAATGGCGCATATCTTCCAATGTAGAATCAAGACAAAGGTCATCCAGCATAGGGAAGGCGCCTTCCTCTAACGTGTCTGCTATCACCGGTGTAGGGGTGCACCCTATACCACCTAAGTTATCGAATTGCACGACCCTGAGCTCGGGTAGCAATGACAAGCTCTTCAGAACCTGACCACCAAGAGATTGCTTGGGTAAAGTTATCTCCTGTAATTCGCGTAAATGAGATAACAGATACTTGAGTATTGGGTCGTGGTTTGCTCCGTAATAATCGACGAAGCATTTGAGAGAAAGTAAGGATGGCATGCGTCCGACAACATCCGTAGCCAATGCCATTGGGTCTTCGGTGCTGAAGCTGAATCCGAATTCCTTTACTTTGTCGTGCATGAAGAGGACCGCGTGCTGCGACCTTAAAGCTATGTATTCGGTTTCCCACCAGAGACGCCGCAGATTTGGGAATACCTCAAGGGTGGTGCGGGATCGCGCGAGGTCGTGAAAGACACAATCTCCGAGGCAGACAGCTTTGCCTGACGCCAACCGGTCTGTGCCAAATTTGAGGGTGCGCACGCGGCGAGCATAGGGAGCAAAGCGCGTCCAATCTTCTGGGGTCGGAGTGCGTCGAAATGTCTAGAAAAGGTTTCAGGGCTGTCGTCTAGGGCTGCGCCTGCCGACTCACATAAAACTCCGTCCCACCTCGCCGAGGGTGGAGAGGAACGAGGATTTGTAGCAAGTAGTACATGTCATCCACTTCTGCCCAGACGTAGTCTAGGGCAACTTCGTGCCAGTTGCGGCACACGAGAGCATTTGATGCATTCGACGCGCGAGTTCCAAAGCTGAATATGATTCGTAGGAGTTCAGGGATAGCTAGGACACGTTGGGTGGTGGATTCGTAACCCAACTGGGGCATCGGAGGTTTGTGCTACAGTGAGGGACAGTTTACGTAAAATTACAAGCAACCACGACTAATTGAGGCGATTCCCACACACACGCGCACACACCCCTCCCAGCCCTCCGTTTCGAAATAAAGTGACAATGTCTGAGTGAGAAGGAAGATCAGTAAATGAAGATGGGCCGATGGAAGAGAGATTAGAAAGAAAGAGTCAGATAAAGCGAGCTCAACCACCAAAGTGGCCTTGCTCGAAGGTAGCTGAGATAGGTTTCTGCAGTGTGGGCAAGTTTTCCCACTAAAGCCAAATGCCTCAAACATCCTTAGAAATTTGGACAGTTATGAACAAGACTTACCAAACGATGTCGTGGCCATAAAACAAGAGCGAACAACAGAACAACACTGAAAATTGAACCAAACCATCCCAAGATCACGTGCGTGCTTCTCACCACGACCATTCCGCGTACCAACTTGAGCACAATACGCTAGTTGCATCATGTCCACTCCAACCTCAGGTACTCCTCAGCCCACATCCTCCCAGCAGGGACAGTCGTCGGCAGCAACTCCGCAATTCGTTGCCTACCCACTTGCCGCAGGCCAGCAACCACAGCTTTTACCCCAGGCGTCGACCTCGAGCGAGGCCAGGACACAGCCCCAAACCCGCCTTCCCACCGCAGAGACGCGCAAAGATAGGTCTTTGGTCGACTTTCTGCTCATGCTCGATGACTACGAACCGTTGGTATGTGGCTATTTTGGAGGGTATGAAGTGCTCTCACCAACTTATGAGTAAAGATCCCGGACGAAGTCACGGATTATTACCTTCAACGTGTTGGTTTTGATTGCCAGGACGCTCGCCTGTGAGTTCCATGCCACCCTACACATTCACACAAACATGTCCCGATGCCGGCGCAAACTTTCAGAAAGCGTCTTCTCGCGCTAGCGGCGCAGAAATTCGTCTCCGACATCGCTGCAGATGCATATCAGCATGCTCGGATTAGGACTAACGCTACTGGTGGGCGTGCCCGCGCTAATCAGGGTCCTGGGACCTCGAGGGTGGGTGTTCAATGTTCCCTAGTATCATGCCCTGGCGTCCCCCGCGTCGCCTTCCGGGTGCTTTGAACATACACACGGTCTGTTTATTGATTCCTCTATCATGCCCATAGGACAAAACCCGAACAACCCTCACGATGGAGGACTTGAGTGCTGCACTCTCGGAGTATGGGATCAATTCCCGCAAGCCCGAATTTTATCTCTAAACCTTGAGAGCTGGATGAGGTGCTTACTGGTCGTGAGTGCAATGGACTGTGTTGCTCTACTTGTACTTTTAATTGTCATTTGTTGAATATGCATCAATGTTCTGCCAACTGACGTTGGAAATATATATGTACAGGCGAGAGACATGGATGATCAACTTTTTCGGGACTCATATGATTCGCTTCAAACACTTCCCTCTCCAACTTATATAACCTCTTCAGGGAGCCTATACCCACCCTGGCGGCGAACCTGTTGGTGACGGTGAGAAAAGTTGGAGTGATGCCATAATACTGCACATGAGCATTCACCTCGTCGAATATTCCCATCTCCAATAACGTCTTATCATGTCCCCATACTGAGCTTTCCAGTTTCCCATCGCGTACGCAACGGGCCACCTCGTCTGCTTGGAAGTGCCATCCACCTCCGAGAACTTCAAAATGGGTAGTCTCCTCATGCTGCACCTTGCCACTACTCGGCCTGTCAAAGTACTGCACGGTAAATGATTTTGGACGGTATAGTGGCTCCGGGATCAGGATATTTCCGTTGCGGAAGCGGAGCGTTGCGCTAATGCTTCTGTGAAGGCACGTTTATATTGCACGAGAGTTGCGCCTGAGCAGCAAGCTCAGGGAAGTTGAGAGTGAAGCAAGTGCTACGGTCCACACCGGTGAGTGGGGTCTTGATCATGGAGCTAGAGACCGTGGGTTTGAGGCTTCTATTTGCAGGGTGTTCGTAGAGCGCTATGATGGCCTACACGATCTAACACTGAACAAGGATCAATTCGCCAGCAATCCTGACATACCCAAACAAGGGGGTAGGGTCCCCTGAACGATCACTGATTGAGAGACGACCGCGAGCACAGGTTACGAAGCGACTTACAAGTCCAAGATTGCGCCGCCGCCGAGCTTTGGATCGAGGATGCGGTGTGTTAGTGGAAGGTCTGTATAAGCGAACTTGAGGTTGCAAAGTTGAACTGATGGTCGAAGGGTACTCACTTTCTATGTCGAAGTTCCCCGACAGATCCGCATGGACTAGGACAGGTGCACCGATGCGGCCTTCGTCGATAACGCGTTTGACGGCCAGCGCAATTGGTTGGAATCGAGTCCACATAGCCTCCATTAAAAAGACGCGGTGCTTCGCCGCGAGATCAGCCAACGAGCGGAACTCCTCTGCGTTGGTCGTTGCCGGCTTCTCCACGAGGACATGCTTTCCAGCTTTGATCGCATCTACGGCGTTCTGGTAGTGGAAGGTATGGGGGGTACCTGCACGGTGATCGCAGTGCATTGGAAAATCATAGAATCATGGATCCATGGACTCAACGGACCAATGTAGACGACGTCGACGTCCTGCAGCGAGCCACATGACGTTCAATTAGATCTCCAAGTAACCTGATACCACATACAGGATCATTATAAACTCCGGAGTAATTGCCGTAAACCTTTGTACGCCTGGCGTCGATTAGCTTGTCCACGAACGAACTTGCGCTTTCGATATTACGCGAGCCAACGGCTGTAACTTTGTGGACGACATCCCGGACTCCCCGTCTGTGAAGAATGTATAGCCATCGCAGATACGCATCAAGCTCTAGAAAGCCCTACGTCTTGGGATCCAGCAAGATATCCTGTGCAAGAGGACACGATAAGCATGAGGATTGACGTTCGCAGACCGTGTTCCAGAACTTGTTCGCTTACCTTTACAAACGCTGTTGATATCTCGCCCGTGGAGACGATACCCCAGCGAAGGACAAGCGGTTGTTGGGTAGTCATAACACGATCAGACGACCGATATCACGTCCGAAGTAGTAGCGAAGTTGCACTGGGAGGAATACTGAGCACTGTGAGCGGCGACCAGTGAGGCTTGACTCGAGCACAGTCCAAGGAACCTACTGTCACGATTCCACTACAGTCTGAAGCGGACTGTCAGTCACCGTTCAGTGCTCCTTGCATCACGCTGGGGGTCCAGGCAGCCGCGTCATATAACGAGTGGCCCCTGTGATTTTCGCATAGCCCGCTGGACATCCAAAACTCAAGCTAAGTGCCCATTCAGACTACGCCTATAAGCGAAAAATGGTCACTTATGAAAACCGCTGTAACAATTCAATACCCACGATGGATATGATGCGAGGTCCCGGTATTTCACCAGATTTCTGTGCCAATCATATCATTGCCGTGGATCGCCATCAGAGCGATATATAACACAAAGGCACCGAGATGTGAATGTACATGATATTCTATTTTCGAGCGCTAGCAACTTCGTTCACCGAACTACGCTCCCGCAGCAGAGCAAGCATTTGCCACCGTGGGTCGCTAGGCTCACGGTTTTCGTTGGCAAGAATTTGGTCCTCATGTGACTCATTCTCTCCAAGGGCCAAGCGTGTTGCAGTAGCGGACCGGTTAGGGAGGACAGAGGGAGATATTGTAAACAGGGTATCGAATGCAGATGCAGAAAGTTGATGGCCTGATGAATGTGGTGCGGAGGGATGGATAGATGAGATAGAATGAGAGGCTGTGGTCATAGCGAGAGCTTGCATGATAAGAGACTTGAGTTTAGCCTGCTCACAGTTAGACAAATCAAGAGTGCGAGCGTATAAAGTTCGCACCTCGAATGCTAAGGACATAAGAGAAGCCACGCTCTTGGATGGCGAGCCAAGGTTATGTTGAGCGCAGATGAGGTTGAGCCTGTCGGTGATGTGCTGTAGAGTGAAGCCCCGCTCAGACGACGTCAAATGTATCGCGGGTCGGCTCCCGGGAAGTTCTAGGTGACATGAGAGAAGATTTTTCATGGGTTATGAAAGGCACATACCTCCACGCTCTGGTAGTAGTTGCACTCCACGTTCGTTGGCAATCTCATCGACTTCCGGCCGGGGCGTTCGCTTCGCGGACAAAGCAACGGGCTTGATGTTCCGGATACGATCTCGTTCGCGACGTCCAATACCGACTACCCATCGTTTAAGCCTAGTTGACCTCAGAGTTAGGGGTTCGTCAGGATCCGGTCCCTGATAGGGCAAGAGCCGCCGGCGTTTGCGGGGAGGGCCTTTGGGGGGATCGGGCGGTGGTGTAAGAGCTGCTACCAAATGGGTGGAAGGGTCAAAGATAGAGATGATAAGAGCATTATGAAGCTGGACTATGGCTGGTGATTAGCGTGCACGTATATCATGTTTGGAGATTATTTAGTACCAAGAGGAGAGGTGTCCACGCACTCGCGAATCTGTTCGTCGAACTCTGTTCTAGAGATGGTTGCGGCTAGGAACGACTGCAATAGAGACCAATATCTGGGTGCCTTTGGGCCAAGTCCCGCAGCGAGTTTTGCTTTTATAGTCGTTGTCGACTCGAGAGACATGAGTCGAAGGTATGCAAGGGCGGGCAAAGTGCGGAGTTCTGATCTCATCGCGACAGCTGCGGGCGCTTGTTCCGTAGCGGCTCTGTCCCCAACCACGACGACTATGACTTGAACTGCCATGGAACGGCCTGTGACTTCAAAATCGAGGGGGATTTGTAGGTATTATAACACTCCGAGGGGTTGTTTTGCCGGCAACAAGTGCAAATTCCAGCATGGCGAACACGAGAAAATCACTCCTTTTGACAAGAACAAGACCTGCAGATATTTTGCAGCTGGTACGCGGCTGCGTATCGTCTGTCGTCTCCTTCCGCCAACTCGATACCTTCAGGTTATTGCAAAAGGGGTGAAAAGTGTTGGTTCAGACACGTTCTCCCCGCCGACCTATCCACCGCTCCTGACGACTCTCTAATCTGCGCAATTTGTATGGAGGAACCCGTCACATTTGGCCTACTTGGTTCGAACCTCATTCACGTTTTTGTTCAAAGCTAATGATTGGTCCACCCCCTAGCTGATTGTAGCCACGTTTTCTGCGTTGATGTACGACGTTACCCGCATGGTCGCAACATCTCCTGCTCTAACCCATTTCCTTGTAGTGCATCCGGAATTGGCGTGGACAGGAAAGTAGCAGCGAGGACATTAAATTTTCCCGTTTGCACAAGAAATGTCCTTACTGCCGCACTCTGTCCAAATTTGTCATACCTTCCAGTCACTTCTACCCCAGTGGTCACCCCGGAAAGATAGCCGCTTTGGAACGATACAAAGCAAGTCTCCAACGGATTCCTTGCAGGTCGGTGTTCCCTACTATAGCCACCTACTCACTTTGACGATCGGTAACAGATACTTTACCGCGTCGAACCCCGATCGCCGTTTTTGCCCCTTTGGCCGCGACTGCATGTACCAACATCAAAACGAAGACGGTACACCCTATGTTTTCAACAAAGGGGCCGACTTTCATATACCAGTACGTCCACTTCGGCCTTTGACTGGACGCCTATCAATCATCAACAGCAGCAGGGGGTCCGCATGCGTGGAAATTTCAATCGTTCACTCTATGAGTACATCCGTAACATCCGTGCCATATTTGCCTCCCGTGAGCCCTCAGAGGTGGGGTTACCTGATGACCCAGCATTCGACGAAGATGCGGAGTTGGAGCACCCCGATAGTGATTCCGAAAGTGATGTCACCATGTTCTTCACAGTACCCAGCATGGTATGCGTTCGGCCACTCTTACACCTTTCTTCCATTGTAAACGCTGACAAGCCTATGCACTGAAACCGCCAGATCAGCGCTCCAGAACTTAATCCTGACGCACCAACACCCGAACCAGTACCCACAGTCTTCTCTTTTCCTTCCACCACCTCTCTCTCCACACCACTTCACTATCCTCCACTAGTGCCCGAGCCAAGTCACATTCCAACTTTGCACGACACACAATCGCACCTTCGCTCTATCCCGTCTAGTCCACTTTCTGTGGACTTCCTACCCTCTCTAACCACCGATTCTGACACGGAGCCTGATGTTCCGGACCCCGTCAGTACTTGTTCGCTGCCGGATTCATATCAAGATAGCCGCATTCCGCAGCCTGCCGATGAATCCGCAGCGATCTCAGATACGGCGTCACCTCCTCACTCACCCTCGCCATTCCCTCTCTCGCTTTTCGATGCGTGCAGCCCTCCTGGGACGGTTCGTCCTTATGATGACAACCCTCTGAGGAACATCGGGGAATCCGAGTCTGTTCAACCCTCACTATCCGAAGCACCTCCTTTGACCGAAGTAGGTACGACCGCTAGCGTCCCGTCGTCGACAGGAGAGCCGCTTCCTGGGAGAGCACTCGAGACGCGACATCAGGAACCTCCATTCATGACCGATGGACGCGGGCGTGTGGTCTGGAGCTGTTCAGCAGCGAAGCGAGGGAGCTCTCCGCTTGCTATTCGTAGTCTGTAAGACAGAATGCCGAGCGCTGCAGGAGATAGGGAATAAGTAGACTCGCATCGTAAGTGATATGCCTCATCTTACAACGTGTGGGTCGTTCTTGGTGTCGATGTTGATACTTTGTGCATGTGGATTTGTAATGTATAAATCACGTTCCGTTCCGAGGTCGCTGTTTTCTCTTGACATTATCTCCTGTCCCCTATCTCGTCCCCTAGAAATGCTTAAGTCAACTTTCCACCATCATCCCAGTGCAGATCTTTGTGGAAACTTCGGACGGAAAGACGATTGCTCTGGAGGTCGAGTCCTCTGAAACTACCAGTGACCTCAGGGTTAAGATCGAGGAAAGGGAAGGGTAGGCTTCTCGAGATTCCCTGGTCGGAAACCGTTCTCACTTATTACATTACAGGAATCCCATCAGTCAACAACGTATTTTTATGATCATCTCATCATGACTTTCGTGGCATTGATCACATTTAATAGCACTCGTTTTTGCTGGGAAGCAGCAGCTCGAGGACGGCCACACACACTCTAATTATAATATCCAAAAGGAATCAATCCTTCATCTGGGTACGTACCACCGGCACTCTACCATTACTCCATATAGTTGATAATTTTCTAGATAGCAGCTGTCCCAAGTACATCTTTAAAGCGGCCGCCAGATTGAATGTCGACCAGGAGACAATCGGGTCAAAGTTTTTCCCTCTTTACGACAATACCTTGGACTACCGGTTTCCTCCAGCTAATGGTTATGATATTTGTCCCCATTGGATGCCGGATTCCACAAGCGATGAAGATTTCAATGTCACTTTGGCTATAGGGTACAAGGAGCGGCCCTTCTTACTTCTCGAGATCAAGCCCACATGTGACTTTCACCTGGACTCAGGAAAGGAAGGCGCCATCAATCAAATTATTGATCTCTTCGACGAGATTGGGCCAAATAATGAACATATAGAGCGACTCTACGCCATATCCGCAATTGGGAAAAGGTGGCGGGTAGGGTATGTCGTAAAGGGCCATGGGAGTGAGAGCGGCCACCCCGTAGATGGTGTTGCCAAAGCGAATTCTTTGAAATCGGCAGGCCCAAATTGTTGGAATCCGGATGTTACATCCGACGCTTCTTGGTCTGCACTCCAGGAAATCGTTGACATGATTAAAGGTTACATGGTTTAATACTCAGTTCAGCCCATATATACTTACTATGTTCTCGTGTATGGGAAGAGTACGGTAGCACAGTGCAGTGGAATTTTCTTGAAGTCCGGGGAAAATTGGACGGAGATGAGGACGCGCCCGTTCGACGGGATGCGCTTTCTCCAACGCAAAATCCAGTCAGGTCAGGCATTATGCAAAGAGCGTATGTTTAGTAGCGGCGCACCTGACCAAGTAGATGACCAGCTAGAGAAGGGCCTTCTCTGGCTTCGTCCCAAAGTGCTTCCCTTTATCATCGTGTCTCGTAATCGTCAACTTACAGTTACTACGGGACCCCATGGCCGGATCTGCACGCCCCGCACGGCCCACACTAAGTTCTGAGGGTCACCCCTCCCGACCGCACGTGAACGAGCCTAAACTGGGGCCGCATGGACCCTGGGCAGCCGAACCCTCACACAGGGTTCTGGTTCGTTTGGCAGTGTAACGTGTTAGTACCTCGACTCGGAATTTCTGGTTCAGTGACGCATGATACAGCACTACGAGGGGCGAGCCGCCAATGTCACCGACGATGTAATCATCACGGAGTATCAATTACCCCCGCGCATGCCCTGCCACTTGCCAGCGCGCGCCGCGCCGTGTATTTGATAAGATCGGTCTCACAACCTCCCCGATGGGCGCTCTTCATGCTTCTTTTAGCGGGGCAAATTTGCCTCGAGCCCCGGCTACTAAGTAGTTCCCCCAGTGTAAAGGTCAGGCGACAAAGTTCGCGAATTGAGCAGTGAAAGATCGTACACTCGGCGCAAGGACGGATCATGAAGATTTACTTGAAAGTTCAAGACTTTGACAGGTCCCTTGGCCTACAATCTAGTCAACCGACACGAATTCTCGCGTCATTACTGGTAACACAAATAGGAGGAAAAGCGAAAGGAAATCATAAACCGAGATACGAATGCCCCACGAGAGCGAAGTGCGTGGCACAGAAGAACTCTTCAAGTCCGCACGAAAAATCATCAATCACGAGCAGAAGGACCACCAGTCCCCCCGGCTTGGGCTGCTTGGCGTGAATCGTAGGTCCTGAGTCTCTTCCAGGACCAGTAAAAAGTGGACACGACAGTAGATGTAGCACGCATCTCTCCTTGCTGGAAATGGAACCGCCCATACGATGCGCAACCGGAGATTTTCCGCATCCGAAAGAAGACCGGAGAGTACACCGGAGCTCGCCTTGGTCCTCCCAAGTCGAGTTGTACATTCCAAAAGTCCGCCGGGGTAGGATACAATGCAAGGATAAGCCGAAGCCGTTCAATACGTGTCAAACGTCGTGGCCACCATGAATATATATCTGGATATGCCATCGATCCGTCCGCTAACCGACCGGGAAGAGTTCTCCTTGACCACTTCTTGGAGTTCTCGAGAAGCAGGGTTGATTTCCTAGCACAGAATAATGAAGCATAGGATAATGAAACACACGGCGTTGGGTTTGTCGACGACCGGATTACCGGCTTCGAAAGCCCCCGCGTTAGAACCACATGAGCCTTGCGATTCCAAATATGGGCACGTTGGTCGTGCTCAGTTCAGAGAGGTCACCGGGGTGCAAGCTCAGGAACGATTAGTCGCCAGGATCTGGTCTTTGTCCTTGGTTTAAGACATCTCCCAAGGGCAGCGCTGGGCCGAAACCTCTACCAGAGATTTGTGGCAGGAAATTTTCAGAGTCGAACCCATTCGAAAACGAAATGACCAGGAATCAAAAGGAGACGTGACCTCATCATCGGCACAGCTTTGTTGAGCGAGCATTTCGATTGGCTCTCCTACACGGGGTTGCCGTAATTTCTCGCACTGGTGGGTCGGAAGAACAATTCCGAGTCCCAGTTTAAATGTGCCTGACGCAATTGGTCAATGGATCACGCGCGGACACCCCGTGTACAACATAGTTTTCTTACTATAGTAGCGCCCTCGCGGTAAGGATTACAGTGTGACAGGGTCGCTGGGTGGGATGTATGTCCACGTAAAAGGCCGAGTCCCCTCAAAGCTCGTGAACAGGATGTGGCGCTCGGACTCGGAAGTGCTGGTCGCCGATTGGAGCCACAAGCATTTACACTAGACCTGCTTCACACGCTTTTTTCGGTTCGTTTGGTTAAGTTTCATCCGAGCGCTTCCGCAACATATTCGTCGTCACTTAGGATGCCTCGCTAATCTGTGCGCAGTTGCGTCCGTTCATCGGAGTTGGGATTGGAAAGGTGGGGTGGAAAGCGGGGTGTGGGGTAGGGAGAAAGACGTACTGACTCGAGCGACCGTCGCGGAGTACTCCTAATTTGTGCGCTGCATCTCCTTGAGCGTCGCGAGGCGCACAGCTATCTCCACCACAGATGCTAAGCCAAACTAGGGGAAAATTACGGTACCGCCTTGCGCGCGTACCTGGACTTCCTCCGGTTCTGGAGCAGGAAGTTTTGGGATGAGATACTCGATCTGTTTGCAGTGGCCTTTGCCATGAAGTCGTACACTAGTTCTTCCTTGTTAGCTTTTCAGATCTATCATCACTCGTCACGGAGAATCGTGTAAGAGAGATGGGAAAGGAGAATGTACATGCTCCAGAAGTTAAATTTATCCAAGAAAAAACAAAGACACGAAATAACGAGTAACCCTTGAATTCGTCCGGGGAATTGACTTTTGTCTGTCGCGTCGTTTGGTGAGGGTGATTTCTGGGAGATTCGTATAAAGTTAGAGTAGAGGTATGCTGCAGGACATGTGAACTGATATGGTATCAGCTGACACGACGTGCCCCCATGTGGCTCCGGTTCCACCAGTCCAGTCAGTCCCCTTCTGGCGATGGCTCAGCGGGCCAGGCGCGCTTCTCGTGTCAGTTACTCGACGTACTGTACTCAACAACAAAGCGCCTATTTTCGAGCTTCTAGCGCTGAGTTTGAGGTGTAAATCCCGTCAATTGGCCGGTGGGAGACAGTACACTCGTGCAACTTTGGCTCCGGACAAATTTTCGAAGTGTCAGTCTTTCTTTCTTACCTCAGCTAATTGTTTCGTCCGTGTCTCGTCCTGCCAAAGGTGTGCATGTGGCCCGTAAGTACATGAATTCAAAAGTCATAATAAAAGGGCATAACTACTCGTAATACAGATCTGAGGAATAGCGGTAGGGGTGACTATAGCCACCCAAAATGGCCGTGGGCCTGAAGGGCCAACATACGAATGCCCCACGAGAGCGAAGAATCTGAAGCGCTGTGGCGTTAAAAAAAGATAAAGTCAAGAGAGTGCGCACGACAAATAAACAACTATGTGCACGCTGCCATACAGTGAGATGCCGTGGAAGAACCGCGACTATAAAGAACGAAAGAAAAACCAAAGACGTGGTTAAGAAATTTACTACGCAAGTCTCATGATCGGCATAATACTACCAGACGAGACTGCTACTACGCCAACTAGTACGATGTTAGCAGGAGAGATATCATAAGGGCCGTTACCAATCCTCCATTGAGGAAAGGAATCATCAGTGATAGGTCCGTGCTCTTGCTGTCAATGACCTGAGTCCAGTGCTTGTGTCAAGAAAGGATACAAGCTTACCCGCAGAAAACGGTCAACCCCGCTGGCAACAAGCTGTACCAGCCGCGGGAGTTTAATGGGCTCCCTTCGGCGGTTTCGCAGTTGGATCTGAGCCTGCCACGGCCCATAGCCATACCACTACGGCAAATACGGTCAGAGTCGGCGTGTATTCTCGGCGACGAACAACAGAAGCCTTACAGAAAGTCTCAGTTTTATCGAGGCCTTTCCCGCCATTGGATACCAGTCGGAATAGCGAAGTAAAGGGGTATCAGCGTCGGCCGACTTTGCTGTTTCGAGTGGCAATCCAACCGAGTTATCCAATTGGATGAAGAAGATGGGAGGGGTGAGCGAAGCATTCTGTAGCTCCGCTTGACTGCGAGGAAGCCCGGCGTACGGTGCAAACAATGTCTGCGGTACCACACGAAGCGCGTTGTGCAGAATGTTGTAATCCAGGATAATTCGGAAAGTGCCATCTCCAGCCACTGAATTGCATCGTAGATGCGAATAAAGGCTGTAAGGGATGGAGAAAGAACCCGGCAAGCCCGCGTATGAGTAATCAGGTCGCAGTAACTCGTGACTGATGACCAAGTCATCCTCGTCTTCAACAAAGCGTAACAGAGTGTGGCAGAGATATCGCTTTGTTTCGGAGGGCCCAAATGTCTGCCCCAGGTAGCCACAGGACAGCACATCGGAGAGTCGCCCAAAGGACGGAATAGACAACTCGACACCAGGATGGAGCGCCATGCAAATTGCAATACCCGGGGGTGACTCATGGACATAGAAATTTAGTCGACTTTATATGCATATGGAACCAGACCAAGCAGTTAGACTTCAGACACAATCTTAGCAGTTGCATGGATCCCACAGCGCTCTTGGGTCGGTCCGGAAGAGAAATTTTCGCAGAGGTTTGAAAAGTATCCATGACAGCCACTCGCGACATGGAAAATAAATTTTACGCGAGGAACAAACTGGGCACATGTCAAGACCCATCGATTGCATCGAAGTATAATTCGAGGATGGTTTGAACTAGAAACGGATCATGACATATGGCTGTGCTATAGAGATTGCTTAGGCCTGTCTCTGTCTTTGGGATAACGCTGCCACCAATGACAGGTCTCAGGCTGGCTCAATTGAACACGACTTACAAGTCCTATCACCATGATCAATTTACAGGTATAAAACTATGCTGCACCCTCGTCAGTCACTGTAATGAGGGCCCAAATGGCAGAAACGAGTTGTTCATCATGTGCCTGCTCGGCTGGGACCGACTTAATTATATCAACACAGCCACACTGTTCTTGTTCTCTGCTCGTCCTTGAAACATAAGCTTTCAGCCACGGCTCCCAAGGCGTCTCTTTGCCATGGCGCTATTGGTCTACATGGACATACTCGTAACACGTAACGGACCCCTGTGTTGGAGTATTGTGCAATGTGCACAAAGAGAGCTCTTGAAGCTTATATACTCGGCGCTCCGAACCCATCCCGAATGATTTGCGAAAGAGTTCAGTAGATGCTGTAAATCGTTTAAATCCGCTGCCTAGCCACTGTTAAGTCCGCCGCCTGACCGGCCTGACCACTGGCACTGGCACTACACTTAGAAAGTAACTAAATATGAGAGTATCTGAGACCTACAACGAATAGACATAGTGACTTTCCCCTGCGATTGGCACTAGATCGGCAACTACGAAGTTGACATTCAGTGCCGTTATGATAGGTTTTCGGCCGATCTTTGGTCACCGCCATCAAGCATAGCATTGCGGCCTCGAGGTTGGTTGATCGAGTTTCAGCTTCGTCGTTACGATCGTTCCTCGAAGTTGACATGTCCAAGTTAAAAATGGCAGTACGAAGTCGTATTAGGCCAAGTATTAGGCTATGAGCTACAATGGATGGTAACACCGAATGGAGACTAGTCATACCGTGGCTATGCACAACACGCTATCTACTACTATTGATCTGAGTCTATCGATAGTCTATACATATATCCGAATCAAGCCGATGCCCTGCATCGGTGTCAGTCTAAGCGGACGCTATTATCTTGGGACCGTCGCAGTAAGGGGACTAGATGACATAAAAGTTGAGCTGAAGAATTGGCATCCAACTGCCAGCGGAAACATGGACAGCGCCAATAACTCTGATATTGGCGCGGTTGATCCCGCTATTCCCAATTTCCCAACGCAGGTCAGATGATATCAAGTTTTCCTTTGAAATAGACTGCAGAGAGAAAATTCCAAAGTTAGGTATGGTCTCCTGTCGGCATAGCACACGAACTTACACTAAGGAAAGCGTCTACTGAACGGCCAACATGCTGTGCGAACCTCGCGACGGTGATGGGGTTATGAGCAGTGGTCTCGTCTCGGATCTGGACCTGCCGCTTGAAGTCCTGGTATCCTGGCCACTACGGTACATAAAAAAACAAAAAAAACTGTCAATGCACGTCCTTGACAGTTGCATTGGTTGACTGCTACCCACCGAGATTCGGATATGCGTGGTGGTTTTTCCACCCAGCTGGGCATGGGCGTTTGCGTCACGGAGGGTACGGCACCGACCGTTAGCAGCGTCGTCCAAGGAGAGCCCCAAACTGCCATTTCCGTGGATAAAGAAAATAGGCAATTGTAAGTCGGCGTCCTCAACATGTTGCTTAAAGTCGGCCGTGTGGTGGGGGGCCCACAGTGTCTGGGGCACAACTGTCCCAACGTGTTCTATGGTGTAGTCCAGTAACCAAAGAGGGACGTCTTTGTAGACCATAAAGGGTGGCGGTCGAAGGGGGCGCGAGGCTCCTCGGATGAGGAAGACCACGCTGGAACCACTGAGAGACGGTGAGATCAACTCTTTCCAGTTATTCGTCTTCAGCAGATGAGAGAGATATTCTTCTGCACTTTTCGGCTTGAAAGCCCGTGATATGTACCCATCCACGAGAAGTTCGTTACGAGACATTCGAGACTTGTCTGGGTGTCTGGGTAGATGAGGAGATGCTATGGGTAGACGAGGAGATGCTATGGGTAGACGAGGAGATGCTATGGGTAAATGAAGAGATACTATGGCAGCCCTCATCTGGGCCGCATATAAATGTTTCTTGCATACTCTCAGGTTTGGGGCTCTGAGGCTGGAGACAGATGAGTTGATCCATACACCTGTAGATACTCCGCCAATCGAAACAGTTTGTGGATGTCCAGCTGGAGAGCAGTGTACGGTGCATAAGATCAGGACGGGGAGAGCATGACTGCGAGCCGTCACTACTGATAATATTGTTCAAGTTGGCGCCGATCAGTGATCAATGAAGTAATAGAACGAACAAGCCAAAAAAAAGATGAGAATGGAAGAACAAAAGTACAGGATTTGAAGGGACGTACTGGTTTGGCCGTGACTGCAAGTGCTGGTAGCCCGAAGTGAATTGTCGGATAGGAGCTCATATAGCGCTCATAAGCTGGCCCTGTGTTTGAGAGCTCAAAGTGTTCATGGGCTCGTACTCTACAGTGCTAGACAGGGTATGACATTATGTTCAAAAAATGGCATAATGCTCCGCAATCGGGATAAAGGTAGCCTATTTCCGGCCTTTTCCGGCACGAAAAGTAAGACTGTATTGGGGGTGATGCCTACGTACTGTGAATAATATTCGCAATGTTTGAAACTTCCTTGTAATTACAAACATTTCCGGGGTTCAGAAAAAATGTCATCGACGTTCGAGAGTGTCCAGCACTGCAACTACACTCAGAACTGACCCGCTGAGATCAACCATGACATCCAGATGACATCTAGTAAACAACGCGGAGGGATCGGATCGGATTATGTCTAGGGGACCCAATCACCAACCATCGATTAACTGTTCTTGGCTGCGCAGAACCGATTTAGTGTTTGTCCCAACTCCATGCCATGAACAGCATTAGGGGATGTCAAAGCCCCGTGCATCCGAGAGCCCGATCAACCCCAAATTGGTGGCTTACAGCAGTTTACAGTACCCGAATGCAAAAATTCTATTCCAATAGATTGGAATAGCATCGAGTCACTCGCTCAGTGATAAAAAAACATTAGTCAAACTCCAACATATAAAGATTCCCGCGTGGACGAAAGATAAGAAGCGTGGTAAGTGAGCGCTAGTGAGCCACTGAAGCGTGCTTACTTTGCTCTGATGAATCGCCACATCGTCGCTGTTAGCATCCGGCTCTTAGGATTCTGTTATTGTAGAAAAGAGACGGAAGCACGGCTACCGAGCGTGCACATGAAACCCATTGTAGTGATAATATACATCAAATGCTGAGAGTGGTCGCATGTTACGACAATAGCAACCAAATCAAAAGTGCGTAGGAGCAGGTCAGAATAGAAGTAGATCACACAGGCGAGGCCAATTACAGGGTTAAGAACGAAGCGGAAGAACCAAGACCAATGTCGAAGAAAGATTAGGAACGTAGGAGATAGGAGATATGCCAGGTGCTGGCTAGTGTGTCGGGTTGGTAGGACAATGTATTGCCCCGTCAATCACTTGACCGGTGCGGGTGGACTTAATCCTTCGTGAGCTTCAGAACCCTTAGAATCAAAGGGGTCTGGTCAATTAGACCACCGTTGTAGAACGTGCTTGCAATGGAAACGCGGAGGACATGGGTGAGACTTGCGTATGTTGCGCAAGAGATGGCTCATCGAGGTTGACGGCGGAAAGATTCGTGCTTGGCGCGGTGATATTCGGTGTAGCGGGTGTCCCACTGGACGAGGACATCTTACCGATGTACCATGACTAGAATCAGAAAGGTGAGAGAGAACGGATAACAGAATAAGGAGTGAGCTATTATCAATGTCTAATTTGTGGGGAGAATGAACATACCGGAACCCAACCACGATCACCACCATCCTCTTTCACAGCCTGCAAAGATCAGGGACAATCAACGAACCTCGACCAGAGCTTCAGCAAGACAACCGTACATATGACCAGTGATTGTAGCGTTTGAAAACGCGCAGCACTTCATCCTTGAATAGGTCTAATTCTTCATCACCTTTCTTCTTATAGTCCATCAACGCATAGCCTGGAAAACTTGTAGAAACAATGTGAAGAGGAAGGATTGGGGTTTTCGTGTTTGAGACAGGAGAAGGAGGTTCGGAGCTTGAGCCGGTCGCATGACTGGCCTCTGCCACAGCTGTTGCAACGGGTACACGTGTCTCGAGGAGGCATCCTGCAGGAACCCAGCCCTGCTTGCTAGTATCGGAATCTACGATACCTGTTCCTGTAGGATCACGTTGCACGACCCACCATCCTCGCGCTCGAGATATAATGACGAACGTGTCGCCGCTAATGACGTCAACTGGGCTGATCGGAAGACAAAAATAGAGGGCACGTACACAACAACATCGAACTCATCCTCCTGCTCCGCCATGTATGGATATATTGCCACTGCATACGATATTTCAGCCGTAACTGGGACCTCCCGCGCGGGTGTGCCTATCTCATTATGCTCGTTCGAGGTCGAGGCAGTTGCAATGGCCGTATGCGGAACGGCAGACTTCGGAGGGTCAGAGTTGCTTTGACCCTTGACCCGCTCCCTGTCAATGGCATCATCGCGATCCTTGTTATCAACCGCGGGAGACGTTACTTCCGGCCAGCCCGGCTGCACAGATGTGCCCGTCATCAGAGGTGGGACGACGCCAGCAGCAGCCTCGGGGTGCATCTGTAAACGTGGCGGGCGCGAAGGTGTTCTGGCATGCGAAGCACCGGGCTTGGATTTAGAAGACGATGAGTCGCTAGAAGCCTTGCGTGCAGCTTGTTTCTGTTGGGCGACGGCAATCGGAGAGCGAATATCTTTAATGTGTTTGAGCATAAAGACTGGATTCTTGGATGCGTCCTTGAGCTTTTGAAATAGTAGCAGTGGTTTCTCATCGTAGCTCAAGCACCGTTCGATGCGGCTACCTAAGAGTGTCGCGTTACCAGAGGCGTCACATTCAGATTTGTGAAGCAACGTACTTGGAGGACCATAGCATATAAACATGGCGTAGTTTTGCCAGTCGTCATTATTTATCTTGTACTTTCGCAAAGCAGCCGGTAAGACTTTCCACGCAGGATCTTCCAAGCTGACCTTGAAGCTCTTTAGATTATCCGTACTCTCTTGACGTGATGGTCGTGGTGGTGTGGGAAGCTGAACTGTGGATGACGAATTACCAATGGCACCATACTTGCTCTGTGCATTGGGCTGTGGCCGATAAGAGAGATCATGCTCGAGCCGGTTGGGTGATGGATGGGGAGAATCAGACATCTCGGGTTTTGTGGGTGAACTAGAAGGTTTGTCATACTGTGCCCACTTAAAGGAAGGTTGTCGCGTAAGCGGACTGCTATCAACCTGTACGTCGAGTTATACAGATGGCGGTGACAGAACAAGCAGCCAACGCACTAGAGTCTGATGAGATGAACGCCAGGTGTGAAGATCATCCACTGTTGAGAGGACCGTCTCTGACAGCCGCCTGTTCTCCTTTTCAAGACTCCGTAGCCTTTCGTCTAAGAGCCATGAGTTGTGGTGGAGGAGGGTTAGATAAGGATTGAGTAAACCTTGCTCTCGAATAAGGTAGTAGAGTTTGTCCATCGTGACACTTTCCGAGGGATCGCCTGCTTCGGCTATTATAACTCAGGACAGTATTAATAGCATGGAGGAGAGAATGGGGCTAACAAGGAGGGATATAGTGGTCAGGTTCGAAAGGGATTTCGTGGGCGAGCTTCATGAGGTAGATGGCCTTCAAGATAGCCAAACGTTGGCCAACCGTGGCAATACCTATTTCTTTCAAGTCCTCAGGGTTTATCATGCACAGCACTTCCCCGGTCAAGTTATGCTCTACAATTGAGGGTGAGGCGACAGTCGGCAAATCGAAAACAATAAGGGAAGCCCTTAACCTTTGACCTTGGCCTCGTACTGAGGCAAACCAAGGTTCGAAAGAAAGAGCTGCACATCGTTCTCGTCCCAGTCCGATATTAACCTCTTCGGCTCTTGTAGTTGAGAATCCATGGGAGGAACGACGTGAGTGAATGAACTTCGGGGAGCGCGGCGACGACGGGACAAAGCTAGTGACCATCGAGCACGTGATGGAGGGCAATAGGGTTAGGGTCGGTAAAGTAGCCACTCGTCGTCACTCATCTTTGCGAATTATGGATGATCTCTGGGGCAACGCATGGGGTAGTCCAGACGACGCTAAAGACGAGAGGAAACCCGTGGCCTGGTCGACCTCAGAAAAACCAAGAAGTGATGATCCTCAGGAAGACGATCTTTCTATGCCCTCTTGGTCTACTACCGGTCCAGGCATCCGGTGGGACGAGCCTTCAGCTACGCTAAGTCCACTATGGTCGACCGGTCACCATGATACACAGCAGGACTGGTCACGCGATAATCCCTATGGTGATATTCCTCTGGGAAATTCTAGCCAGACGGAGCCTCCCAACGACGACAGCTCTAACAATTTAGAATCCCACCCAACTCCTCCCACAGCCCAAAATGATGACGATGACATGCCCGCTTCCCCACCCTCCGCAGAACCGGAGCTCGAGGAAGAAGTGATATCTTCTCAAGTGCTATCTTCTATCCCCATCCCTGAACCATCTCCCCCGCCTAGCCCCAATGCGTTTGGTACCTTCATAGCTGGAACGGAGCAAGGCGATGTCGTGCCCAATCCTTCCGACAGAGGCCCGATTGGCGGCCAACTGTATGCGGATGAATGGGGCTCACCATGGGGAAGCGTGCCGGGGGTAGTAGAAGACGAAAGTCTACAACACACCAACGACGAGTGGGAGTCGGCAAAGCTAAGACAACTTGAAATGGACCGTAGGGTGGTGAGCGCCTAATTATTCGCTTATTTTCGTTCCCCATATTTACTCCTGCAAGCCGCCAGAACTACTTTCGCGCATTCTTCTCCATTTGGAGGACTTTGCAAAGGACGCTTGGCCGGGAATTCTAGATGAAGCTGAAGCAGACTGGCAGAAGCAATGGCATTCTGGCCTGGATGTTGATGGCCTGTGAGTCTATAACCTATCATTCTATATCCTCGGACTCATGCGCGTTTGTAGCGACGCATTAATGCCACGTTATGTTCCAAGCCTTACACTTCCACAGGCACCACCTTTCGGCAAAAGTTTTACTGCAAAGGCTATGGCCGATGCTGTCAAACTTTCTCGGAACACTGCTTTGGCCCGCACGAGCCCGATGTCGACTTTCCTTGCGGCCAAAGGGTCGACCGCTTGGGAAACGTCTGTTAAGTCTCGCATCGAAACGTCCGTGGACGAGGTCCCGTTGGGTTGGCGGATTCTTGAGAAGGAGGGTAAGAAAGATGAGAAGGTTGAAGAGGTGAGAAAGCCTACGGGGTTGCTGGCAGGCTTGTGGGGTCGGCGCACTTCTGGTACCACCAGTTCCATCCCCGGTACGGAGCTAAGCACCCCCCCGCCGAGTTCTATGGCGTTAGAAAGTGTACATTCTGTCCAGACGCCGAAGCAACGCTCCAGCGTGGAGAGCGTAAAATCACCTTCTGGGACTAAACCTGTATCTCAAACACTACTCGAGTTGTCTCCATCTCTGGCACCCACCCATCCTCAGGTACAACTATTTCTTCGGTACTTAGTGCCTCCGTTTGTTGATGCCGTCGCACAGGATGGAGACTCGCTCCCGTCGTCGGCGCCGTCAGCTGTATCGCGCTTCCTTAATAGGTTTTCTCGGTCTCGCCAATCGTCTTATCACTCACGCAATTCGCTGACCCTCTCAGGCGATGATCTCGAATACCTTTCCGACGTAAGGTCCAATCTCACCGACGCCATGGACACTAGTGGTGATGAACAGCTGGATTTCCGGAGCACGGCGTCGAGCGGCTTTGTTGGGAAATTGCCGCCCCTATTGCCGCCTCCATTGTCTTCACCTCCATCATCTCTCCCGAATGCTACCACCTCGCTACCCTCCCTGGGTCCGCTTGTGAGAGACGACACAACGAACGGACCTATCACCACCTCTCTTGCTAATTCGAACGCGGGCGATTTATTGGATGCGCGAAAACCTGTTGAACAGTCCTCAATTTTTGCATTGACCCCTTTGATTCCTAGTCCTATTCGGGCAAATTCTTCGAAGTTTATACACCCTAACTCGGATTACTCTATTACTTCACCATCAGATAAGATAAACGCATCCCTCAGCGCAACCTTACTTCCTACATCTTCTAGGAGTGCCATTCAACGTTCTGATGCCCCCCACAACGATGACGACGACGACTTCTCTGACTTCCTTTCTTCCCCTGCGGACCCACCGCTTCTTACTTTCAGCGCTAGCCCCCCTTCTACTCAAGCGAGGGTTCCGCCCCCACACGCCCGATCAATGTCATCGGACGATGACTTGGCTAATCTGATGTCACTGTCTACCAGGGGCGCTATCCGATAGCTCTAAAAGGCCAGATGCCGCAATGACACCCAATCCTGCGGATCCGGCCTTAAGAGTGGCACCTGCAAACCCAACCTCTTTGATTGCTCAGCGACGCAAAGGATCACGCACGGAGGAACATCTGCATACACTGGGTCTCCTGGAACGCGCGGCAGCTCGCCCTGGCCGGTGGCCGGCGCCTCCCTCCCCGCTACCTGAAGTCCTCACTCCTCCCCCTCCCCCAGAGTCTGCTCCTTCCAGCAGCGCAGACCTTAATCTAGACATTGGCCCTGCACCCGCTCGTTCTAATCACCAGCGACAGCCTTCCTCGCCCCAATCAAAGGAAACGGTCCAAAAGGGGCACCAACGTACGCAGAGCTTACTCGATCTTGCTGCGTCCCGACCGGGTCGCTGGCCTGCCCCACCGTCACCGTTCCACGAGGCACTCCTGCCCCCACCACCTCCTGCTAGGAATCAGGGTGGAGTTGTTCTGAATGTGGATTTTTTTGGGACGACGCCCACGGAAGAATCTTTTACTTTGTCGCCACCGCCACCGCCACCTGGAAAGACTTCGCCACCACCTTCGGTCAGTAACATCATATCACCGCAGATGACCTTAGGGAGAAGTTCGTCGCCTTTCACAGGCGTTGTCGACGCCATCCAATCGTCCTCGCCTCCCCCCCATCCTTCCGCGCATCCTGCTGGGCTATTGTCCCGGAGGGCCTTGTCACCGCCTCCCCTCCCAACCGCAGTGATTAGCAGGGTTCCGCCAAAGTTATCCTCAACGCCGATCCCGCTGCTACCCCCGCCTAGCGGTTACAGACTAACGCCACCGCCGAACCTACCTCCTCGCCAGTACTCGCCAGAGTCGACCCCGCTTGCATTGCTCGTAGACAGTAGTAAGGAGAAGAACGCCAAGTTGCCTGTAGAGACAGCGAAGCCGCCCCCGCCTGTCAAAGGGACCGGGGGGCTGACCGCGCAGGATCTGAGCTTCTTTGAGGGGACTGTGAGGGTCGGTGATCTTCTTGTCCTGTGACGGGAAGCTCTTGCCAATCACAGGCAAATTGTGGACATCACTCGTACCGGGGTCCCTGTGAAGGGAACTCAAATTTCGAGCGTGGCCCCCCAACGGGAATAGCGGCCTTGTGCGCAACCGCAGTTACGTGGCACGAAAGGCAAAAGTCAAGGCTGGTCCTTCTCATGAGCACGTGCAGGGACAGTGATATGTGACTGATTGGCGCACAAGTTGAAAGATCAAGGAACATACTAATCGATACATTAATGTTCTGATTACTAGTACAAGTACGAATGTGGTGACACATTACAGTAAGGGTTGCATTCGAGACCATAGACGTATCCTGATAAAGTGATGCACCTGAGCCTATCGCTTTTTTTTTTTCTTCTTCTTTCCGAGGGTCTTCGTCGCGCTAGGCCCCGCTGACGGCTGGGGCGTCGGTACCGAAATATCCCCACCCGCCACCTCTGCCATCGACTCCTCACCTGCTTCTATTTTTGTCCGTGCCTCGAGGAAAAACATAACGTCCCTCACTTGATCCTCAAGCTCTTGCACCCTCTGAGCGAGAGCGACGCGCTCGGCCTCCCCCTCTTCCGCACGTTTCTGCACAGCTTCGAGATTATTCAACAGCCCGCCACTCACGGCGCGCTCTCCTCTCAGCTCCTTCTCGAGGGTGCGTGCCACCTCCGCAAAGCGCTCTGACTTCTTCTCGAAGCGTTGCTTATCGCGGAGGATTTCCGAGAGGCGTTCTTCCTCCTCACGGCGTCGACGGCTCTCTTCGGCGGCCGCGGCGGCGCGCGAAGACTCGGCCTCCTGTCGAAGCTGCGAGACGACGACTTTGAGATCAACAACTTCGGCCTGCAGCGCAGTCGTCTGCTCTTCGTAGAATGCGCGCTGCGAGTCGAGTTGCGAGGTGAGAAGGTACGAATACTCGATGCCGATCGCCTCAATCTTCTCTGCGGTGAGCGAGTCCGACGTGCTGGGTCCTCCCGCGCCGGTGTCGTCGCCGGTGCGCATTGACGCAGACGGCAATTCGACGAGCTTGCCGTCGGCCACGTTTTGGATGAGCCGGTGTACGTAGCCGTCGCCCGCGTAGTCCCATACGCGCTGCGTCTCGAGCTCTAGTGCATATAGGTGCGTCGTGCGCTCGTAGTGAGCGTGAGCGTGGGCACGACCGTACCTTCCGCAGCCAATGTTTCCGCAAATCAGACAGATCCAGAGGCTTGTGGTAGAGTCACAGTCCGCACAAGACGAGAGGGCAGGTGCGGACGGGTCGGCAAAGGGAATGGAGGTGGAACGAACCGCGCTGGAAGACGACGGATGCGAGGTGCGGAGAGTCTGTGAGTAGCGACACACTGGACACCTGATAGGTATTTAGTTGTACAAATCAGACGGGGGGAAGGAGGGAGGGATTACCGGCTGTCCCCCCACTTGCTGAGGCACTCGCAGTGGAACGTGTGTGAACATGGGACGGTCACTAGTCCGGTGACAGCAGGAGTCCATGCGCTCGAGGCAAACCGGACATGTGGGCAGCTCAAAGACGGGTGCTGTTGCAGAACCAAGGCGACTGAGAGCCATTGAAACCGAATCGTCGGTCTCAACTGCTCACGGACGATATGTGAACAACATGACAAGTCTCTGCCTAGTACAGTGAGATATCGAGGGTCCCCCGAGATGATTCAAGAGCGAGCACTGACATTCATGGAATTAAACGTCTTCCATTGTAAGCTTCAGCAAACTCCAAGGCACTCTCGGGCTTGCGAAACTTAATGAGAGCTATGGATCGGTTGGGGGCGGTATCTCTACGAAGCGTATGCTTAGTATAAACTCGATGTTGCACGCCACAGGAAACCCACCGGACCATTCTCAAGTGTGACATGTCTTCCTGTGCTGGTGCGACAAAGGCAAGAAAATCGGATGGAGTCATCCAGGAGGGGACGGCCAGCACGCCAACCATATAACCGTCGCTGTCTGCATTTTCTAGCATTATGCGACTGGCATCTGGCGTAGATGTTCCCTCTTCCGCCTCGGCGAGTTTTTGCCGCTCGGCGTCGCGAAAGACATGGACGACACCGTCGGGAAGATTCGTAGAACCCGATTTCGTGTGACCCTGAGGAACGAAGGTCGCAACTGCAGGTCCTGAGGCACTCGCTCAGCCCTGCCTCCGCAAGATGGGGAGCCGTCTATAAACTTACCTTTTGGGTCTGCTCGTCCTCGACTGGCGAAAGGCGTGGTAGCCATGATGTCAAGATCTACCCAATCTAATGCAATGGGCCCAAGTCGATAATCCTTTCCGCAAGGGTTAAAGGTCGCGTTCCGACGCGCTGTAGATTTGAATGTGTGTGTCGGGAGCGGTTGCCACAAAGACAACGGAATGAATGCGTCGGTCTTCTTAGACTTTGAAGGCGGTAAGCGCAAAACTATGCGGACATGATACGCTCTCATGTCTGAGAGGTAGACTCGGACGCGTCATGCGCGTACATGCGGTGCGATGAGTAATGCAGGATGAACGCGTCCGGGCAGGCGGATGGCAGGCGGGTAAGCATGCTTCGGACTTTCACGACAACTGCGACAACTTCCAGCGTACTTCCTCCTCCGAATCTTACTGTCGCATTGTCTTCTCCTTTCACTCGAACGTCGCTTACAGGCGATCCGTGCTGCGCTGACCAGAAGTACCCTAGATGACCCGCTGACAGCCTGCCAATCCAAAAGAAAAGCATGCTGCGGTCCTCATACCCCTCTGTAATGTCAACAACAAGCCAAGTATACTACTTGAGCTCAGGGGAAAACTAAGAACACACTCGGGTGAAATCAGGTACGATTTATTTTTTATCCCGGTGACAGTCTCGGTCGGCAGAAATGGCTCACAGTTCGTATGCTTGCCCTTAGCTTTCCGGGAGGGCGAGTCGATAATGTGAGCGTCTCGTTCGTCAGTCCGATCAATGTCCGTGTAGCACGCAATGCCAGTCTGGCTAAACCCGAAATTTTGCGCCCAGACGGACAAGACCTTCCTTGCAGCAGCCCTCCGTGAAACCCGGGAGGAGGTCGGTATAGTTCCTGACCAGGTGGAAATCCTAGGACAGGTGGGACCGCCCCAGCTCTCCCTTGGCGGCTTGCGCGTATGGCCATACGTTGTACGTTATCGATGAATCGATTGTCGCAGATACCCCGCTTTTCACTCATCAGCTACATTGCCACCGACGTGAATATAGGGTTTCATTCACGCCACACCTCAATTGCCGCTACGCGAAGCCAATGGCGATCCAGAAGCTCAGTTACCTTCTTTACAGATGGAGTCCTTGGTATTATCAAAAGCAGAGGTGGCCACCGCGTTTCATCTACCTCTCGCCGCCGCGGTTTCACCTGCGCGACTACGACCGCACCAATTCCGTGGAGGGGAGCCGTATTGGGCGATAGATGTATCGGATCTTGTACAAGGTGTCTCTCAAACTGAATTGAGCCGTCTTGACGGTGACGATCCGGGCGAGGGTCTCCATGTTTGGGGCCTCACAGGATGGTACCTCTTCGTATTCATGAAGGCTCTCGGGATCTATCAGTAACGAGTAGTATTGAGTGTAACGCAACGATAGAGCTATATTGTATACGATGTGACGGAGAGCAACCAGTGAAGGGGGAAATAAACGACAAACTGACACAGTACTTGAAGCTTGAAGAGTTGGAGTGCCCTCGATCGAATGAATGTGGTTTGGTTTCAGGACAGGACAGCATCATCTCTACCGTCACCATCGCTACCTTAGCGACGCTATAAGGAGCACTACGAACAGGGCGTATAAGTGGGGAACAATCCGTGGTGCTATCCTGGTGATTTTGGCTTGACGCCGGCACGCTGACGGAGTGCTTGCCTGTCGATTTGTTGATGGGGGTCAACTGAAGAAGTTGTCTGTGACGACGCGTAACCCAGGTGAGCAGGCTCCAGGGAGGCGTTCTCGTTGTCGATATCGCGCGACTTGCCGTCCCTCACGGTGTTAACGCTAGGGGGCGGTCGTTCCGAGGGTGCAGAACGCCTCCCCCCCTCGCGGCGGGTTTCCCATATGATGTAGAGTCCAATCTCGGAAATGGCCACGATAGTCGCAGCGAGCAGCGACAAAAGTACTTTCTGAAGTGACGTCAGAAACGGGGTTGCGCTTATTCGCCGTCCTAGCAGACTGCAGGCGTTACGTACCCATTCATCGCGCCAACCCGTGCGCTGTGCAGCCCACCACGCGGCGGCACCGGTACAAATCACAGTGAGAATGGCATTGAGTACCGCAATGATCGCGCGCCTGTCGCTGATCTCGCGCGCTACGCCTTCGGAACGAGAGGGCACGCGAGGCAATGTGGGAAACTTCTTGTCGGGAGACGTGCGAGCCCCCGCGAGCAATGCGACCATTGAGTACGCCAATGGGTCGAGAGGAGGATCTTTCGATTTGAGCGCCTTTTCGCCCTCCTTTGTACGCGTCCATTTGGAAATTGACTGGAGAAGGGCGTACGGGATCATCGGCGGCGCCGTTGACCGCGACGCGGATGAGCTCTCATCAGGCAGAAGTATGGATAGTTCTTCAGAGAGATGAGAAGGGGTCGAGGCTATGAGGGGACGCAGTGTTTCGACGAGGTGCGGCTCGAGCGAGACACGCAAGTTGGTGGGCATGGCCTCCGGATGACGGGCCGTTGATAGAACGTACCACCACCTGCTCAACTTGGTTTATTAGGGGGCTGTGTGCCGTGTAGCGGGCCATAGCTTCAAGGAACTGGGGTATCTGTACATGGCCACTCCAGACCCGCACTCACAGCTGCTTCAGGTATTTTCTTCTCTAAACTCAGACATCTATGCTTTTTCTTCCGCTCTGAGAGCCGATTTGGACGACATTTCTCAAGAGATTGTCTCGAACAAGGCTCTTCGGTAATTCTTCTTATTTCGCTTGTTCCCACATCCCATCCACTTAAACCAGTATACAGTGTGCAACTGGGTTCCCAACAACCTCCTATATGGGCGCCGCTCCACGAAGTATGGAGCAACCTAACTCGCATACAGTCCGTGGGAAGCGGCTCAGACAATACATCTTCTCAACACACATACCTAGTTGTCAGCCTTGCCAGGTTCACCCGTAACTTTGTCGCCGATGTCCCGTTCAACCAAAAAAGTGCATTGTGAGTAAAACTGCGCATTCTCCCGATGCCGGACCCTTCCAATTGAACTTTCCCAAGCATTATAGAGCCACACATACGCCAGCTCATCTACCTATACACAGCGTGGACCAAGGACGGACATGAGAGTAGTATGTGCCCGCGTCCCTAACGGCACCATTCTGACGTCAAACGTGCTTATCAATGCAGCGTTTACGGTTACTAGGATATTGGCACAAGCACTTTCCAACCTAGTTACTGGTAATCAAGAGCTCATTGACCAGTTCTGGGATGTGCAAATGCAGACATCTGAGGAGAAGTCCATTCTCATGTAATAGTATCCTCGTACTATGTATTTGTGCCCGTCTGACTTCTTTACACCAGGACAGCCGTCTTACGGGCTTACCTGACCCGCGTTCATTAATGTCCGTGTTGGTTCTTGTTGTGAACTGTATCTACGATAGTCAGCGAGCGAGGGTACGTACGGTGATTTGCATCCGCACGCGCCGAGTTGTGGCCTCAACCTTCTTCCTAACCCCAAAAGGTATACACTAGTTACCACAAGTATCGGAGTCCGCGTATGCGTTTCCATACTCGATAGGCTCGAAGGCCTTTCGGACTGCCCCGAATCAGGGGATGAAGGCAAGGTCTTTGAGTTGGGGTATGTGTCCATTCTCTCGAGTTGTCTTACTAGTATAACGTGCCTTGCCAGATACGGGCTCTTCTCGAGGCTCTTTCAACTGGGTCTCTTTCCAGAAGTTTATCGTCGAACATCTATGTACGCGGTCATGTTCAGCTCTCGGGTGATTTTGTGTTCCGGCTCTTACTTCCTCAATAGGCAAGACGAGGACATTTCTCCAAGTCAAACGACACTCCTGAAGCTGGTCGACTCGTTTTTGCAATCCATTCCCGCCTCGTTTCTGGACGAAGGCGACCACCTTTGCAATTTGGCAGGTTTTCTTGCGTCCGTGTTTCTTTTCCAGGCAGAAAACGGGCGCCGCGCCATTCAGCAGGTCACTGGCACGCCGTCCCCTGAGCCGAGAGCCACCACCGACGTACGGGATAGTGGCGGGTCCGTGCGGCGGTCGTCCAGTGGCGCAGTGGATCTACAACTTTCTAGCGTGTGTGTCGCACTAGTGCTCTTATCGACCAGTCTCTCGTCAATCTTGCTTGCGGAGCGGGAAAACGGGGGTGGGGTAACGACGGGTCCGAACCTAGTCAGTGTGACTCTTCCTTGCACTAACGCAATTTCCGGCTCCCGGGGCCCCACCGGAAGTGGCTTTATTGAGTCCCTGCTAGGTTTGGAAGTTCCATTGGTCTGTGTCCTGAGCACAAGCATGGTGACATTACGCTCGTTTTAGAAACTCTGCGCGCATTCGATGCCTTTTTGCCCCGTATCAATTTTGGGAAGGTGAAGCCATCATACCCACACGGGGATGGTGGTGGAGGGGTTCCTGCGCAGTCCGCGGGTGAAGCGGGTTTTAGTTATCTCAAAAGAGACCTCGTGAGATTGCTTGGGATTCTATGCTACAATAACAAGGCGATGCAAGACCGTGTACGTTTGTGCGGAGGCATTCCGGTCGTGCTTAATCTGTGCGTTATTGACGACAGGAACCCTTGTAAGTCATATTTCCTTTTTCTGATGCATCAGCTCGCGTGCCACACGGCAGGACTGGCGCCCAGGGCTCTGATATTGTTGTTATTATACACACGCACACGTTACGTTTCGGCGGACTAACTGGACAACCCTCTTTTTTTTCAGACCTACGGGAACATGCCCTCTTTGCGGTGCGCAATTTGCTTCACAACAATTCCGAGAACAAGGCTGTCGTTGACACATTCAGGGCCGATGAACACGTGGGGCTGTGATGGAGTGGTTCGTGACGTGCCAGGGTGCCATGTTTGTGGTAGATACACGAGGCAGGGTGCCCAGTGCCAAACGTATCCGAAATTTGGCCGTGCCACTACGCATTGAATGTAATTTTGAGTAGATGACTGAATGTACGATAGGAGCAAGTCGCCCACGCGTTTCCACCGTTGTGAAGGAATTGAACGGCATCATTCATCCTCTTCATCGAACCCCGCGACGGCCTTGCGTGTGCGCGCACCACCAACCCGTCTAACCCGAAATTCCTCCTCCTCTTCGGCATCTTCGCTCTCAATATCCATCGCGGCTTCGCCAGGCTGATCGCCTTCTACACGAGGCTCCTGTCCTTCCTCCTCTTCCCGTCGTTTTTTCCGATCGGCTTCCTGCTGGCTGATCTGGGCGTCGAGCTTGTCCAAAACGTCCTCTTCCACCTCTTCGCGGGCGCTCTTCTTACGGCGGGCGCCATCATCGGAACCACGGGCGCCAGCTTCATCCTCGTCTGAATCCGCAACCACAAAGTCGTCCGGCTGGTAATCGCCCCCACGCCGTTCTTCTGGTTCGCGTGCACGGCGCTTCTTAGGACTGCGCCCGTCTTCGTCGTCGTTTCCGTATGCGTCGTACGCGGGCTCGTCGTCATCGCTCCATATGTCCATGTCGCCTCCGGACCGCCTTCGTCCACCGCTTTGGGTCCGACGCCTGCGGGCCCCACCACCACCGCCACTATCCTCGCCGCGAGGATTGCGTGGCTTCTTGACGGCAGCGGAACGAATGAGCTCCTGTTTCTCGCGCTCGGGGTCCCTATCGGGTGCCATGCGTAAACGGGCCACCTTGCTGTGCTTCTGACCAACTGCGCGAACGACCAGGCGATGGGTTTCGGACTGCATATCAGTTGGGCGGAGAGTGAGGAAGCCCGTTATCGCCGCTTCGGCTTGTAAGATCTCTGCACGTTTATGCTGTGCAACGAGGTAGGTAAGGCCATGTGCCTTTCCGGGGGGCGGCACGGGCGCCCCTTGGGACTGAGACTGAGAGTTCTGAGAGCCAGAACCAAAGGCTTGCCGATGGGCAGAACCAGAGCTATCAATTACTTGGTTGATGTCAAAATACTCTTTTCCTAGCCGGAGGCTCATAGAGCCGTCTGACCACCTGATGACATGCGCATTGGATTGACGACGCTGCGGTTAGAAGCGCATTTCAGCCCCGTGTAATAGGGTGAATTGGAAAAAGAAGACCGACATCCTGACCATCCTTGTCTTTGACCCAGCGCCAACGGACTGTGTTTTCGACACGGAGTTTAATACCCATGTCACGTTCGTGAGTACCACCGGCAAAGTCGTCCTCGTGCTCTGGTCCAACGTATGTATCTAGATGGAACGGCTTGGAGTCCACCTTGACAAAATTGGGCATACGAATAACCCAATGCTATGGAAAGGGTGAGCGTGAGGAAGTCGCGCTAGTATCGCCGGGATACGCACTTGCCCATCTGAACTCTTTGGGAGTGGGATATTGGGGATCGAGACCGAGGCCTCGAGGCGATGCTCAATTATCGGGTTGGGTTCTTCGTCTTCTTCGTACTCCAAAGCCTGCCTTCTTTTTCTATCGGGCGAAGACAAACCGTCGTCCGGAGGTGGTGGGGAGACGGGGGAGGAGTAACTCGATTCCGGGGCGCTCGGAGCTGCTGAAACCTGTTGGTTCTCGCTGGTTGGTACAAGGGTATGAAGATGAGAGTTGGGAATAAGGATTGGAAAATGACTGACCCCCAAGTGTGGTGAACATAGTCCACGTTAGAGTCCTCACCAAAGAGGTCGCCCATCTCCTCGTCTTGTTTGACGTAGGGTTCAGTGGCAGTTTCTGCCGGCTGCATGTCGACATCGAGAAGAGCTCCAGCGAGGGAAGACATTTGCGAGTAGTTTGAGCACGGGTCAAGGACACAGATTAGTCACGCGTCACGTATACGTAACGGGCTACCCGAGCGTGCGTTCCACTGGCTGGTAAGTACCGCACCGCAAAGTACCGCATCCCCCCCGCCCACAGCCAGCGTCGCCCAACGCCAACAAAACTTTCGTCCCCCGAATAAATGGCATATACCCACGCCGACATACTTCCTTCTTGCATCCCCTCCTCCGGTATCGACGGCTATTAGGCGCCACCCGACTCGTCTCACCGCCCGTCGTCTCCTCATTCAACCAATCTTAGATGTTCTGTCCCTCACTTTGGGGACTTACATGCCTCTCGGCAAACACCCAACACCTGACCATCGTTCTAAATTTTACTTTCTTACGCCCGTTGCAGCCAAAGTCCGAGCCAGAGCAGATCCTGGCTAAATCTGATGGATCTAGTGGCCTGCGCCCAGGAACCAGAACCTCCTTGCTCGATTCCTTCTATTTGTCTCTGTGTGCCTTGTGCTATGCATCATTACCTGCATCCTCCAAAATCCTTTAAAGGGCCCACCTTTAGGATCCCCCCCAAAGACACCGCCATCAGCACCTCTAACTGACTCGTTTTAAACCCGGTGTACTCACCCTTTTCTCCCTTGGGTTCCTTTTCCCTTCCCCTCAGCCATCCGCTCTCCGATCACGTCCCCGCCACTTGCGTCCTCTCCGCGTTCAAAATCAAGGAATGTCCGAACGCGAGCCCTACTTCTACCCCCACTACGACGATTCGTCTCTTCTCTTCATGTCTTCTCAGGTGTGTCGCCACACGCCCTTTTTGTTTCTATACCGGCGCTCATCACCCTTAGTCTGACTCGTTTCCAGTCAGTGGCGGCCAAGACGCGCAGCAGGTAGTTCTTCCCATGCCCGTCAACCCATACCCATCTACTTACCCTCGAGTTGCCGCTAGTGGTCTCCGTCTATCGATAATTGGGAATTGGATGTGATTCCTCCTTCAGATCTACCTGCTCCGTCCCCCATTTTCGGCGAACAACCCTACGACGACGACGCGTTTCCGTTTAATAACATTCTGCACAACCACAACCACATACCCTCCATAAATATTGATACCACTGTCCATCTACCGCAATTGAACACTCGCGGTCTATCCTCTCCAAATTCTACCACGCCACTCACCCCTGGCTTCGTTTCACCATCTCAGCCCGGCTACTCCTCTTCTCCAAGTCTGCTGGCCGTAACACCTCCCACCCCTGCTATGAATCTCGGCCACACACATGATACTTTTCCCGTGTTTAGCCCTTCAACACCCGTCTCCCCTTATGGATCTCAGCATCCTCCGTGGCCTATTCCCAAGCCCGTTCGTACTTCGCTCATTTCTTTCCATTTTCAAGCCTAATCGGTCTCCAACCCACAGAACCCATCACCGGAACCAGAGCACTTCCTCCCCCTTAGTCAATTCCAGCGAGGTCCCATGGTGCCACAGAAGCGGTACAAACCCCACACCTCGAGCGACAGGCGCCGCTACGTCGACGAAGTCAACTTGGAGCCATCGATCCACTTCTACATGCAAAAACCCGATGAAGAAGGGATTCCGTTGAAGGACGCGATGCATGGTCGCTTCGCGCGACTTGTTTCACGCGACGAGCCCATGTTCCAAGAGCGTGGCCCCTCCATCTCAGTTCGTATCAACGTAAGTCGTGCTCGCCACAGCCTGATTTTATTACACGTCTGGTACTGACGCTATGTGATGCTAGTGGCCGGGTTATCAACCCTGGAGCCGCCAAATCCCTACTAGAGATTTCCGCAATCCCCCTGGGCCCATCACACGTGCGAAATTAGCGAAGAACGTCGCAAAGTCCGTTGCCCGCTTCATTCAGGTGGGTGTCATTTCGAGTCACTATGAGTAAATCGGGTTCTCACGGGTTACTTCAGGAACACAAAGGTCGGCAAATGGAAGAGGACGGCGACGTGGCTTGGCTCGTTGGGCCCGGGAAGATCGACGTATTCGACCTGGTGCTCGTGAGACTCGATCACGTTTCCAAGGGTAGTTGGCAAGCGCAGCTCCAACTCGTCCGGCCTCGTTCATGAGTATGATATTGTGACGTATCTTTCCTTTCACTTTGCTTTCTTGGACTGCACGCATCAAATAATTTTTTTTCCCGTCTGTCGCGGGCTCTATACATCACCTTATCTCGCCCCGCCCGCCCAATACTCATCTGACGTATACGACTAGTCGTCGCCCGACCTTTTTGTACCTCGAAGCTGTGTAGTTGCTGTCCTAACGTTGACCGTTTCATTGTATCATCTTTGCCTACGAATCAAAGAAACTCTCAAATCTTGCCAACATTACCCGCCCTTCTGTCTCCGGTCTGGACGGATTGCAACATGAGCACAGCCAGAATAAGCGCTTGAGGCTTGTGCTCAGTGAGTGAGAAAAGAGGGTACCTTCCGCGAAGAACACACGGAACAAGAACTCCAGTACCCCTTGCAGTACCCTGTACCCTTTTACAACACATTATATTGTAACTGAGCACCGCGTGGTCAGCGAACGCGACGTCCAAACGGAACATCAATGACGGGCAGTGCGGAGACATCTTATTTATTCCACGCACCGGTCTCCGACTTGTCTCGATTTAATTTTATTCATGAATGCGGTGGATGTGAGAGCGCCGTGGACTCATCGCACATCGCACACACCGTCACGGAAGCAAAACGGCGGCGGAATCAATGCGTCCAATTCCAACTTCTAAAACCAAAACGCTATAGTGTACATGAACAGGACCCTACTTTTCCCCCCGCAGCTCCTCCACACTTTCCTTACCCGGCTCTGCACAAACTTAGAGACCAACGTTCATGTTCCAGGTCATTCGAAAGGAGATAAGCGAGGGTGCCAGTGGAGGCATCCGAAACGTGGAGACGCCCCCCTTCGTGGGTCACAAGTAACTTGAAGAAGAAAGGCGAAGAACGTATGGTAAATGATATTCTGAATGATACGCGAATATGAATTTCGCCACCTGCCGGGAAGGAGACGAGGGGAAGGGGAAGGAGATGATGATGATGAGGGAAGGTCCGTGCGTCTTAGCACGTTTCGGTGCGGTATATTGCGACGTCACCCGTGCTGTGCCCACTGCCCTGTTCTCAACTTCTCACACTTTGAGTCTATTTTCGTCGACGTGCGCGGAGGCCGCAAAGTACTTGCTCCGAGGGGTCTGTTCGGCTGATCGCGCAGGCGGAACGTGTCTGACCGGGACCATGAACTCCAATCAACCTACCCTTTCGCGTCTACGAACATCGAGCGCTGGCCAACTGGCGCAAATGAAACGACGAAGGGGGAGGGGTGGGGAAGGGGTGGCATGTAGGGATGATGAGCGTGGCGCTTGGCGTGCCCGAGCGTGTGCCAGAGCCGTGCCAGGCGACGATCGGCTTGGTTCGGGACGTGGACATGGGCGCTCGCCTTTATTGGGGGGTTCCATTCTGTACGGGCGCCCGAGCGGCGGCTGGCCCGATCGCAGACAAACCGTGTGGCGTTAAGCTATACTTCTTCCAATTTCCCCCTGCTCATGGTTTCGAGACGTGCCAGGTTCGGTGCCAACCTTGGTGCCCCGTGCCCCGCCTGGCCCGTCCTTGCGGAACATCAAATCACGCGTGTATGCTAAATGACTGGAAGAAGACCAGACCCGTGCCACGCGGACGGCGAACACCGAATGAGCCCTACAGCACCGCCTCTGCTCGTGACGTTCCTGTCATGTTCATTGCCAAAATCGTTCAAAGATAAGGCCTGATTGGTCGTGCTGGCCTCATGCTCGACCGTACGATGTTGCAGCTCCTGCACCCTCATTCGCTCTCCGCCTCCTCCAACTGCCGCACGCCATGCGCTTCGGGTCTGGACTTACAGGGCTCGGTGCTGTTGTTGCTGTGCGTCTCGTTATCGAATTGTCATCGCACCGCAAAAACGCCACTTTTATTTTTATTTCTTATTCCTCGTGCCTGTCAGGCGGCGCGGACTTGTGTGTCGTATGCACCGCTACTCATCGCTTTGGGGCGGCGGATGTAGGCTTTTTAAATGGCCCCAACATGCTGCTTCGGGTCGGACAATTTGCCGTGCTGTAAACCTGTCCCGTTAATAGGGTCATGAGACGCACTCCTCGACCCGACGTTACTACGGGGGCGGTTGACGGTTGCGAGCCTACTATAATCGGTCTATGTCGTCGTTTGATTTCCATGGCCTTTGCGCTCTACGCCAGTTCAGGTTGGACTCCCGCGTGTGTTCGCGTGAATCCGGCTCCGATGCCGTCCTCTCGGTATGACGGACGCTTGAGTTGTCCATCGACCGAGCAGGCGTCCCCTCCCCCTTAGCCATACGGGGCTCCTCCTATGCACGACCCCCTTCAGTGGAGATCACATGTCGAAACATGTCCTGAAGCGCCGTTCTCCAGCAACGCGCACTGACCGCATCCCCGATCCAGGCAGACACCGCCCTTGATTGGTGGCACCCACGATCGAAAAAGCTTGTATGTTACCCTGTCTAAACAGCGGGTATTTGGTCTCGTCTGGCATAATAACCTGTGTCGCTCGGATCCGCACTTCCGCGTCGCGTGTGCTGGGTCAGCCAACGGACGATCATCCCTGCCATCATCATTAAAAGATACACGATCACCGGACGCGACGTATCGAGGGAAAGACGCATCGCGCGGTGTATTGTACAAAGCGGTAGGTGCTCGTGCGGCGCCCGCCGTTAGCCACGAACGAGAGAGCTTCCATTCGTCTGATTTCGAGAGGTCGAAGCGTCGACGTGTCAACTGCTTCTTTCTTCGGTACAGTAAACGCATCTGGCACAGTGCCTGATAGGCCTGATCCCATCCATCCGCCCATGCGTGAGAAGAACATCGGCGCTCGTTCGACACAGGACGGTTCTTCTGTTCTGGTTGATCAGAGTTCTTTCTGTGGGTGTGCTGTATGACCCAGTCGGCCGTGGCACCCGCACTGTTCCCGTGATTTTGCCTAATGGGGCCCGAGAGGTCAGGGGTATTGCGGAAATTTTTGCGAGCAAGACCACACTTTTCCCGTTGACATCGTCTAATCGGTGATGTTCACTTGATTGAGCCTGATTGAAGCCAACTTGAACCAGCGATTCCCATACCTTTATTTGAAGGCCGCAGTGAATGGAAAATCCGATTGCGGCCCCCCTTACGCTCTATGACTCGTCTTGATTTACAATAAACACTTGCTCCATTTATGATAGAAAGAAAGATAAAGAAAGTGGGCCTTTTGTTCGTCGCATGTCCGTTGTATTTTCAAATCACGTGGTAGCATCTCTTTATGGAAGCTGCTTTTGTCTATCAGTTCTTATTGTCTTTGTCGAGATAACACTCCTTGAACGGTTTACGGGACAATAGTCCTCAGACCTGCTTAAAGCCAATGCTCCAGAAGCACAGGATGCCAATTCGTCTTTCGAGCGTCTCATATCTTTTCGATCCCCAACTCGCTGCTAGGAGCACCGCGATCTAAACCAGTAACCATCAACGCGCCTTAGCCCTCATCCCATTTTTACCATGTTGAGTTACGGTTCTGTCGCGGTTGCTCTCGTTCAGCGCCGGGTTATGGTCGTCCAAGGTAAGCAGCCGGCCGGCCGTTCGTCGTCGTCTTTCAATACTGATTTTCTTCCTCGGATTTCAGCTTCGCGGCCGCACGACGAGTGTGAACGCTACCTAGATGTTTACACGTTTACCCCATCGAGCGAGCGCACGTTCCTCGTGTCCGATGCGCCATGTGCTCGCATCGACTCGAACGACCTCCTCGCCGTCTTTGACGACGACGACGCCCTGGCTATCCCCCACGACGTCCTCGAGCTCCCCCAGAAGGCGTACGATGAGTTCAGCGAGCTGTCCTCTCGCAAGAACAGGCGTTTTGACGCCGTTTGGTCCGCGTGGAAGGGCAAATTCCGTTGAGTTCGTTGGCAACAAATCCATCCAACCGTTTCATCTGTCAATATCCCTCCCTCCCAACCCTCAGAGCAGTTCCTTCTGATTCGACACTGTATCTTTTCCCCGGTTGATGTATCACTAGTTTCTTGTAGCCTTACCATCCACTACTGTCTGACTGAGTGTATTTTTCTCGTCTTTCATCACGGCGAATGTCGCACACTTTATTATCTCGGATCCTACATTTACTTTGTCGCCTTCACAATATCCCGAATCGTATACCCTCCACGTTTAGGTCCTCTGGAAAGGAAATATACACTATGTTTCTACGCCCTAAAACGAATAGATACTAAGATGACACGGTCCAGCAAAATTAAGGACAGAGAAGACAAGGATTCGAGCCTGGAGACGAAACAAGGGTGAGAAGGTCGTAAACCTCGCTACGCGGCTGGTGAAGCGTTCAAGTCCCTGTAGACCTGTCGCATTCGTTAGCACTGTGAATTGAATACAGAAGCCGCCGCTGACGAACCTTCAAGCTCCATATATTCCCAACGTTGTTGCCCTCTTCGACCTCCTGCTGAACTGTCGACGGGCCTGAGGTAACGTCACCAGTCTCGAGCTTAAGCCCACGTTCATTTGCAAGATGAAGTAGACATATAAAACAGAAGCTCGTGCTGATCTCACTGAGCTTATCTTCGGGATATGAGCGCTGCAACCCGACGATCACTTCATCGAATGTACGTGCTTCTTCAGGGTCCGTGGCGTCGAATGTCTCGTTGTCGACGTCCTGTAAGGCGAGGGGCAAATATGAGTATGGCTCCATGTACGAGTGCCAGCGAAAAACCTCGCACCATTGCCTCGACGTCGTTGGGCTTCTGCCCATGAGCGGAAACTCTGAGGCCCTTCCAGATATTCTCTTTCAGCTTCCGGACGTCCACGCGTTTTGCACGCTTTGTATAGTTGACAAACTCTGGACGGACGCGTCTTGTCTTGCCTTGCGTCTCCGCGAGTAGATCTTGCTCTCCTGGGTCGGCGGTCCCAGCCAAGTCACCGTCAAAGCCGTCATCAAAGCCAGGGCCATCGTCGTCATCATCATGGAAGAACTGGGTGTTGAATGGGATTCCACTCCCGTCTCCGGCTGAACAACAGTTCAAATCAAAACATCGTTTAATAAGCGGATGGTTCTCACCTTCGTCGCCATCCGACCCAGCACGTCCTGCGGCTTGATCGGCGGCTGCCTGCGCCCAGAAGTGTTCGTCGACTTCGCCATCGCCGGTCTCGTTCAGCGGGGCGCGCTGTCCACGCATCTTCAGCTGTGAGGATGTTGTAAATTACCGACGCGATAACAATACTGAGGGAAGGTGTACCGAAAACTTGGGTTTTAAGAACAAGGTAACCAATTGCCGGCTGGAGAAATGCATGTCGTCCGGAAGGGTGTGGTCACTTGGCTTTTCTTTAGCCTTCCCTTTCTTACCCTTCGAACCCTTCCCCGAGGTATGTTTCGGGAGGGATATACCTGCACCACGGGTGACTGGGGCGAAGAGTTCCTTTGCGACATCCTTCAGGTCTTTCTCTGCGAGAGATGAGAAATCAATCTTGAACGCCTCTTTCCTTTCCCGCTTAGGCTTGGAAGCAGCAGTGGCCTCTGTCGCTTCAGCTGCTCAGTAGATTGAAGTCAGTGTGATTGATTCAAAGTAAGAAAAAAAAATACTGACGTCTTCGCACGGCCTTGCGTAGCTTCCAGTGTTCGGGTCCTGCCCAGTTCTTGAGGAGTGACTGATCAAAGTAGTCTAACATGCCACCTTCGGCATCGGCATCGGTCATGGCCAAAATCAGGGAACGCTCATTTGGGGCGCGACGGGGATCGAAAGGTATGGGTCGGCCTCCGTCGGTGCCAGTCGGGCGAAGGTCGGCTTGATCACCAACCGAACCGTTCTCGCCATCTTCCCCACCATCGCCCGCAGGGCCAAAGTCATCTCCGCCAAAATCATCCCCAACAGCCTGGTCACCCATGAAAAAGTCCTCTTCTGGAAGCGCGCTTTGGCTGGCGTCGGCAGAGTCACCATTGATAGCAGGTTCGAAGCCGTTGACCTCGTCATTTCCGTTATCTTGGACAAGGGGTGTGTCATCGCGGAAAAAAGCAGCCTCGTCCAGGGCCCATGTGTCCCTTGAAAACGAGAAGCTTTCCAGTGAATGGGAAATGGCCTTCCGGTCTAGAACCTCCAAGTCTGGAAGGAAGTCACCTGGGTAGGCAAGGTGAGGAGTGAACGAGCGAGAAAGAAGACACCCTCACTACGAAGGGCAGTCAAATCGATGTCGTCTTCAGGCTCAAGTAAATCCTCGTCTTCTCCGACCTTCCCCATAGAGTCGCTTGCATCAAATATGACACGGACAGCACCTTCACTACCAACACCCAGGCTAAGGTGATTCATGAGTAGGCCATGTGCACCACCTTCATCGAAATCCTCGCAAGTCTTTCGGAAGAGCGGATCAACGCTGAACTCCAGGTCGAGCTTCTTGCTCTTCAACTGGGCAGCATTCTTGGCGAGAGTTGACTCGGACCTGTGTGCCGATTTGCGTTTCTTCTGGGACGGCTCTTGAGAATCAGGGTTATCAGAAGTTGGGTCTTCGTCCTCTGCTTCTCGTCCGTCTGAAGCAAGATTACTTAAGAGTTTTCCTGTTTCCGTACCCACACTGTCCACACGGCTTGTCCAGATCTTGACACAACCGTCCAATGTACTGGACGCGCGCTGAAAGTTGATAGAATTGTCGACGTTGTTCCGCAGAAGAGACATGTCATGGAAATAATCGATCAGTGCGAAGTTCCATGAATTCGCTTGATTGATTTTCTGAGACCACAGAAATGAACAAGTAGAAGGGTGTAGAGGCGAAAGGACGCACGTTATCCATTGCCATTTTCATCCATTCCTCATAATTTGAGTTTCGAACGTCGATAGGTACGTCAATGATAGGTGTCTCAACGATGATTGATTTGAGGGCTTGTTTGTGACGGGAATGCGCATGGCCTGTACCGTCCTCTGGGTCGTCCTGCGCACCACTGGCCGAGGGGCCAGCTTCCGCATTTTCGATGTTGGGGTTCTTCGCACTCTTTCTTCTCCGACGCTTCTCTGCGGAATCGTCGTTGATGTTAACAGCCTTGAGCGGTACCCGCCCAGAGTTTCCATCATCGGTAAAGCTCTTGTCACGAGTGTCACTTATACGCTTGCGAACTGCTTGGGACTTTCCACGCTGGCGCGGGGTCTCTTCAACATCTGTCTCTCCCGAAGAGTCGTCCGCATACAGGGGTATTTGGGCGCGTGGATGACGTGCAGAACGAGAGGAGGGACCGGGAGCCATTGCGTTCAAGGGGAACACGAGAGTGTCACGCGTGACGGGACGCGTCGCGGCTGAAACGGCACGTGATTTCTCAAAAGCGTGTGACAAATCAGCTGGCCATCGAGTCGACCCATTCCATTCATCATCTGACCTCGTTCCCTACTAATGCGACACCTCCAACCTGTGCACCATCGACATTGATCAATCACTGTACCAATATGGTCATAGCATTAATTATGACAATCATATCGTGCTCCATACATGCCTGAACGGGCTGAACACAATTCATCCAGCGCCCTGCCCGGACATTTGCACCACTAATGGGTCCCCACCTACGCGCTTACTCACATCTGCAGGAGAGACGACTGTATGTTAGTCTTATATGGCGACAAACCCTCAAAGTGGAGTCACCACCCTGCAGTGAGAACGACCGTATCTTTTCTCTGATCATGATCCGTGCTCGTGTGTCCTGTCCCGGGAATCTGAACACCAAATCCTCAGGGCGCTCATCTTTATTTTCCATCATGGGCTCCCGACCTCAATTCCGCTCGCAGTTTCATTGCAGCCTAGCCCAGCCCTCCTTTCTGACAAACTCTTGGGCGACTATCTCCACTATCTCCACTGCTGTGTCATCTAACCGTCTATTTTCTCCCCCGTAGATCCTATCTTCCTGCTCTCGGAATGAAAGCAGACATATAGTGACTGCGGGTTACTGGAGGGAGACTTCGGACAAGTTTCGCTGCGCTCTCACAGAACATTCCGTATGCCACGGCGTTCTTGTTCCTGGGTTCACGGGGAAATATTCAATCCAATCCCTACAACCAATCCCCACAACCATATGATAGTTGTTCCTTCAATGGCAAAAACTTCCGGCCACCACTTCTCATAGTCGGTCTGTGTCGCAACACGCCAAGTTTCTGGTTAACATTGAGCCAACTAATCGATTTTTGCCGAACAACGCCGCCATTTAATGGGCGATTTTGGCTCTTTGTAAAATGTTTCTTAGGATTTCAACGCTAGCGCGCTGTTTAAGTTGCCTCCGCGGCCAATTCCAAGGACGTGGCCCTCTTGTCAACTCTGACTTTGGCGCTGCATTCCCAGTTGGAATCGCACATTTTCTGAGTGCCATGCCCATCCATCGTCGTACAGAGGCTGCGCTGGATGAGCACTGGCGAGTCATTACAGACGGAGTATTTCTAGTCCACGACTTATGCCCTCCAAACCCATCCAACCCAGCCCATTCTACTCTGATCCCTCTGTACTTCTCACAAGGTGTGCATCGTCGACACCTATCTGTCTTGGCTGTCTAATACAGGGCCTTGCAGATGACTGGTAATGACCTTCGCGTTGACGGCTACCTTGCGTACACCTTCACTCCGCAGATTGCGGACATCTATCTCGCGTATCTCTTCAAGGTGGACCCAAAGAGAGTGCAACCCTTCAATGTTCTCAATTGGCCTGGTGCCTTCTTCGTCGCAGACCCTCCTATGAGCCACTGCAGGCCGCAGCACATACTAAACGGAAGATATGCTTGGCTGCTAGACTATGTCATTAGGCGTGGTGGTTCCGTCGTTCCCCAGCAGCTGTGGTCACCACAGGGCCAGGGGGATTGGCGGCGCTATGTCGAACAAGCGCAGCTGCATATTCCCGTGTTCTTTGTCAACGCGGACGGGACTCTGGGCGTACCGGTCTCGCACGCCGCCGCAGGACAGATGTCGCTGCGTCACGCTAACGAGCCGGCGCCACTTGGCGATAGGACCACGACCAAGATTCGCACCAGCGTTTGTGTTATTTCCGCTGATGCGCGCTATCTTCACTTACATTTATGTCGCAGTGGCCAGGCTATACACATTCTGAACAGCAGGTACAACTCAGGGACCAGACCCCCGCGCGGAACCCCGTCACTCTAGAACGGTTTGTCAAACACGTGGGGAGCAGGGTGCGGCAATATCTGGTTGTAGGTTTATCCCTATTGTGGCTGTGGCAGTGAATTCGGAGATTTAACGGACGTCCCTTAGGACTGCGAGCGCGCTCCTTGTGATCCCTACTCGAAGTGGATCGTCGGGCCGAATCGCATCACCTTCAACGAAGTCGTCCTCATCGGCGTCGTTCAAGTTTCCGCAGGAAGTTGGATGCCGATCCTCCAGTTGATGGACCGAATAATCATGTAGATGTTTTAAACCGTTTTCGGGAGTCGTTCTGTTCCGGTGCTCTCTTAATTCTCTACGGACAGATTGTTTCAGGCACTAATCGTACCTCCTAATATCTCAACTAACTAAATAAGTGGATCGGGTCGTCTTGCCGTAGATTAGAATATAATACAATACACTTGTTTCCGTGTAACATTCTTCCGGACGTGTCTCCGCGCGGTGGTGGGAAATGTTGTCGGGCTTAGTTCGTCGATTGCCCTTAAACTGTGAGTGACGTGGTGTCAATCTGACGAATGGACACGACCATCGGTATCAACATCGTCTTCCGACGTGAGTACCGCCACACTCGATGGGAATGATGAACGACCTCGTGTAATGCGATGGCGATGATACGACTATGTTCCAGCGCTGTATGGACTACTATACATTATGGCAGTGTAGCGTACGTCTGTGTCATTCAGCGTATGTGGGTATATAATTACCAGACTTCGTTATCAAATCGCTCCAGCGTGGAAACGGCATCTTCGACGTCTTTCTGGGCTTTCTTCCTCATGTAAAAGATCGGACAATCCTTGCTGGTGCACAGAACATCCTAAAGTCCGGCGATCATCGTCGTGTTTCCCCTTTCTTTTTTTGTTCGTCTTACCTGATGAAGTGATCCTTGGCATCGCTGACACTGCGTCCAGAGTCTCGCGAATTTCACCTGCGTTTGGGAGGCCATGGTTACCTGAGAAAAGTAGTAGATCCGTTAGTCGGTGGCTAATACGGCCAAGAAAAAAGCGATACTTGTTTGTGGTATAGCTCATTGATCCTAGGCCGGCAATTATCACAAATTGCACCATCTACCGAAGCAATTTGAATGTATCAATGTGGTGCGATCGGCGGCGTAAGCGATACGCACTGCTGACGCTGTTGTTGGCTCGGAGGGGTGTCTTGCAGCCCAAGCAAGTAACCGTCTTCACAGCAAATTTCATAAGTCCACCAACTGTTGGGGTCGCAATCTGGATGGTCCTTGTATGTTCCCCTGAAACTATTAAAGAGACCCTTAAAACACTGGCACATCAGTGTTAATTGGAGAGATGCGCGCACGTAACGAGGCAGCCTTTTCGCCTAAAATTGGCTCGAAAATTCGCATCAGTGGTTTTGACAGCTGATTCTCCAAGTAATATTTTGTATCGACAGGGAGGTTATTCTCCAACACGTAGATCGGATCTTCAGACTTCTCGTAGGCAGCAGCACCTGTGCTAAGTAAGTAAAATATTCAAAGAAATAAATTGGGTCTTACCTTTGATTCCTTTGACGATTACGTATGCTACTCGGTCGCCGAGAGCGGGAGCAGAGCCTTGTGTAACAAGGATTCAGGATTATCCTTTATCTGGTCCACAACTGGCACCTACCTGCATCTCGCTGTTTCATTCTTTCAGCGAGCTCAACATGCGCTTGCTTGCCGGTGTAGTCTTAATGTCAATCCAGTTGGCGCCAGGTCCCCAAAATGTTACGTGATATATGCGCACCGGTTTTTGCTAGCGCCTTCGTGATCACCAACTGTGACATGTCTACTTTGTTCTGCAGGAGATCGGATATAATTTGTTTGGTATAACTAGCGTGGAGAATGGTCATTCGAAAATTACCAATGCCAAGCAGAAAACACGTACTCTTCGGCACCCTTCACATCGCGGTCAATTAACATCTTATGAAGACAGGTCTCGATGACCGTTTGGACGAGCCGGCAGTTATCGCGGCGCACAGTCTGAACCCCGCCATCAATTTCCGGTCATTCTAGGGTAAAGTCAGGAACGTACCTCAATGCCTTTAGAGTCCATCTTGTCGTACTTTTCCGGTTTGGTCCAATACAGGCCGGCATAACGTTTCTTGTTGATGAGCAAATAGGGGTAGTAGACCTTTTCGAACTCGAGTTTGATGGGCTTCACAAACTTCTTGGTTACAAATTCCGCTGCCTCGCTGCCTAAACCGGTCATGCGCAAGTGGAACTATCAAAAGAGGGTATTGCTTACCTATCGCCATGACCTTCTCCAAGTCGGTTGGCCCAAACCTTACCATCACAGAATCGGTGTCGCCGTATATGACTTCTGCATCATGTGAACTGGCCGTTGGCGACACTGTACTCCGCTTCGACTTCCTGGACAACAAATGGTGCTAAGAAGAATATCTCCGGGGATTCAAACGGGACATACCGCCCTCGTCTTCTCGATCATTTGTCGTCCATACGATGTCACACTTGACGAGATGGGCAAGCAAGGAAGTTTTCCAATTGTCGCCCCAGTAAAACCATACACCGAGTTAGCACTGATCTGGATAAAGTGAGCAGACGATGAAGTGTCATGTCGACAGGGCAGCTTACTTTCAGGGCAAGTTGTCGACCATCCAACACAGCACGCTTGAAGGGGTCCGTTTCCTTCTTAAGATCAGCTTTTGCGCGCTTGCGAGCACTGATCAAGTCCTCTAACACGGTGGGAAGAAGACCCTTCCGTCGTGACGGCTTTACAAACCAATCTTCGACGACATATTGAGTGAGTGCAAGTAGGAGAGATGTCATGTGTACCGTTATTGGGTGTCTGGATGTAGTCCACGTCCTTTTGAAGGTTCAGTCGTTCGATGGTGTTCTTGTCTAGCAGCGTCGTATAACACAAGTTATGCGCCATCATGATAGACGGGTACAGAGAACTGAAATCCAATGTCGCTATCGGGACATCATAATAGCCCTTCTTAGGTTCAATGACGGTGGCGCCTTCGTACTGTTCGTCGGACCCTAGTATACCGTTAGGAAGATGCTAAAAACTTAAGCATTCATACCTTCGCTCTTGAAAGTAGGGATAACATATCCCTCGTCTAGGGCCTTTCGGAAGAGTTGGGATAATACTTTGATTGATTGACCACGGGATAAGAGGTAGTTGAACGGCACTCCGGTCACACGTGCCATTTCAGTGTAGTTGATGAAACACATGAGTTTATCCATTAAACGTTGCGGAAGGTAGGCGTCCTAGTAGCCAGGAGGTTATGTTCATCATTTGAGCAAGAGGACGTCTAAGATTGAACAGCACCTTCAGACAATATACTGCCAAACGCCGCCTAGACTCAGGGGTTCCGTTCTGCAACTCCGTGATCACAGAGTGATGTACGTCCTCCTTCTGTTCTCCCAGAAACTGCGCGCAAACCGAGTTGAGTGTATAGCTACGCAATTTATGCTCGCGCTGCATATATTGAAGGACGTCGAGCTGTAGTCGGCCCTCTAACGTTGTCTCTTTTGAGTCACGTTGTCCAAAAGCTTTTGATGAGAAATGGGCATCCTTGACCTGACTGCGAGTGTCTGCTCCTCGATCAATAATGTCGCTTCTACATTCACAAGAGACGTACTTTTCAAGCGACCCAGATAAGGGAACTGGTCTGCCTTCAAGGCCTTGGCTCGGTCGATTAGATATGGAATGTCGAAGTTGGCGATGTTGTAACCGATAATAAGGTCAGGATCGACTTGCTCTACGAAGTCTCTCCACTTCTGGAGCATTTTCGCTTCGCTAGTGAAAGAAATGACTTGTGACCCGACAATGCTCGAGCAGGTGTTTAGAGTGAACACGTTCCGGATAAACGGACGGCTTTCTCCTTCGGATAGACTGAGTTTATTTTAAAGTGAAGAAGAAGAATAGAGCCCGACCTTGCCGAGTTACCATGTTTGCGATTTGGATAACAGGATCAACAGATGCCTCTGGGAACACTCCCTTCCTACCCGCGCACTCGATATCGAAGCTGAGGATGCGTAATGGAGCAACCTTTGCCCATTCACCCTCCGGCGCGTGTGATATGAACTGGTCCCATCTGCCCGTCAACTGTCAGAACAAAAGACATGCCTTAAGTATAGGCCATACCTGACTAAGAGTTCTATTTGACAAGACGACTTCTTTTCTCTGCCTTTCAAAAGGGTGTATTTACCCGCAGGGATCTCGATCCAATTCATACCCACGACCTATGCTATAATGGACAAAGTGACAAAGGCTTTCTGTTGGACGCACCTTTGTGTCAATCATGAAGCGCAGAGTATACGGAATATTGCTTTCAAATGTTGTGACAGGGCCAGAAAATAAGCCCCTGAAGTTAACCTCTCCATTCTCAAAGACGCGTAGAAAAGTCCAGGGTAAGAGAGGGGAAGTACTACTCAGACAAGTGTCCACTTATCTCTGACGCGGGGAACATTCCTAGGTTGTGTGACAGTGACTCTCATAAACACGGCAGGCTCGTCACCCAGGTAGCCCCACAAGCTACGTTTTTGGACCAGTTCTATGCTGATGACACCGCCTACCGATGACTGAGTCGAGATGGTGAATACCAGTATGTCAGCAGCGAGGTGTTCCCCAACGCACGTTTAGTTCATTTACGAATGGGTCAATATCCTCGTTTCTAAAACCCCTTGGCGCTGGTACAAAGAAGTACGGCATGAAGTCTGTGACGCTGGCAAGAACACTGTGTCCTCCCTGGATGAACGGTAAACGATGCAACCGAAATATGAATTCAGGTCGATAGACCATACCTGTGTCACACCACATATACGGATTCGCGCCCCCGCGTGACTACTATCGTACGAGTCCTCAATATCCACCTGTTGAAACACTGCAATATAGTTGGTCGAAAAGCCCGAAGAAAATGAAAGGACACCGCACCAATGCTGTCCCTAGACTCAACAATAGGCTGGAGAGGAGGCCGCTCCCAGGCATCAGCCCCGCCTTCAGATTCTAGTCGCGTCGCGTGCTAATGAGCTTACGGACCACACGCGTTACAGTCGCAATACCCACCGGCGCTCTCTTGCGAATCAAGTTGAATCTTTGCAAGAACCTCGGCGAATGAAGATTGGGTCCCTTGGGATTGAGATCCTGAAGGTGTGGGCAGGAGCTTTTGTTTCTTGGCTGCAGGCCCCGATGTCGCACTACCCATCGCGTTTGGGAAGATGTAACGAGTAAGCACGTAGATATTGCTTGTAGTAAAAACCTATTCCTCACAGGGAAGTCGCGCCTCTTGTCGCAGCCTCTTGTGTTTTTGAAGGCATGATTTGTTCGCGTTAAACTGAACGCGTGGAGGGACTCAGTGACGAAAAGCACGCGTTATGTATGTAAGCGGACTTCCAAGAGTCCGGTCCGGAGTGGGGTTTATAATTAATTAATAATTAGGATAAAATTATCAGGAAATATATTAGATTACAAAGATTGAGGTTATCAAATAGTTGTCTCTTCGACGCCAGTCCCTCCAGACATCCGCAGGAAACCAATCGTTCAAAAATTTGTCTATAATATTTTACTTGATGGTCTCATGGTCGGTGTGCGGATTTGTTCAAGATATACTGGGGGTAGCCCATCAGCAAAACGTCCACCAACCTGGAAGTGGCTGCTGGAAGCGCAAACTGGTCAGTGGAAGGAGGGGGTGATCGATCAGATCGCCAGCACCAGAAGAAACGGATCGTAATATCGACCGCGACAGCCATCCAAGCGTTTTTCATGTCGAATCTAGGAACAATTAGCGAGGCCTCATAGCATGAAATACCGACGTACCCGGTCCTCCAGTGGGATGACAACGTACTACACCAAATACTCAATCTGGTGAGTATTCGGTGCAGTACGTTGTCATCCCACTGGAAAATACCCCCAAATAACTGCGATGGTATGATGACATGTCAACTCATCGTCTATCTTTTGTGAGACAAGTTGAAACGTGGGAGAAAGAGCGTGCATCACGTATCACATTAGCTTACGTTGGCACTGGTCGTTCTTGCACAGCATCAATTGGCCCGTGGCAATTGTATATGGGCGTTCGGGAAGCGGCGGTCGCTCTAAAGCTGTACTATCACCAGTACTACTGTATTCAACTCAGGTGTTTTGCAGCGCGCCGATTCACTGTACCAAAAGTTTATCTGCTACACATACGCCTTCTTCACAGCCTCTCTCGGGATGAAAACGTTCTGGGACTATCGGTCGAGTAGAGGCTTTTATTATTATTTCGTGGTCTGGCTATTATCACACTGGTGTAAGATAAACGGTGGGTCTAACCGATCGAGGCCCAATCTATTACCTCCTGTCTATATTATGGCAGGGTCACCGCCCAGACAACATCTTAAGTCGCGCTTCTGCAGCTCTCGCCCTCCTCTCCCTTTCCACCTTTGCCCTCATCTCCGGTGTCAGGCCGGCAACAGCGTCAGCAGAACCAGCGGAACCGCCTAATCTCCTCGGCGCATTATTAGGTCCGGAGCGTGTGGGAGGTTCGGTCACTGACACATCGGGATCAGCAACTTCTTCAAGTCGGTTGGCGCGCTCCTCTTTCTCCTTTATCTCGCGCTCTTTGATCTTTTCCTTCAATCCTTTCCGCCGCACCTTCTTCTTCTCCTCGCGCTCCTCCTCCATCTCCTGGCTCAGTATGCTCGGCACACGGCCCGCACCAAACCAGTCCCACCACTCCGGGTGTGCGCCCGCGCTTCGTCTAAAAACGTCGCGTACGGCACGAGACGAAGCGACGTCGTAGGCCGTGCGATGGGTCACTCTTACCACTTTGATCGGTTCTGGGCTATCATTTGAAGTATCCTGCCCAGTCACTGGTGCCTCAGATGGTACTGCGATCGTGGGGTCCGCGTGTGCTTCGTCTAGCAACCACCGTGTAACTTCTTCTTGACCGCATTGCGCGGCATACTGGAGGAGTGTCGATACCTTCTCTTCGGCCCATGGCGGAATTCTTGTGTCAATTCCACCGAGACCTTCCCCTTCACGCCCCCAAAAGTCTTTAAGAGCGTCGAGACGGCCATGGAGGACCATATCAAGGAGTCTAGCCCACTTTTCCCTAAGAAGTTCTTCTTCCTTGGATAACTTCGGCTCTTTTGCCTTTGTCACAAGAGGAGCAGGGACAGGGGCTTGGACTTTGGGCTTAGGTTTTGGGAGAGAAGCAAGGTAGGCTTCATCTTGCTCTCTTAGAGTTTCCTCCGTGAGATGGGTGACCTTCACTCTAGTCAATTCAAAGAGGCAACGTTCTAGCTCCGACTGTGTCTGCACGGGGTGTGAGAAGGAACCGTAAAGGCCACTGCCTTAGCTTACCGGCCTGCGGGTGGGAAAAGGGAACGTCCGCAATCGTTCGTCGCCTAAGCTGCCAGTGAGTAACGGGCTCGACTTGTTGCTGAAAAAAGAGGCCCACCTTTAGTTATCACAGCATCATCATAATCGAGGAATATCTTTCGATTCGAAACACTTGCGCGAATCCATATCCGCTCACATTGGTTGATCTCATCCACCCAATCGGAGAGGAGATTACGGATATCCTAAAAGAAGGTGAGATCGATACGCCAGACACAAACGACGTACGCACATCCCGGAGAGCCTGTTCGCCATATCGTCGAAGCTGAGCACCTGCACTCTTGGCAGGTCCTTTGGCGTTGTCATTCACAGATTGTGAGCCTCCCTGCTTCCGACGGGCTGCGAAATGTTATACCTACGAGATGACGCAGCACAGATCACACATACTTGTATAACGGTGGAATGTTTTATGTAGCAGAACTTCTGTGTCGGGTTTCGGCTTTTTGAGTCTCTTTTGTTTTGCGGATTTGGAGTCTTCCTCGTCGACTTCCGGTTTACTGACTCGAACGACGGCTCCCGCGAAGTGCCCTCCAGCTGTCATGAACATGGCCCACTTACGTCCTTCTCGGCCGCCACCCGTTTGCATCGACTTCAGCTCATTTACGTACGATAACGGGTCCAATTTAAGAGGGAAAAGGGCCCTGTAAACCCCTATTTGCGTGGCGGGTGGTGAATGAAACCATGTTAAAGAAGATCGAGGGACTGCTGGACTCGAATCAGACGGAGAAGCAGGGCGCGAAGAAACTTTGATTCTCTGAATGAGGTTTCCAACAGCATCGGATTTATCTGAGCCAGAATCGTCCGTATCGGAAGCGGAACCAGATATAGAGTCTTCAAGGCCTAGAAATGTATAATTGGACGCAGCGTCGTACTGAAGACAAAGGGAAGGGACGTACTGTCCACAAGCTTTGCAAAATCTACTTCTGAAATAGGATTTCCTCCACGAAGGCGGATCTTTACATTGTAGCGATGCCAATCTGAGCGGAAGTGGATGCGTTGCTCTTCGACATCTAGGAACGTTACACCAAGACACACATTACACGCTCTCGCTCCGCCGATAGGTGCTGTCGGAGGCTGGGATGGAAGGTCCTCTTTGTCCGGTATGCTCGTGCCCTTCTGCGACGAATGACTGCGGAGAGTGATGTTTTGAAAGAGCTCTGGAGGGAGGGAGAAGGCGTGGATGGACGAAGACATGTGAGATGATGTACGAGTCAGAGAATCTAATCACGCTTCGATTGCACCCAATTAATATGGAGATTGCCGGTGATTCTACAGTAATTTTCACCTCTTTTTGTCCTAGCAACTCGCACTCGATCATCGAACATGGTTTCCCAAGACTTTTCAGGCCGTCCGATAAAAAAACTTGTCCTGTTCGACGTAGATGGTACACTCACGCCAGCTCGTCAGGTATGCCTCTTCCCGGTTTTTCCGTCCCGAGCATTAATTTGGCGCAAAGTCAGCGTCACCTGAAATGCTCCAACTTTTGAAAGAACTCAGAAAGAAGGTCGTGATCGGTTTCGTCGGTGGTTCAGATTTTGTGAAGATTTCGGACCAACTTTCTATCTCTGGAAGTAACGGTCAGTCCAAAGCTGTCCATGTTTGGGTTAAACGTTTAAGCGCGGAATGTGGAACCCAGCCGTCGATGCTTTCGATTTTGCGTTCGCAGAGAACGGGCTCATTGCATATAGACTGGGAAAACCACTCGAGTCACAATCGTTCATCAAATTTGTCGGAGAAGAACGCTATAAAAAGCTCGTCAATTTCATCCTACACTACTTGGCAGACCTAGACGTCCCGATTAAGCGGTGCGCTCACGCCTATTTCTCCAAGTAGTCTCCAGCCTGATTGACACTGATTTGATTAGTGGCACTTTTGTCGAGTTTCGAAACGGCATGATTAACGTTAGTCCTATCGGACGTAACGCGACGTGCGCCTATGAGTCCCTAACCGCGCCACGCGACCGTCTGACCGACTACTTCATCTAGTATTCAAGAACGGCACGATTTTGAGGCCTATGATAAGGTTCATCCTATCTTTCTTCGACCTCTCTCGATGTTGAGCTGATAACCTTTCAGGTCCACGGAGTGCGAGCGGCCTTTGTCAAGGTCCTGCAGGAGAAGTTTGCGGACTATGGCCTGACCTATTCCATTGGTGGTCAAATATCTTTCGACGTTTTCCCCAATGGCTGGGACAAGACATATTCACTCAGGCATGTCGAGAAAGAAGGCTTTGAGGAGATCCATTTCTTTGGAGACAAGACGTTCAAGGTATGGGGTTCCCTCTACGAATCCATTCTTGTCTCATCGCGCTGCTTAGGGTGGGAACGATTACGAGATCTTTGCAGACCCGCGAACGGTTGGACACACAGTATCAAGTCCTGAAGATACCGCTAAGGTCCTGAGGGAAATCTTCTTTTGAGCGTTGCCACGTATTCACATCATGGAACATCACTACGAGAACAGGCAAGGTTCCACCGGGCAACATGTATTAAGGCTTAGTCACCCCAATTTACACGTTATAGAAATGAAAGGACTGTTATACAAGGCAATGCCCGAATAAACCCTCGCACGACCTATGTTGGAGGCGAGTTGGAGGCGAGTTGACCCTGCTGCGCATCCACGAACAAGACATTCAACTCGAAGTGATATCGCGCTGCTGTATGGCATCGGAATCCAGGGGTTAACAGCACCGCGGGAAAGTAGCTCTTCCTCGGAAAGTATCGCTGCACCCCCGATGCGTCGCAAACATGACTAAGAAGTCGGTGGTACGATCATGTTTGAACCGGTTGCACGGCTTGGTAGATTCTGCTCACCAGCGCACCGCACGTACAACAAAGAGCTGGTCCATCAATCATTCGGTGGTGCTCGGATAGAAGAAATGTCACTGGTGACCGGTGACCGTACATAGCCTGTCAAGCGGCAATGGACTTGTCATGATTGCTTACAAGGTTCTCCGATTGCAATTGCTTGAGAGCATATGCACGCCATTTCGATTGACAATCAAACGCGATGTTCGGATCGCACGAGTGATTGACTGCAGCGGTGTGATGTTAAAACATGATGAGCGCGGATCACGGCAACTGTCCTCTCATCACACACCATTCAGCAGATCGGAATTCAGCAAGACGTGGTCGTCAGGCCCGCAGTCACATTGCATGGTTGCGTATGACCGAGGAGCTTTTGTCAGACCTGTCAAGTGAGCAATGACCTTCCCCGCCTCGAGGCCCTGTGAGAGCAGAGCAAGCAGTCAGGGATCCAGACAACGTAATATTCTAAATGCCCCACTCTGCACGCAATAAGCACCGAACCATAATCACCCGGCTTGAAATTAACCTGGAAGAGACCAGGGTGAGATGGCACGGACTTCCTTTTCTGCTTTTCTGACAAGGAGTATCATGTGATTTCCATCGGAACTTGAAATGTGGAAAGGTAGCTGTAAGGGAGATGCCGAAACTTTAAAGTTATATTCTTCGTCAACAAGATTTGCAAGTTCGTCGCCGTCTCAAGACACAACCACACATTTACTGTCCACTGTTACCCAATGGCCCCTACAAAAAAATCCAAGGCCGCAAAGTCGACAGAGTCCATCGCGGCACGCCTTGCACTCGTCGTCAAGTCGGGCAAGTACAGCCTTGGCTACAAATCTGCCCTCAAACAAATGCGTAACGGCAAAGGTTCGTCCTGTTCCACCGTACTACGCCTGGGACTGGAGCCGGAGGCTGAGAAGGTCCCTATGCTGACTTATTCCCTCTCTCTTCGTTATTGTAGCCAAGTTGGTATTGATTGCGGGAAACTGCCCTCCGCTACGCAAATCTGAGATTGAGTACTACGCCATGTTGTCAAAGACGACCGTCCATCACTTCGCGGGAACCAACGTCGCTCTGGGCACTGCTGCGGGAAAGCTCTTTCATGTGGGGTACGTACTTTTCATGCGGTTGGCGGTTTAATTGGATGCTAAAGGGACGATAAAATCTGTAGTGTCATGACTATCACCGATCCCGGAGACAGCGACCTACTCAGCGTTGCCGAGAGTGCCGCAGCATAAAAGACGTCATGGTTCAGTTTTCCTCGTTTGTATGATCTTCAGCATTTGCAATGATTAGGCATCATGACGCCCCAAGTCTTTCACGCTCGAGCACGCCATTGCGGTCATTACTATCATCGAGATACACCGAGATGTATGATTACGCCACCGTATATGCAAGTAAGAGTCCGACGATGCAATAATCAGAAAAGGGATGCGGACATCTCGAGTACCGCCTTGGGTCCTCTTTCTGCGTAATCCGCTTTTGAGATGAAATTTTTGCCATCGTGGAAGGTGACCTATGGAGACACGTTCGGATCGCGCGATACGCGCAAATTGAAACAGACGTGCCTTAGCCACGATGCTCGAACCAAGGAACGCCGCAAGCCCATCGCCCTTCTCCCGGTATTCTGCGAAGTATTCGGGGACCCTGACAATGCGAACCTGCTTCGGTTGTACCTCATTGTGCTGGTCGGGATTACCTAGAATAAACGAGGAGAGGTGGGTCTGCAGCGCCGGGGCAACGCCTCAATTCCACGGTTGAACGACAAACGTAAATGACAAAAATAGGGCAGGTAGCAACTTACCCTTTACGCGGGCCGTAACATCGCCAGTCACCATCAATCCATACCAGATATATTGTCGTTGATCCACGTCCGTAAGCCTGACAGCATGGCCGACCGCATCCTGCAATGTCATTGGCAGGCCTTCCCCTTGGGGGCTTGCGTACTCGTTAGGCGCTGGCCCTTCTCCAATAGTTTGTAGACCGGAGTCGAACAAAGGTTCGCAGAAGCGATGACGTTCCTTGCCTAGGGTGATCTCCTTTCCACGGAATTCGACCGTGACCAAGTCGAGTGCCTCGATCTCCTTCGCGCGTGCCTGCTCCGCTGCGCTCGCCTTGGCCGTAGCGCGGCGTTTCATACCGCTCTCGATGACGGCCTTCTCCTTGCCCGCGACCAGCACCGCGGCGATGTCTGTCACGCCCTCGTCCTCCACCTCACGCACCGCAATGCCAGCAACGGGGACACGCACCAGCCCGGCCTGCCACACCTGGCGCGCGAGCGCGCGCAGAGTCGCGAACTGCTCCGCGGGCGGGATGGCGAGCTCGGCGAACGCGGCGGTGACGGAGGTGTTGTTCCGCAAGAGGTGCGCGAGGAAGCGCTCGCAGTCGCGCACGCCGACGCGCGCGGTCGTCTGGGCGCCGGAGATGGGGAGCCCGTCGTAGACAGGGGTGATGTCGGTGAGGGTGTCGCCGATGTCGACGACGAGGCCGGAGAGCGCACCGGCGGCGTAAAGCTGTGCCATGGGACGGTCAAGGATGCTGAAGGCGGCGACGTTGAAGCGCTCGAAAAATATCTGTCCGACGCGTTCGTAGGTATCGCGTGGGGGGGCCGAGAAGAGGGAGAGCAATACAGGGGACTCGTTTTGGACGCGCCGGAGCTGGAGCCCAGTAAAGAGGACATATTTCCTGTGGTATGAGTTGGTTATGTTACTCCCATGACAGAAGGAACAGGGAAAAGTAAATCGTCCGTTGCACGTACCATAGAGCTTCTGCCTGCATAAAATCTGTGATTTGCCCGTCGGCGAAAGGCCACGAGACGACAATTTCCTGCCCCGCCGCGAGCGCATCGTCCAGTTGGGGGCCGACGAGGTAGTCAGTGACTTTGAGGTTTTGGGATTGGGGCACGGCAGACGCAGCGCGGCTGTTAGCCGCCGACAGGCCAGCTTCTCCCGATCCCCCGGCGGTCAGTCTTGTGCCATAGGTTCCTTCGAAAGACGTGTGTTGTGCGCGCAAGCCCACGCGAGCATAGATTTCCTGCAATATAAACTGTTATTAGAGCAATGAAGAGAAAAGGTGGTACTGACGACTGAGGGAGTGCGGAGAAGCTCGTGTATGCCAAGACCGCAGCGAATGGCGGTCCTACTTGTCTCGATGATAACAACGCTCGAGTCGCGAAAGCCGAGGTTGCTCATGGCTCAACGCGACGGTCGGCGACCACCACGTATGGTGACCCGACTACTTCAGGGTTAGGGTTTAGTTTGGGGTGGTACACAAGTATCAACAAGCGGCCACAATCTCCCCGTCCCGGCGGTCCATCCTGCTCGGACACTTGGCAAGGCACTTGGCAGCAAACAGTTTTTCTTTGTTTGAATTCGAAGTCGCCAAGCATTATTGCTTTTTCCTTCTTAGTTCGGGAACACATGCTCATACTTAACTAGACTTCTTGGCGGAAACTTAGATCGGATATACCGTGACTAAAGCTGGGTTATTGTATGCTCATTCGATGCACAGCACATGCAGGGGATATCAAACGAAGACGAAGCAATACACGTGAATCAATGAATCCGTAAATGATGCCTCGTTCCAGTATTGAAAGGGGTACAACGTACGTTAGTGTAGCGGCCGTAGACAAAAATGGGGAAAGATTGGGCGGATGATAGAAGATGTCATGTGAGCGCCGATGATGCAAGATTCGCGCATCGGATATTTTATAAGTCCGATTACGCTATCGAAACCGAACTCGTATCTGCGTGACTAAACAGCCTTGCACATCTTATCGTGGTCCCAGAGGTCTTTGAGGCTGGAGGGGATCGAGTGCTGAGCGTTTGGTTCTTGAAACCGAGGTGAGAAGGGGCTTGCAGTTCAGAAAAAAAATGGTTGCTTCGAGTAGGACGGGCATAACGTCGATAGTGACAACACAAGGGGATGCATAAGGCACGAGACCCTAATCGGAACGACCTATAGCAAAAACTTCGCTGATACGATAGCATGGCTTGAGACGGACGTGGCAAGCCCTTCTCGTACACAGATGGCGCATGTACAGGCCTTACAATATAATATTGCAAAGTCAAATAAAACAGTTGTGCCTGTGACGTCGCGGCGTTAGAGATCAATTACAGCAAATGACGAACATAGATAAGAATAGTATTCAATGCAGACAAAGGATTGCGAAGTAGAGATTGTAGGAGTACTCGGACGGAAACGGTCAAAAAAACGCAGCGGAGACAACGTGGCTGCCAAGAGAAATGTGAATATATATGTAGAGGCTCTTTGGTTGAGTGGAGGATTCGCCGGTTAGTCAAAATTCTTATGGTAAGAACGCGATCATAAGAGAAGGGACGCGACGAAGGACCAACATGAGGTGGACCTAGCAAGGAATGAAGAGTCCAGAACGAGAGCTGTTCACGCACGGCGGATACGTACGAATGGGATCAGGTTAGTGAGGCAACAACACACGAGGACGCACCGAAACGTGGAATTTGGTATTTCATGCCGTTGACAGACTGTTGACAGACTGCTTGACGGAATGAGGGTTCCGGCCCGGGAGAATTAAGGCGAGCGAAGAAGGTTGAGCCGGACTACCGGGCTCACCGCCTCTCCTTTTATACTTGGTACTTATAACTACACTGCATACACTCACTCTCGTGTCCCTTCCCTTCATGTCCTTTCCCCTCTGTTAACAACATCTGTCTGATGTCGTCCATCTCTGCAGCATCCCCTCGTCCCATTCTAAAACGCTCTTCTCAATCCCACCCAGATTACCCGACGACACTTCCCCCTCTCCGCATACCGAAGCAGTGCTCCAACACCGTCCACTTTCCACCTTCCCCCGTCCTCGCTCGTACCTTCTCAGCCTACTCTTCTTCTGCATATGACAGATCTCCTATTGTCGTTCTCCCCAATATCTGTGCCCTCCCAGCCCGAGGCTGCCCTGGTCGGACCTATCTCCCCGGGTGCACAGTACCAATTTCGCCCAGTACCTCTCCCGATTCACATTCCCATAAATCCGCTCTGAAGGCTAAGGGCGAACACATACACCCACGTCGTGCTCTCAGTTTTGGGCTTGTACCCGGACCCACCCCTGACTGTGCCACCGACCCATTGGTTGTGCCACCACCACTCGTATCCGATGTATCCTCAGAATCGGACGAGTCAGACGGACTTATGAGCTCTCCTTCATGTTTTGACGCGAATGCAACTGCCACTAGCCCACTCTCCTCATTCCCGGTTACCTCTCTCCCAGACCTCAAGCTCGGCGAGAGCATGCTTCACTCCCCGGAATCTCCGGACGAAGAGGAATATCAATATTATACGTACGAAGAGGAGAAACGCCGTCGCCGCAGGCGTGATCGCGGCAAGGGTGGCCGAGAACAATGCCCTCGGCAACGCACCCGTGGGCACGACCAGGGTACCCGCGACCTCGAGCGGAAGCCCACCGACGGAGATGAATTGGAAGAGGACGACGAAGCTGAAGACGACGATATAGCTGAGGGTCGGTATAAGTCGTTTTATTCAGGGACCACACTTCGTGGTTGCGGGTTAGACACGGACGATGATACCTGCCTTGGGGGTTTCTGAGCAACCATCCCACACTCTCTTAGAACGCCCGGGCTCTCTCTTGTACAGTATTCTTTTTTATTATTTTATTTCACATCATCATTGGGCATTTCCCGTTCCAATCGCGCCTTCCCGTTCGTACTGCATAGACTGGCGTTTGCATGCAATCTCCCACCCAATACCACTACACCTTATTTATGAGAGGGGACATTCGAACACGCTCTTTTAATAGCTCAGTAGCACCTTCAATCGCACCTATCTTGGCGACCGTATTTTGTATCTCGAAGAATGATCGATGATCAAAGAGACCTTGTGACCCACGTAATGATCCGATGTAACCCCTAATATCGGGCTACTCAACTTCGACACCGGAAACCGTATTGTCAACCCAGTCTGCCGGACTCAGCTCCTTATGTCCCCGCTTTGCATCCCGCGGTGCGCGCCATCGTCTCGTGCGGACACCGGACACACACACGCGGACATTCTTACCCTCGTCTTAGCAATGAACGCGCAAATCATCAGGAACACCGTGAAGATGCGGGCGGAAGTATGTCGGGGACTGCTGTTGTCTTGCTGTGCGCTGCGGTGGGCGCCTCTGGGAGAGTGTGTCGGACGCGTGCTTTCGCTAAGGTTCGCAAAATCGTCATCCCGCCGTCATGATAGAAAAATATATGAAATTGGAATCCCCTCGCGGGCCTGTCGCGCGTGCGGTTAGTTCTTGCCAAGTGGGATGATGTGCGGCTTGGTGCTGGGCTTGGCGACGCCGCCTATAGCCTTGCTCGCTTGCCGTGACCACACCGACAACTCCCCGAGAACGTGATCGTGGAGAGCGGTCTAGCGTAGCTTGACACGTGGTATACGTTTGTTGGACCTTGCGCATGGGTTTAGGGCTCCCGTGTTCCCGTCCCATCCGCCCCCTTTGACGCAGAAGCTAAACAGTTCGACTGACGGACGGTGGGAGGTGCACAGCGCGAGGCTCATGCAGTCTAGAGAGTGTTTCTGGAAACTTCTTCTGGAACTCTCACCAGAAGCGCCACGCTCAAGAGATGCCTACCCTCCCCAATTTCGGTTTCAAGGTAGGCCAACACGCGGTCTCAGTAGAAGCTCATTCTCGAAGACGTGCAGAGTGCATTCAACTCGAGGCTGCGGTCGGCTGGCCGGGTTTCGTCACGACGAAGACGTACTCAGTAGGTACTCGGTATACATCTCGGGCCCGGCGTAGGTCTGACCCCCAAAATATACACGCTGATATATATATCGCGTCTACGGCCAATAATCGTGTTGCTGAGGCCGCATCTTATTTGCTTTCTCTATGTTGCATCCATTCAGCGGACTCACACTAAAACGACTACACAATACAGTACAATGTAAAAGTTGAGCCGAATTGGCGTCCAGTTATCGGCGGAAACACCCCGGATGGTGCCAATGATCCTAATATGAGCGCGGCGAAATTGATACCAAGTCGGTCCCTCCAGCGCTGATGATCTGATGCCATTTGCATTTGACGATGGATTGACTCATGTTTCCGGCGTCGGAACGTCTGACGCCGAAAACATATGATCTTGTATCGAATTGGCCTGTAGACTCGCGGGAGGAGAGGATCTGCTAAACTCGAAGACGCCCTCAGTAGTGACTATACTATGACCTGAGGCAGGGGTCTGGTCTCTCGGATTTGGATCTGACGCTTGAAATCGTGGACCCTAGTGCCACTAGGTTCTTTGCAATGGCTGGTTCGTTGGCTATCCGTATGGATGTGTATGTGCGTGGTTTTCCTTCCTCCGAGCTGGGCCAGCTTTCGTGCGTCACGAAGGGCTTGTGCCGGCGTCAGCAGCTTCTGAGGATCGTCGTTTTTCGTTGGGCGAAGGAAATATGCGCCTGTTACCTGTAGGTCAGCCTCTGTATCATATTGTTTCGAATTGTTTCCATTATAACCCCACAGTATCTGAGGAACGACCAGTGCCCTCGACGATATATCGAGTAGCCAAAGTAGGAAACCGTTGCATGTCGGCGATTGGAAAGAGCGCGACTTACCAGACAACGAAAACCGCTGCGTTCTCGTTCAGATGGAAGGACCTGGAGAGGTACTCAGGGGTTCAAACACCGTCAAGGGAGTGGAGTGGGAACTCAAGAACGACACTTGAAGTCACACACCAAACCAGTGGGCATGGCGTGAGTTGACGCTTAGTCTGACTAAGTAATTGGCAGGCTGAATCTGCGACAGCGAGTATCGTGGAATGGTTCTAGGCCCGTCGTGGAGGTGTTTGAACAATCCCTGGGTAATCAGAAAGTTACTGGAACATCTGGGATACCTGGTCGCTTAGATATGGCCCATTCAGGAGGTCTTACCTCCGCGTACGGCAACATGGTTTGTTTCCTCGGCGCTGGGCGTAGACACGGGCGTTTGTGACAGGCGCGCGACAGCTTTCGAGAACTCCAAATTCCCAGAAAGCTTAGATCGTACGAATGTTCCTACGAGGAGGGTCGACTAACCAATGAGGCCGCCGCAAGAAAGAACCCATTTAAGATTTCAATGACGTCCTCCGCAGCTATACTGCTTCTTGTCGTGGCGCAAGAGTACCAAGAGCAGGGTATATATCTGAGTCTAGGCGAGACACGGTGAGACGGACTTGGGCACGTGTTATACGCCCACCATCCCTGCGGGGTCTGGCGGGAGACCGTGACCATTTATGCATTTATGACCTACTTCTGGAGGTCAGTTGCAATCGCTACCTAGTACTAGGCGCCAGCGTGAAGTGGTGATTGCGTCCCATGTGAAATTCGTGATCAAGCTATTGTCCGTCACACGAACCACCCACCATATGTTGACCTGCACGTTTACACTTCTGCATGTTTGTGCCAAGTTCGGCTGCTACGACAACCCGTGACTGACATGTACTGACACTCGGTACTTATCGGTTCACCTCTGGTACAGGCACTCCTAACTTAGTACTGTGACCCACCACCTTATCTACTTGTTCGGTATTTCACCACCAGGTATCATGGTTCTCTAATACTGTCCACTGTTTAAGAATAAAGCAGTCCGAACCAATCTCAACACGTAATGGAGCGACGTGATGTCGAAAGGTGATATCTGAAACCAAGTAGAATGTTACCGAAACCCGTGAAGAGGCGTTGTGCGTTCGGTTTCGGGTATGCACCAGGATAGTGGAAAAAGATTACGCCACTCACATCGGACAATGGCGCGGATTTCTTCCTGGAGGTTGGGATTAGGAGGTCGACAGTAGGTTGACGCAGGCGGCCAGAGGGAGGCGACAGGCTACAGCCATATCTACCTAGCAGCCTCATACTGTAATGATAAGACTATCACGGTGGAGGAGACGGTAGTGATACCGATCATCATCGATCATCACCGAAAACTAATCGGAACGATTTGAAAAAAAAAAAGGTGCAACATGGGGTGATAGCGTGTTTTTGCGTTTTTTTTCAGTTTTTTCTCGCTGCACTGGCAGCAGCCGCAGCATAGCCACGATGACCATGCCCCGAGTCAAATTTCCAAACTCAAGTTACAGTGAGGTTGGCCCACCGCATTTTTTGTTTAAATAACCTGTATCACCTCGGTGACTACTCTGGTCCACCTTGCGTACTACAAGTAGTGCACACGTTAGCCTACACAGCATTGTCATCTGCACAGCAATCCGCCGAACGCGTTAGCAGGCCAGCAGCCGCGTGTACCAAGGCGTGTATGCTGTGAGTTTGTTATCGTTCACCATACCCCAAACGTTTCCCGGCCGATTGGATGGTATGATGACTTCGAGTGCCTACGTTTTTCGTATAAAAGATATTCTAGCGGTGGCTGTCCCGTTGATTCCCCTTTATGCGCCCTTCAAAGTAAGTGATCTAGCGTTTTGATGCTCTGCCGCAGGAGGTGACAGTGTACATCGCGAATCTAATAGACGTGTCCGTGACCAACACTGGCCAGATGTTTCGTCCCGCCAACATGTTACCACCCCAGGCGGATCTCGTATAAAAGGTGCACCTTCCGCGCAGTGCTTGCGCCACTGGCTAACTTGTTCTTTATCTCGACAAGTGACGATCGGAAAGCTTTCCAACGAAGTGCTTCTGATCATATTCCTTCACTACTTGAATGTCTCTCCACAGTTTTGGCCTACGCTCGTGCATGTGTGCAAAAACTGGCGACAGATCGTATTTAAATCACCTCTGACTCTACACCTTCGACTGTACTGTAAACATGGAACGCCCGTCTTGAAGAATCTACGTTACTGGCCAGTCCTACCTATCGTTGTTCAGTATGGGGGGTCTCCAGCTCTCGACCCTCCTTCTCCCGAGGACGAGGACAACGTCATTGCCGCACTGGAACAATCTGATCGTGTCAGCTCCATCAGCCTCACCATCACACGTTCACTCCTGGCAAAGCTTTTCATATATCGATGAGCCATTTTCGGATCTGGAAGACCTTGTTCTCCTGTCCCAAAATCCCATGGGCCTGGCGCTTCCCGGCACATTCAAGTGGGGATCACGCCTTCCGTCGTCTCCAATCGACTGGGATTTACCTTCCCTCACTCCCACAGCTTCTTTCCCCCTCCGTCAACCTGGTCGATCTTCAACTCCACGAAATTCCCGGAGTTGGGTACTTCTCACCAGAAGCATTCGCGAGTGCTGTTGTCCGGGATGACCCAGCTCCAATCCTTTTCGCTTCATTTCATTTCGCCCGCCTCCCGCCCTAGTCGCATTGACCTATCTCCGTCGCCGCCTGGGGAACGCATCATTCTTCCTGCTCTTACCTACCTCAAATTTCGAGGGGCTAGCGAGTACTTGAATAGCCTCGTGACCAGAATCGATGCACCCAGTCTTGTGGAAATCGAAGTCAGGTTTTTCAACCAGCTCGTCTTCCACCTTTCGCAGCTATTCCGATTCATCGACCGGATAGAAATGCAGTGGTTACATCGTCGGGCCGACATCAACTTTTCTGAGCGTGTCGTTTCTATCACCTTTACTCAGCCAGACTCCCATACGCGCCTTGCATTGCAAATATCCTGCGAGCATTTAGACTGGCAGTTGTCCTCCATCGCTCAAATCTGCGATAATTTTTCCCCTTTCTTATCCAATGTACAAGATCTAGGCATCAATATATCCCAAAAACCCATAGCTCAAATTCGCGATGATATCCCCCCTTCCTATGCAGTGTACAAGATCTAGGCATTATTCAATACGACCCAACAATCTATGGCTCAAATTTATGGTCCATCCCCTTCCCTATCCGGTGTACAAGATCTAGGCGTCGGCACGACACAACAATCCACGGCTCAAATTCACGATCTTCCTTCCCCTTTCCTACCCAGTGTACAAGACCTAGGCATCGGTACTACCCGACGACCAAGTGCGATGGACGATGTGGATGGTGAACAATGGCTAGGGCTTATCCGCGCATTCGACTGGCGCAGAAGTCTTTCGTGTGGCTAGCGAACTTACGATAGACATATTGGGTGCTTTATGTCCAGTCGACGGGGAGCACACAACTGTGCTCCCTGCCCTCCGCAATCTTCGTATACTGAGACTCGTGTCAATACATGGGCCATTGCGGGAAGCCGTAGAGTTATTCGCCGCCTCGCGAAGGCTCTCTTGCCATCCTGTACAAGTGTATCCGTATTCACGGGTCCTCGGCGGAGACAAGGAAACGCCAGGTATACCACAGAGGCGATTCCACTGCGACATCTGTGATATCGGCTTTATACAGCAACAAGCCTGCCACAGACACAACAAAGACACGCACACGCCTCAATATATGTGCGCCTTTGCAGTGACTTCCGTTGGCAACGGGGACGTCCGTATTTATACAGAGAACACCTCAGAAGCAAACACCCTCTAGTTCAACCTCAGGTCTTACCACCGATGCACTTATCTTGGACCCCTTCTATTTGATTTGATTTGTATTCCAGGACAGGTACCTACTATGGCAAAGACCAGTTGTCCGTGTAAATACGGTTGCACATAGGGGGGCCTTGATGACCATGACCTCAGATCACCGACCGGAATGACACTGATTTAAAGTTCCCGAAAGCAACTGTAGACAGCTGTTTTCATATCGATAGGCATATCTACAGAAAATTTACGAGCAAGCAGAGTGGGTGGAGGTCAAGAATAACTGAGATCCAATCGATAAAATGATGTTTATCTTTTTTTGTCTGGTCTACTTCGTTGTTGCACTCGCTTATGGAAGGTCGGGTCAAGGCGGCACAATACTATAACATTTACTGTAAGGTGAGGTAGGTGCGAATGGAGACTGTCGCTCGAGTATTTTAAGTGGGGCATATCACGGGCTTTGCTACGAGTCAGCTCTACTGTGAGAGAATGTGGTGGTGTTCCAGGTACTTCTGTGCCTTCCCGAGCATCCATATAGTAAACGAGAATTTGAAGTTTGGATACGAAATAGCACAAGTTTTATTGAAGATACCTTCGATAGCTTCCTGTGCCCATGAGCCGTCCTGGAAAAAAAAATCCGTTGTGGCGATAATATGATGAGAGGTTAAAAGCCACGAACTGGTAGTTGGCGAGACATGACTAGTGCTACGGCCTTTGAAATCGGCTCCATATGTGGATACTTCGCGTACATGAGTGCCATCGCTGCCCAGGACGTTTGTACGACCTGGGTGTTCTCATGTTCAATCCACACGCAGGCCTCGCACGTCTACCGCGATTATTCAGGTTCATCAGAGTTATGTAACACGTAGCGTACCTTGTAGCTCTCACCCCACCCACCGTCTGCCCTCTGCTTGCTCACGATAAAATCGCATGCTCGACGAGCAGACTCGCTTGTCTCGTATGTCTCGCCTACGAGCGAAAGACTCTCCAAAGCGAACATTGTGGCGTAGGTAAAGCAGATACCCCAAGATCCCACCCAACCCCCTTCAGGTTGCTGAATGGCGTGCAAAAACGTTATAGCATGCTGTATTGTCTCGCTGTCGCAAGGCACGATCGTGTTAGCCGCATAAGCAATAGTCAGTCTATGGAACTCACGAAATTTCCTTCGTCCGATAGTTGGGGTAGTGCTTTCGGAAGATGGAAAGAGAGGTGATCACCGAAGTCGTGCATTCAGGATACTCGTATTCGATCATGATATTTCCTGTCCCATTTAGCGAGAAAACTGCAGTGGTGGGTGGAATTAACTCACCAAAGACTTCGGCAGGATTCAATAGCTCGAGCCAGCGAGGGCCCCGCACGAGTTCGTAGCTAGCAAATCCACCGTCACGATTTTGCATCGTCAGCAGAGTATCGACGGCATCGAATAAGCGGTCGTCAGAAACGATGGTCGGCGTGAAGCTATTGCGGCTTTATCATCTATAAGGGCGTAATCCGAGCGAACGACTTACTCAAGTTGGTTCTGCAAGTACAAAACTGACTTCAGTCCTTCTCCCGTGCAATCGCTCACTGTATATCCTTGCTCCTTGGTACTAAACGGCCATGCACCTTTTGTCCGGTGTCGGTTTGAGACTTCGAAATATTTCGGGTTCTCACGGATTTGACAACGGTCAAGCCACTCCAGAGCCTTAATCAGACTCTCCTTATTGCTTTCATCACTAGCGAGCCCCGTCTCCACTAGGGCCTGAGTGATGAAGCCGATGTCCCATAGCTGACTGCCATTGGTACCGCACATCATCATGCCTTCCGAAGCGAGCCACATGAAGTCGCGACGCTTCTCCTCGTGGCGCTTGTAGGCTTCGCTTTCCGGGCCTTCAACATGATAACGCGCGATTAGGTTCATCATCTTGGAGACAGGGCCAAGCGTTTGATAGCCGGTGTTCTCGTCCTCGTAGACAATGAGTTTATATGCGCTCTCCGTTCCGGCGTGGCGAAGCGGCGGAATTATGCACTGCTCATATGTGCTAAGAATAACCGAGATAAGGTCGAATACCCCGCTGTGGGGTGAGTGGAGGTCTGAGGCAGAGACGTTATTTCGCTGAGCTGGCCAATCGATCGTGTCGTAAGGCTGGGTGTATAGTTCCTTGGTCGCGTAGGATTAGTTTAAGTGACGTCGAAGTATATGATGTCAGTAACAACCTCACGAAGAGCAAGGATCAGGGGATCCTCTGCGGCCTTGAACCTTACGCCGTAGAGGTAGCTCATGGGAACATACACAGTACGAGTATGGATCCACCAACGAGATGGGTGGAAAGGCAGCCATTTCGGCAGTAACCTATCAAAGCGTGTCAACCTTCACTAACCGTCTTGCACACTCGCGTACCATAACTCGGGAGGGATTGGGTTGTTGCCATCCCACTCATATACGTTCAGGACGGAAAGCCAAAACTTGCCCCAAGAAGCTGATGCGCCTGCTCCACCTAGCTTGTGTAGGACTGCACGGGCCCGTACAATTACTGGGTGTTCTGCAGGAACTCCCAAAAGGCGAAGTGCAACATAATTAAGCGCGGTTCCCAATACCGTGGAGTGTCCTTCGATGTGTCTGGACACGTCAGGACATGACATCGGACGACACATGAATGGAAACTCACAAGCCCCACCCACCATCGTCAGGGTGTGTATGGTTAAAGAGATAACGAATCATTTCGAGCCTCTCTTCCTTGAGGAAAGTCATGCCAGTAACATACGAGCCAATGACCAGGCCTGGCAAGAGGAACATAGGTCCACCATATTCACCCACCCAGTGACCTCCGTTTGTTTGGAGCTTTTTATAAAACGTGTATCCGTTGCGGGCAGCGTCCAGCGGGCTCGTCGCCTCCGGGAGTTTAGGGAAATTCTACGCATTTGGCATTTTCAGTAACGGAAGGTCCAGTGGTTGAATATAAGCTGACCAGGGGGAGTCCCAGCCAGTACTTGTCTGTGTTGGAAGAAGGACGGGCGGCGAGTTCATCTTCGGTTCTGAGGAAGTCCCAAATGTGTCTTCCATCGTCTGTGTCGCGCAACCTCCAACGCGTATAATCTGTGAAGGGCTGTTTTGGCGATACCGGGATGTTGAGAGGGGCCCACATAGCTCACAAGTTAGAAATGATTCAACCTTGCGATGTCGGTGTATTTATGCTGCGTTGCCGGGCGAAATGGTTCGATGTCACCTTTTGCACTTAACCCTATTTTGTGGTCCAACGCTTACCCCGAATGGACATTGAGCAGTGAGTGTCACCGGTTCCCAGTGCACTATTGCCTCGATATATGCCGTGTTTTTAGATTCAGGAAAGCGGGATATGATGCGATCGATCGCATATGCGACCACTTCTATTCACTTCGTGAAAAGCCTGTTGTTGCTCAAGTCAATCCGGGTTATCTCCGCCACTTAATTCCAGGTAGGCGAATGGCATCCAGCAGGAAAGAGATAGATCTTCCCTTTTTCCAGACTCTCCGCCACAGAATGGGCAAGAATGGACATCCATCGTAGATGATTACCAGAAACTCATCGTTCCGGGTATGGCATTGTTATACTAGCACATACGCTCTACTTTGGATCTAACTCCAATTCGGATAGGTTTGACCCACTGGCAGCATCCGTCTTTCTTTGCCTACTATCCGACGGCGTGCTCATTCGAGGGTATTCTTGGAGATCTATTGTCCTCAAGCACATCAAACCCAGGTTTTAATGTACGGTGCGCCATTTTGGGTTGGATAGAGAAGTTGATTGCATAATTACGAGCAGTGGTTTGCGAGCCCCGCTTGCACAGAACTGGAGGCTGTGGTAATGGACTGGGCAGCCAAGTTGTTTGGGCTTCGCAACGTATTCTGGAACGTGAACGAGGTTGGCGGTGGGGTCATTCAAGTCAGATCATACTGTTTACCTGTGTGGAACGCGCTCAGCTTAATCCACCTCCTTGTTTCTCCTAGACAACCGCGTCCGACTCAGCTCTTACTGCGGTTGTTGCCGCTCGTACCAGATACGTCAATGAACACCCGGGGGTTACGCTGGAGTCGCTTATCATATACGTGACAACTCAAACACACTCCTTCGGCAAAAAGGCAGCGATGATACTCGGTTTGCGCGTGCGCGCACTGGATGTGGATGAGACAGTGACAACTGACAATACTGGATTGACCGGGGACGGCTTTATAGCTGCAGTGAAAGAGGACCAGGCACGAGGACTCCATCCCTTCGTGTTGAGTGAGTGCGTCTCCACAAGTGTCGTTCAGGTGCTCAACTAGCTACAGTTGCCACGGTCGGAACGACATCGTCTGGCGCCATCGATCGGGTGGCCGATCTAGGCGCTGCAAGTGGGTCTTAGTCCTCTCTCTGACCGGGCACATAGATTTGACATTTCGAGGTAGTCAAGAAAAACTATCCTTCCATATGGCTGCATGTCGATGCTGCCTGGGCAGGTGTCACGCTTGCCTGTCCCGAGTATCGCGAGATCGCCGAATTACCTGGGATCAACGAAAGTGCAGACAGTTTGTGTATAAATTTCCATAAAGTAGGCGTCCGCGCGGTACCACTTATCGACCAGAGTGCTAATATCCTCACCAGTGGGGCCTGACAAATTTCGACGCATCCGCATTTTGGGTGCGCGAGCGAAAGCAACTCATCGACGCATTGGATATTACTCCCGAATTTCTGAGGACCAAAGAAGGGGACAAAGGTACACACGGTTACAACGAGTGTAGCATCTACCCTAACTTTGACATGGGTTAGGAACCGTGATCGACTACAGGAACTGGCATCTTTCACTTGGGAGGCGTTTCCGATCTCTCAAGCTCTGGTTTGTGCTACGCAGTTTTGGTGTTGAAGGCTTTCAAGCCAACATACGCAAGGTAAGTGGTAGTTCTATCGTGTAAGTCCACGTATTGTGAGACCCACTTTACACAGTGTATTGCTCTCAACAATTCGTTTGCTGAACATATTCGTGCTTCGCCAATTTTCGAACTCGTGACCCCTCCATCCTTCGCTCTCACTGTATTCAGGCTCCTCCCGGAATCAGCCGCCGCCGCAGGAGTACTTGACAGTGTGAACACTCTCAATCGAGAATTTTACAGCAGTCTCCAGTCTTGTTCCAGTCTCGTGTTGACACAGACTTTGATTGGCGAGGTATTCTGTGTCCGTCTTGCAGTCGGATCTTCTAGGACAGAGCAGAGCGACATAGAGGACGCTTGGGGTGTTATCAAGGAGACTGGGGAAAGCACTTTGCGGGATCTAGGCTACGGGCCATGAAATGGAATGGTATACACCTTGACAAGTCGTTACAAGTTGAGTAGAGTTACTACCATCACGATGTATACTACTGTACGTGCTGACATACAAGGGTAAATCTATAAGGCTGGTGATAACTCGAATCGAAGGATGGCTTCTCTTCACCTGGGAAGGGAGAGTCTAAGGTACTTACAGGACAGCGGAGCAGCATCAAGACCTGAAATTGGCATGAAACCTTGACCCAGCTTCGCGTCTGCCCGCAGCAATTTTACGTTTACTATACCCTGACCGCACCAAGTTACCCGTCGTTTCTGCGATGGTCGTTACCCTTATTTCCGAATCAGAAACCGGGTTCCTCTGGGTGGTGCCCCCTTACTGTATGTATGTACACACCATCTGAATGTGAGCTCAGCTTACAACACTTCGATAAATGACTCTAGCTCGACCGGTTAATAACTTAGTCCACATCCCGGGATTAATATGGGTTTTTGTGAATACAAAAAAGGATGGTTTCTTGCTGATTGTAGAAGATGTGAACAAACCAAAAATCACGAAGGGTCTCGGTACTGTAATGCTCGAGGCATACCTAGTCTTTGCAAACACGCCTAGTCTTTCAAAATACATGGTAATGGAAACAACATGGGTAGATGCAAAAAGTGTAGCCTGACTGTTGTACATTGTACTGAAAGATACGACATTTCACTTTTGGCGCTTCCTGAACATCGCGTCAGCCTTCCCCGGGACGCGTATAGAATTAACGATAAAGCCGCGTGGGGCCTGTTTTCCCTCCTCGAATTTAATGTCATACGTTACAACGACATGTGCAAGTAGGGCCTTGACCTCGTTGACGGCAAAGAACCGACCAGGACTGATAGAGGGATGAGTCACTGCGATGGGACCAACACATCAACATCTCTGAGAAAACTCACCAAGCATGTCGCCCATATCCGAAAGCGAGGTACTCCGCGGACGTAGAAGTTGCTAGTTGCCCTGCCACACTAACTCCATCGCGCTCACGGAGCCTCGCGAACCGGAATCCGTCAAATTCCTCAGGATTTGGATAGATTTCTCCATCCATGTGGGTAGCAGCAGACGGGACGGCGACCAACGTGCCCGCAGGAACAGTGACTCCATTGGAAAACGTGAATGGACGTAATGCGATACGGCCTAGTGACACTGGAAACAGGAAGTAGTGCGTCAGTAACTGAGGTTCGGTTAGGGGAATCCAACGAACAGACGGTATCAAAACGCTGGGTCTCCCGTACGAAACTGTCGACCTTGTACATCTTGTCCAGCCCGGCCTTGGTCCACCCTTCCTCTGCTACTGCAGTCTCGACCTCATGCCGGAGCGGTTCAATATGTTCTGGATTGGATAGAAGACGGTATAATGCATGCGTAAACGCCTGCATATACTCGCAATTAGTTGTTTATTAAGATATCGGTGTGGCTCACACGAGAGGTTGTGTGAATGGCCGCAAAGTTGACCACGAGCAATCGCTGTGCAAGGCCTTCAAGGGCTCCTCTCCGCTCCTTTCGCTTCACTCATGAACCACATGAGCATGTCATTCTATTAGTGATAACATTAGCATTGGTCGACTCGGATGCGTATCGGCGAACCGGTTTGTCGTCCCAATCTTCCCCAAACTCTTCCATTTTAGCAAAACGCTCCTCGACCATAGGCCTGATATATTCCATTTCCTGCCGAATTTGCGATGGAAGATTAGATATAAAGCGTGCAGCGATCCTGACTCGAGCTCAACGATATGGAGTCGCGATATGACATGACAACATACGGCTTGAGAGGTTTCGGGAACATGCCGATGATTGCCGCAGATTTTACAACATTGACTGCGAAGTTTAAATTCAGAGTCAAATAGCCTTGATCTCGGCCTATGAAATACTGGTCAATATAGAGTATCGATTGAATGGAAGAATCGGAACGTTGTTCGCGCACACAGCGGAGATCCAACAAATACACGATTTGAGGTCGCGCAAACCACACGCTGTATTGTTTCTAGAACGGGAACTTTGAGCCAATCTGCGGTCCACGTGTGTTCGAGGAATCGCTGTTTTGAATGTGAATTTGCCACGCACCATCACCATGCACGGGGATGGATGCATCGAGAGACCTGATGAGTTCGTCACGGACATCTTGGAAAATCACTTCGATGTTCCGTGTCAATTTCGAACGTATTATACCCGTGTGATAGCCGCTATCCGTCTCCAATAGGCCCAGTGTATATTCGAACTGAAATAACTGACATTGGTCGTAATGAATAAGAGTCAAGTACACAAGCAAGCATCTCAAGGAGCATGCACACCTCGGTCATTGATGCTTTTACAGACAGGACGTCATCTGGAGCCTTCCTGATATCTTCGACCAGTTCAGGACCCGAAGCTAGCACCATCCACCTCCGGAATGCGGCAATTTTGAATACACCTCGTCTTGCCTGAGAGTCCGATCATAGAGTCAACTCGGCACAGGGGAAGGCCACTATATTATAAAGACAAAAGTGTTTACGTACATTCTCATATCCATATCTGAGCATAGGAAGGCCATCGATGTTGAAACGGAGTGCTGAATAGTACGAGAGAATCGGGTCAGAAAGACCGACAGTAGGGATAGCATTGAGCTGAGAACCATCAAAGTCGGTCAGAGATGAAAGGAGGAAGACGACAGGTGCAGGACTGACCAAAGGATCCCTCCTGTACCAGCTAGCGAATAGAGAAACTATGAAAACCGATGCAACGAGGAATGACAGCCTGAGGGTAGATTCATCAACCATATTGTCACAAGAGTTGGGCTCGACCTGCTGGGTCGACTTCGTGGGTTGTATAGAGACAGGAAGCCAGTGCGCGTGTTCGTATCCTTTATAACATGACTTTATAATATAATGGGATAGACCAATTGAATTGAGTTCTACTATTGAGTCCGAGTTCCTTGCCGAGAAACTTGAAACTGGCTGGGGTTCTTCCAGTCAAAGAATCTGAGCAAACACAATTCGACTCCTTACAGGCCTTATGAACAGATTTTGTAGATGTTGCGATACGACTGCACTATCATATAGGAGTCATATCATTTGAGCAAGGCGAGTTGGAGGAGAGTAGTATAAGACATCAAGACAGCAGGCACCTCCAGGGCTCCTTTGATGCGAGAGTGGGTAGCGTTGTTTACAGCCATTTTTCATATCAGGTTGCCCAATGGCAGCCTGGTCTTGAAATGGAAAGGCGCTACGAGTCGAGTAGAGCTATTACCATCACGGTCTTTCAATAATTTCAATGCTGATGTATACTGACAGCTCAAATCGAAGGATGGCTTCTCACTGATTGTAAAAAATGTGAACGTTGTAAACACCAGAAGACCACGAAGTACGAAGGCTTCAGTATGAGGTACTGGAACACGCCTAGTCTTTTACATTATATAGTGATGGAAACAACATAGATAGACGTCCAAAAAGTGTAGCCTGACTGCACGCACTGAAAGATACAACATTTCACTTTTGGCGCTTCCTGAACATCGCGTTCGCCTTCCCTGGGATGCGTATCGAATTAACGATGAAGCCGCGTGGGGCCTGTTTTCCCTCCTCGAATTTAATGTCATACGTTACGACGACATGTGCAAGTAGGGCCTTGACCTCGTTGACGGCAAAGAACCGACCAGGACTGATAGAAGGATATGAGTGACCGCAACGGGACCAATACATCAATATCTCGAGAAAACTCACCAAGCATGTCGCCCATATCCGAAAGTGAGGTACTCCGCAGACGTAGAAGTTGCTAGTTGCCCTGCCACAGTAACTCCATCGCGCTCACGGAGCCTCGCGAACCGGAATCCGTCAAATTCCTCAGGATCTGGATAGATTTCTCTATCCATGTGGGCAGCAGCAGACGGGACGGCGACCAACGTGCCAGCAGGAACAGTGACTCCATTGGAAAACGTGAATGGACGTAATGCAATACGACCTAGTGACACTGGAAACAGGATGTAGTGCCAGTGCATCAGTAAATGAGGTTCAGTTAGGGGAATCCAACGGACAGATGGGGTCAAACCGCTGGGACTCCCGTACAAAACTGTCGATCTTGTGCATCTTGTCCAGCCCGGCCTTGGTCCATCCTTCCTGTGCTACTGCAGTCTCGACCTCATGCCGGAGCGCTTCAATATGTTCTGGATTGGATAGAAGACGGTATAATACATGCGTAAACGCCTGCATATACTCGCAATTAGTTGCTTAATTAAGAGATCGATGTGGCTCACACGAGAGGTTGTGTGAATAGCTGCAAAGTTGACCACGAGCAATCGCTGTGCAAGGCCTTCAAGGGCTCCTCTCCGCTCCATTCGCTTCACTCATGAGCCACATGAGCATGTCATTCTATTAATCATAACATTAGCATCAGGATAACTCGGAAACAGACCGGCGAACCGGTTTGTCGTCCCAATCTTCCCCAAACTCTTCCATTTTAGCAAAACGCTCCTCGACCATAGGCCTGATGTATTCCATTTCCTGCCGAATTTGCGATGGAAGATTAGATAGAAAGCGTGCAGGCGATCCTGACTCGAGCTCAATGATACGGAGTCGCGATATGACATGACAACATACGGCTTGAGAGGTTTCGGGAACATGCCGATAATTGCCGCAGATTTTACAACATTGACTGCGAAGTTTAAATTCAGAGTCAAATAGCCTTGATCTCGGCCTATGAGACACCAGGTCAATATAGAGTATCGATTGAATGGAAGAATCGGAACGTTGTTCACGTACACAGTGGAGATCCAACAAATACACGATTTGAGGTCGCGCAAACCACCTGTCGTATCGTTTCAAGAACGGGAACTATGACCCAATCTGCAGTCCGCATGTGTTCAAGGGATCGCCATCTCGAATAAGATTTTACCACGCACCATCACCATGCGCAGGGATGGATGCATCAAGAGACCTGATGAGTTCGTCACGGACATCTTTGAAAACAACCTCGATGTTCCGTGTCAATTTCGAACGTATTATACCCGTGTGATAGCCGCTATCCGTCTCCAATAGGCCAAGTGTATATTCGAGCTGAAATAACTGACATGGTCGTGATGAATTGTGACTCAAGCACCCAAGTAGGGAGCATGCGCACCTCGGACATTGATGCATTTATAGACAGGACGTCGTCTGGAGCCTTCCTGACATCTTCGACCAGTTCAGGACCTGAAGCTAGCACCATCCACCTCCGGAATGCGGCAATCTTGAATACACCTCGTCTTGCCTGAGAGTCCGATCATAGAGTCAACTCGGCACAGGGGAAGGCCACTATGTTATAAGACAAAAGTGCTTACATTCTCATACCCATATTTGAGCATGGGAAGGCCATCAACGCCGAAACGGAGTGCTGAGAAGTACGAGAGAATCGGGTCAGAAAACCCGACAGTAGGAATAGCATCGAGCTGAAGACCATCACAGCTTGTCAAACATGAAAGGGGAAAGGAAACGTGTAAGGCTGACCAAAGGATCCCTCCTGTACCAGCTAGCGAATAGAAAGACTACGGAAAACGATGCAACGAGGAATGACAGCCTGAGGGTAGATTCATCGACCATGTTGTTACAAGAGTTGTACTCAATGCTGGGTCAACTTGATGGGTTGCACAGAGATAATAAGCAAGCGCGGAACGCGTGTTTGTGTCCCCAGCTAGCTTAGTTTATATTTATACAGTGGATTAGATCAATTGAAATTCTTCTGACTCGGTTAAAATTTGAAAGCCGGCCGGGGTTCTTCGAAGAATCTGAGTGACCAAGACTACAGTACTCGACATCAAGATAGATCTTTCTTTGTCGGTGCTGTGACTGCACTATTGTATTTGGAGACGTATCATTTGAGTTGAGTCATACTGAGCGAGGCGACTCGGAGGAGTGCAGTATAAGACATCAAGACAGCAGGCATCTCCGGGGCCATCCTTTGATGCGAGAGGTAGTAGCCGTCTTCACATCAATGGCTAGCGAAATGAGCAGACGGAGGTCAGAGGACCATCCATTCTGAGACCCGATCGTATCATTCGGATGAAAGTAATAAGGATTACAGTAATCCTTTTTCGGCCCACATCTTGCCCCCATACAGTCATCCTCCTTTTGGCATGCCGGGGAACCGCGTCCCTGCCGAACTCGAACGTAATGTTCATTTTGTCAACGCGGACAACAATGAAATCGGTGGTCTTTGTCAAAATGGCTCTGTGACTTGGGCGGAAATATCGGGGTGGATGCAGATGGTCTATATGCTACCCTCTAATCAATATCCAATTCTTCCCTGCTCGGGACACGGCGATCCAGAAGACCCCGTGGGTCGGCATGGGGCGTTGATCAATATGCAGGAAATTACAGACCTGGTACAACCTGGATACTATGTCGTTCTGAGTCCTGAAGGTTTACCTGTCGAAATTCCTATCAACGAAGAGGGGCCCATACCTCGCGCCACAACTGGATCACCCTCGAAAGTAGATCCTCGTGTGAGTTTTTTCCCCGTTTCGTGTATCGTACCGAATCACGCATTGAACAGTTTGAAAACCTTCGTCGTCGAGTCCGCGGACGAGATCAACATTGTGTTGTAACTAGAACGCGGAGTTTTCGGTTTATTGGTCTTGGGGCCGCTCATATATTCCCTGTCGCTCACCTTGATCTGGTACGGAGTTGCCAACTATTACCGGATACCACTAAATTCCAGTGCTCCTCTGCAGTGGAGGTCAGGGTCATGGAAACAGCATATTACTGACGACAAGTATGATGGAGAAACCGGTATACATTCTGTACAAAACGGTATTCTCCTGGACAAGACAGCCCACATATATTTCGATAAGTATTTGCTGGCCATCGATCCCGATGTAGGGATTGCCCTTTTATTTATTTAAGGTTTTTGACGATATTTAGAATGACTACAAAGTCGTTTGCTTTTGTGAGCAATCGAGATTTGATGGTATGACGATGTATCAAAAGTTGACGAAAAATATCAGCCATGCCCGGCGCTTCTGAAGTATCATTTCCGGATGGCAATTCTGCTGAACATGAAAGGCAGGGTGGGATATCCCGAATGGGATGAAGATATACCTAAAGGATACGATCAGATGGCTGAAATTGCTCTTTCCCAACAAGGGCAGCTTCGGCTCGAGACACTTTTGGCTGGAAAGCTTAATGGCCTTGTCGCTTGACTCAGGCTGGCCCAGTGGACGCATGAGAAAGACGTCATGAAGGTAGTGTCAAAGGCCGGTCGTTGGTTCACAGGTAACCCGGATTTGAGCTGTCATTGTTGTGATCTGTGGTTGGGCGGAGACGGTCAACCACAAATAAACCGCACCGTGTGCCTTCCCCAGGTTTCTTGTCTTTAGCGAAAAATACCAAAACATTTTGTGGTTGCACATGCACTGATACACATATCGGTAGAAGCAGGCCTCACTACCGTTTTCCCTTCTGCTTTTGTCTGCCAGCTGAACCTGAGCCTGCGACCGACTTGCGCGCCAGCGCAGCTGCTCCCTGGCTCTCAGAGGCAAACCGCACCGCCTTTCGCACGTTGACCACGTCCCCTGCGCCACCACTTCCACCACTCCCACCGCCGCCGTCCCGTTTCGCCCTTTTCAATGATGAACCACCGGGCACACCGTTTCCTATTTGTTTGATGAGGGCCAGATTCGCGCTCTTCTCCGTGTCGACGGACCTTTCGATTGGGTCGAACTGGAGATGAAGTAGCGCCACACAGATAAGATTGGGGGTGGAAATGGTGAGCATACAAAGGGAGGCGAGAGAAAGGCAGGAAGGGGTACGGTACCTTGCGCTTCACCCCGCGCAACTTTTTCTCGCCGTCGAGCACACGGTCGAACTTGCCCATACTCGCTGTGCTCATACGTGTCGTAGCGAGAGTGCGATTAATATCTTGCTTGCGGTCGACCTGACCAGTCGCCGTCGTCCGTCCCTGCTGGGCTCGCGCGATGTTTTGCAGATGTTGGCGCTCGTTCTTCGCCATGCGCTCCTTGCGCGCCACACGTGCCTCCTTGGACGGGTCATAATCCGCATCTAGAACCCAACCAAGCGTCGCCGTGGCATTTCAGTTCCCGCCCACCGAAGACCAAAAAAAAAAAGGGACGCACCAGCGTTGGCAGGCACCTCGTGTAGCCACTGTGTCTCCTCGTCCCTGTTCTTGCCTTTCCATCCCCAGCGTGGCACCCATGTCTGGCGCTCGTCATCCCAGATCTTCTTGTCGCGCCGCTGCGAGCTGATGCCCTTCGCGCGCGCAAAGCGCTGCCATTTTGTCGGAGGCTTGGGTTTGGGGAGAGGCTTGGCGCGCGGGAGCTGCGTCGTTGGGTGTGGGAGCTGCGCGAGCGGGCCCTCAGGTGAGGGAAGGGTCGGCAGGCTGAAGAGAGCTGCGAGGAGGTGCTGGATGCCATCTCGCGCAGTCGACTGGAGATACGTTTCGCGATCGTGGCTGCATTTTTTTAATGAATGAGTCGTGGAAAAAGGGACGGGAAGGGAAGGGAACGTACTCGTAGCTCTCTTTGTCGATAACGCTCGGGTCTGTGACCGTCAAGAAGCCTGCATCGGTGTCGAGGGGAACGTCTTTCTCGATGAGGGTAGATTTACTACGGTAGACATCACTCAGCGATGTTCAACGGGTAAATACTGTACAGATCTCACTGTTTTGAGATTTGGGATGCGAGAATATCCGAGACATCCATCGCAGGAAGAGAATTCGAGGATGGAGTCATGTGATGCTGCTACTCTCATTACTGAAAACAACAACATAATCAGAACCGTTATACCATCACTGAGCTTGCCTTGTACGGCCCCTCTAAATACTAATCTCTTGCGTCAATGTGATCTTGGTACCATCTGCAAAGAAGCTAGGGATTGGTCTCATCTCCCAACGAGGCTAACGTGTAGTGGGTGGGAAAGCACAGGAGCCTCTTATGCGGTGCATCGAATCGGGAAGGAGTCTGCTTAATTCTGACTTCTGGCTTGAGCTTGACCCACAGTCTGATCATCAGGCTTTATCGAGCTTCATCGAGCTATCCCTGACCCCCGACACACTGCCCCTCAATGACACATTATAACACTTTTCGTGATCAACTCGCAATCTCACATCCTGCTTTCGGTTACGCACTGTGGGAACCGAATCCAGGAGAACAGTACCCTCCTGTTGAGGTCGGTGACGTTGGTTTCACCCGCCAAGGCAAATTTCACCGCCTATTCAATGCTCTTCTCCCGGCAAACCATCAATCCCATCAAAGATTCGGTGTGCCAGAGCTTTATGAACCCCTTCAGCTCAGCGTCCCAGATCACATTGACCACGGGACCCTCAATCCCAACAATTTCTGCTCGTATGGGGTCACCGTGGAATCTGGTGGATCAGAGGTCTTCGCTGCAGGGTAATTAAATTGCACATTTCAAATTTTGCCAGGTCGCTGACATTCCTCCAGTCCCCCAACCCCAGACTCCGCCGAAGTTTCGTTTTCGTGCACAAGGAAGCTCGGTGCCGCCTTGTCCCTTCCAGTGGTGGCTCGGCGTGAAGACACACTCTCCCCAGCCCACTTTGGCACATGGATGATCAAGCATATCGACTCCTGGTTCACCTTCTCGCAACGACACGGGATGGGGATAGAAATGGAGGACATAGTTCTAGTAACTGGGTGTCATCGTACAAGATCCTGGTCTAATATCGCTTTCTACGAGAGCCAGACGGATTCGCGGGTATCCCTAAGGGTTCAAGCCCCTGATATCGGCACCACTGTTCATTGGCGAGTTTTGAGCCAGCGCTTTCAAGGAGCAGTGCTGAGTCATGGCCCAAGTGGTGAGGTATGTAGCGCGCACAATGCAGTTGAAAAGCTCAGACGTGTTTTCTTAGAACCTACCTGAGAACCAATGCCTGTTTATCCGAGGATTTCGTGTCAAACGCCTTCTCTGGATAATTCCGCGGCTCAAAGGAGCGGCAGAACCCAAGCCAGATCCACGCGGGAATGACCGCGATCCGGAGATGGAATTGGTTCCGATACCCAGTGTTACCGAGGTAAGATTACTCTCTTTGACTTCGTAGTCCTCATCAAACGTTGCAAGTGCCGGGATCCTCTGCATGTACTATTAGAACATATCGCGGTAGTGAGTGCCGCAGAGTTTTCACTATGTGACCACGTTAGTTCTAATGCGGACAGTGCAGCGGGCTCCAGATTGCGACATGGCCCTCATTCACGACGACAACTTGGTACAAATTCTGGAAGTCGGTGATAGGGCTGTGAGTAAGCGTCATATATTTGCGTTATTCCTTCATAGTTGCAGTCCCTCGAGTCCCTCCAACCAGATGTGATGATGGATTACCTCCAAAGGTCGAAGCTTGAGATCGGGTGTTATGTCTGGTGAGCGTCATGATCCTCTTCGGTTTTCAGGGCAAGGGGCTCATACGATAGATTCGTGGATTGTCAGTGACAAAAGTCCAGGAACTGATACAGAGCGCGTGACGGTGGCGATGCTTTCTGAGCAACTTGATGGTCTACGTACGCATTTTTACATTTCTCGGCGGCGACACCGGGATGATAGACTCCCCAACCACCGTTCCGTTCCTTTCCCACACCCCTGGTGGCCTGACAGATACAAAGGAAAAGGAAAAGGAAAAGGCCAACTATCATGTACCTAGGGTAAGTAAATATGGTGTCGCAGTAAATTCTAACGGTGAAATTATCAAAGTAGGATGAACAATCTTACACTTCCACTCCGCAGGTTGCATTGTTGGCGATCTATCTTTGTTGTCTAACACGGGGTCTTACAGATAAAAAGCCATGACCTTCGCGTTGATGGCTACCTATCACACACCTTCACTCCGCAGGTTGCGGACAACTATCTCGCGTATCTCTTCAAGGTGGACCCAAAGAGTGTGCAAGCCTTCAATGTTCCCAATTGGCCTGGTGCCTTCTTCGTCGCAGACCCTCCTATGAGCCACTGCAGGCCGCAGCACATCTTCAACGGAAGATCTGCTTGGCTACTGGACTATGCCGTTAGGCGTGGTGGTTCCGTCGTTCCCCAACAACTGTGGTCACCACAGGGCCAGGTGGATTGGCGGCGCTATGCCGAACAAGCACAGCTGCATATTCCCGTGTTCTTTGTCAATGCGGACGGGACTCTGGGCGTACCGGTCTCGCACGCCGCCGCAGGACAGATGTCGCTGCGTCACGCTAACGAGCCGGCGCCACTTGGCGATAGGACCACGACCAAGATTCGCATCATCGTTTGTATTGTTTCTGCTGAAGTGCGCTCTGTTCACTTACATCCATTTCGCAGTGGCCAGGCTATTTTCCTTCTGAACAGATGGTACAACTCAGGGATCAGACCCCCGCGCGGAACCCCGTCACTCTCGAAAGGTTTGTAAAGCACGTGGGAAGCAGGGTGCGGCAATATCTGGCAGTAGGTTTATCCTTATTGTGACTGACAGTGAGCTCGGAGATTTAACGGACATCCCTTAGGACTGCGAGCGTGTTCCTTGTGATCCATACTCGAAGTGGATCGTGGGGCAGAATCGCATTACCTTCAATGAAGTCGTTCTCATCGGCGTCGTTCATGTTTCCGCGGGAACTTGGATGCCAGTCCTACAGTTGATGGATCGAATAATCATGTGAACGTCTTAGGCTGATTTCAGGAGTCGTTCCAATCCTGTAGACCGAAGGGTAAACCTGTGAGGTTTAATTCCTATGGTGTTCGTTTCCCATGTACTGTAGTTTCTCCAAATTCTGACCTGCCCGAAGTGAGCTTGCGTTCTGTCGTCCAAAGAGGAGGGAAATGACCTCTAAACATGCCCTCAGCATACACGCCCCGGCTGTGTTGCCTTGCTCATATTCTGGCTTTTGCACCTTCCAAACCCTGGTGCACTGCTCCAAGGCGGACACCCGCTGGGGTTGAGAATGAAGTCTTATCATTTGCACTGCTTACAACTCTGGGAATCTCTGGTACAGCGCTTGTCGAGGATCGCTATTCTGTTGTTGGCGCTAGGTTAAGTCAGCCCCTTTCTGGAGTCTCTGCTCAGCCTCCTACATCGTTTAGTGTTAGCTTGAGGTCATCGCATGTAGATGGGCAGCAAGAAGAGGCCACACATGGCGGGAGGTATCAGTCAAGAAGTGTGCGAACTCAGACACATGATCTACGCTGGCTTATTCTGCACTCGCTCGTCTCGGCCCTCGACAGTCTGGGGGCTGGCTTCCCCCCACAAGTGCAACTGTACCTCTATCTCACTCACTGCAGTTTAAAAACCCATTGAAACCTTCCTGTTATTTATTCTAGACGACAATATCTGCAATCTCCTGCTATCTAATACAACGCCCCTCCTGAAAAGATTAAACGGATTCGAGAACACGCAATCGGGTGCGCGAGTGCGGTCCTTTTTCACAGTCAGATCCCTTACGATTCAGATTACTAGGCATGTCCCATCACTGAGCGTGCCTTGTACGGCTCCTCTAAATACTGAATCTCTTCTTGCGTCAACGTGCTCTCGGTACCATCTGCGATGAAGTGAGGGATTGGTCTCATCTCCTAACCTGTAGCAGTTACACGCACTTATAAGCTCTTCGAGATTCTTGATACTTGTAGAACCGACAACGGGTGCAGTGACACGCATCTGGCCACGCCAAGGAGACCTGGGTCATGCTTATCCCGCGCCTTTTCGAGATCTCTTCAACCCTTTCGAAGTTCTTGTGAGACCTGAATCATGCAGCTTCGTGGGAAAGAACGGACCTGTTGACTATTTCTTGGGTACCTGCTCCTTCAAGATACTCAGTAGTGTAGCTATAAGCACCAGCAAGGTCAGGTAAGTAAGGCGCAGAGAGTATCAAAATGAGACACTCACAGATCTGTGTTACCCCATGTCGTGACTCCGTCAGTTTTGAAGGGACGGGTAAGGAGGCCGCGCGCCAGCGGTGACCATGGGGTAATACCCACACCAAACTGGTTCAGTGTAGGAGCATCTCGCGCTCTTCCTCGCGGTAAACAAGTGAATGGTGATTTTGCATCGAAATAAAAGGCGTGAGATTGTTTGTAATGGCGTTGTTCTTCCTCAGCAACGTAATCAGAGATTGGACGTCGGCTACTCACTCTGCATGACATGGACTGGGCCAACGGTCAGTGAGCTGGTCGCGGACTTCGCGTGAATGAGCCTTTACATTGCCAAGCGTAGCAGCTACTCATGCCAATGTATCGGACATATCCCGCCTTGACAACGTCGTGTAGAGCCTGCATCGTCTCCTCGATTAGTGTACTGGGGTCGAAGCGATGACATTGCAAGACGTCGATATAATCGGGTTGCAGACGCTCAAGTGATTTCTTCACCGAATCAGAGATATGCTGCGACAAGAGATTACAATCTGCGCATATAGGATAAGGGGATAATGCGTACCTTGCGACTAAGCCCATGCTAACTTACAAATCCTATTGTGTCAAGCCCGGCGGGAGACCTCATCCACATGGCCTCGTCACCTATGTTTCCAACAGCGAGGAAGAGCTTCGAGAAGTTGTTAGCATCGATATGGAGAAAGAGCGTCGCCCACACACACCTTTGTCATGACTACGATCTCTTCGCGTGGTAGATTGAGCGCCTTGATGACATTACCGAGATACACCTCGGAAAGGTCATTCGAGTATAGTTCGCGGTAGCAAAGTTGTTCACGCCACGCTCATATCTTAGCGGACTCATGAGATAGTTGCACGTGTGAGAACAAACATGATGTACTCAGGCGAATTTTACATGCTCTATAGCCTCTTCCTCGCCGAGGACCCACTGTTCTCAACGAGGATCGCCGTACGAAGTCATGCCAAGAATAATTCTGGACACTTTCAACCCTGACTTTCCTAGGCGGACTGTGATTCTCCGCGCGTCAGGAAAATCCTATTCGAAATAGTGCCAAGCCATACCGTAGGGAATCCTTTTTGTTACAGTGGGGTTGGTCATGACTGTGACTTGGTTCGACGTGGAGGCGGTATAAGAAAATCTGGAGCGGAACCAGACAACTGCGAGCTTTTATACATTCATAATGGTTCGGTACTTGTTGGTGATTGGTTAGAGCAAGCCAACTGAGTGTGTGGGTCAAGGGCGGAACACGACAAAGTCAAGCTGGTGAATACGAATCAATGCGCTTGACCCGCGCCACGGTGGGCCATAGGATTTGTGATCGAGAACCGAGTCGTCGGGCGAACTTAGCAGGATCCACTAGTACAGTATGTCACGTCAACATGATTAGTCACCGACAAATAAGTAACTTATGCGTAAAAGCCACTTGCGATGTTGACATCAAACTGTATGCGGGGCCTCTCCCAGTGTGGGCAAGGATGGGTGCATTGTACCCCCAAAGAGGAACGTCCTCAAAAGAGGGCACCCCGTGAGTACGGCCTACTGGCGTGGACGGATAACCCCATAAGTCTTATCTATGCGTGGAACGTGACAGACGCTCGTGCTAGGCACGAGGCTGGATGATCGGCGCTGAAAACTGAATGTATCTATCTGATCAGTATCTTCAATGGAATACTGAGTCAGGACCGCAGGCCCAGAAGCATGTGCCTCGGTTGTCATTCAGCAAATTGGACGCGGTCTGGGAGATATGGCCAATTCTCTCAAATTCGACGTGTAATGACACCCGTTACCCCACAAGTTTCTGACTTAGTTTCGCTCTGATGCCATTCACACCCTCCGTTGCCGCCGTCGCTCGTGTCGCCCATCTCTCCTCGGATGCCGTCATCGACTCTCCCTCCGTCTTTTCATCATACTGGAAGTTCTTATCCGAGGAGTCGACAACCGTCACCATCCTTCCCCATGGTTCTGACCCCACTCCCACCTTACTTCGACACAATGCGACCTCTTTATTGTCTCACACGACCACCAGTTCACCATCCCTCATTCGTCTTCTACCTCGCGTATCTGAGCTTTCCAGTCGGCCCATCGTCTTCCATATAGCGGCACGGGGTGACCTTGCAGATGCGCTGGTCCTTCGTGAGGTCGTCCCTTACTTTATACACTCGTCGAGTGCCCAACAAGCCCACGACAATGCATTGTTGGCTTCGCGACTGGCCTGCACCGAACGTAAGGCCGTTATCCACGTTTTCCATGTAGGGAGAATGGGCGATAAAGTGGAGGAGGTCGCGGAAGATGAGGTGAAACCGTTCATTTCCGCCGAGAAGCACGCGCGTACTCTCTCAAAAGCCGCGAGGCGCCCCAAGAGTCCGATTGCACGGCCCCATAGTCCTTCTCCTACACGACCATACGGCTCTGTACCGGGGTATGCTAATGGACATTCGAGTGGTCATCCAAATGGATCTCCCAACGGGCACACTCGAAAAGGAAATGACCCAGATAGGCGTCAATCTTCCAGGCCAGCGACATCAACCACCCCGACCGTCGTCATTCCTGTCGGCCCTAGTACCTCTGAGCTTCTCGAGGGTTACGAAGCTGCAGCATTGGCTACACTCGCACTCACCCGGAGGTCCCAGCTCGCTCTCGCACAACACGGTTCCAACGAACCCCATACCGTCATCTTCGGCATAGGCCAGACCTCCCTGGACTTCAATATCGACGGCGTCGCCTTCGTGGATGTCTCTCTCTTATCTCCTCTGCCTTCATCTCGCATTCTCGGAGCCATTCGTCCATCTGCACGGCACGTCATCGTATTAGAGCAGATTGAAAAGTGGTCAACAAAGTGGACGCCACTTTTCCTCGACATCGTCAGCGTTCTACAACACCGCGACTCTGAAGATCGCCCCGCTGTTCGCAGTGCGTACCTTGGTGACACCAGCGGGTTGCAATCGGAAGATGTTGCAGCATTCCTTGTTTCCACAACGACCTCGAAGCCGTCGGTCCGCACTCAGCTCGGAGGGTCGACGTCGTCTTTATCAACTGAAGTTCCCCACGTACCGAAGCACGAGAGTTCATATACCAGCATCCTGAGCCACCTATTTGGCGAGCGCTTGGAAATATCAAACTCGCCTTCTCTAGTCCCGTCTCAGGGCCAGTTTGCTACCAGTCCAGAATTTGCTCTAGGACGCGTTCGTGGGGCACTGGAAGAACGCAACGAACTTGTAAAGGCGGTTCAGGAGCTGTTGCAGGATCCAAGACTACCACAGGAAACTCATTCGCTGCTGAGCCGCTGGGTTCTCGTCAAGGACGACGCCGCAAAGAGTCAACAGATTGGAGATCAAGTCGTCGCCGCTTTGCAGGACGTCTCTCACCCGACTGCAGCACGCATTTTGTCTCTCCGTGAACACTTCAGAGTAAAATCTAGATGGGTGATCGGGTCTGACGCTTGGTCTTACGATCTCGGCGCTTCGGGCATCCACCACGCCATCGTATCCGGCCTCAATCTAAACACCCTCATACTCGACACTCTGCCATACACTGCTCGTAATTCATCAGATCCCGGTCGCCGAAAGCACGACGTCGGACTGTATGCGATGAACTACGGAGGTGTCTTTGTGGCCAGCGTCGCTGTCTACTCATCGTATGCTCAAGTCCTCCAGGCTTTAGTCGAAGCAGATAAATTCGACGGTCCCAGCGTCGTCCTTGCATACCTTCCTTACACGAGCGAAGACTTGACGGCACCCGATCTACTGAAAGAGACCAAATTAGCTGTTGATTCTGGGTATTGGCCTCTGTATCGTTGGGATCCGAGCAAGGAGACCGCCGGCGAAGAGCCATTTTCTCTGGACTCTGACGCAGTAAAAAATGACCTGCAGGCATTTCTGGACCGTCAGAACCACCTCTCTCAGCTTGTCCGTGCGAAGCCTTTACTTCCTGTCGAGCTTGTGACGAGTCTCGGGGAGACGGTGAAGGCGGAACGAAAGAGGCGTGCGCAACAAGCTTACGCTGATTTATTATCAGGGATCGACGCACCGCCTTTACTGGTCCTCTACTCGTCGGATGGTGGCGGCGCCGAAAAGAAGGCGAAGCGACTGGCCGGTAGAGCGCAAGTCCGAGGGCTGTCGACCACGATCGCAACAATGGATACCATGGATGTCGATACGTTGTCGCATGAAGAATATGTCTTATTCGTGACTTCGACAGCAGGCCAAGGAGAGCCTCCTCAGAATGGCCGGAAATTCTTCAAATTGCTCAACGCCGCTGTTGCAACCGGAGCTCAGCCGTTGGAGAAGTTGAAATATTCGGTATTCGGGATGGGAGACAGCCATTACTGGCCGAGACCCGAGGACGCTCATTATTACAGCAGGTCGGGAAAGGAGCTTGACGCGAAGTTGTCCGCGCTCGGTGGCAAGCGGATTGCCGAATTGGGCCTCGGAGACGACCAAGACGCAGATGGTGCCGAGACGGGATACAAAGTGTGGGAGCCTTTAGTCTGGAAAGCGTTGGGTGTGGACTCGATCGAGGTGCACGAAGCAGAGCCTGAGCCAATCACGCACGAGCATATCAAAGCGGCGTCATCGTACCTCCGTGGCACCATAGTGGAAGGCCTCGAGAATGCTAGCACCGGTGGCATAGCGATGAGCGACACCCAGGTGACGAAGTTCCATGGCATCTACCAACAAGACGACCGCGACATTCGCGACGAGCGTGTGGCTCAAGGTGTCGAGCCCGCGTATGCGTTCATGATCCGTGTCCGACTCCCTGCTGGAGTTTGTTCCCCGGCCCAGTGGCTCGCCATAGACCAGATCGCGGACGAGCACGGCAGTGGGAATTTCAAACTCACGACTCGACAGACCTTCCAGTTTCACGGGATCATCAAGAAGCACTTGAAGGCTTCGATTCAGTCCATTAATCGAGCACTTCTTGATACGTTGGCAGCCGGTGGCGACGCTAATAGGTACGCACTTCGTTTGAAATTGGTGTAGGACGGCAGGACCGACTTTGCTTGCCTACAGAAATGTCCTTTGCTCAGTAATCCCATCATTATCCAGACTGCATGCGCAGGTGTATGCGCTTGCCAAGACCATCAGTGACCATCTCCTTCCTAGTTCAACTGCGTATCACGAAATTTGGTTGGACAAGAAACTGGTAGCTGGCGAGGCGCTTAAAGATTTCGAGCCTCTCTATGGGCCGTCCTATCTTCCTCGGAAGGTTTGCCCATCCTTTTTCTTTTTGGATACTTGGTCACCCTTACCTTTTTCGTTAGTTCAAGGTTGCTATTGCAGTTCCACCGACTAACGATGTTGACGTCTTCGCCCATGACCTCGGCTATATCGCCATCGTCGACGAATGGGGCGAATTAGCTGGCTTTAACGTGATAGTCGGAGGTGGCATGGGTCTCACGCACGGAAACAAGAAGACGTACCCTAGCACGGCTAGCAGTCTTGGCTTTATAACGCCGGAGCGGGTTAATATCGTCGCCGAGAAAATCATGATATTGCAGAGGGACAACGGTAACCGGACTGAGTGCGTGTTCTTATATCTCGATTGCGAGTCCCACCGATAACCCTGCGCAGCCGAAAGAATGGTCGTTTGAAGTACACGATTGATCGTATGGGTCTCGACGTCTTCAAGGCGGAAGTTGAGAAGCTTCTTGGCTTCCGGTTCCAACCCGCACGGCCGTTTACGTTCGACCGTAACATTGATGACTTTGGCTGGCACACCGGCGACGATGGCAAACACCATTTTACTTGCTTTATCGAGAATGGACGCGTGCAGGACGAGCCGGGCCGTGATTTCAAGACGGCGTTGCGAGAGATAGCGAAGGTACACCAGGGCGAGTTCCGTTTGACCGCGAGCGGGCATATTGTCATCTCCAACATCACCACGCCGGATTTACCCGAAATCAAGAGATTGCTCGCGCACTACAAACTGGACAATCTTGATTTCACAGCACTGCGTTTGTCCTCATCGGCATGTGTCGCCTTTCCAACGTGTGGTTAGTGCCATGAAATCTGCGTATAGTGTCCACTGTTCATAACGTGGTTCAGGTCTCGCTATGGCGGAATCTGAAAGGGTTGGCGAACTGCGTGGTTTTCTTTTTACATCGCCTGCTGACATCTTTCTAGTATCTTCCACTACTAATTGACAAGGTTGAGAAGATCTGCGAAGAGAACGGCCTACGGAACGACTCAATTGTCTTGCGGCTGACTGGCTGTCCTAATGGCTGCGCTCGGCCATATGTTGCTGGTCCGTCCCGTGTTGCTACCTTATCGGCCATAAATGACTCATGCGCATTCAGAGGTTGGTTTTGTCGGTAAAGCGCCAGGCGCCTATATGATGCTACTCGGAGGTGGTTACTACGGCCAGCGACTAAACAAAATATATAGAGGTTGGCCGTGGCGCTACAATGTCTTCATTCCGTCTGTTCTCTGATTGTTCGTCTTTGTGCAGAGAGCGTGACCGAGCCAGAAATACTGGCCATTTTGGGGCCTATGATCAAACGATACGCCCTTGAGCGACGGGATGGAGAACGCTTTGGTGACTTTGTGATCCGTGCTGGTTATATCTCGCCTGTGAGGGAAGGTCAGTCATGGTATGAGGGTGCGGGCGGAGAGGGCCCGTATCGCGAGGTTATCGCTTAGTTCTTGTCTTTCGAGCCATGCGCTACCTGTACGGATACGATAGCAGTGTTCACAGCAGTCTGGAGTACTCTAGATGAAGACGTCCGTGGTGGCCGCGAAATGGCGACTCGGAGGAGGCCCAACCAAGGGCCCAAGTGGAAGCCATTGTTTTTCTGGCTAAGACATGACGCATGCACGTGATCCGAACTTCGAGTGACTGGCCAGAGTCATGGCTGCAATTCGTCCGTCAGATTTGTTACAACTACGTTAGGTCCGACATCCACCCAATGAGCTTTTTTTACGATGTGCAATGATGTGTGCACAATGCGCGTCTCACAAAGATGTTTGGATTCACACTTGGATTGCGGTGTCATCGTTATATGCTAATTCTAAATCTCGGCGCAAACGAGAAGTCATGTATGCCATGATTCGAGCTGAGAAGATAATATCCTACTGCTGCAGTCCATTTTAGCAGAAGGTGATGTTCTGTCGTGATCACAAGCGTTTACACATGACACCGCCAGAACATTTGCATTGGTGCTGACCTGATACTAGTAACCGGAGAGTAGACCCATTAATGCTACGCCTTGTGCTCGCCGTGCTCGCCTGATAGTGTATTCTGGTGGCGATCGTTTCATTTCTCCCCTCATACACTCCCGTGCGAACTGGAATGGGGTCTTTCCCTCTTTGTTCTTCACATTTAGATCTGGACCATGCTCGAGAAGAATCCATGCCACCTCGAGCAATCCAAGGCGCGATGCTAGGTGTAAGGGGGTTTCGTGGTTGCTGTCTAATGTGTTCACGTTCGCACCGCGTTCTATTAATAGCTGCGAAATGCCGAGAAAATCTTCGTCAGAGTAATCTTCGGCTTCCAAAAATACTCGATGCAATGGTGTCCGGCCCCAGTTGTCCTCCGCATTGACATTTGCGCCATGGTCAAGGAGCATCCGCACGAACCTGAGTTCCAGAAAGTAAGATGCCAGATGTAATGGGGTTTGGTCGCCCTCGTCTCGTGCATTCAGATCTGCACCACGCTCTACTAATAGCCGTGCAACGTTGAAACGATCTTCGTCAGAGCGATTATCTTTCAAAAACACTCGGTATAATGGGCTCCAGCCCTGGCTGTCCTCTGCATTGACGTTCGCGCCGTGGTCGAGGAGCACCTCCACCGTCTTGCGTTCCGGAAAGTAAGATGCCAAATGTAATGGGGTTTCGTGGACCTTGTCTCGTGCGTTCACATCTGCGCCACGCTGGACTAATAGCAGTGCAACGCCGAAATGATCTTCACCAATGTAATACCAGTTTTGCGACACTCCATGCAGTGGGTCCGGCCCCAGTTGTCCTCCGCATTGACATCCGCGCCATGGTCGAGGAGCAACTCCACCAACTTGAGTTTCGAAAAGTAAGAGGCCAAATGTAATGGGGTCTTGTGGTTCTTGTATTGCGCATTCACGTCCTGCACCATGCTCTACTAATAGCCATGCAACGCCGAAACGATCTTCATCGAAGTAATCCTCGGCTTCCGACACTCGGTGCAGTGGGGTCCAGCCCCGGCTATCCTCCGCGTTGGCGTTCGCGCCATGATCGAGTAGCATCTGCACCACCTTGAGTTCCGGAAAGTAAGATGCCAAATGTAATGGAGTTTCGTGGTCTTCGTCCTGTGCATTCACGTCTGCACCATGCTCAACCAATATCTGTGCAACGCCGAATCGATCTTCGTTAGAGTAATTCTCGGCCTCCAACACTCGGTGCAATGGGGTCCGGCCTTGGTTATCCTCTGCATTGACATACGCGCCGTGGCTGAGGAGCTCCCATGCGGCCTCAAGATCGTGCATAAGAGATGCATCGTGTGATGGGGTTGCATTTTTCTCATCCCGGGAATTCACATCTGTGCCATACTCCAGTAACAGTTGAATAAGATTGGTACAATTGCCTTCGCTCCTGAGAAATGTGGACACTAGGTGGAATGGAGTCTTGTCGCCAACGTTCCGAGAATTAAAGTCCACTCTACGTCGAGGTAGCATTTGACATACCTCGTAATACCCCCGAGCTGCCACCAGATGTAGTGGAGTCGAGAGGTCCTTTCGCCGGGCATTTACGTCTGCGCGATGTGTGAGCAGAAACTGCACCGCGCTGACTGCCGAATTGTTGGGCCATTATATTGCCCTGTGCAGTGGAGTCTGTTCTTTCGTTCCTTGAACGTTAACGTTCGCGCCGTGCTGGAATAGGAGTTCTGCGACCTGGATACGTCCTTCCTGTAGTGCCGCGAGTAGCGGAGAGTCGTGGACACCGCCAATAGCGTTTACGTCCTGCGAGTGTTTCTTGGCTAGGTGTTCGACGAGGTCATAAAACCTACAAAGGGCGGAATAGTATAAGGGTTTCGGAGTATTCCAGTGCCATGACCAGTGTCACTGCGAGTCCAAATAAGGTGGCTGGTCGATATTATATATCCGGAGCCAAGCTGCAAAATGTGGCTTGTCCTGGTCAAAGAGTGTCTTCATTGTAAGTGTAATGTGCGACGACACACTCCCGGCCTGCGCCTGGAAAACCCAGTATTTGGCAGCATACTCAACCAGAGAAATTCTCATGGCATTCTGTTTGTTGACACGATCGTCCAAACGGAGCAGAACTCCAAGGGATGCCTGGGCAAGGGTCATGTGCGCGGCGTCGGAGAGAATATGATAACGCGAGATATCTTCACTCAAGGTGGCAAGACGACTCGATGTGAGAAATTCCCTGACCGAAAATGCGAAAATAGGACAACTCGCTGACCGAAATAGTTGACGGTAGTAATCAAGCTCGAACAGGCGAACAACACTTCTTGTTCTTGATCCTCCGACCGCCGATCTGCATCGAGCTTCGGAACCTCCTTCTCTGTCGCTTCCGGGTCAAAAGCAAGGATCTTCGCAAGCTCGTCGACACGGAGCGGTCGAATAGCCACAACCAGGCATTGGAGCAAGCGCTGGACATGACCTCGGTTCGTTTCGGGAATCTCCTCCAGGATGCGCTTGTATATCTCGTTGAGGCCTTCGGGTAGTTTATTTAGAGATTGCCGAATCTTCGACGGGAGACAACGCCTCAGCATCTCCAGCTGACAGACCACCCACCGGAACCTGCATGATGGGTAATGAGAGGAAGTATTGGGAAGAGTACAGCAACACCTTACATGCCGTCAGCTTTCATGGAGAGCGTCTCGATGACCAGTTCGTTGTCACCTTCCCACCATCTTTTGTCATTGGCAATATAATTGACCTCAGCGGTGATATATTTAGCGATATTTTCCTTGTGTTCCGGTTGGTCGTGAAGGGAGATGTGGCGAAACGCCAAAGGCTCGAGACACGCATATGTGTAGATTCGGCAGTTGGGGATGAACAAGGTCTTTCACAAGACCGAGGACGTGTTCTCGGGAAGATCGCACGCCATAGGTATCAGGACATTCATCAAGGGCGTCCACGATGATGTATATTGGGTGCTGGGTCGTAGCTGAGAGTATGTTGGTTAGACAATTGATCAAGACTTCATCGCTGGGTTGTTGAGTGCCCTTCCTGTGTGCTAAATAAACACGGGAAATCATGTCACGAAGAGATCGAGTGCGCAGCAAACTGGATGAGTAAGGAAGGAAGAAGGTTGCGGCGATGCTTCTTATTGTCATCTCTAAAATCAAAATAGAAATATGCCACAAAGGCTCTTCCACCTTCGCATAGTGATATGATACGCTGGTTGATCACAGAGCTGGTCGAGAACGTTAAGTCATGTAAGGAGTGATGCTAGAAATGCCAACCAGAGGACGCTCTTCCCCGAACCCGCTATGAATATATGAATGGCCGAGTCGTCAGAGTCAAGTAAATGCCCCGTTTCTACGAACCGTACGTTTGCCATGGACCCACAACAAGGAACCCGTCGAGTGCCATTCCTAAAAGATACCGCCTTTCAAAAACCGTGTCACTGTTTCCTCATGGAGGTCACGCAAGCCGATGTTGTAATTCGTCGACGGGTCAGGCGGAGACAGCCATCCTTTGAGCTTCTGTAGCGCCTCATCCCCTATGACCTTGTGAGCCCCTATGGTGCAATGCGGTAGAAGACCGCTACTTTTGAACAGCGGCGGAACCGGCCGGCGGAAAATTCGGATTCCTCTTATGGTGCGCAACGAGGAGTCGGGTAGTGTAGTACGGTAATTTATGTTCGAAAAACGTGTTTTTGCGTCTCTCTAACGTCGTCTAACCTATGCCATCAACCAAGAAAGCACAGTGGGCTGCTGCTGCAAGAGCCCGGGTCGCAAAATATCAGAAGAGAAATGTCGAAATCATTGAAATATCTTCGGATCCGGCCATCAAGCAACCTGAACCAGATGGCAATCACGAGCCGGATATTGAGTGCACTTGTTGGACTGGAGGAGTGAATTATGTACCATCAGACACAGGCTCCAACTCAGATAACGTGGGCTGGAAAGAGACAAGGAAAGAGACAGACTTGGATGATGAAAGCGATGGAGACAGTGGTGGTGGGGAGCTTGAAGACCTTGAAGGAGAGGACCGGACGCAAAATGAGCTCAACTCCAGGTCAAAACATTCAGTTCACGGAGCTACACATCACATCGAAGGGTCCCCAAGCGGGTTGCAGCCCATTTTGACACATAGTTACCTTATTTGTTCATAATCAGCGGAATCGACCCATCAAAAAAATAAAACATCCTCAGTTTTGCATATTTTGACAAACCGTTTTAAGGATTTGTTCCTCTCATCAAAACAAGCATTTTGGCTAAATGAATAAGCAGTCCTACTTTTTTTCCAGGAGCGATTTGGGTTGTACAAAAGTAGCGGCCTTTTGCCGCATTGCATCATACAAAAAGTAATAGAGATATTGAGGATCACTTCCGAGTCTGTGACTCTGTGCTACGTTGAACCCGAGAAGGATATGCGGGTCTAAGGACAGGTGTGGCCGGATACCAGACTCTGCCCGTAACCGGAACAGATCCAGCGTGGGAGTTGCAGAACAGTACAGTTAGTGGGATCCATGAATCAGATCCATGAGTGATGTATGGCGGAAAATTGCGTGCCTCTTATAGTAGTCATCTAGTCATGAGTCCAACGAAATTCAGAATTCGCTCGACCAGGCAACCCAGTCACAGAAATATATCCTCGTATCGCGAGATTGCTGCGTGACTCTTTTGTTTTGAGCCATGCGTCCACTTTCTACGAAGTCAATGTATGAATACGATAGCATTGTTCATAACGACTTGGAGTGCTCCAGATAGAGACGTTACACACCAGAATGATGAGAAAGCCGTCGTTTTCTCGGATTCAACCTGGTTCATAATCCGGAAGTGTCCGCAAGACATGCATGATGCATTCAGTCCATTGCTAAATTCGAGTGAGAGTGTTAAAGTTATCAGCGAATAGGAATGCTGCGATGAAACCGACTGCAGCAGCAAGCAACGAGTTTGGGTGATATCAAGAGAATGGTAAGACATGCCAATCATGGGGATGAAGACCACAGACCCGGATATCGTGAGCATATACTCGAGGACGTATTTACCGCCCGTCATGACGGCAGCAATATGTAAGGGAAGAGAGACTCGGAGTACCTCTTGCGCTTGCCGCATGAACATCCCGGATTAGTACGTCCCGCAGCGCAAGAGGTTAACACACTTCTACCCGGATAATTCCCACGAGATGGGTCCGCCTAGATACTCCTCGCCGCTTACAGTACAACGACAACATAGAGAGGTGGGTCTGCACCATCATGATTCAGTTGACTTCAACTTGAAGTTCGGGATGACCGTGCGTCCTTCCATTCCGAGCTTCCACTTTGAGTACCCCACCCAGAAAGGAGGACTGTCCCCATGACACTCGGCCATCGAGGTTTTCCCCGAGACCTTCAAGAAGTCTCTGTAATCGACGACATCGGGTCAAGGATAAACAGAGGCGAACCTTAAATCCAAGGCAACCTATTAGATTGCTCAGGACATAATGACAAGTTCAACATACTCGAGTATTTTATTACAGAGGATGTTTTCACGGATGTTCAGAAGTAGTGACATTTCTTGAGGATGAGAACCGTTGAGACTGAGAATGATATGACGCTGGATTACTGTACTTCGGTTGCGCGCAACACGGGTGATCCATGGCGAGAAAATTGCGTGCCTCTTAGTCATGGGTCCAATGGAATTCGGAATTCGCTCGACAAAGCGACCCAGAAACATGCCCCACCGCTGTCGTTCAACAAACTCTAAGAGGCTTATGAGCCCTCGAAAAGGTGTCGCCGTCTCTATCAATTTCGTCGTGTAGTGTCACTCATCTCCCACCAGTTCTAAGTTCTCAATCCACGATATGATCCCGTTGACACCTTCTATCACCGCTGTCGCTCGCGTCGCCCACCTCTCCTCGGATGCTGTCGTCGACTTTCCCTCCGTCTTTTCATCGTACTGGAAGTCCTTGTCCAGGGAGTCGACAAACGTCACCGTCCTTCCCCATGGTTCTGACCCTACTCAGACCCTACTTCGATTAGGCACGACTTCTTTATCGTCTTACACAACCACCAGTTCACCATCCCTCATTCGTCTTCTACCTCACCTCTCTGAACTCTCCAGTCGGCCCATCGTCTTCCATATAGCGGCGCAGGGTGACCTGGCAGATGCGCTTGTCCTTCGTGAGGTTGTACCTTACTTCATACATTCGTCGAGTGCCCAACAAGCCCATGACAACGCATTGTTGGCTTCGAGACTAGCCCGTACAGAACGCAAGGCTGTTGTCCACGTTTTCCACATAGGGGGCAACGACGATAAAATAGAAGAAGTCGCGGAGGACAAGGTGAAACCGTTCATTTTCGCCGAGAAGCATCCGCGTACTCCCTCGAAAGCCGCCGGGCGTCCCCAAAGTCCGGTTGCGAGAACCTATAGCCCTTCTCCTGCGCGACCATACAGTCCTTCTCCTGCGCGACCATATAGTCCTTCTCCTGCACGACCATATAGTCCTTCTCCTACACGACCATACAGCCCTGTACCGAGGTATGCCAATGGACATTCAAATGGGCATCCAAATGGATTTATCAATGGGCACTCTCGAAAAGGAAGTGATGTGGACGGGCGTCACACTTCCAGGCCAGCGACACCAACCACCCCCCCAATCTTCGTCATTCCTGTCAACCCTGCTACCGCCGCGCTTCTCGAGGGTTACGAAGCTGCAGCATTGGCTACTCTCGCACTCACCCGCAGGTCCCAGCTCGCTCTCGCACAACACGGCTCCAACGAACCCCATACCGTCATCTTCGGCCTGGGCCAGACCAATCTGGACTTCGATGTTGACGGCGTCGCCTACGTAGATGTATCGCTCTTATCTCCTCTACCTTCACCTCGTATTCTCGGAGCCATTCGTCCATCTGCACGGCACGTCATCGTATTGGAGCAGATTGAAAAGTGGACGACGAAGTGGACGCCACTTTTCCTTGACATCGTCAGCGTTCTGCAACACCGCGACTCTGAAGATCGCCCCGCTGTTCGCAGTGCTTACCTAGGTGACACCAGCGGGTTGCAGTCGGAAGATGTTGCGACATTCCTTGAATCTACCACGACCTCGAAGCCGTCGACCCGCACGCCACTTGGGGGACTGTTGTCGTCTCTATCGACTGAAGTTCCCCATGTGCCGAGGCACGAGAGTTCATATACCAGCATCCTGAGCCACCTATTCGGCGAACGCTTAGAGATACCGAATTCGCCCTCTCTAGTGCCGTCTCAAGGCGAGTTTGCCACTAGCCCGGAATTTGCTCTAGGACGCGTTCGTGGAGCACTAGAAGAGCGGGACGAACTTGTAAAGGCGGTTCAGGAGCTGTTGCAAGATCCAAAACTGCCACAGGAAACTCATTCGTTGCTAAGCCGCTGGGTCCTCGTCAAGGACGACGCCGCAAAGAGTCAACAGATTGGAGATCAAGTCGTCGCCGCTTTGCAGGACGTCTCTCACCCGACTGCAGCACGCATTTTGTCTCTCCGTGAACACTTTAGAGTCAAGTCTCGATGGATAATTGGGTCTGATGCTTGGTCTTACGATCTCGGCGCTTCGGGCATCCACCACGCCATCGTATCCGGCCTCAATCTAAACACCCTCATACTCGACACCTTACCGTACACTGCTCGCAATTCATCAGATCCTAGTCGCCGAAAGACCGACATCGGATTGTATGCGATGAACTACGGAGGCGTCTTTGTGGCCAGCGTCGCTGTCTACTCATCGTATGCTCAAGTCCTCCAGGCTTTAGTCGAAGCAGATAAATTCGACGGTCCCAGCGTCGTCCTTGCATACCTTCCTTACACGAGCGAAGACTCGACGGCACTCGATCTACTGAAAGAGACCAAATTAGCTGTTGATTCTGGGTATTGGCCTCTGTATCGTTGGGATCCGAGCAAGGAGACCGCCGGCGAAGAGCCATTTTCTCTGGACTCTGACGCAGTAAAAAATGACCTGCAGGCATTTCTGGACCGTCAGAACCACCTCTCTCAGCTTGTCCGTGCGAAGCCTTTACTTCCTGTCGAGCTTGTGACGAGTCTCGGGGAGACGGTGAAGGCGGAACGAAAGAGGCGTGCGCAACAAGCTTACGCTGATTTATTATCAGGGATCGACGCACCGCCTTTACTGGTCCTCTACTCGTCGGATGGTGGCGCTGCCGAAAAGAAGGCGAAGCGGCTGGCCGGTAGAGCGCAAGCACGGGGACTGTCGACCACGATCACGACGATGGACACTATGGATCTCGACGCGGTATCACACGAAGAACATGTCTTATTCGTAACTTCGACAGCAGGCCAAGGAGAGCCTCCTCAGAATGGCCGGAAATTCTTCAAATTGCTCAACGCCGCTGTTGCGACTGGAGCTCAGCCGTTTGAGAAGTTGAAATATTCGGTATTCGGGATGGGAGACAGCCATTACTGGCCGAGACCCGAGGACGCTCACTATTACAACAGGCCCGGGAAGGAGCTTGACGCAAAATTGTCGGCGCTCGGCGGCGAGCGGATTGCCGAATTGGGCCTCGGAGACGACCAAGACGCAGATGGTGCCGAGACAGGCTACAAAGTGTGGGAGCCCTTGGTGTGGAAAGCGTTGGGTGTGGACTCGATCGAGGTGCACGAAACAGAGCCTGAGCCGATAACTAACGAGCATATCAAAGCGGCGTCGGCATACCTTAGAGGAACGATAGCAGAAGGCCTCGAGGATACCAGCACCGGCGCCCTGGCGGCGAGCGACACTCAGCTGACCAAGTTCCATGGCATTTATCAGCAAGACGATCGTGACATTCGCGACGAGCGTGAGGCTCAAGGCGTCGAGCCTGCGTACGCATTTATGATCCGCGTCCGACTCCCCGCCGGAGTATGTACCCCCTCACAGTGGCTCGCGATGGACCAGATAGCAGACGAGCACGGCAGTGGGAATTTCAAACTCACGACTCGACAAACTTTCCAGTTTCACGGAGTCATCAAGAAGCACTTGAAGCCTTCGATTCAGTCCATTAATCGAGTACTTCTTGATACGCTGGCAGCCTGTGGCGATGTTAATAGGTACGCACTTTGCTTAAACTGCTACAGGACGGCAGGACCGATCTCATTTTCATCAGGAATGTTCTCTGCTCGTCGATTCCATCTTTATCGAATCTGCATGCGCAGGTGTATGCGTTCGCCAAGGGTGTCAGCGAACACCTTCTGCCTAGGACGACCGCCTATCACGAAATTTGGTTGGACAAGAAACTGGTGGCGGGCGAGGCGCTTAAAGATTTCGAACCTCTCTATGGGGAGTTCTATCTTCCTCGGAAGGTACGCCCCTTCCTTTTTTTTGGTTTCCTCTTTCGGTTACCTGATTACCCCTACCTCTTCCTCAGTTCAAGATTGCAGTTGCGGTGCCACCAACTAATGACGTTGACGTCTTTGCAAACGATGTCGGTTATATCGCCATCGTTAACGAACGCGGTGAATTAGCTGGCTTCAACGTGACTGCTGGGGGTGGCATGGGTGTTACGCACGGAAGCAAAAAGACGTACCCCCGAACGGGTAGCATATTCGGCTTCGTAACTCCGGAGCAGGGTCAAATAGTTGCAGAGAAAATTATGCTTGTGCAGAAGGACAACGGTAATCGGGCTGAGTGCGTTATTTTATTGCCTGATTGCTCGTCCCACCAACAGCTCTGCGCAGCCGAAAGAACGCCCGCTTGAAATATACGATTGATCGTATGGGCCTCGACGTCTTCAAGGCAGAAGTAGAGAAACTTCTTGGCTTCCAGTTCCAGCCCGCACGGCCGTTTACGTTCGACCGTAACATCGACGACTTTGGCTGGCAAACTGGCGGGGACGGCAAACACCATTTTACTTGCTTTATCGAGAATGGACGCGTGCAGGACGAGCCGGGCCGTGATTTCAAGACGGCGTTGCGAGAGATCGCTAAGGTCCACAAGGGCGAGTTCCGTTTGACCGCGAACCAGCACCTCATCATCTCGAATATTGCCACGCCGGATTTACCCGAAATCAAGAGATTGCTCGCGCACTACAAACTGGACAATCTTGATTTCACGGCACTGCGTTTGTCCTCATCGGCGTGTGTCGCTTTCCCGACATGCGGTTAGTACCCCCAGTCGTAACGTCTACGCGTACTTTATGTTCATCACACGATTCAGGTCTTGCTATGGCGGAATCTGAAAGGGTTGGCGAACTACGTGGTTTCTGTTCCCATCGCATGCTGACGTCATTTTCAGTACCTCCCACTGTTGATCGACAAGGTTGAGAAGATCTGTGAAGAAAACGGACTACGGAATGACTCGATTGTCATGCGGATGACCGGTTGCCCTAATGGCTGTGCTCGGCCATACGTTGCTGGTCAGTCCCGTCTCTACGTTCCTTCAGTCATCTCTGCTCACCCAGGTTCAGAGGTCGCTTTTGTCGGTAAAGCTCCAGGAGCCTATATGATGCTACTCGGAGGTGGTTACTACGGCCAGCGACTAAACAAAATATATAGAGGTTGGTCATCGAGGCTCCGGTATGGCTCCGGTCTCTTCACTAATCTGTCACTTATGTGCAGAGAGCGTGACTGAACCGGAAATACTGGCCATCCTGAAGCCTATGATCAAGCATTACGCTCTCGAGAGACTTGATGGAGAACGCTTCGGCGACTTTGTGATCCGTGCTGGCTATATCTCACCTGTGACGGAAGGAAAGGCATGGTATGAGGGCATGGGCGGAGAGGGCCCGTATCGTGAGGTTGTTGTATAGATAATTTCCTGTCTACGGTACGAACGCGATAGTTATAACAATCGTGGTCCGAAGTATAACGAGCGTATTCCCTGCATCACATGACTCCGTCCGTTGAGTTCCCTTCGCTCCGCCGCCACCGCTTCCCCGCTGTCTCGTGATATGGTGCATTTTCCCCACAGATGGAACGCACCGCATTGAGACGCCACACTCACCACACCCACATGAAGTTAGATTGGGCACGTTTTGACGATGCGTGAAGAAACCTCACGATGGTCGGAATGACGACGCTGTCAATGCACGGTACTATCATTTTTAACCATACCTCACGATGTAACTCATTCACGGCGGTATATACTCTTCGCAGACAATACACGACTCTGTCGTATCTCTTAATCCCACAGTGATCTTGATCCTCCCTCCATTTCGAATCATCCCCACTTTTACGCATGACAATGAGGGCAACTGACACCGAGTGTCATGTCATCTTTTTGACGTAGCCTCAAGGATGACCTCCCTCAATACATCGATGATCCGGTCGGCGTCGCCACGGTCAGAATTTATGGCTGTACTTCCCATGTGACTGGGGACGTGAATTTGTGAGACAAGGACGAGTGGTGGCAAGCAACCTGGGAAAGCTCACCCTATACGGAAGTACTTATCTATAAACAATAATGGTGAACGCCGTGCCAAAGGAAAGTGATGAGGCGTTTACCTTTCCTGGTCCCTAGACCCCCTGCTATGACGACACCCCTCTGTAAGAATGCGGGCAGGAGCTGAGAGGATTTGACGTCATCTGGACACCACAGCTAGAAGGGCGTGTTAGCCTGCTCTGAGGCGACGACGTGAAAGGGCCTGCGGCTCACCGCAGTCATTCCATTCGCAGCAATTCCTGGAACAATGGGGAGTTGAGAGAGCCCGAGTGCTGCGGCTGCGGTCTTGATACGATTGCTGGTCTCGCGATGGAGCTTGAGCCGTTCATCCAGAGAAGGGCTCGATTTGATTATCTGGGTTAAGGATTGGTGGTACGCATGGATGAGGTTAACGGGGGGAGTTGCGAAGTAGGCGGGCGTGCCGCCTTCATATCCTTTCATAATCGGAAGCCATCTGGCGATAAGGTAAATATATGGTACCCGAGTGGAGACACGACGACACTTGCCTCTTCCAGCTCGCATAGAACGCGGGGATCGGTGTCGAGCGTGTCTCGAAGACCTGGGGAATAATCCGTCAACTCCCAGCGCTATGCCCAGCATCGGAAATGCTCGACCTTCAGGGCCTTTTCGCTGACGACGACGATACTTAGGCCGGGAGGTGCACCAAGCCCCTTCTGGCTGGCGGTAATCACGACGTCGATACCCCATTTGTCCATCTGAATCTCCTCACTCGCGACTGCACAGACGGCGTCGAGAACGACGAGCGTATCGGGTGAAACCTTTTTTACAGCTATGGCCACTGCCTGTGGGTCCGAGAGCACGCCTATGAAATCGATGAGACACGGGAGTATGCAACGCGAGGAGAACAGACGCACCCGTCGAAGTGTCCACGTGTGTGATTGTCACGATCTTGTACTTCTTGGACTGCAACGCCTGCTCAACTTGGGCTACAGCAACAGTCTCACCGAATTCGGCACGGAGCTGATCGACTTCAGCGCCGTACGTTTGAAGGCTAGGTCCGCGTTGGAATTAAACAACTCGTACAAATTCGCGAATGTATGCGCACCAATCAGCGAAGCTGTCGCCAAAATATCCTGTATTGAGCACCAAAACGTTTTCTCCAGCCTCGACCAGGTTGGCCGAAACCTGGGTCGTGTGAGCAGACGACCGCGATAGTCGGCAGATACGCCCAGCTTACCTGGTCCCACCCGAGTGTTCCAGATCCGGAGATGAGGAACGGCTGAGCGGTTGTCGTCCGTACCACCTCTCTACAAAGCGACCGAAATGCGCACGCTCAGTACCAACCAAAGGGTGAACGACTCGGATTCGTACCTTGTCAGGCGAATGGTTTCTCCAAAGACTGCAGTGAAACCCGCGGACATGTGAGAGACAGACGGATGCGCGTTGGCATAGAGTACCTATGGGGGAGGTGCTGTTGGTATAAGTCTGGGACGTGTGGGACCTGACGAACGCACTTCATCGGTGACTTCTATGGGTCCGGGGATGCTACGATTCGAGGGACTTTATTAACCTCACCATCGGAGGTACGGAATGAAAGGGGCTTACACCAAGAGACTTGCGTCGAGGAGAGATGCTCAGTGGCATCACTAATGAGCAAGGTGATCAGGGACTTACTCGTGGGGTGCCTGCACACGAGTGAGTTACCGGCCACATTGGGAATATCGCGGAATCACTGCACCTGTTTGAAATCTGACTTCGACGACATGGATCTGTAATTCTTTGGACGAGCAAAAACGATGGGAGGAGCAGTAGAGAAGTGGGGTGAGAAACCGACTCTTGCATGGAGGACAATGCCGCGGACACGGGACAACATGGGACGATCGGGGTTCCGTGTTTTTCCTCTCGCTCCACCATGGTTCACCGACGTGTTTTTCCTCTCGGTGACGGGCTGGCGTCGGATGACTGCATAACTACTGTAGTCATTTCCGTTCCGTTACTGTTCCGTATGAAGGGGCTGAACCTAAATGCAGCTAGAACGGGTATAAGATATCAAATCTATCCACACAACCTAAGCTACTCGACGTGACGGCTTGGACGACTTATCGACCATTCGCCAACACCCGTGAGGAGTCCACCTCCACCCCACTTGCTTGTCCTCCAATGAAGCCCGCCACTGCCTTCTGCATGTCATTCCACTCGGTCTCCCGGGGGATAGCCATGTCTCCGATGTCGTATACGTACAGCCGACCTTCGCTGCCTCCCAGGATGGCGCGTCGGCCATCCTTGCGGTCCCACTGCAGCTTGTTGAGCGCATGCTCCGCACTCACGGTGGTGGAAACAACAGGCACCTAAAACATATAGCGTTAGTTCCTGTTACGAGATGTGCCTGCGGTGCGGGGTGACGGACCTCCGTATCCCCATTTAGGTTCCAAAGGTCAAACTTGCCGGAACCGTCTACAGAAGCGAAGACTGCGGGATGTGCGGGGTGCCACTTGACGTCGTAGACATAGTCATCCGCCTCGTCAAACGAATAGATCGGTGACACAGTCTGCGTTGTCGTGGATGGCTTCGCTAATGATTTTGAGCGCCATAATTTTACTGTCCAGTCAACAGAGCAGGTCAAGAACAAGTCAGAGAAGTCGACTGGCCCGATGAGGGGGTGGAAGTTGAGCCCCATGACTGGACCCGAGTGGCCCTTGTAAACGTCATACTGGTTGAGACCGGCCTTCGCTCCCGCACGGTCGTACCGATTTGCCTGGTAAATATTTCCTTCCTCAGTACCGACCCAAAATGCCGTGGTTTCGTTGTCGGGGAAGTCAAGGGTCGTGATCGCCACTTCGCCGGTCTTGTTGTGCCCCGCATGTACGAGCTCGAGTGTTTCCTGAGTTGTGTGAGTGCCTCGTCTTTGCAACAAGGTGAAAGAACGCACCTGCGGCTGGGCAAGCATGTCCACGAGCCAACTGCACACCATACCGTCCGTGCTACTGGTTATGAGGTTGTGTGCATTTTGGGTGCCCACCATCTGCATCGCATAGACCGGGTGTGTGTGTCCCGCCGCTGATAACGGCGTTTTGAGCACGGGTAGGTGCTTCGACCGCGTATCCCATAGTAATATCTGTCCTGAATATGTTCCACCAAACACGAGGTTCGCGTGAAAGGGTGAGAATGTAACTGAAAGTACGTCAGACTGTTATTCTTGTCAACGACGCTCGAATACGAGGTCAAAACAGAGTACACACCTGAGAGTGGAACACGAATTCGGGTCGCTCTAGTAAATGCAGATTCCACACAGCCACGACTCCGTCGGGTTCGTTAACTGCGGCAGCGTTTTTGTTGTACGAAGCGACACTGAGTTCCGGAAACTGAAAGCACCAACGTTATGAGTAGAAAAGGCGGCCATGAAGCTAGGACAGACTTTGGGTGACCAGTCTACATCTGTGATGGTTCGATTTTTACAATAACGTTCGTCCCAGAAGGAGCATACCCGTTTTACGCGCTTGCCCTCGGAATCGTCGCTACGGGGGTGAATGTATCGATTGGTTGGCGAAGAAACATACACGGGAAGGGACTCACCCGCTAGTCTCTGTCCCAGAGGTGTAATCACGGATATGGTCGTAGTTGTCGTTCAGTGCTCGCTGAACGATCTTCGATGATTGCTCGACGAAGTCCAGGAACTCGGGAGCGGCGAGAATGCTAAATTTTTCCTCCTCCGTCAGGTCTGTACATGCGTTCAATGGAAGGGGAAACAGAAAGGAGGATGTGGACAGACCCCGGATCTCCTCCTCGATTTCGCGATCCAATATCGCGCTCTCTTCTTCTAGCTTTTCCAATGCCCGTTCGGGGTCTACGGTTGATTCACGCTCGCGGAGGACATGTTCTCTGATATCTTCGTTAGAAGTGGTTCCAGGGTCTGGATCAATGTCTGCAGTCTGTATCTCCTTGTTGTACGTGACACGCTCCTAGAGATGTCTAAGGGTTAGCCGGTGTTGGTCACTCAAGAAAGAATCGCACTCTTTGTGGAAGCTCGAATAGCTCCTGTTGGACATCAATTAGGTCCGGCGTAAATCTTGGGGTCATGGGGCTGCATCATGGCGTTGGAGATCAGTGTCGCGAGTTTCTCGAACACACGCGCACCGGTCAACTACATTCTCAGTCGCAGATTGCACAAGCGTCGCCCCGAAACTTGCCCTATCAGAACCTGCGCTGCTTATGCGGCTCACCCTTCCAGAAACACGGAGCGAAGCTGGCCCCGGAAGATCAGGGTGGCCAAGTGATGGTGTTCCAGGAACTGAGGACGCAGGCGTCAAATCAGGGCTACGAGGGCTGAGCATATCATCGGGACCCAGAATCGAGCTCAATAGTGCGTTGACATCGGTTTGTGTTGGGGACTTGACAGGTGTCTGGAAAAGTTGGAGAAGGTGATACACTACACTCAGGCAAGAGCGGGAAACCTACAGCAGCGCGGCGTTCACTATCCTGCCTTTGCCTAGCCAGTCGAGCCTGACGGAGTTCTTGTAGTTTGGCACGCTTGGCCTCGATTTCATCCCTGAGCTTTGCCGACATTATGCCTCTGCTTGATTGACTGGCGAGCGGAGGGCGGGATCACGTGAAGACACGGCATAACCGCGATGTTTACACAAGTTTGGTCAACTACTGACCATGGCCTCGACGGTGGATCAATCACAGTCAGGACAAAATTCCTCACAAAAGAAAGCCGGTCGCAGGCGAAATGAAAATAATGTCATCTACGCAAATCCTCTCCCAATTATCTTCTCTCAGGTCGAGAACAGATTCGCGGCCACAGCCTTGGGGATCTTCGGTATATCACCGACGCGTGTGTTAAACCCTCGATGCAAAGGCATTTTCGATCCCACCACGCGTTCTATCTGGATCACCGACCCGAAGGACCGCATGGTACTTTGGAGGCGCGGTTTCTTTGGGAAAGGGAACCTCTCGCGCAGCGAGCCGAGTTGGCTCGTGAGGCTTGCCAATAATAGAAGCGCAGCAGGCAGGCGTAGGCCCTATCGTCCATGTGGATAGCAGCATGTGCTCAGGACGTTTTCTTTTAGAAATGACCTCTGAAGAGGTGACGGCAAAGCGCAGAGCTGAGCGAAAGCAGTTCAAGTCTGACAGAGCCCAGGCCATCGCGGCCGCAGCCGCAGAAGCAGAGGCTGCCTTTGCAGAAGGTCGCGTTATCTCTGTCGAGGAAACAGGAGTGTCGATTCCATCAGCCGCGACGTGGAAACCGTCCAACTCTATTCGGAATACTACTTTGCCAGAGCGTCCTCTGGAAGGAACGGTCCTCGATGCCGAACCTCCGGAGGATATGGAACACATGCAACTCACATTGTCCGAAGCATTTTTCCTAACCTGGGCCCTTGATTGTCTGTGCATTTATCACCCGAAAACGGTACGAGCGCGCCGCATGTGAGTAATGCAGCCCTGAAATGCCCACGTAGCTCGAACCAATGACATTGCGCGAAATCTGGATAGCGTTCCATACGGCCCACCTACCGCTTCATCTTCAGACCCTCCCATCTCAAGCACACGCTCTACGTCCGGACAATCCGTTTTTGGTTAATTATGTCTTTCTTCACCACTACCGATCCCTTGGATGGGTCGTGAAGAACGGCGTGAAGTTTTGCGTGGACTACCTCCTATACAAGCGGGGACCTGTATTTCACCACGCCGAGTGAGTTTTAGCTAATCCGTCGCATATATGTTGCGCCGTCAGTTGTGGGACTGACACGTCGGATCAGATTTGCCATGGTTCTCATCCCTGTCTACGAGGACCCTGAGGACGCAATATCCTCACCTTTTAAGCTCTCAAATGCTGAGCCGTTCACATGGCAGTGGCTCAGTACGATTAATCGCGTCAACTCGCAGGTTCAAAAGGTACGTCTCGGTTGTCTCGCCCGGGCGTGTGAGTTGAGGCTCCAGTCGTGTGTGCAAGACACTTGTACTTTCGTATGTGAGCATACCAGCGTGCTCCCGGGTTTCTCGCACCGAACTTGCATCTCCGGCATGCTTGGAGCGATATTCTATCCGAGAGATAATCATTCGGAGGTTTGTGCCTGCGAGGATGCGTGACTGATTGGATTGACGTGGGCGTGAGACGACTTCCGTTAGTAGAGAGAGTAATCTGGACATGTACTGTACGGAAACGGGAACGTGCCGAAATGAAAGGATCGACAATTAAGACGCCTACGCGAGAATTACCGTCCGCATGCTACAATAACACTCACCTTCCTCCCCGCGTTCACTCTCTGACCGTCCTCGGTCTCCTTTTCGTCCCCTTCTTATTTCATGTGAACTTGTCTGTCTTTCCAACTGTAATGGGCGACCTTTATCCTCATATAGATCCCTCCCACGCGCGGGATTTTCCTCTTTCTCCTCGCCCTGGCTTTTCCCACTCGTCTCAGCGACCTCCGACGCTGTCGCAGTCGGGCAAAAATCGAGCCGATATGCGCATAGACTTTAATCGCGATCACCTGTCCTACCTAGAGGCTGCTGCTAGTTCTAGTCTGGCCGCGTCTACCGACGGCGAGTCTTCGTCCTCACACCCGCCCCTCTCCGGCAACTCTCAGGAAACAGCGCAACCACCTGGCCAATCCCGCCGGTCACGCAAGGACAAAATGCGTATTGAGCTCTCAGCGGATCAGCCGCCTACCACCCAAGGCCGTCCACGGACCCGTGTATTCGTGGCATGTCTCCAATGGTGCGCACCGCCTCCGACCTCGCTAAAATCCTCTTTCTTCAACCCTCTCTAGCCGGGGGCGCAAGATCCGTTGTGACGGTGCCAGACCTGTGTGCCACCATTGCTGTCAACGTGGGGGGAACGAACAGTGCACCTACGATTCTCAACCAAAGCGCAGAGGACCCGATAGGGTCCAGGGAGCGCGCACTCGGGGTACAGGGCCCAAGGGGGAAGACGAAGGGCCTGCTCGACGTAGGCGTCGTCGCCCCCCGACGGTCGACCGGGATACCACCCCTCTTCAGGAGGCCACAAGCTCTTATGGCATAAAGCTGCCATTGGCCACTGCCAGCCCCTCGGCGCTTGATATCCTTAGAGACCCGGTTCCTGATGTTAGTCAACAGAATGCTGGGGCACCAAATCATTCTCTTGAAGTCGACGTCTTCCAGCCCCTGGGAAGCGGCGTGCGGCTCAATTCGATTGCCTCCCATGATCCGACGTCCACATCTGATCCCACACACAACCGAAATCCTGTGAGTGGCTCCCGTTTTGTCGTGATAGTGTGGTGTTCACGAAGCCCTAGCCACATGACTCAAGAGCCATAGGATACAACTCTGAAGTACCCAACTCTGGCACAATTGCTCCTTTCGGTGCGGCGACGGGTACCTATGTAGTTACCGCAGAGAGCCAACCAGGAAACGAGCAAGAGTCAAACGACATTATCCCCGATCCCTCAGTACAATTCCGTCGCAAGACATGGTGGGACCATCTTCTCCGAGTGTATGCTGCGCCCATGACAACGTCGTACCATTCATTACCCCTCGGGCAAATACAGCGCGACGCTAGTGTCAGCCAAATCATCGAGGACGTACGCTTCATATTCAAAACTTCGTCCTATTGGTTCTCGTTTTTGAACGTGCCTCGCTTTTACAAAACCTTCACGGACCCTGCTCGTCGTGGTCATATGCAGCCTAGTTTATTACTTTCCCTCCTAGCCGTGTCCACGCTTGTGCAAAGTTCACAACAAGCCCGTCCAGAAGAAAGTCGCCGCAGAGCGATAATGCTGCGGGATGAGGCACAAAGTGCACTAGAAGCAAGTTTGTATGCCCGTGCTATCGACGGAGAACTAGCCCAAGCTGCCTGGGTGCGTCAGCGGTCACCAGACGGACCAGGATGAAGCTGATAGTTGCTCCCGATCTCAAAGGTCCTATCTTTTTTTGAGGTCTGTGCCCACCCTCAGAATCAGGCCACACGAGCCCAATCGTCATTGAATATTCTCGATTCCATCATACGCGCACTTACTATGACACACCTGGATAGCGACAGTCCTGCTGCCTCGAGATTTGCCAGCAATGGCATGCCAGTCGTAGACGCTCGGTCCGTGGGTTACTTCCCCGCAGCCGAACAGCACAACCCCAGTTCGGTACTTACCTCATCATCCACACGACAATATGTGCAACAGCCACACATGGCTGTCGAGCCGATCATTCATAGATCCCGTTGCTCTTGCGACGAGGTCTCGCTCGGGCGCCAATGGCCAGAGGCGCAAAGGCAGGTGCCGCTGTGGGTAGCTACGCCTACGTGGAACCGTGAATGGTCCGAGGGCGAGATCAAAAAGGAAGAGTGCCGTCGTCTTTGCTGGAGCGCGTTAATGCTTATCTCTGCCCACACTTCTTATGCCGTCGCCGCAAACTGGAGCCATTCAGACTTTTTCGTAATGGAACCGTCGAACGTACGTACCGTGCTCGTCCGACCAATAAACAATAGCTCACCCAACCTGCAGTACTCAATCTTATTTCCCGGGGAGTCGTTGCTACCTTTGCATTCACAGGCATATCCAGACAGCAGGGGCGGGAAGGACACGGTCTGGGCACTGTATCTTCGGGCGATGCTTCTCTGGAATGCATGTGTACGGATGCGGCACGACGTGACTGCCAGCGACCACGACAGGACAGAATTTGCGATGCGAACATGGATGGAGACGGAGGCGATAGAGAAGGCATTGCAACAGCACACGTGTGGTATCGAAAGGGCATTCATGTATAACGGGCGCGAGTTTCTGTTCAAGTATGTGGACAGCGCAGCCTTATATACACTGAAAATGCACCCGCTGATCGGAACCGATAATAGCACCCGGATGTGCATTTCTTACGAATTTCAGAGATTCGTGCCCCATGTGTGAGTCCCAGTTTTTTTTTTTTGCCTTGCCCCATTCAATCCAACAATACCATGGCTGACACTGCTATGCACCGGCGTACATGCAAAAAGGTTGATCGGGTTGAATCGTAAAAAGTCCGAAGAGTGGTGTGAGTGTCGAGCCGTTTTATTTTTATTGCTTCCGAATCCCCGCTTCTGACATGATGTCGACATATCATTATCATCACGATAAGTAAGGGCGCAGGGACAGCGTGCCAAAACGGTCATGCTTGGCATGCACGCCGTCACGGGCAACATCAAGAACAACCTCGCGCAGCGACCGTCGTTCGTCTGGTGGTTCATGGGCCAAATCTTCCGGTAGATATGCTTTTCCACTTCGTCCTCGCGTAAACTTATCTCACCGATTTATCGCCCCTCTAATAAGCGCCCTTACACTGTGGGAACACGACAACTCCCTGACGATCGCACTTGACGTGTGCAAGGCGTTTCTCGAGCCTGTCCAGTACTTAACGTCCATTTATCCGGGCCCCAGTACGTGTCACAAATGTCATCCTTGACACCCTTCTGACTAACGTGCGCTTAGCGCAACAATTTCGGTTCGATGACCTTCGGGAGCGCCTTCGCATCGCGTGTATCACCGCGGAGGCCACGAGAGGATATAACCCGAATTCCTTCGAAATGCTATGAAGTGTTCAAGGTAGTTTCACTCTATTGGTCCTCTCGCCTTTATAGTACAAGGCTCTAGGCCTCGTCGCTTCACCAGCAACCTTACCGTATATCAGCTTACTCAATGGCTCTTTGTGTACGCGCGTCACGGCGCCGGAAGGATCGTGATCATTTAGTGAAAGCATGTAAATAAATACAACCCAAAGAATAGCGAAGAAGGAATGTGGTAGGAGGGACCCAAAAGAGATAGGAAAAGGAGCTGGTGGGGGAGAGCTCATATCGCACCCTTGATCTGCACTCTACGATATTTCTCCTCTAGCACAGCCGGTAATTCCGCGCTTACTGTCTTGCAGTCCAAAATCTTCTCAGCGTCTGAACTGTTGGGATTGACAAAGTGCGCAGCTCGGTGGGCCATTAGGAATTCATGGATGTGGTTGAGACTCTCGAATGCAAGTTCCTGGTGAATAAATGCTAGAGGGAGTCGCTGGTATCTAGAATCCCAGATAAAATATTGCGTTAATGATTGGAGAACGAGTAAGGGGTGGGGGACGCACGCCCTGGTCATGACAAGCAACGCGCGCAGGCGTTCACGATCGACAAAATGGTCGATGATATATGCACCCATATTTGGCGCATTGAGATAGAGCTCAAAGAATGCATGATAGTTTCCAAGGGCGAGGGCTCGCTGCACGGCCAACGCATGCTTCACCGCCGACGATGCTTTCTGTTTGGGCGTTAGCTGACTCACGTACAAGTTTAATTCTGTGAAATAATATTAGGTCGTGCGCGGGATTCGGGGAGAGCTACAAACCGCTTCTATTACGGCCATGCAGTAACATCAAGATCCGATAGGCGGTGAACTCTTCATCGTTTCCGGGGATTCCAAGTTCATATAAGCCCTTCAATGAGGATTGGCATTGATTATACTCTACCATGTCGGCCTGAAAATGGGGGATCTCATTCGGGTGTGGGACAGTGCGGAAAATAAGTCCCACTTGCCACCTCTAGGGCCATTCGTGCATGAATCTCATATACGGCAACCGTGAAATCATTCTTTATCCGTTGAACCTGTTGGCAGTTTAGACGGTGTATCATAGTGACCGTCGTCTATAAAGTACGACGCGACGCACGGTCAAATCTTGTCTGAGACTCTTGAACTGACTGCATATCCAATTATAGGGAGTTTTCTCTCGCCATCGCTTCTTGAGTTCTGTTAGTGATTGTTGAAGGACATGGTACGGACGTATTTGCTCAGGGTTAGGATCCTAAAATTCAACAAGGAACGTCAGACGATCACGAAACGGAGAACAAAATGCGCACTGATGTCAAGCGTAGGTAGTCCTTGAAGATATCTTGACATGTGCCAACAATGGTATACTGGTCCCAATTAGGCACGTTCTGCCAGAGTGGTTGATGTAAGTCATTTAGCAGTCTCAAGAAAAATAAATACACCCACCGGGTCCGCCTCCGGATCATCCGTGTTCACGAATGGCGATGCCGAACGCCATGGGTTGGCAAAAGGGTGAGCAGTGCGCTGATTAGCCCGGAGAGACGACGCCTGACCGCCACCACCGTTCTGTTTCTGTTTCTCCAACTCGTGCTCTCGCCGGAAACGCTGAGCACGCTTGTCGAGCACCGCGCGGTCGCCTACATCCAGCGTAAGCGCAGCGGCAGCAGATTTGTTCGCCTGATTCTTTTTGGCCTTCTTGGGCTGACCTGCTGGGGAGTCACTGTCAACGTGTTAGCAGCAGCACGGAAGAGGGAGAAGTGGAAAGGACATACAGTTTGCGCTTCAAGTGGTGGGTACTCATGATGGGCATCGGCTTGGGTAGTAAGCTGGCGTAGGTTGAGGCGAAGCATCATCAGTGTCGGGGGTCACAACCTGGATGAGACCACCTTTTAAGCTGTACACCGGCCCAGTCTGTAGTCCATAGTGTCTTGGAGCTGTAAGCGTCAGAAATTACCTGGCGGAGCTCAGCTTGTGCTTCGTCGCGGTTTAGGTCTGTCATCTGGCCTAGGCACGATGCAACCCATTCTCTGCAGGACGTAAGATGCGACGACGGGAAGTGTGTGCAGATCGACAAACTTGAGTTGTGGGGGCCACGATTCAGGCGGACATGATGGAGATGAGTGGGCGTAAATGAAGCGGGATTATTTCGAGTGGGGTGAGGTGCTGGCAAATGCTGGGGTCACGGTTCGGAGCGGTTCAAGTACCCGTGGGAAATCCGACTTATACAGACAGAACAGAACGGAAGACAGCGGCAGGGCAAGTCCTTCTAATAACAAAAGTAAAAAATTACTAGACAGGAAAATGTGATCTAATTCATGTGTCCTGCTAAAAACCACTTTTCCTCTCCTCAATGAGTCTTGTCCACAGGGGGATGATAGACTATATCGGGCATTCAGCTAAATACTACCACCGGGACGGTGTACAACTCACCAATCTTCCTGTTCTTGATCACAGCCCACTTGAAGCGCTTCACGTATAAACTCAGGGCCGTCAATGTTGAGAAGAGGATGACAGCCTTGATGCCTATCTTCTTGCGTTCATCGTGCTCGGGCTCGGCCGCCCAGCTCAGGAAGGTTGTAACGTCCTTGGCCATCTGGGAGGTCGTCGCAGCAGTGCCTTGACAGCAACGATAAGCGACAGTCGAGAGAGCTAACCACCAAAGCGCGTACCATCGTCGTATTCAACCAGGCCGTCGAAGAGCACCCGAGGCATGGAAATAGCACCACCGGGGAAATACGGGTTGTAGTTCATCCCTTCACGGATTTCGACGCCAGCGGGAGGATCAACATACCCGGTGAGAAGAGAGAACAAATAGTCCTGCAATGCATTGGTTACTAACAGCGGTTTGCAAAAAATGACGGTCTCGTACGGCACCACCATGACGGGCCTTGATGATCAAGCTGAGGTCAGGAGGAAGGGCGCCCTGGTTGGAGGCACGTGCAGCCTCATCGTTGGGGTATGGACGAGGCAGGTAGTCCGAGAGCTTGCCCGGGCGTTGGAACATCTCGCCCTGGTCATTGGGTCCGTCGGTGTATTCGACTTCCTCTGCCAATGCTTTGACCTCATCCACGGCGTGAGAGACGCCGACAAGGTTACGCCAGGCAATGCGGTCAAGAGAATGACATGCGGCGCAGACCTCCTTGTACACCAAGTAACCTCTCCGGATGCTGGGGGCGGGTCGGGGTTCTGTGAGGGTCCGGATCATTTTGGGAAATAAAGTTACACGTTACCTGGCGTGGTCAAAGGAGTCCAACCACCCTTTATTCGACCATGGGTATGCAGCTGGGTGGAGGCCAACCTCTGCAGGGGAGGACGCGTGTACTTCGCCAATAAATGGTAGGGTTCCGTAGAGGTGTGTGTACCAAGCAATTGAACCGGCGGCAACGAGCGTCGCAGACGCGAGGGTTGCTCGTGAGTAGACCAGCGACTGAAGTGTCGTTGAATAGAGACATGCAATGAATTTTGATGAATTTACGGACCTGGAATGCGTTCGAGGATTCAGCCGTGGAGGACGCGAACCTAGCTTGCTGGCCATGAACATGAGCAACCTAACTCCGAAACCTGATGACGACCAAGTCCAACAAAAGCTCCTACCGAACCAAGACGCTGAGTGGTGCGAAGAGGAGTAGCACGAGCAGCTGCGAACGCGCCGACCCTGTTCAGAGCGGCCGCTGGCAGCTTCTGGAGCATTTTAAGATGGGAGGATATTTTCGCGGAGAGAAAGGAAACACCGTAGACTTGTCACGCGTCACGCCACGTCTGGATGAATTCGCACCAATCAAGGAAGCGACATTTTAAACGCGTGCGGTTGACAACTCATCATTCTGACCACGAACAATCACACAATCCTCTCTTTCAACGAGTTGGTAAAAAAAATATTTGATGATTTCTTATTCCTATCTCACAAAATACTCGGTACGGTAAAGGGGAAAACGTCACTTGAAGGTCATTGTAGAAGATGGGAAGTTTAGAGCAGCGTCAATTATCGTAAAGCAGAGATACGGGGGAAGGCAACGTGCTCGCTCAGAATAGGCACTCGCAAAGCTCTGCCGAGGTGTTTGGGCAATTTCGTAAGCCCACAGCAATCTAAGGACGTAACCAAAACACCACGCACCTTCCGCGCAACAACACAGGCAGACACCTGTTAAACATGCGGCGCAGAATCCGCTATCCTTCTGGGGTGGGGGCTGCTGACTAGATGATAGAGTGTCGCGTGTGAATTTAACCAAACACTTCAAGATGGGGTCGAACATACACATAAACTGCCTGGGGCTGAGCTTGCTGCTGAAAGCCTGGCTGACCGCTATACCCCTGGTAGGCTTGCTGAGGTTGCTGAGGGTAGTAGCCCTGGCCGGGCGGTGGACCTAAATAAGAACGCCTTTTTAAGACATGCGTTGATATTGGTGCGTTAAGTTCGAACCTGTAGGGGGGTAATATTGTTGCTGCTGTTGCTGCGGATACCCAGGCGTTTGTTGACTTCCGTAGTAATCTTTGTTCGACATTGAGGGTATAGGAGAGGAGCGAAAAGAGAGGGGTCGTACCCTTGATTGGGTAACAGAGAATGCGGACTTATAAGCAATTTCCCACTGTGCACCCCGAGTCGGACCGGAGGCTGTGCAGCTCTCTCCAGCCCTTGAGGCGATCCTCGTGCTGCACCCGTCCACGGCGCTCCGAAGGCTTCCGCGTTGAGGTACTTCTCTTGTGCAGTTATCTTTTCACACTACCTGGCGGGTGACTGTGTAGTAGCTCACCTCCACTTACATTTTCCACGGACTGCGCAAGGACTGCGCCATGACTGACGCCAACACCAACATCGCAATAGAGCACTATTAATAGTATAGCGCCCCCGCGGACGCCTGCGTCCACGGGATCAATGCGGTGTGGTCTCGTCTCACCTAAACGAAATATGCGATACAGTAGTTCCGCTACGAGCTTCTGGCACGGGACCTCCGCAGCAATGACCAATCCCCCAACCCGAACAACCTTGGCTTATAAATGCGACATTACTCTTGACTCCCCAGTTTGCACATAGTGCTATACATATATACTCTGCCAGCTGGGTGCCAGGGTGTCAAATTGGTGTGCTTGTCATGGCAACAATCTGCGGGCTCCCAACTTCCATCAAGTCCAACTGCACTGGTGGGGACTACCCATCGTTACTTGGTCTCCATTCCATCGCGAAGCTCGATGTTGACGGCTCCATCTCAGATGTTATAGGTCCATAGAAGAATCCAGAGACCCATTCGTACCCTGGAAATCGTGTAAGTAAATCAATTGGCTGTCATTCGGTCTCTTCGGCGACACCTCGAGCTAACTGTGGTTACGGACAGCATAGCGAGCAAGCCCGAGTTACCCAAACTGTACAGCAACTTTGTCCGCTGCGGCATCGCTCATTCATTCTCAGCAGGACTGCCGGCAACGGATATTGCTCCCGTTTCTTGTCCCTGGTTTCTAGGATGTCAATGGTCGTATCCCCACGTCGTTTACTCTTTCCAACTCGCACTGGTACCTCTTTACACCCCGCAAGCCTACCTCCTGCCATGTCAGCTGCCCCACAACCTCCTGCCAAACCATAAATCTCATATCCCCTGTCGTCGGCGACCGTAACTTCAACTTAGGACATCCCCTTTCGAGACCATATTCTTGTTGCCCAGTGGCCGTCATCCGCTCGTTCTAGTATTCCAGTTATCGTCTCACTTAGGTCACTAACTTTATCCAGGGCTCGCCATGGCGATAGACTGAACGCTCGGCGTGTTCGGCTTCGAGAAATATCCAGCGAATTTTGCCGAGGTAGGTAAGCTCATGGCGAAAAGATCGCGAGGTACGTGTAACCAACGTTCTGACAATCGGCACAAGCTGCTCTTCAAATCAGTTGTAATATCCCGCGCGCGGTGGACACTTCTGACCCTTTCAAGAACGTATTTTCAAACCCGCGAGAAACGGCGTGCCTCTCGGATCTGATCCTTTGGGAATCAGGAAGAAGTGCAAGGTGTTTGGAAAAAAAAAAAAAAAACTGCAAAGTGTTGGTTTTATCTACCCCCTTTTGAGGATCATTCCGTGTTACGGGCACCGAACCGGCGCTGAACACGTCGAAGCTCTAATGTTTCCTATTTTTGACTGCAGCCACGACGTGGCCAACTGACGACTCGTATCCTCATGTTAGGGACAGTTTGTTGTCTCTTCTTTGTCTTTCCACCTTCGGATTGATCGAGGGGGGTGGGTTCAAACAGTAGCTGGCTTCCTTTCGTGCCTTGAGATGCCCAAATGTTTGAGTGGGAGAGACGGGAGAAGGACGATCTAGGACCATTCACACGCGTTTGACAAGTAACCCCGTATGATACAGAATTCAGTCTGATACTTTGCGTAGTGTCATTGGCCCACGTCGTCCTCGGCCATAATATATTAGTAGATCGCAATTCAATCGGGCCAAGGAAGGTTTCTTTAGACTCGTTGAGGTCGATGGCCGCTGTCAAAGAAGCGATTTGCGACATGACCTCAGTGACTTGTTTTGCGATCTTCAATCCCGGTGGTGTTTCAGGTCCACGCTAGAAGTTCAAGGGCACGCACACCACACCCTAAACACGCGAACGCGTCTTCGCACAAGACGTTATAGATAGCGTTATATGTTTTTGAAAATTTCTTCTCCGCCGAGCATGGGACAAGCCGCGTGTGGTTGGGACGCTACCCGCCAAGTGCGGGATTTTGTGGCTCCGTTTTGAAATAGAAAACGGCGATTTACAGTAATTTCAATTTAACGTTACTGGCAGCGGTCGATTCACAGGCATCCGACAGGTATCTGTACGTGCTCGGCCAGCGTTCTAGTCATGTTTTCCGGTGTTGTTCTTCGAGAAATTCAGCGGGGGTTATGTGGGCCAAAACTTCTAAATTAAGTATGTGTCCCCGAAAGCAAGTTACTTTGCGTCTCTACAGTACGGTATGAAATACCTCTGGCGAAACTCCCCCGTCTATCATAGTTATAAGAATCAGCGTAGCAATAGAAAACATTCGAAAGCGAAAGGGAAGAACACGACATATGAGAGGCGAAACGAGGTCCTGATAATTTCTACATTGAGAAGAACTGCCACATCCCCCCGAAGCAAGATCGTCATCACCGACAAAGGTGAACCAAATCACGTTCTGCCCAAAAAAAAAAAAACAGACCAGATGTGAGCCGCACGGTTTGGGGAAACGAGTTAGGCAATGGAACTTAGAAAGAACCGTCGCGACGAAGGCGCGACGGCCGAGAGGCAAACGCATACATTCGGGCACCTTGCTGCAGGAAATACTCCGTCAACTGCGTTTGTTCTGTGGAACTCTTGCTATCAGCAGGGCAAGCGTGGGTGCAGGGCGTCGGCGGGGCTTACCCGGGGCGATATAGGTGTGGCGGGGCGTCACGTTGAAAGGTCGGGTGCGTGTCTGCGCCAACACGGAGCCACTCTCGCCAACACGGACCATGCCCGTTGCGTCGACGCTATCGTTGGGTGCGGATGAAAAATAAATTAGAACGATGGCTAGTACGCAGGTGGAGGCGTACCTGGACAGACGCATGAGCGTCAACTGAAGAATATAGCGTCCTTGCCGTTGCACACTGACGTCTGGGAAGAGAAAATACACTCCCATACGACCCTCGAGGTTGCGCAGGTGATGTGGGGAGGACACCAGGTTGCCATAAAGAAGGCGTTCGGGTGGGAAGTGCCTATTTGAAGAGGGGATGGGGTCCAAGGGGGTTAACCCGTCCTCCGAGTGCAGAGAGAGATGGCAAATTAAATATGGATGCTCTAGGTCACTACATGACACCGCAATGAGCCACGACGGTGGGGACGCGGCAGCGCGCGGCTTACGATTCGATGACGTTACCCCTGTTGTCCCGAATGATGAGCTGAGCGACGAGCGGCGGCGCCAAAGGTAGACGAGACAGAGCCGCGGAGCCAAACGCTGCAGACACCTCAGGCTGCTGTATAATCTCCAGGTAATATGTCCTGTAAAGATAGGTCAGAGGACACGATCAGAAAATGAGGTGAGGGGAGGTCACTTTGTTTCGCGTCCTGGCGATATTAGTCCGGGGATACCCGTCGGGGGGTGTAATGAGATCATGGGTGCCTCCGGCAGGCATGTTGGCTGGCGGGGAGGGACCCAGTTTCCTGAGCCGGCGGAAGAACGCGAATAATAAGGGGATGCGCTCGATCGCGAAGACGACGGTCGGTCGCCAGCGCTGCGCGTAGGGGTTCCAGCGGGTGTCTGATGAGGCGGCGCAATATCTCGGGCATTCCGCGGAAGCGTCGGTGTTTGCCCCGCGTCACACGAGGTGCGAGCCTGCGGATCACATCTTAAACGGGCCGTAGAAACGTGCGGCATTACCGAGTAAAAGTGGACGCCGAGAACGATCTGGAACATGAGAGCGTACAATCGATGGGGTTGAATGAGCGCCTGTACTCCATGTCAGCAACCGTAGCCAGCTTCCGTCACTCCGCGAGGTATTAGGGAGCGACTCAACGAGCAAAGAGAGCACGGCGGCAGAGCTGCCACTCCCCAGTCCGGGTCGGCACAGTTCGCCTTGTTGAATAGTAGACATCCGGTAGTGGTCGGCGTCGGTAGCACAATGCTTCGCGTCGAAGACGAGACCGCAGGGTGGGTGCGAGGTCGGGAGGGACTCGAGTGTGTGACGGTCAAGAGACATCACTGGCACTAGCTGAGTCGCCGAGGCGTACTAGGACCCGGGAAACCTGAGAGTGCCAGCGGGAGGTGGCAGGACGTAGGACCTGGGTGATTTATTGACAGACGAGGACAAACGGAGGAGTTCATATACACAAATCTATCCGAAGCAAGGGACAGCCAACTAGGGGCCACCAGATGTCTGATGGCCAAGCTCCGGCGCATCCAATCTGGCCGACCTGGTGGGTTCGGTGCCCAATAGCTAGAGTTTCCCAGTAGCGGTAGTCATCTTCATATTGACGCACACTCTCGTTCTCCTTTCTCCCGACATAACCGGCGTGACGGGAACTCACGTTCAATCCCTGTCATTACTTAACTGCGACCGGTTCACCGGAAACTTCGCGCGGCAAGGACAAAGACGACGGAAGGACAAAAAAGACAATACGAGATGTGATCACAGATGAAAGCATCTAAGCTATTACACAGCGTAATAATATAACTCAGACGCGCGTCTTCACCCAGCTCCAAGCCCCCGCAAATGCAGAGACCACAGTGGCTGTCGCTAAAGCGGGCTTCACTCCAGCTGGGAAAGGAAAGAGATACGATGACTCGTGGTACATGAACGGGCAAGAGATAGGAAAATTGCTCACCGGTAGATTTGAAGAGAGCGCCTGTGAGAGCACCAGCGGCCATACTTCCGAACGCGTCGTGCTTGCCCCGAACCGCATCTATGGTCGAATTGATCCCGTTGTACCCCAGAGCTGTAGAGTGGGCGCTGAGTTGAGAACAAAAAGAATACTTGTGGGGGGAGCATACCTAAGACACCGGCCGAATTACCCAAGAATGTCCCCCTTCGCGTGACGGAGTTAAGGATGCTGTTGATTCGTAGCCGCATATTCGACATTGCCAGCGGTCTACTCGCGCCCTCTCGGAAGCCCCACGCACCGCCGAGGGCCAGACCTACAGAGGTGATGACATGTGGTCAGTACAAAGACAATAAGATGGCACGATAAGGTGAAATTTGGACAAGTCCGGTTGGACGCGAAAAGAATCGCAGAAGGCGAGACTGATCGTGAGAAGCATAGATGACATACCACCAAGATACATAGTACCTGTGCCGTAGCAAAGGTCATCACTCCAGCCCCTTGAGGGTATAGCAGTCCCTGACCCCGGAAGGTCGTTCGTCTTATCGTCGTCTAGCACTAGGTAGTCGAGCTGCTCTCCCAGGCCAGCCATAGGGTGAAGTTTGGAAGGGTCATAAGACCCTGAAAGTAAGTCCGAGGCTGTGAGCGTTTCGGGAAGAGGGTCCGAATTGTGCGAAGAGAACTGGACATTTTTGAGGAGGTCAGAAGGGTCTTGGGCTGAGGGGGAGCTTGAGGGGTATGGTTGCGAGGACATATTATTGGAGAGGAGACTCTAATGAGAAGAAAGAAAAAGTAAATAGGACAGAGTTGGCGGTTGGCGTCGTCGTTGTCGTCGTCGACAGTGACAGCGGTGCGAGGCGGAGAGTAAGTGACTGTCAGCAAAATTCAGGCGGCGTGACGATCTTCGCCAAGCGCCTGGTCAGTGGCTCGGTTTGGTGCGCACGCGACGATTCCGATTGATTTTTGGAGCCGTACGCGCTCTGTTCAAGACAATAAGCCTCTGCCGCATGTCTTTCGCTCTTCAGAAAAGCGCTTTTCTGCGAACCATCGCACGACGCTCGCCGAAAGTCGGCCTCACATTCAACTCGAAGTACGTACATTTCAGACAAGCGCCACGAACACAGTCGACATTTCAACGCGACACGAAACGTAGGCGTCCTCTCCTATTCCTATTCGATTCAACACACATTGCTACCGAACCCCAATTTCACATTAACCTAGTCCCTAATTGTTTTACCTCATAGGTTGGGCAACCTCCAGGACACCTCACTCGACAGCATCGGATCCCGCCGAAGAAGAAGCCCTCCTCTGCCTGGAACAAGGCACCCAGAAACTCGAGGAAGGCGACGTGGAAGGCGCAAAAAAATTGTATCAACGCAGCGTAGACATCAAACGTAACGCCAGCTCCCTCTTTAATCTAGGTGTCACGCACTACCATCTCAGTTCGTTCACTTTCCCAAACGGATTGGCGCTCTCCGAAACTCAAACTGAACGCATTCATAGAGGAGTTTGACGAAGCTATCCATTCTTGGAAGTTAGCTATTGAGCTCCAGCCGTCCAGCGCAGATGCGCACACCAGTTCGTCCGTTCCTCCCCGTTACGGGGGTCTCCGCTTAGCCTTGTTATTGTGTACTATGCAGACTTGGCGAGCGCATACTTGATTCACTCGCAATCCCGGCCCGATCTCGCCATTCAACATCTACAGTAAACGCCCTTTACCCCCCTCCCCGCGGCCATAATTTATCTCACCATCATTGTTGTGTTCACAGGGTCGCGGCCAAGCTTGCGCCCGAGGATCCTGAAATTGCATTCAATCTGGCTTCAGTCTTGGAGGCTTGTTCGTACTAGTCCTTTTTTGGGGCGGCCGGCTCTGACGCCTCAAACAGTTGGGCGCCTTCCTGAGGCTTTGGAATATTACAAGCGCAGCAAGCGGTTTGGAGTTGACCGAGCTGCCGTCCATATCAAAGACGTGAGCACACTCACCACGCCGTGGCCCCTTAACTTCCCCGTTGTTGTTGTTGAACGACATATGCGTGTTCCGCATCTTCTCCTTCCAGGTTTCTGCAAAGATAGAAAAACAACCAGAAGAGAAGAGTGAAACCACAACAAAACCTCCGGGAACCTGAGAATCTCATACAACCTTTTTCAGTGGTTACTCACGGGAAAAACGCTTTAGAACTTCCTTAATCAATGATGAGGAGGGACCTCTATTGTTTTACAGCACTTCCTGGGAGGGCGCGAGTTACGAAGGCGTTCGCGCGTCATGACGCCGACATTTCGTGAATATATTGGCACTCTAGACAGTAAAGCGCTCAACGTTCTCTCAGTTATAGACACATGAAATACCAAGAATCCCGTGGAAGTGAACCCGTTCACCCAATCAAGGGGTGAGCGGATACTGTGCGGTTTCAATCCCGCGCCCAACGGACGGACTGTCTTGACGCGCTGCCCCCGCGCTGAATGTGTCTGAGTTCTCTGCGCGGCTGGCCTTTTCATCCAGTATGAACCGGAAAGGCAGACACCCGCTCTCACCCGTGCCCGTGTTTCCTTGCCAAAAAATGATCTTCAGTCGTAGCTGGACTCAAAGTCCCACGTTCTGTAGCCTGCGCCCAACGTGAAACACTAAACCGTTTCCGACCGTTTGATCCCGCGGACACTGAATTGTGCTTCGTTGCGTATCATCGGCATGCCACCGCACAAGTGGAGGAACCTCGTAGACGCCAAAGAGCGGTAGGTGACGTCTTTCCCCGCCGATGGGTGGTGCGAGTTGTCGTAACCACATCGTCACCAGGTCGTGGTGGCTCCAGAGTGGCTACGAGGCATAGGAGGTTGTGTACCTCGTGACGGGCACTTTCTATTGTTGGGTAGTGTCGTCTGCCCTGGGGTGGAGATGATCAGAATTTGTGGCGCGTTCTATGTTGCGAGGGAACCCCACTGTTCCCGACCACTATACACTACATTTGGGGCGGGGTATGGTGCTAGGTCATCGTACTCGACATTTTGCGGCAAAAGTACCTGCACTAACGTCGTATAGTGCATCTAGCGTACCCATGCAACCACTGAGACATCAGCTGTGCCTGGAAATTCACGCGCGCATGTCATTCTAATCAGATGCCTGTCTGTACTATCCCACCCAGACCGTTGCAAATGGTTACATGCTTGCAAATTTGAGAGATCTTGCTAATCAGTACATCGCGGGGAATTTTTTTTCCCAAAAAATTAAAGTATGTTTAATAGGTTCTATTGATACAGAATTCATGAAAAAAGAGGGAGGATTCGTACATTTTTTTACGACTACAGTACAGAAAATTCAAGCTTGCAAATCCATTAGCGATCTCGCTAAAATCAAATAAAATTCACGACAAGTTCCATAGATGGTATCCGCAGCCGATCGGCACGCAATTCAAACTCCTTATCCTGAAATATGCGGCAAGGCAGTTAGTCTATCACTCACACGTAAGCAAAAATAGAGCCGTCCCGGCTTGCCGAGCGCTGGTGTTGGCGTGACGATGTGTGACGAAATTTGTGAAGAGGGTGAAATACTTGGATGTCCTCAAGTCCTGCACTTTGAAACCGTGTAATGACGGCGAAAACAAATAAATGTATTCAATTAGACATAGACTGTCCTACAAATCAGAGTGTGGATGATGCTTCATTGGGACTACGGAAAGTGTTTAGTGGCTTTGTATGCAAGAGTCTGGGTGGGATAGTATACTACTCAATTTACTATGATCCCACGATCTCGAAGTTGTCTGATATCTTTCGTACCTGGTCATACACACAGAGTGTAACTAGGATTTGTGCTGTCTAACGCAGAAGGACAAACATTGCGACCCTGTGCCGGTTGCCAAGATCGTCCTGGTTGTTTACACCTTCTGATCCGTGGATTGTGTCCTGAGGAGTATTCTCAAACTTGTTCTCGAAAGTCAGTGATGTCGTACACGAAAATAAAATTTCTGGATGCTACAGGGGATGCAGTTGACATCGCGGTATTTACTGCGGAAGACACACACCAACAGCGAAAATGTAGCAAACACACACCTTTCCCGAAGTAACGAGAGTTGACAAGTGCCCCATCTGTGCCTTTCCTAGTCGGTCGCTGCACATTGTCTTTGAACAAGCCCGACTCGGCTAAGTTGCTCCTGTAGCGTGCAAGTCTCAATCCGCCACCCGCACGGGCGGCCACGTGGCTCTGCCGATATAGTATGTTCAAACACTTCCGATTCTGCTGTCGGAGTCGAGCGGTTTCGCACTCTGGACCTCCCTTCTATTGACACACAAAAAGACGGGCCCTTATCATCGCCTTTGGAGCAGTGGGAGTAGAAGCGGGCTGTTGGCACCGTTGATCGAAAAAAAAAAATAGAAGGAAAAGGCAATTGTGATCAATGATACTCGCAAAGGATTTATGGCACCGACGGATCGATTGCTCGTCTCCCTCCCTCCCCTAATGATGGCCGTTCGTTCAGACACACAAGCCATAACATGACTGCGACTCAGCTCGACTGCCTGACGATCGAAACAGGCAACTGCGTTTCACCGAGTACGTGATATAGATAGACCGTCCCCCGGGTCCGGCGAGAAATGTGAGCAGAAAGAAGCCTTCAAAATTGGCAGACACAAAGGGTTTAGTTCGCAGCGTGTTTCTGCAGACCCGTTCTGATCGCCACCTGCTTGTCAGGACGGGGTTAAATTTGACGTGCTTTGGAGCACACTTGCGGCGCTCCTGGAAAACAAAAAGCACCCTCACACACGTGTTGCGCACCTCGGCGGGCAGTGGGGGTTCATTCAGGAGAACAATAATCAACTTTGTTATCCATTGGGTCGGGTCAAGGGCAAGCGCCGTCTTCATTAGACGTTCCAAAGGCTCTTGTTGCGACCATCCGACAGGTGACCGCGGCCATTTGCCCACAGAAACAAAAAGACGTCCAAGAACTGCATGAAGGGGTCAATAAGCGACTTCTGGAGGTTCCGTGGGTATCCCCGCGGGTATATCCTGGTCCTGCCTACAAGGGTACATTTCCCGGATGACGGACGCACGACCGTCATAACAAAAATTCGTACACATGATCTATAGCTGTCGGCACGGGTGCCCATGAGCGTCCGATAATCAATTCTCCCACTAACCTGACTCACCTGGGTGAAAAAAGACTCAAGCGAAATGAACAAAGGTCACCCACCCGGGGGTGACTCGTCACGGCGGCGCTCCCCACGCTTCCCTTTCGTGCAGTCTGCTACTCGGCATCGCGCTCGGGGTTTAGTTCTGCCGCTGCAGTCATGAACCTAAGAAAATTACGCGGCGATGAGCTGGGGATGGGGTCCTGGGGCGTGGTGTGGTTCGGCTCACTGCGCGCCGTGGATGCCAGCAAGGGTCCGCATCGCGTCCAAGTCAAGGTGCAACTGCTCAAAGAGGTCTGCGGTCTGACCCATGGCACGCGAGAGGCAGGCCAGTGTGTTCGATAGGTGGGCGTAGTTCTTGTCTTTGGTCTGAGACACGTTCTTCGCATGCGGATGGCTGTTCATTTCTTGCGTGTCCAGACTCGGAAACGACAGCGCCAAGCTGTTGTGGCCCATTGGGGTAGCCGTTCACGTGATATCCTGGTGCTCAGACCTTGTCTCAGACTCTCCATCTCTTGAGTCGAGCTTGTCCAGCAAGCTATTCAAGCGCTGTAATAGGACTCATGGAGAAAGTCGGCATAATGACGTGTAAAGGCAATAGCGCTGGGAATGCATCACCACACAAACAAACTCTGCTTATCAAGTTCCTCAATGAATGCCGCGAATTTATTACTCTTCAGACAACCTACGCGCAGACAACTGCCTGCCCCCTTTTACACTGCACCACTCATACAGGATAAGGATCAGGATAAACAGAAATACGAAGCCGTGATAGAATGACAAAGTAGACGTAGATGGATACAATGATTGGTCATCGCCGTTAAAAGGACGTGCGGGAATTGATATGAAACGACAAGAGACCCAGAGACATATGGATGGGAAGGATGGGAAGGAGAGTTCTCGGAAAACCATGGATATTAGAGAGAAAACACAATAAAAACGAAGAGCACGATATGAAGACGAATGAAAGATAGGGACTGGGACGACGAAAGGGAGATGGTGGGAGGAAAACGTCGATAAAGACGGCAGAAACAACCAGTACTGGACCGATTGTGAGCGTCGGGCGAATGGCGGTAGGACTAGAGGCTCAGAGGAGGAACCGAGCCACCACTGAAGACTCCAGGGCGCTGAATGCTACCCGACGCCCGCCCTTTTGAGTTCGGATGGTGTCCGTGGGAATGATGTTGTTGCTGGTGGCGCCGACCTATTGCGGTGCCCATCAGTGTTTTTCGCTTGAGCATTTTATCTCTGCGTGATTCCTTGTCCTTGCGTGGCTTGGAGTGCAGAGGGTTGTGGTTGTTTTGGCCAATTGTAGGCCCATTTGGCGTGTGGTCACCGTCACGATCGCGAACAGGCAGGATGACTGGGGAGATGACCATATTTAGGGAGCCCTTCCTCTTACCCTTTCCTTTCTTCGACGGTGAGCCAGAGGGCTTGTTGTGGCCTCTATCTGATGACCACACGCCATTGAATGGGCTGCTGCGAATAATGTCGCCATACGCGAGATTACTTGGGCCATCGCTCACATGGCCACTCTCTCGTGTGTGTCGGAAGGTACCCATAGGGACTCGATCCCAACGGCTGAGATTTTGGAGGTGGCGCTCACGATCGTCAGTCGTGCTAGTCTCGGGCTCGCCTATGATATCATAAGGCTTGCTGAGAGTTGCAGGGGCATCAGCTGGATCGGAGTCGAGGATCGATGTGTCGAGAACGTCATCCAGACGTATAGGCTCGGTAAGGGGGAGGCAAGGTGAGGTGAGGATTGGATCGTCGGAGAGACTTGGGAGTCCAAAGTGTGTGGGTGACATGGTGAAGGACGCGTAAGATAAGGAGAGAGACCTGTCGCGGGTCTGTGGGGAGGACTTAGTAACAGCAGCCGAACGGAACGCATGATTAGAGACACACTCTGCTGGCGCTTCGGGCTGAAACAGACCCGGAGAAGCGGCGTCGACAGCTCCTTTGGAAGGGGCTAGGAACAGTATGTTGAGACCCATCGATTACTGCGCGGCGAAGCGAGTCAGTTCCCGAGGCCTCAAACGTGCCCATAAGTGGGAATCGTGGTGTTCCTCGGTCAGATGAAGCGCTGAGGAGGGTGCTACCAATTTCGCTCATGGGGGGCTCCGGTACGTCCTCATCCTCGTCCGCAAATCCGTGGCCAGCAAGGATGTCTGAAGGCTGGGGAGACTGATTAGAGAATGCGTCCTGTGCATGTGGCCCAGGACTCATAGTGGAGAGGGGATTGATAGAGTAGAACTGAGCTACTGGCGGACGGAAGAGTCGCATCGCACGAGCGGTTGGCAAACCATCCTCATCGACGAGCTCTTCCTCTGTCGTATCCCCATCGTTGCTCTCCACTTCCTCCAGGCTATCGTTTTCGCCGTCTCCCATATCGGCTTCACTCCCGGACATTCGCACGTCCGCATCCGAACCAGAACCATGATCAGACGTTGCGGTAGCCTCGGTCAGAAGCTGAGCGGCATTTGCTTCAAAATCCCAGTCGAGAAGCCCTTGGCCATCCTGTAGCCCGTTGGTAAAGATAACAGAACCGTCCCAACCCTCGGTAATCTCGAAGACTCCTTGCGTAAGAGAAGATGGTTCAACATCCAGCGAGGAACTATCTTCGTCAGTATCAACAGCAGCGTTTTGCCCGTGGATAGTGGATGGTTCTGGTCCCGAGTCGGAGTCGTTGAGACCCGCGAAGAACAGGTCTGCATCGAAGCTCGACTCTTCGTCTTCAGTCCAGCCAGTCGCAATGCCAACGTAGGGACGCCGTGCGGGCCCCACGTCGTCTTCATCCTCGTCTTCGCCTTCGTTGTCTTCGGCATCTTCAGCGCCCTCCTCTGCTTCATCATCGGACTCGTCGCTGTCAACATCCATGTCATTGTCACTGGGGCTAACGCTCTTTGTTCGAGACCGAATCTCCCAGTCGGTTTGACGTTCTTTTCTCTTCGCCAAACCATCGCCAAGCAACTCGCGTTTGACGCGCGCCTTGTCATGAGCTCGTGCACGCTGCTCCTCAGTTGTTCGAATGAAGTTTTCTTCCTCGTCCGCTATCGACGAATCGGAAAAATCTGTGAGTTCCGATTCTTCAGAGCTAGAACTAGATCCAGCGGAACTTTCGTTTGCTGAGGAAAATTCGTCAGCAGAGACGAATGTGGGGAAATCCTGGTTAGGGTTGAATTGATTGTTAGATGTGATCGGTCCGCCAGCGTCTGTGACTTGACTCCTCCGTGAAAATGCGGAACCGCTACCAGGACCTCTTTGGGGGTGGTCATTGCCTTTGCCGCCTGTCGTTTGGCGCTTTGAAGACTTTCCGGTCGTGTCTTTGGGCGTAGATTTGGGTCTGGTGAACTTTTTGTCCTTTGGATTTGAAATAGGACCGGCGTGCGGCTTTGTGCAGATGGCTACCTTTGGAGGACGACCAAGGCGCTTGGGTCGGTTGTGTGCATCTGTGCTTTTGCTTTGCCTTTTGGAGGTCGTGGGCGTCGTAGGGACTTTTGAAGTAGGAAGACGGGTTCGAGTAAGAAGAGCGGCAGATATAGTGAGTTTTATTTTCAATGGCGAGGCCGCAGCGGTGTGAGTAGGAACGGACGGCGAAGGGATTATCTGGGATGGGTTTTGGTTTGGGGTCGGAGGGCAAGGAGTAGGAATTGGAACGATAGTTTTGCTGTTGCAAGTGCAGGCACCCTCGCATATAGGACAGATGTCGTCGTCTTCTTCGTCTACCTGATGTACGGAATAATCCATGCCGGAAGTGCGGGTGTGAGGAGACGACGTTGCGAAAGTCTGTCTGTTTTGACGAGCTAAGGGGTGGTATGAGCAGAGGCGCGAAGATTGGGGGACAAGGTAAGCGATTATCGATTTGAGATGCGAACAGGGTGAGAAGTCGGGAGATGATGGCATAGATATTGGGCAGAAAAAATACAAATTGGCTCGCCTCGAGGAGGTCACGAAGGCCCATTCGATTGCATGAATCCAAAACGCCCGAATCCCGATAGACTGAAACGAATGGGAAGAGAAAAAGTAAACGCACTATATGCTGTACCTTTGGCCATGATTTTGAACGAATGTACATGGGGAAGTGTGCGTGAAATCCAGATTGAAAGAGCGGGCAAAAAAAAGTCGGCGAAAGATCAAAGCCCCGAGGGCGTTGGAATGTGATCAATTTACTGGCACGTGGCCATTATTTATCCTAACCATAACCCTAACCACCTCAAATGTCAATCTCACGTCTCTCCCTCGCTCAACAAATCGCCCTCTTAGACGAGCCTACACCGCTAGGTAAAGCATTCGCCTGTGATTGTTTGTGTTTACTTCCACTTTTTGTCAGATGTTGATCCCGAAGACGAACAACGCGGCTCACCAGTACCGCACTCCGTAGAAGCGCGGGAGCACTATCTCCAAGTCGGGTAGGTTCACCCACACACATCTTTTGCTAGTGTTAATCGTATATCTCCAGACCGTCAGATCTCCGCCGTCAGCTGGACAGTGTCGCAGATCCCAAGTACATTGGAGTCAAAACATCTCGGAAACAATTATTAGACGAGGATGCTGTCGGATCTGACTTCCAGGATTCACCTGATCTAAGTAACTCCGAATCACAGAGTGTCGCAAGTGAGGCTAGCACCAGTGAGGAGGACAACGAATCTCTGTCAAAGAACGAAGAAGACTGTGACAAGGCAGGGGGATTGTTACCCCCTACCAAAGACGCACCAAAGGATGCAATTGAGGACGATCTCTCTAACACAATACGACAAAGACGCGACGAAGACAAGAGAAAAGGCAGAGTAGTATCCAAGCAATTAGTGAGTCCACTTTGTTGATAAAGCGCGACCCCCCTTGGTTCTGATCCCTGTTGTCAGAGTCTTTGGGATAGTTTACTCGACGCTCGAATACGTTTGCAGAAATCTGTTATAGCATCTAACCGTCTCCCTCCGGTGAGCTACATATTCTCCTCTGAACACTTTGACACTCCGATCAGATTGCTTAACTCTTATTCTTTTCACAGCCCACACAAATATCCGACTTTATGTCCGATCGACGTTGCCTTGAGGCACGCCATGTGCTGCTTGGAGAAGCTCTTGCGCTAATTCGTGAGCTATCGACTTTGCGTGGCGTGCGTATCTCCCCTGTCATCTGCCACTTGGGGGTCAGCAGACGAATTATTCATTACGTCTACGGGCGATAGGAGCTCACAAAAGAGGACAGGGAAGTCCAACGGAAACGACGGCGTGTGGAAGATGGCATTGAAGAAGGACGGCGCTACGCTGTCCCAGAGATCGATAATGTAGATCGAGATTGGGACGCCCTGATCAGGGAAGCGAGTGAAGATGCAGCTGGGTTGGAACATGCGTAAGCATTCTCTTTGAATTTTCTGGGCTTCGCGCCTTGTCCCCACGAGAGCGCCGCCGCGAACGGTTGGGGACGCCAATTAAACGTCGCCGATTTTCACGCGCTCCTTGCTCCTCTCGTCGGCCCCTTGCTCACACGATGTTTGATTAGGTACCATCCCCACCTCACGCGTACTCTGGCGAAATGGTCAACAAAGGTAGCAGCAGTGGCGCCATCCGCCTTACTCCCTGCCTCTCGAAAGAAATTCTCTCAGGCCGGCAGCGTAAAAAGTGTTGGTGCACAAATTGAGGAGGTGCTCCAGAGCGATTGGCCGGCGCTTGTTTCCCGCACACAGCTCAAGAGAAGTAAGGGATCTCGTGTGACCAGCAAGCGTGGTTCGGCATTTAACGATGACGAAGATGAAGAAGTGGAGGATGCGGAGGTCTTTGATGACACTGATTTCTATCAGCAGCTTTTGCGCGACGTGATCGACGCGAAGGGTGGAAGTGCCGGACAGGTGGATCGGATGGCAAGCCAAAGACAGAAAAAGTCGAAGAAGCACGTTGATACTAAGGCTAGCAAAGGCCGTAAGCTTCGGTTTGTGACACTCTTTGTGTACTACTACGTTTTTCTAACGGATACACAGATACGAAGTCCACGAAAAGATACAAAATTTTATGGTCCCTGTACCTGTTGCAGCGGGGGTGTGGCACGAAGCACAGGTTGACGAACTGTTTGGGTCGCTGCTTGGAAAGGGATTTGTTAGTTAAAGTATTTGTCAGCGAATAGACTTGAGCCTTGTTCGCCCGTATTACACTCGCACCCGCACAATGGAGCCCTTTGAAGACGAGAACCCTTTCTCGACAGCCGACCCACCGCTATCCTCTGCATCCTCCAACTCTCACGTCGATGTTTCCGCTCCTCCGTCCCCCGCTAACCTTACACTCGCTTTGCCTTCTTCCCCTCCGCATACCGGTGCTCAGTCCCCATCACCGAGGAGTGGCTTCCCTTCCCAAGGCTCTGGGCACACTCCTCGACCCCCGACGTCAAAGAGCGACTTTTGTTGCTTCAGAGATCAGTGGTTACATTCAGGAGAAGACGTGGAGATATTGGTGCGTATTTCTCTTTTCCCGGGGTATTTGATTCTACCACGCGCGTCCTGCCTATTCAGATCACAGACGCCCAAAAGACCAGCGAGAATTCAACTTCTCCCTATATCACATATATCATCCAGTCGGGCGTGAGTCTGAGGGTCGACGTACTTTCTGAGCGCATTTGACTTCTCAAATATAGAACGCGGAATCCCGTCATCGTTACTCAGACTTTGAGTCTCTGCGCTTAAACTTGACGAAGCTTTACCCCACCTTGATCGTCCCCCCTATCCCGTCGAAGCAGACAATCAGTGACTATGCTATCAAGCAGGCTAAGGCTCGTGAGGACGCAGCCATGATAGCACGGCGTAAGCGCATGCTACAGACTTTCCTCAACCGAATCGCGCGCCATCCGATTCTTTCAAACGAGCATGTGTTTCACCGGTTTCTCGACGGCGAAGTCTCATGGGTACGTGTGCCCCTTTCTCGCAAAGAATGATTTACTTACTCTCCTTGCTAAAGACGGAAGTTCTGCACTCGCCTCCGGTTTCAAACCTTCCGAAGAATATCCTCAAGGCTCCTGCACACAACCCCACTGACCCTAATGCCTCGCCGGCATACGAGGCCCTTCCCAACCCATCCCCAGCGCACCCTCTCCGCCGTCCGGACCAACGTTTCTTGGACTCCGAGGTGTTCACCAACAAATTTGCTTCACATATGGGCGGGCCGATGGAGAAAGTGACGAGAAGGACGATGAAGCGTTGGTCAGGTTGGTTTCTCGCTTTGGTTCGAGCTGCATATCTACTCCTGTCCTTCTGTCTTCGCCTATGTCTCCACTCATTATTCACTATCCCACACTCTCGTGGTAGATCACGCCCAAGATCATATGGAACTAGGCGCGATATGGAACGGCTTCAGCCTCAATGAGAGTGGCGAGCTTGCCACAGCGATCGAGAAGACTGGCCAAGCCGTTGATTCTACTTACGTGACGACGACGCGCCTGGTGGGGCCATAAACATCGTCATTCATTAAAGGAACACTCACTATCGTTGCATCACCCCTCTAGTTGCAAGACCTTGAACAAAACTGGCAAGAGCCCTTGCACGAATATTCCCAGTTCGCGTCGATCATCAAGAAGCTGCTTGCGTATCGTCACCAGAAGCATGTCCAATTGGAGATGACGCAAGACGCCCTCGAAGCCCGCCGCGAGGCTCTCACTGAACTCGAAAAGAGTGAAATGGAAGCGAAGAGGCTCGAGGACGCCCTTCGACGCGGCGGCCGCGCGCGTTCCGTCTCCGCGTCCGTTAGCGGAAGCCCCACTTCTCCTAAAGCAGCCAACGCCGATGGGGGTGCCACCGGTGTCGGAGAGGAAGGCAACGAACAACATGATAACCCGTCTTCAGTGTTTCTCCCGCCGCATCCAGGGCCTAGCCCCGTCAAGCGGAGGGCCCCGGGCATGGGCTTGCTGAGCGCACTGAGCTACACTCTTCATGGTATGATGGACGCCGACCCCGAGTCAGCACGGCGCAGTGGCATCAGCAAAACAAGAGAGACGATATCACAGGTAGCCCCTATTGTCCTACGCATCGCCATCGATATCTGAACATTATTCGCCACTCCAGCTAGAGGATGCGCTACATCTTTCGGCACAGGACCTCAAATACGCTAGCTCGACCATCCAAGCCGACCTGGATCGTTTCCAGCGTCAGAAGGTCGCAGACTTACGTGAAATGGCGATCAGCATGGCGCGCACCCACCGCGAGTGGTGCAAGAAGGTGCGTATATTTGAAGCCGATTGTTCCGTTTGCTGAGATGTCCTGGAAGAACTTGGAAGCTTGGGAGGAGGCAAAGAAAGAGATTGCGAAGATTCCAGAGCACCCTAATAGGATACCCTCTGAGCGGGCGAGCGCTCCAGGTGCATCCAACGCTGGCCCGTCGGCCGTGAGGAGGGACTCGGGAGCCACGATCAACGGACGATGATCGACACGGGGTGGGTTCCTCGCCTTGACAAGATACGTGTATTGCCGCCTTGTCTCTCCTCTCCCATGTCGTAGTAGAAGTATCTTCTACGGTGTTTCTTTTTTTCCCTTTTCTCTACTACGCTCTCTTTGCTTTATTTTATTACACAACGTACGCAAGGCCTGAAGATGTGAGGTGATAAGCGTACACGTGTCCCTTCAAGCGAGGCGAGGCCAGAGGTGTGAACTGTTGTCAACAAACGCGCCAATAATTTTTAAACTTACTTTACCGTGTCATCTATTATCCGACCCTACTCATTCATCTTCCTTCCCTTGTTACTCTCATCTCCTCCCTTCGCGGGTTTCTTCGCACTTCTTGCCACCAACTTCATTCCTTTGCCAACTTGGCCTACTATCCTACTTGAATTAATTATGGCCATACCGAAAGACCGCGGGGGAGACTACAAAATCGTATCGCTAGAGGAGCAGGATGCCGTGGAACTCAGAAAGGCGGTCGCGACGGGGAGTGTGAAGGAGCCTTGGTTTTCTTCTGCTAGTGCGTGATGGGGAGTTTTTTTTTTGCGCTCACTGCTTATTTACATGCTACCTTTGCGATAGGCCTGTCCATCGCCTGCTACTGCTTTGCGTCGATCCTGATGACCGTAGTCAACAAAGTGTGTACCCATTTGATCTTCCTATCTCCGGGCACTAAGTATCTGGGTAGTATGTGGTGTCGGGACGCAACTTTTCCATGAATTTCCTGCTTTTGTGTATCCAATCGTCCGTCTGCGTCTTTTGCGTCTTAGTGGTGAAGAAACTCGGGATCATCACATTCCGCAATTTCGATTTGGCCGACGCCAGGGCATGGTTCCCGATCAGCTTTCTATTGGTTAGCGTCATCTATACGGGTTCGAAGAGTTTGGTCGGTCGATCGTGTTGACTTCCCGCGGCTGCGACTGACTGTCTGTTGTAGCAATTCCTGTCCATCCCAGTCTATACTATTTTCAAAAACCTAACCATTATCCTCATCGTGCGTACGCTCATTTTCACCGGTACCCTGGCGACCAACTTGGGAACATAGGCGTATGGCGAGGTTTTATGGTTCGGTGGTCGTGTCACCGCGCTGACACTGGTCTCATTTATCTTCATGGTATGTACTATCAGAGTGGATGGGACCTCCTCACACACTTACAGAGTTTACAGGTCATTTCGTCGATGGTTGCGGCGTGGAGTGACGTTTCGCACGCATCGACCTCTTCCACCAGTAGTTTGAGTTCTGTGACGAGTGCCGTAGCCACTCTTAATGTGGGCTATATCTGGATGTTTGGTAACTGCCTCACTAGCGCCGCCTATGTGAGTATTTTCTTAGATGGGAAATGTTGCCTATATCACCGTTCTGGCAGGTTTTGGCTATGCGCAAGAGAATCAAAGCGACTGGCTTTTCTGACTGGGACTCGATGTTCTATAACAATCTATTGTCGATTCCGGTCTTACTCTTGTTCTCTTTCGTCATCGAGGACTGGGGGTCAGATAGTCTTAATCGAAACTTGTGCGTGCTGTCATTACTGTCGGCGAACTTACTCACATGATGCCTGTCTCCGATACAGCCCGCCCGAGACCCGTAATCTGCTTCTCTTCGCTATCGCCTTCTCGGGGGCAGCCGCAGTCGGGATTTCATACACTACAGCGTGGTGTATCCGCGTGACAAGTAGTACGACGTACAGGTGAGTGCGCTAGCTCCACTTGGTGGGGGATTGACTACAGCGAATTTATAGCATGACTGGGGCGCTTAACAAACTACCAGTTGCTGCGTCGGGCATGATCTTCTTTGGGGATCCGGTGACCTTCGGGTCCGTCTCCGCCATTTCTGTGGGCTTTTTTGCGGGGGTCCTGTATGCGATCGCGAAGAACAACCAGAAGAAAGCGGAGAGCGTGACGAAACCAGACACCATCATACCCATGACGACACGGAAGGAATAGCCCTACGATCACGGACTTTTATGTGGTTCCGTTGGACATTGGCGTGGCTTGGCGATGTATAGAGCCAATGAGATATAATTTATTCCATTTGCGTCCCAGGAAGATGCCGTTGCTGGATGCGATGCGAATTATGTTCAGGTAAAACGAAAAATATTATCGGATTGGACCCGGCGGCATACCGAGGGAGAGTCGGTGAGCCATGATAACCGCTGCTCGCTTGCTTGCTTGACGAGACGACAATGGACTGTTGAGTTGCTGATCGCACGTGGCTTGTAAATTAGGTGGGGAGATGCGATAAGCGCACTAAATCCGGTAGGGAAGCTGATAACAATTGTCAAAGCTCGCTCTCTTCGTCCCCAGTCGACCTCTTTCCCTCTCTTCCATCTCCCCGACAGATCACATAAACTTCACCTTTTATCGTAATCATCATTTTTTCTCGAGCGCGTAATTCCTATCGGGTTTACGCACCGCCCTCCCCCCAACCGAATATAAAAGCACCCATCGCAATCCTTGACTGGTTCCTCATCGGACCCCAACCATGTCTACACTTCACCCCCCCAGGCTCGCACCTATCTTTGCCGCCACGCCCAGTGTGCCGGGCACGCCCGTGCACTCCATCCAGACTATGCGACGCAAGTCTGCTGGTCATGGCGGGCCCTTGACAAAGATCCTCGTCGCAAACCGCGGAGTACGATTTTCATCGCGAGCTCGATGCATCACTAAATATCATTTTTTCCATCTCTAGGAAATCGCAGTCCGTGTATTCCGTACGGCCCACGAGCTCGCGATGCACACTGTCGCGATCTACTCGTACGAAGATCGGATGTCCGCTCATCGTCAAAAGGTACGCGCTGTGACTAGTATATCCAAACAGCTGAAATCAATCTGGTGGACATCTACTAGGCAGACGAAGCCTATCGTGTCGGCGCTGGCTTAACCCCTGTCGCCGCGTATCTCGCCCAGGACGATATCATTCGCATCGCCCTTGAACATGGCGTCGATATGATTCACCCTGGGTGAGATATCCGAAATTAATTCTTTATTTACATCTAACTCTGTCGTAGGTATGGCTTCTTATCTGAAAATGCTGAATTTGCTCGCAAGGTCGAGCAAGCTGGCATCGCCTTCGTCGGACCCTCACCCGAGGTCATTGACGGTCTGGGCGACAAGACAAAGGCACGCACTCTTGGTAACTCATCCTGATGCTAGTTCTTACCCGGGAAATCCCCTGACTAACTACGCGCGCACTCAGCTATAAAAGTCGGCGTCCCTGTTGTCCCAGGAACACCAGGGGCCGTTGACAAGTGGTCCGATGCAGACTCTTTCATCAAGGAATATGGCTTCCCAGGTAATCGCCATTACTATGCGCATATAGTTGGTGGCACCAAACGCGTTCTCTCTAGTCATCATCAAGGCCGCAATGGGTGGTGGAGGCCGCGGCATGCGTGTCGTGCGCGAAGAGTCCGAGTTCAAGAACGCCTTCGAGCGTGCGGTCTCTGAGGCCAAGTCTGCGTTCGGCGATGGCACGGTCTTCATCGAGCGTTTCCTGGAACGTCCTCGTCACATCGAAGTTCAGATCCTGGGAGACTCGGAGGGCAACGTTGTTCACCTGTTTGAACGCGATTGTTCCGTCCAGCGCCGGCATCAAAAGGTCGTCGAGGTTGCCCCGGCGACGCACCTTCCCGAGGAGGTTCGCCAAGCAATCTGGGCGGACGCGATCAAGCTTGCGAAGAGCGTCAATTACAGGAATGCCGGAACCGCTGAATTCTTGGTCGACCAACAAGGAAGACATTACTTTATTGAAATTAATCCTCGGATCCAAGTCGAACATACCATCACAGGTAACTGCGTTCCCATAAATTGACTGTATACATTCCCCGATCTGACCCCACGACAGAGGAAATTACTGGGCTCGACATCGTCGCCGCCCAGATCCAAATCGCGGCTGGTGCCACTCTCCCACAGCTCGGTTTAACGCAGGATGCGATCACCAAGCGTGGCTTCGCGATTCAGTGTCGCGTCACTACCGAAGATGCAGCGGCCAATTTCCAACCTGATACAGGAAAGATTGAAGTGTATCGCAGTGCTGGTGGTAACGGCGTCCGTCTTGATGCCAGCTCCGGCTTCGCGGGTGCACAGATCACGCCCCACTACGACAGTCTCCTGGTCAAGGTCAGTGTAAGCGGAACGACGTATGAAGTGGCACGCAGAAAGATGCTGCGTGCTCTTGTCGAGTTCCGCATCCGCGGTGTCAAGGTCAGCTACAGATATTTAGATTCATTCTTTTTGGGGGTTTTCTAAGAAGATTGTCCACAGACAAACATCCCCTTCTTATTCCGTCTTTTGACGCACGACGTCTTCATCGGCGGAAAGACCTGGACAACTGTGAGTATCAGACGTGAACGGGCAGTTGTGTTGTTATTAAATCGCGTTGCAGTTCATCGATGATACGCCTGAGTTGTTCAAGCTAGTTCAGACGCAGAACCGTGCCCAGAAACTCCTTGCATACCTTGGGGACATTGCCGTCAACGGCAGCTCCATCAAAGGCCAGACCGTAAATTTCTTTAAACTCGATCTATTGTCATGACCTATAATCTCATATCTACACAAAGGGAGAACCTGGTCTCAAGGACGAAATCGTCATTCCTACGTTCCAGAACCGCGAGGACCCCGATGGTCCACCACTTGACGCAACACTCCCCTGCGAAGTCGGCTGGCGGAACATCATCGTCGAGAAAGGACCGGAGGCCTTTGCAAAAGCCGTTCGCGAGTACCCTGGCACGCTCATCATGGATACGACGTGGCGTGATGCACACCAGTCCTTGCTCGCAACGCGCCTGCGCACGATTGACATTGCCAATATCGCAAAGGAGACAAGTTGGGCACTTTCGAACGCGTACTCACTTGAATGTTGGGGTGGTGCAACATTCGATGTAGCTATGCGGTTCCTGTACGAGGACCCGTGGGAACGTCTGGTTCGTCGCGCCGAGCTGCATTATGTGGACATTGATGCGAACTTGGTGTAGCGCGCACTCCGTAGGCTGGTTCCTAATATCCCACTTCAAGCGCTTGTGCGTGGTGCGAACGGTGTCGGTTACACTAGCTATCCGTCCGTTGAATCATTTCTTGTGGTCGTCGAAAATCTGACTTCGTGATAGCGACAATGCGATCTACGACTTTTCAAAGAAGGCTGTCGAAAACGGTCTCGATATCTTCCGAGTCTTCGACTCGCTGAACTATATTGGTATGTACACCCCCGCAAATGATTCCGATTTCGTGATGTTGAGCCGTGCTTCCACAGAGAATGTATGGCACACTTAACTGGTCATTACTGAGATGATGTTGAACTTTTCGCAGATGAAGCTCGGCATTGATGCCGCCAAGAAGGCTGGTGGTGTGGTCGAAGCTGTCGTATGCTACAGTGGCGATGTTGCGAGCAAGGCCGAGACTAAGTACACCCTGGATTATTACCTTGACTTCGTAGAGCAAATCGTCGCTGAAGGCATTCACGTCCTGGGCATCAAGGACATGGCCGGCTTGCTCAAACCTGAGGCTGCTAAGCTGTATGTCACAATTTCCTCCCTGTTGGGGTTGACCCTCGCGTGACACTCTACTCGCATGCAGGCTTGTTGGCAGTATCCGCGCCAAGTACCCTGATCTCCCAATCCACGTACACTCGCATGACACGGCTGGTATTTCTACCGCCAGCATGATTGCAGCGGCAGCAGCAGGCGCTGATGTCGTTGATGTCGCCATCGATAGTAAGCTTTTTGAGGCACTCCTATTTTATATGTCCTTATGTACACCCTGCAGGCATGTCCGGTCTGACATCGCAGCCACCCATGGGAGCTATTTCCTTGGCCTTGGAGCAAACTGGCCTCGGCACTGGCATTCGCTACGCTGATATCCAAGCTCTCAACCTCTATTGGACGCAAGTCCGCATGCTTTACAGCTGCTTCGAAGCCAACGTACGGGCGTCAGACTCCAGCGTGTTTGACCACGAGATGCCTGGAGGTCAATATACGAATCTGATGGTATGTTGTTCCATTCCCAGCCTTATTCAGCCTTGTTTGACCGTACGTGCCGCATTAGTTCCAAGCATCTCAGCTTGGTCTGGGTACTCAATGGACAGGTGAGAACAACATTAAGGTATTCGACGAGCTATGTGACGATCGTTCGGAACAGAGGTTAAGAAGAAGTATATCGAAGCGAACGACCTAGTGGGCAAACCATTTCCTAAAAGTACTCCACATGAACTGACGCGCGCGGGCAGTGCGGCAATATCATCAAAGTCACGCCATCGTCCAAGGTCGTCGGAGACTTTGCTCAATGGATGACACAAAACTCGCTTTCCAAGGCCGAAGTCCTCCAGCGCGCGGACCAGCTTGACTTCCCTTCGTCGGTAGTTGAATTCTTCCAAGGCTATCTCGGGCAGCCCGTCGGTGGCTTCCCTGAGCCCCTGAGGAGCAAGATCATTCGAAACAAGCCCCGGATCGATGGTCGTCCTGGAGCTAGTCTGGCACCTTTGGACTTCAAGAAAATCAAGGCTGAGTTGCGGAGCAAATTTGGCAAGCACATTACGGACGCCGATGTTACATCCTATGTGATGTATCCCAAGGTAAGTGGACCAGAGTACCGGACGTGTCATCCGTGACGCCCGTGAACCAATCGGCGCTCGTCCACAGGTCTTCGAGGAGTACCAAGGGTTCCTCCAAAAATATGGTGACTTGAGGTAGACTTGGCAGCTACTCCGCGGACTTCTGATGCTAACCGCCTTCTGTTGCAATCAGCGTGATTCCTACGCGCTATTTCCTCGGTCGGCCAGATGTAGGCGAAGAGATGCACATTTCTATTGAGAAGGGTAAGACCCTAATCATTCGATTGATGGCGGTTGGACCGGTGGTCGAGGGACGTGCGTTACGTGACGTTTGGTTTGAGGTGAACGGTGAAGTGAGTCGCAAACTAGAAAACGATTGCTGGACTAGGCTAAAGGTGGTGCGGCATGGTAGGTGCGTGCCGTGGCCGTTGAGGACAAGAATTCCGCGGTGGAAACGGTCTCGCGCGAAAAAGCAACGAACGATCCGGGTTCTGTTGGTGCGCCTATGTCTGGCGTCGTGGTAGAGGTTCGCGTGAAAGAGGGTCAGGAAATCAAGAAGGGTGATCCTCTCTGCAGTACGTTTCGTTTCGTGCCATCGAGTTATGGGCGCTTTCTCACGATCCGGGATTTCCCGCAACAGTCCTCAGCGCCATGAAGGTGAATTTAACTTGTTGCTAGAAGGATAGAACCAGGACTGACCCTAATCTTAGATGGAATCTGCCGTGACTGCCCCCGTTTCAGGACACATCAAACGTGTTGTGGTGCACGAAGGTGCGCGGTTGTAACCGAACAAACTCCAAAGTCTTGAGCTAATTGCGGACTACTTCAGGCGATTCGATAAATCAGGGAGACCTGACGGTCGAAATTGTTCACTAGACCACGGACTAGCCCTTGTTGGGAACGTCGTTATCGCTGTGCTCGCACGGCACTGAACATTCTTTGCTTTGGGCGTTACCGCCAACCCTTTTCCCGTGCCAGTGCCCAAGAAAGGGCCAAGTTATTTGTTTGTTGTAGTCGAGTGTGTAAGCAAGTTCTTGTAAATATCCAATGCAACCAAATGTTCCCTGTCCTTCTCTGATGATGCACGTCGGGTGCCTTCTGTGAAGCATCACTGAAACATTGACTTGACGGGTTCTGTTCTGCACTGATGGTGGAGCAACTCACACGAAAGCGTGTATAAGACACACTTGGCACCGACCTCATGTGTGGACTCAATACTACGTGATGGACGAAGTCCCCAACCACGGCGCTGGCGCGAAGACGCAACGTTGCAATCGCTCGGATTGCGCCACCTGAATTTGTTGTTCTCTCTCACGTGTGATTTGCCAGGACAAATGTATCTGTTCGTGCCTGTGCTTATCTCCCACCACCAACTCTCGCGCTCGCTGCTTCTCGGGTTCAGGGCAATGACGAGGGTTGTCAACAACTCCGAACAGCCTGGGCTGTTCGTCGCTGTCGTCATCGATATTTATATTAAAGAAGCGCTGTTGGGCGAGGGGGAGGGACGTGCCGCGTGTACCCGCAAAAACGCCTTTTTGTTGCGTGAAGGGGCAAGGGCCTTCCATCGCGAGACTTATGACGACGATGATGAGCGATGATGAACTCTCGCGGCACAGTCCCTGTATACGTAGACCCTGCGACCCTGCGGTTCTCCCCCGCCCGAAGGGGTATATTGTAAATTCGCGCACCCGACACGAACGGTGATTCGCGAAGTGAAATGATGCTGGGCAGGACGGACGACGTGATAAACTGAACCTTGATACTTCGAGTAACTCCTAGTACGGCAAACGAGGACCGAACGCAGGTCATACACCAAAGTCCGGGGAAGGCCCCTTGCAGACAGAGGTCCGTTGAGGACATGTGCGGCGTACACGGACGCGAGGGTCTCCAGAGGACTCGTCTTCTGTTTTCCCAGGACGCCGCGCCGTATCACACATCACCTCACTCATCGCCAATTAGGGCGAATGACGCTTTTAGGCGTGCCACAGCATCTTCATGCAGCTCCCGCACAATATCCTATCGTAGCCGCACGTCAGCCTTTTTCAACGCAAGCACCCGCCGGAGATAGTCCGTCATTACCTTTGCAGGCTGAAGCCTATTCAGTTGTCCTACCCCCGTCCCCGCCCAGGTAATAACTGAGCTGGGGTCCCCCCTCTTCGCGCCCTCCGCAACTTCTGCTTTTACCGCAGCAATGTCCGCGCCACTTTCCACAGCCGCCACTGCAGGGATGGCCAGCGCGCGCCCGTTCGTCCCCGCCGGCCACCCGGTCGTATCGCGCAGTCTGTCGAACGTGTAGGACCGCACGGCGGACTCGGACTTGGCCGCGATGATCGCGCGCTTTTGCACGTCGCTGTACAGGCTCTCCTGCGCGAGGAGGAAACGCGTGCCCACTACCGCCCCAGCCGCTCCGAGCGTCAGGAAGGCGGCGAGGTGTGCACCGTCAGAAAGCCCGCCGGCGGCGAGCACAGGCGGCGCTCCGAGGGGCGGAAGGGCGGACACTACCTGAGGAACGAGGTTCAGAACAGGGGGGGCAGAAGCCGAGCCGTGGCCTCCCGATTCGATGCCTGGTGCATTAATGAGTCTGCAACATCGGGTTCACGGGGCACACGACACTGTACCCTGTGCCACAAGGACGTCTACCTTCCACGTTTGCGCGGCGTGGAGCGCTTCGTCGACCGAGTTGACCTGGACGAAGATGAGCGTCTTGGGGGTTTTGCTGTGCTTTTCGTCGTGGCTCCGCACGAGCTCGATCCACCGTCCTAGGTCCTTTCCAAAGGAGAACCAGACTGCCTGCACACCGTTCTCGAGCGCCAGTTCAAGGAGGGCGACGTGCGGAGACTGCGCCTCTTCCAGCCTCCAACCGAGAAAGCCAGCCCCGATGGGAAGTGGCCCCGAGGGCCGATTCAGCGTCAAGCGCGCGATGTCGAACTCGTTCTTGAAATTTTCGAGTCCTCTGTAGACTGAAAGTAATCGTCTAGCTTAAAATCCAGCCTGGGCTGGCAATGGCTATGCCTTCCTCACCTGGTGCCAAGAAACCGAAGCCACCAGCAAGAGAAACTTCACCGGCGAGGGCACCCCCGCTCGCCCCTGCCATCGGGGCGAGCACAATAGGAGTTCGTATGCCTGGATTTAGTTACTTGAGCATCAGAAATTCGATAAAATACTTGTGATCGTACCGAGTAAGCGGGTGAGAGAGGTTCGTAAAGTACTCATTTCGATTCGATGTTAACCAAGAGTGTCGTCTTTTGACTCGTTCATAACTTATGCCTAGCCTAAGAGTGCGGCTGACTACAGTCCCATCGTGACCTGCCGAACCTGCTTAGAATAGTTACGCCGCAGAGTTGAGCCGCCGAGGGGTCCAACGACTGACCGGATCTACGGGCCGAGGTAGCCGGCGAACGAAAATTATGTTTACTTTTGTTTGGCCCGGGCGATTGCATTGTCGATTCTCGTCGACGAGCGTGTTCATCGTTTGGGACAACCCTCGCTATCATTCACCATGGTTCGTGCGTTCAGCCTCAAATTTCATTCATGGGTACATTGACACATACACCCCCTCCTTTCTTTATAGCCTCCTCCGAAGTCCAAAGGTGGGAAGATGCTCAGCCTCATTAATTGGAGGCTGAAGGTTACGATCAACGACGGACGTGCCTTCATCGGTCAAATGCTTGCCTTTGATAGGCATATGAACCTCGTCCTTGCTGATTGTGAAGAGTTTCGTCGCGTCAGGCCGAAGAAAAAGCCAGAAGAGACAGAGGCTGGCCCAGAGCAGGAGATGAAACGTGCCCTAGGTCTCGTGATCCTTCGTGGAGAAACTGTTGTATCACTATCCGTGGAGGGCCCTCCGCCAGTCCAGGACGACGACAAGAAGAGTGCAGTGCGTGCAATTCCTTTCAAAAAAAAAAAATCATAATCACCGCCTCACATTCTCCTACTATTCAGCTTCCTGCTGGCCCAGGCCGCGGTATGCCGGCTGGGCGCGGAATGGGAATGATGCCTCCTGGTGCGTATCGTCCCTTAGAACTTTCGATCGGGAACGATCGTTGCTCACTTGCGACCTATTTGACTGCAACAGCGGGACCACCTGCCTTTGCGAGACCCCCGATGCCATTTGCGCCACCAGGAATGCCAGGTGCGCCTCCTGGCTTCCGCCCCCCCGGATTCCCACCTGGTGTGCCTTTCCCCCCGCCTCCCGGATTCGGCGGACCTCCTCCTCCTGGGTAATTCAGACCCCAAAACGCATATGTGTGGAGCTGACTATTTGATTGTCCTGACAGATTCCAACCACCGCCCCAGTAGTAGGCCCTTGTTCCGAACGATGTAACACCGAACCCGAGATGCAGAAAAAATACTTGCTCTTCCAAGAACACCGCGAAAGCGGACCACTCGCATACGTTTGAAATTGTAGATGTATCGTTGTGACAAATGAGAAGGATCGGAGTAGGGTCCTTGCACCACTTGCCGCCGACGATGACCGGATTAGCCTTCGAACAACGGGTTGATGATCGGACATACCGTGCGTCGCACACTCGCCCTGGCGGAAGGCGAGTCCCATGCACAGCCGACCTGTCTGTCTCAAACCTGGTCCTCGTGGACTCTACTAGATGCCGTGGAGCCCCTGTCAGCTGGGGAGACATTTAAGGTCGAAATGGCTAATCAGAGGACAGGATCCGTGTGATACAGTAAAGGTAATAGCGTAACTTGACCTTGGCCCTTGGGTCAGGTGTGGAACTGTCTCGCCCGAATAAGCGCGAGCCCCCGAGTCCCTTTACGCGTCGCTCGCTACATTATAGCCTAATTCCACAAATCGACATTGTATGGACAAGAACCCCGAGAGGTCCAGCCGAGCCAATTTTGATGACAGCTCCCCTCGTGAGGGCTTTCCCCACCGATTTCATATATTTACACCCCGAAGGAAATCGAAAGGGCACCCTGGGTAGCGGGAGCTCCGTAATGGTGTGCTTGAGGTTCTATCATATATTGCGGCGTTTCGATTTGGGTGAATAGCTCACGATAGCGGAACCACGATAGCGGAGTCAAACCTATAAGGAGCATGTCTACGTCTCCGAGGAGTCGCTAAAGGACATCGGGTGACGAGCGTCTGGGACCGTTCATTCAGCTGGAGAAGCGTCCGGGGCCACAACTTCCCAACGAATTCGGGTGTGTGTGTTTTACCGTCAAAAAACGTTCAGCTATAGTACTCTTGCGTGCCACCGGCAGCGTGGGCAGCCGATTACAAGCCTAATGTACAGACATGCACATGTTCTGACAGACAGGCATCTAACTGCCACAGGACCGTGAGAGAGAGGGGACAAAGACGTTTGCGTGACGGTTACCCTGTTTCTGTCATATCATAAACCGCAATCCTAATCAAACCTTACCCGCGTCCGCCTGCCTGCCTGCCTGATGCCTGCCTAAGAGACGGTTACTATCAGTGCCGCCCCGACGCCATTGTAACTGTGGCGCGCCGCTGGGCGATGCCTGGTACATGGTCGACCCACGAAAATCCGAAGCTGGATCAAAAACCGTGCATGGAAGCCCAGCCTAGCGTGCGAAAACGGAACGACGGATTCGTCCTCCTGGCTGACCCGAGTTCATTCGCCACGGCAGATCGCCTGATGCGTCGCCCTGGGAGAAATCACTGATAAAGTATAGTACGTGCAAAGAATAGGCTGACTAGACAATCGGAAGGTAAAGTAAGTAAATGGGGTTGGCTGGCTGGCTGGTGGCGTGCTCTGAGAAGAACGCCAACTCCGCCGGCGGGTCCCGCAGGACAAGACAACACGCCTCCTGCACGCGGACTCGCGGACTCAAATCGAATGGCAAGCCGGTCGCAGATTACGATCGGTGGCTAATGAAGCTGTGTAAATCGGGACACGCCGCCTCACGACGATAAGCCCTCTGTCCCACTCGCGGGTGACGTCGTCAATGCCAGCATCTACCTGCCAAGGGTGATATGAATTGACCATATGGGTGAGGAGAATGTTCAGCAAACGAAAGAAAGAACCCAAAGAAAAAAAAAAAATTCGGTCGGCGAACAAGGTTTCATGTCGTTGTGTAAGCATGTACGTCCAGTATCATCCATGCACATCCACATTCCGGTTCCGCCGAGTGACGTCCATCGTGCCAAAGTGAAGGTAGCGAAACTCTTATGCATGGTGCTTCGACGAGAATATGATATGCTTCAGATCCAATAAAACATGCATATCCACACGCGACGCGCGCACGCAGCCAGTTTCACACACGAGTCACACACAACATGCTCGAGGGAATATGGAGTGAGGCGCCGTCTTCCCGAAGGAGTCACGACTAAGCGCAATCAATGAGCCTCGCTTCGCTCGTACGTACTGTGCTGCGTAAGGCGAGGGGAGCCCGAGGGAAGCGCTGCTTTCGTGTTCTTCTCTCAGCAGCCGTCGAGTGTCCGCGTACCGAAGCTGAAGCTCTTATCAACGCACATTTACCCTCCCCGGCCCCCGGGAGGAAGAGGGTGCCTGAGCTAGCCGGGATGCTGTGGCCACGATTTGTCCATGTCTGACTGAGTGTGTTTTAGAGCCGCCCGAAGGAACGCAGGAAATACATATACACATCGTGCAATTACAGATTTGATTCGGGGGTCGTACGAGGAACGGATAGAGTTGCATTGTTATGGTCCGCTACGTCGGTGTGTCTATGTACGTGCAACGGTGACAGTGACAGGCCATCACGTTCGGCGTGGATTTGTCGGCGAGGGTAACAAGTGCGAAAGAACGCGCGCCATTTACGTCTGGATTAGGCATGACCGTCGAGCTCTCTGTGCCACTGGTTGGGAGGGACAAGGCGGTCGAGGGGGAGGGGGTCTGTTTCCCAGCAGCAGGGAAGACCTGTCTCGCCCTTGCCCTGTTCCAGGACGGGAAAAGGGAATTCTTATCTGGAATCGAAGGAGCAGCTGATGCGGGTCACTTGACCAAGAGAAGGGAGGGCGCATGCCCAGTTCTGGGTCAACCTATCTCGCGAAGAACGTAGAACGTGTTGTGACAACAACGACGCCCATCTGAGCCACCACCTCGTCCCTCGCTGGGCCCCGTGTCACGGTGGGCGGGGGTCCACCTCTATCCCCTTCTTTCCCTCAACGGGCAAGACGCCCCTCTTGAGTTTCGGATCTCGTGGAAACTACGGACGGCCCCACAGCTTCGAGCGGTCAGGGTCTTTATCATAGTACAGTACAGTACCGCTGGGCGCGTGTCCACCAGAGACCTCGGTGGACGATTTCAATTCATTAGATGGGGGAGCCGGCGCGTTGGCGGAAGACAATAATGCGCCTTTGGCTTGCTTGCCATCCATGGTCCGTCCTGCCGCTAGACGCGCGTCAGCGCTCTGCGCAGCCCCGCCCCTCTTTGCGCGCGCCTGGAAAAGGGCTAGCGTCGAACCATGGCCTCGGAGTTTTGGTATGGAGAGACCATTCGTTCATTCCTGTCATCGTCTCAAGTGAAACAAAGGTCAGAGGATCAACCACGGTGCGCCGCCAAGGCAGAGAGAGGCTTCCACATAGAATCACGCTGGCATATACAGCACTTCAGCAATCGACGCCACCAATCGTTGTGGGGGAACGGTGTGTCGGTTGCCACGGCTTTAGTTTATTATTATATTGTTGTGTTGTGCAAGCAATCGTATCTCGCAAAGCCAAAGATGTCCACGTATCTATCACGTATTAAAATGAGAAAAATTCCAGTTCTATTTGTCGGAAAATATAAAAATCCGCTTCAGGAACGCGACAATACAATGTAAACAATGGAGAGGGGGGAACGGGGGAGATAAAGCGCGGTTGGTTGGTGGGAGACGGCGTACGTGCGCTTCACGACGACGACGGCGTGTGGTGTATGTATTAGGTTTGACTGACCAAAGACAAGAGTTGCGCGGATGGGGTTCACACATGCTATGCAGGGACGTTACTCGTTATTTAGATATACCAAGGCACTAGATTGATGATGGTCGTCGTTGTCGTCCCGGTTCCAGGACCGAGTTCAACGAGCGATCAAAAAGATTTACATTGTGATTTGACAAATTCAACCTCTCATTGGCAATGAACGTCACTGGATGGCTCAACGGTGCGCGGAATCGCATTTCCGCTGCGCACGCATACGGGAGGGCGGGGGCCGAGGTGGACAAATGTGTGGCCCCGGAGATGTTGGTTAGTCAATCCGCCATACAAATGTATTGTTGTGTTGGGAAGAAAAAAAAAAGGAAGCGCTAAGAATAGGTCGCAATAACGCAAGCAGGATAACGGGCACGGCGGCCCCCTCAGGGTATTGGAGTGGAGTCGCGAGGGCGATCAAGGCGCTACACAAAAGGGAAAGAGGAATAGGGGGGAACGGGAGAGCGAGGGGGGGGGAGGAGGGGGGAAGAAGCCGTGATCACTGATTTACTGTGGATGGCGACGGGGCTGGAGAAACTGGCGACGAAAGGCCAAAGTTGGGAGGGAGGGGGCTGGGCTGGGCTGGAATGTGTAAAGCAAGCAGTTTGCGGACGACTTCTTTGACTCGCGCGGGAAAGGAAGCAGGTTGGGTGAGATGGACACTCATCGACAGATTTGGAATGTACCGCGCGCCGGGTCATCGGGTTATGGGGAAAATACCCTTCAGGGCAAGGGAAAGAGAAAAGGAAAGGGGGGAGGGAAGCAAAGGCAAACGTAGGGTGGGGCTTATCGCCCTTCCTTCCAACCCTCCAACCAAACGAACCTTGGCGAGCTCACCCGTCGAGTCCCACTTGAGCCATGATGGCACTCCCCACTTCCCCTTACTTCGGCACACTGAGTGGGGTCCTTCTCACGTATTGTGGAGTCCTCTCCACTCACAATATAACGGGAGCGCACGAAAAAAAAAACTCTATATGGTGCCCGCAGGCGTGCGCAATAGATTAGTACAAATAACGTAATCGTACACACATGCGTGGGGATGAGGGAGGGTGGGAAGACAGTAGAATGATGGTCAAAGAGCTATGGTGGGTAGATCAAGAAGGGAGAGGCGAGATGCTATGTATATACGCTGAGATGGGCTGTGTAGAGAGGAGGAATGCGATGGAGAAAATCATAGTACTTATGCAAGTGAGAGTGAGGAAGCCGAACAAGACAAAGACACCAGGAGGTGTATACGCTTTTAGAAGGAAGAGGTAAAATCGTTGAAAAATTGTGGGTTTGATTTTTCTTTCTTTTCTTGTCCTTCCGCAAGGAGATGTCATCCATATTGCTGCGAAAGATAGCTACGGAATCTGAGAATGAGGGGAGGGAATTTTCATGATAACTGCGAGAACACGATGCACAGGAGAGTGAGAGAAAAAAAAGAGCAGACGTCTATAACGAGAAAAGAGGGGATGCGGAGCGCTCAGCAATAAACACGCGCTGTCTTGCGGCCCCGTGTGCGGAATGCTGGATGATCGCGGGGCGCCGGCAACTGGAGTGGTTTGGAGGGCTGTTTCGGTCGCCCCAACCAGCCAGCTAGGACGGGCTCGTCCTGTGTCGTGGCTCCCTTTTCTGGAAGGATAACATCGTCGGCCAGGTGAAGGGAAAGCGCTTCGCGCGAACGTGGGAGAGGGAAGGGGGCAGAGTCCACACCAGCAACAGCAGGATCCTGTGGAAACCGTTTCGGGGGAGGTGTTTGGCGGGCCGAGGTGTTCCCAACCCATGTGCGGACGTGCTTCGCGATCGCACCGATCATCGAGGACTGTGATGCGCGAGGGCCATTGGTGTGTGAAACCACACGCTCGTCCTCGCCAGAGACGGGTGTGGCGACTGAGTCCGTTGCCAACGACGTAGTGGTGGTGCTGAAACCACCGGCCGATTGATGGTAGAGGGATGGACGCGGACGTTCGGAGGAACGTGGGGTCTGGATAGGGTGAGAGGGTTGGGCAAGCACGGGTGATGATGCAACGGAAAGCGCGGGGGCTAATGGCCGAGAGGACATGCCGGTGTTTAGCAAGATGGGTTTGGATGCTGGGCGGCGAGGAGATGGTGTGCGCTCATCCGAGGGCAGACCGGGCGATACATTTCTTGCCCAAGCTAAGATACCCTCATGATTGCTGGCGGGCCATAGACTGGATGAAGGGCCAGCCTGTGAAATAGCGGGTACATCGTGGAAGTCCAAAATCGAGGAATGTGTCGTGGACGGGTTGTCCTCATTGTAGCATTCCGAGGAGCAATATACACCATCTGAGCTCTCCTGAATGACGAGAGTATCAGCGAGGGGTGTTGCAAGGGGGAGTCTGCCGGGAAAGGCATACCAAGTGACGGTTGCAAGTCAAACACCACTGAGTGTCCATTTGAAGAGAGTGAGATGGAAGAGAAGGGAAGAGATGTCAATCAAGGGAGGGTGAGTTGGAGGGTGTCGAGGACGAGAGGCATGCGAGGTGCCAGGTTGGCCTTATATTAAAAATTACAAGTCGACTGAAAATGCAGTGGATGTGTGTCGGGGGTCCGACCCCCGAATAATAAATCTCAGATCAAACTTTGGCCATCGAGATCGGCCTCGTCCTTCTAACCTCGTTTAGGTCCAAGACCCTGCCCATCGAGATCCACCATAGATTGCTCTCACGCACACTGCTGCCATTGAAGCCTCTTCCCTTCCTCTCCCCAGGTCCGAGGATATCCTCCCGCTCTTGCGCTCGTCTTCATGAATAATACAATTCTTCGTTTTCGTCCTTCTTTCGTCCCTCTCGTAGTCCAGCTGATGCCTAGTTGCTTCCTCTGCCTCGGCCGGCCTGGTTCTCGGCGGAACTCGATCTGTACCCGCCGCTTCATCACCCTTCGTCTTGCTTCTTTTAAACATACTAGGTCCATGGGACCATGGACCAGCCACCAGATACCCGGGACCATCTCCCTATTTGCGGGTTCTAATTCTAGGCTACGCTACTCCTCCTACTAGTGCAGTCACTTGTGTTAATGGCCAAGAACGTAAAATATAACTGCACTTAATCATCCTCGCTCCCGCGCTATCGCTGCCAACTCATTCCAGCTCGCCACACAGCTTTCCACTATCGATATTTCTCCCAACGCTAACGTAACTGCCAACCGCGTCTTCTGTTGCGCCGTCCCGAGGCCCTGCCAAATACGGTTGAGAACAATGAAAGACAGTGCACCCCCCTTCACCGGTTCACCACCCTACCAGACCGACTCCACGTGTGTCATACTATACCCGCTACAGCCGAACAATGCTGTCTTCTCCTCTGGAAGCATAACAGACAGCTCCTCACGCATCAAGGCCGAACACTCGTCGCTAATACGACCGATTCGGGCAAACAAAAGGACACTCACATCAATGTACTTGCCCACCATGACACTATGCACGCCAAGACCCCGACGGTGGTTGTCCTGCTGTTGTACGTCCACACGGGAAACCCGATCCAACCTCCGCGTGCACAATTCCCCGATCGTGCGAATTAGCCTGTCCAACGCCTGAATACCACCGGAGGCAGGCGCAACACGCGTTTCCCATAAACCAAACGAATTTTGGGCGGCACCACCAACCCAGATGGCATTGTGAATGAATGTTGCATAATTTTAATTATCCCATTGTCAGCCCAAATGGTGATGATGTGCAGGCAGGCGCCATCAGGTGCAGCATAATCACGCACTTCGTATGCATCACTATCGTCATCCTCGCCATCCGCAGTCGCCTGCCCTTGCTCTAGCTGGATTTGCACCCGTGCCATGCTTGACAAGAGGTGACGCGTCTGTATGACTTCCACTTTCACCCCGCCCCGTCGTTGCAGGGAGGCAAGCGCAATCCCAACCCATAGTTTGTGCGAGATCATCCCATCAGCGGTCATGTAAAAAGCGTTTTTATTAGCTTCTAGTTCGGTGTCAACCACCAGCTCGGAGTCTGTCCATCCCCGGTCGTACAGCCAGTCGCGCAGGATTGCCATGCAGACGCTATACCCGATTTCGTCTTCCCAGCGGCACAGATGGGGATCGCTTAACGCGGCACCTGCCGCATCCCATATCTCTTCGGTCGTCCACGTAAGAACGTCGTTGTCATTGGCGTCGAGCATAAATCCGTAGCGCATGAGTAGCTCCGCGTTGCTGAGTGATGCGCCATACGTGTTGAATATTTCTTCACCCGGGGCGGCAGGGGCATTCGCGACCATCTCGCAAGTGTTATCGGGATCTGCCGCGTCGGCTCGGGACGCTGGCACAGCCATGTCCTCGCGATTTTCCGTGTCGTGAGGGCACTCCGAAAGAGAGCCGCAGAACGTACACACATCGTAATCGCTCTGTGATTTACGAAAGTGAGCGAAGATAGCCCCTGACGCGCGCGTACGAGACCGAATGCCGAACCGTCGGCAGATACGAACCTCTAGGTGGACAGTATGGTCTTGTGAATGATTAAAGCTGTCAATAGAAAAGAGGAATAAAGGCGGGCCCAGAATCAATCAGTATAGACGCTGACGGCTGCCATTACTCACGCATCAGCAATTGGCACCATGGCGAGACCGTGATATGCGTCAACCATGAATGCACGAGAGCTCACGAGCGCGTAGGCATGCTGAAACTCCGGCTCAGACGGAGAGAACCCTGCAGTTTTGAGGAGTGGTGCCGCCACCGAGGAGTAAAAGTTTAAGATTTTGCTCTGTAGCGACGCAAAGGGAGACATTGGATGCGTTAGTCATCGGACCATCCCCTGTGGCGCGAACAGAGGACGTACGAGAAGCGGCGTCCTGGGCTGACCCGGAAGGAAAAAGTGCATCTGGGCTTCCGTGCCATTCAGCCACCGTTTTGCCTCGACGGCATCGTTATCAAAGTCTAGACCGTCTGATTCAGTTTGGTGTCCGTCGCTTGTGTTGCGAGACGACGTGAGACCCCAAAAAAGTGCAATCCCTTCCCAATTTTGTTCAGTCGGGAGGGACTGTAGGTACCCGGCCCATCGAGACCGCGAGGCCAGTAGTCTGTGGGTGCAGGTGGAATGCAGACCTAGAACGCGGCATGAAGTGATAGACGCACTGCTCGGAATACAATGCCAGGGCGAGCGCAAGGGTGGCGTCATGACCACACGGTGAGTGGGGAACATCGGCGGCCAACGCACACGAACGGGTGGAGAGGACGGCGGACTTCGGAATTACGACAACTTGGAGAAGAGGCACGACGGTGGTCGTTAGAAAGCAGGGGGGCTATCACGCATGGTAATTGTGTGAAAGAGAAGCTTACGAGACTGTTCGGGGGTAGTGGAACAATTTGCAGTGCGAACGCAGATACCATTCTTGTTCTCGTGAAGGACGCGAACGTTAGGGTGAATGTGAATGCCGTTGTCCGTACACCAGTTTAGCAATCTGACGAGAGCAAGGGGAGACATGGATAGGAGTAGTTCTAGATTATGTAAAATCGATTTAGAGGTCTTTCTTCTCTTTCGCTTCCTCCGCCGCAATCTTTGCCAGTTCTTTCGCCTCCAATCTCCGGGCCCATTCCTGTCCCCCCTGTGCGCGTGACCATTAGAATCGGCCTCTAATCAACATGCGGTGAACGTACCTGCAATACCAATATCCCGCCAAGAAGCACCATGATCAACGTGTTTCCGGCGGAAAGTACACGCAACGCCTCGATCTGGTCATCACGCGTGTCCACACCTTCCACCGGTATCACAACCGTTTGAATAGCAGGTATTGTCACCGTGATGTACATTGCGATAGCAAAAACAAACGCCGCTGTTATCGCCGGTGTTCAGCGTACACACCAAGTAAAACGTACCATCACCCCCAAAAGGAGTGAAAGCCGGGGTGGGGACGGCACGGGAAGGGATAGGACTCACCTAGCGAACCCCCATCAAAGAACATTGCACTCTCGTCCCAACGGTGTATTTTGGCGACGATCACAACAACTCCGATGCCCATGAGTGCATGAAGCAGCGCCTGTTCACATACACACACACATTAGCGTCCCGAATTCAGCCTAGTGATGCCCCTCGGGTGCAACGTTGCGTACCTTTATCCCGGGCGGCGCATTGTAAAACGTCCTGTAATAATGGAAAGCATCCTCCACGGTCTCCTCCGTTAGCGTCGAAAACAGCACGCGGTAGTCAATAGCAAAACACGCCAACAACACGCCTGACGCAATGATCAGTGGAGTCTGATAATCAGGACATCGACCGCTGCTCACCGAAGAGGAAGCATGTTGTGGCAAGCAGGACACCCTGTCGGAAACCCATGAGCCCCACGGGTGTTGATTTGCAAGGGTGTCGTGTCGCGAGCGCGCGGCTTACCAGTGGGGGGGTCGAATAAATTCTCACGCTCTCAAGGCAGACGGGTCAGATGTGTAATTGTCAAATTGAACAAGTGCAGTGGTATAAATGGGTAAAATAATAATTATGGAAAACATCATGCGGGGGTAAATTTGACTCCGGTGATTGATACACGCCGCCCTCAAATAGAAGAAAAAAAAAAGATTCGTTCGTGCACTCTCAACGAGGTGCAATCTAGTCTGCGCCGTAAACCCAGGCGTCCAATGGGCGCAGCGGGACCATATTAACATCATCACAGAGCGCGGAGGGCATGCTCCGGATAAGGGTGTGTTGTGCGTTCATCGCTGCTGTTGCGTTGGAGCCAAGGAGTTAGCTGTCGCAACATCTTGCGGGTGTACCGCGGTTTTGGGGGATCGTGCCATGGGTCGAGGTGAAGCCGGAAGCCCGGGGGTGAGACCGTGTCGCGGTCCATCCGAATTCGTTACACGGATCCCTAGTCCCCGCGCTGCGGCAACATTGGAAACGCGAGACCGAGACGACGGTGTAAGCTCCACCACCGGTTGCGCTGGTTGAGAACTCGAACTTGATTGATTCCCTCCAGAAGACTCCACCATCACGTCCTGGTCTGTTGTATCCGCACCACTCTCCGTGTTCATCGATAGTTCTTCCGCATCATCGGACTGTCCCTCCTCATCCGGGTCTATCCGCATCAACAGAAATGGTCGTGTCAAAGTACTCATCAAACGATGATGTTCAAGAGGATTGCGCACCTGTTAGCTTACGCCCTGAGAGCCCAAGTAACTGGTCGGTAGTAGCGTCCAGGTAGTGTTTGCTGTTTCGATGGCTGATGTCTCCCTCGTCACTTTCGTCGGGTCGAGGCACCACGTCATCTTTCTCGTCGACCGCGTTCTCGGCCTGACTTGCGTCATCGTCGACATTGAACACGCGGTTAAACTCTGCCAGCATAAGACTAAAGACACCAGCAGGAATTCCGAGGGTTGGGCTGAACACGATCCCCACGTTGCGCATCGTCATCTTGTTGATGTTCGCATTCTGAACAATGGAGATAAGGTGGGCCGTTAAAGCGCGGAGAAGGCTGTAATTCGCGACAGGTAGAATCGCGATGAGGTGCGATAGCTCGGTGATTCGTTCTTGAGGATCAACCAAGTCTGAATGAACAATGACGATATTAGACTACAAAAAACTGGCACAGATTCGCAGATATAGTCTGTCCACGTACCCATGACGGAGAGGAACCGCATATGGAGATCACGCGTCAAGATACTCGATGGCAGTTCCCGGAAAAAACTCTTGAGTAAGCCCGCTACGGCGTGGGGGTCCCAGTATTCGTCCGTGCGAAGTAGGTCCACGTCCCCCTCTTGTCACGGGGTCAGTCAATGTTTTAGAGTGGTCATGAAGCAGAGCCCACCAGTATTAAACTTATCCTTCAGGTTCTTTATGACCGCAGAGCTCCCGCTGAGCCGATAGATTCCTTCCTCTTGGTCAGCCTTCATTTTTTCCAAGTACTGGATACAGCGAAAGACGATTGCCGGAAGACCAGCAATTTCGGCAACTTCAAGGGACTCCTCCAGCGTTACGCCAAACACCGCGCGGTGGACGTGCGCAGGTGTAATTGGTTTCTCTGGGCGTATCGATCAAACGGGTACGTTAAGAGTTACAATCGGTTAGTCCGGATGTAAATTTTACTCACCTCCTTGCTGCCTCCAGCCCCATTGAAACATACGCGACTTGACTTTGTCCCTGCGATCGCTTTGCACCGCTTCCACGGCAGGCTCCTTGGCACCAAATTTATGTCCAGGGGGAATTGGCGTGCCGTTCATTGGACCCGATATTTTCACTTTCGCAGGCATTTCTGCTCGAGGCGCACTTTGATTGACGCCCTCCGGTGAAGCTGAGCGGTCACCTGGAGAGGGGCTCTCCGATGAAAGTGCGGATTCCGATGTGGGGTGGAGAGAGGTACGGCGACCTTGGCGCTGGCGTGGGTGTTCTGGCGAGGGCTGAGGGTTACGGCCACCGTGGTTCCCTCGAGGATCGACTAGATCCGGATAGTGCCCCAATTCGGAATTGGCTCGCGGTCCGATTGACGGTGCGAACTCACCGCCCACGGTATCCAAAGGGGATGTTGTAGGAAGTGAGCTAGACAAAGGTGGTTCGGTACTCGAAGTACTCGATGACTGTCCTTTGTCCAAAAGGCGCTTTGCGGTCTGCGCATCCGTGAACACAGGAGTCGACTGTTCAGACCCGGGGGTGCCAGAGAAATTGCTCGGGCCTTCGTCGTATTGGGGCGCAGCTTGGAAGAGCTTGGCGTTCGACGGATCGGGTGGGAGTTGCGACAAGGGAACAGCGGCACTAACATTGATGTCGTCCTTTGACATAGTTCGTTGCCCATGTCGACGATCGCGATAAGGGGATGAGAGTTCGGTTGGTGCAATGGAACTGGTGCTCGACCGAGGCTGGTTGGAGGGAGTCGAAGCCGTGCTAGACGTGTTGACATAGAGGCCAGTCTGCGGTGAAGCATGTTCGTCGTACGCGCCGGAAACATAGCGCACGAGAATTTCGACCCAGCTGTCGCGCTCACTGTCGCTCTCAGCACACAAAACGTGTCGGTGCGACCCTCCGGTGGTCTTCTTGGGCTCGATTATCAAAAAGGCATGCCGATACTCCCCTTCCTCCTCGGATTCGCGTCTATCTGCTGGCCGGTGCTGGCGACCAATCTGCGCACCGGTGACGGCGATAGTTCCGAGGTGTTGACCCCCACGCTGAGGAAGAAGTCTGGTCAATGTCATCGCCCACCATCTGCGAACTCGATCACGTACACTTTCATAGTACTCCAGCTGCGGGCCTTGGAGAACAAAAAACCTTGTTTTCCAGCCACCAAAGTTCTTTCCGCGTTTCGTCAGGTATCCTTCCTTGTAACCATCGCGAGCCACAGGTTTGTTTGTTTCCTTGATGACGTCCGAAGTCAGGAATGCGATAATCTCATCATTGTTCTTGACGGGAAGGCCGATGAGTGCCTGAACATATTGTTCAAGGACGGCCTACAAAAACTACGTTCAGTGCTTGAGACGCGCGAAGAATAGAGGACATACTTTGCGCTGGTCGACTCTCGACGGTGCATGATCCCTCCATAGTTTGCCGTCTGGTAGATGAGGAATCTTCTTGTGAATGCTCTTGCCATAACGAGCACGGATGCGTTGATCGAGTCCGAGGACATCACTGTAGAGCTTTTCAATCAAGTAGGGCTCCTTTTGATTCCCAGGATCCACCATAACTACAAAAGAAAGCACATCCTTGCCGCGGTCGTTTGGCCGTATGGAGGAATTGGTCACGGTAACACGTGTGTAAGGAAGGTCGTGAGGAAGAAGGGGAAGGGCACGAAATTGCACTTGGGAGTCCTGCTCGGGGATGACACTTTGATACACCGACATGACCGACGAGCGTGAACCGTAAGCAACAGGCGTCGGAGTGGTGGGGGAATCTGGTCCGTCAATTTTGCGGGTTCGCTGAATCGCGGGAATGGCTTGGGGTGTCCCTAGGTCACCGTTACTTGCATTTGTCATGCCGGGTGGGAGGGGAAAGTCATCGGCGGCAGGGGGTAGCACCGCAACACGTGGTTGTCGAACGTCGTCTGGGCTCCTACTATCTTGACTTGGTGACGTCAGGCTGTGGTCGGCTGCGGAATCATAAAGGCTGTCCGAATCATCTAAATCCAGGAACTCTCCATCAGACAAATCTCTACGAGTAGATGACTTATCAGTGGCAGAATCTCGGGAATCGGGTACATTATGAGCACTAGAACGGGCTGGAGACTGTCCCCGACTATAGCTTCGATCGTACTCCAGAACCCGATGACTATTCGCTGGCGAATCTATCACCGAGGATATATACTGCTTTGCCTCGTCTGGGATGGTAATTCTTGACTCACGACTAGCTGCTTGCGGCCGTGTAAGAAACGAAATACCGGACTGACTAGATGACGCTGCCGTCTCTAGCGGCGCAGCGGTTGATGGAGATGCCAATACACTGTTGGGAGGAAAGTGGGCAGACGGTGAGGTAGTTTGACTGGTAGGAGAAGAAGAACCCCGGTCTGTGCCAGAGCGATCATCGACCTTGGATACGTTGAGTGGCTTTGTCGATGGCTGCTGACGGGCGGTGTGTGGCAGAGATGACACTGGCGGTATGATCGGAATATCAAGGGCATCGAGCGAGGAGCGCGATACCGTTACGATCGGAGGAGCTCGAGAGGTTGGCTGCCACTGGGGTGTAAGGGTGTGTGACTCTGCATCTGCATCCAAACCTAACCATTAAGAATTTAGCAAGCCAGGGCAGGTTAGCACGACACGGCCACGAACCTGTGTCAGCTGATTGATGACGGGTGGGTCGAGCAGAACCTGAACCTTGGGAAGAGAGCTTGTCGAGCTGGCGCATGCCATTGCTAGAGGAGGACGGCTTCAATTGCTTCTCTCTCACTTTGTAACCGCGTGCAATAGCGTCTGGATTCTCCCCAAGTGTTAGAAGCTTCGCTTTGTAGGCATCTCTTTCCATTCTGACTCTCTCCAAATTTTTTTGGGACTCGGTGTAAAGCCCGCGCGACTTCTCGATAAGTTTCCAGAGCTGATTATTCTGGGACGAAAGGTTGTTACGTTCGGAGACACTTTGCTCGAGTGCATTCAAAGCAGGGTTCTCTGCTGCTGCGTGGGTAGAAAGCATGGTTTCAAGCGAAATTTGCTGGCTTGTCTGGGACGAAGCCATCGTGGAGGAGGACGCAAGGGGACGAGTGGCAAGGGGAGTTGGTAAATCATTATGACGTCGCGGCGGGGTGGCTGATGCGCCATTCATGATTGCGAAGAGCCCGTTAACACTGCAGAGAGGTTGGAAGAGCGGGTGTCAAAAATATGGGGAGACCTACCAGAAATCAGATGAACTATTTTAGTAGAGTCAGCCGGGCCAGCTTGGCTTGACTCGCTGTTTCGAATGACCAACGCGCAATTAGTGGAAGCTAACGACGAGAGAAGGGGAGACGCAGGTCGGGTGGTCAAAGGAAGGGGGAAGAGGAGAAGCGAGGGGAGTGAACAAGCCAGTGAGCGAGGCGAGCAACTGTGACCCCCGACGAGCGATCACGGCAACGGTCGCGATTGGCTCAGATGCGACCGCACCAGGTTGACCACTTCCTTGTCATTCGTTTTTTGTGCACTCATTGTATACATTATTTATCGAATCCACTTTTGATTTACAGTAATTACAACGCCGCGCTATTTCCAAAATTCCGCCCAGGTCTGAAGACAACCGGGGCTATCTACGGCTCGAAGCGCATTTCATTTTACAGTAATCTTACTTGGTTCTCCCCACATGGGATGCGACTTTGCCACAATCACGAACTACGATTGGTTTCGAGGTTTCTAAGTGACCTGATATTACCTACAGCGAAAGAAGATAGTTAATATTTCTCTTCCCTAAAACAAACTTTGAAACAAACCTTGAAACTATCGACGACGTCGCCGACGGCAGTAGCGGTCCGTCCCCATCATCGAGTCACGTCTCGCAAACTCGACTTGTACAAACTCTTGATGCACCTTCTGAGGTCTTTCGGGTTTTGTGTCCGCAACATTACGCATCCACTGTGTTTTCCACATTCAGCCCCACATTTATCGAAGCGAGCACTGCTGAGGACTCTGCCTTCTAGAAATCTCAGCGTCGTGTCCCATGCCACCGAGGGTAACGAGCCAAGTCTGGAGACGGACCAAGATAAACCCGAGCATGCCGTCATCTCCACCTTTGATCTCTTCAGCATCGGGGGTCAGTGTCGCTCGAGTCATGCCGTCTATTCTTGCTGCTGAGAACCGCGCCATTATTACCTATTACTATCTCACAGTTGGCCCGAGCAGCTCGCATACCGTTGGGCCAATGCGTGCGGGGAAAATATTCGTCAACGACTTACTAGATTTGGGTCTACTGGATAAAGTGAGTGTCGTTCTCCGTGCTGAACGGCGTAGCAATTCAAAGTCTCCTAGGTTAGAACCATTAAAACCTCGCTGTATGTTATTTATCACTCGTCGCAACAAAAAGCTAACAGTTCATATCAGTTATGGGTCCCTTGCCGCAACAGGTGCGAATGACCCAGTGCTGTGTTTGGCTCATCCCTACGTGACTGACATTCATTTGGTGACCAGGGAAAGGGTGGGCTCGGTATCATGTGCAAGAGTACCGGCTCGCTGATCGTCTCCGTTTGAAGCCACCATACACCCCAAGCATTGCTCTTGGGCTTAGAAGGTCGTTCTATTCTAACTACACCTCGCACTCTAACACGTACGTTTAGGTTCCGATCCGGAAACAATTGACACCGGCACTATCTCCTCACGCTACACGGCCATCCAGAGAAACAAGATTCTCTTACTAGGAGGGAAGCACCGTATTTCGTATGACATGGATCGTGATATGCTATGGCGGTGGGACCAAGTCCTCAAAACCCACCCCAACGGAATGCGCTTTTCCGTTTTCGATGAGAATGGCGACCTTTTGGCCACAAACGAGTATTTCAGGTGAGTTTCCGTGATGAACTGACTCCCGGAAAAGTCCAGAAACCAATGTATTATAGCGTTGGGGGTGGCTTCGTGGTGAATGAGAAGACAAAAGGTACGTTTGGAGGGAGGTGCATCTTGCAATGTTAGCATGATCCCGATACACTCGGCGACTAGTCGGCGAAAATCTCTTCTACAAAGGCGTCGACAAACGCTCTGTCCATGGCGCGCGGTTGCACCAACATGTGCATTCTAATAGAAGCTCCGTTGACGGCCACCCAGATAAGGAACAGCCTCCTTACCCGTTCAAATCTGGAGACAACTTGCTTAATCTAACCCGTGTGCACAATGTAAGGCTCATCACTTCTGTTTCGTTCTCCTAGCCCTTCGGCGGGCTAGATGTAGAGTGAGGGGTGAATTGTGTCCGTGACTCTGTGGCTCTAGAACTTGCCTGCGCCGTCTGATCTCACACAACTTATGACTGTTTGTTTCTGTGATGATACAACTGCGTATACTAACTTGATTTGCAGATGACTATCGCCCAGATAGTCTACGACAATGAACGCTCGTTTGGTTACGACGATGACGTTATTCATGACAAGGTCAGACGAAATAATGGCTCGGTACCAGATAGGCTTGAATAACATCCGCTGCAGTTAATGCGCATCTGGGCAGTCATGGATGATTGTATTCGATCTGGGGTCCACACGCACGAGACAACGTTGCCAGGTCGACTTCGCCTACGGCGCCGGGCCCCCATGCTATACCGGCGCCTCATGCGAGGGTAAGCACCCCAGAGTACCACAGTCCATGAAATACCTCCTGAGATACGTCCGGCAAGTTTCTACCCCGGTTTATCGACGCCACATATCCAGGCCATCGAGGGTGGAGACCATCCAGCTGGCGCAATACGTGCACCCGACAGCAACCTGTGTTCTAGCGATCCTTCTTCGGCAACACAACCAACCAGCAGCTTCGTTGGCTCAAGGCATTCCCATCCGGCAAGGGTGGTTGGGTCATTCGATCATCCTATGCTCCCGGAACCCCCTGTCAGTTTTTCTCGAAACAGCTGCATAGGTCAGCAATCAACATCTCGGCACTGATATCGCTCCCTTTGAATGGCTCAGAGAAAGACAATGATACCCGCTATGGATTTTTTATCTTGTTATGCTATTGCCGTGAATGAAGTGAACGCAAGTGGTGGGCGCATTGTCACATCACCAACCAATGGGGCAGCAGGGGTGATACCTGCTGTGCTGAAATATATCACCGAGGTTCTCGGTTCTATCCGCTTACTCATGTCAATGCTTAATGCCTCATTTTTTCACAGTTCGTTAGCGATGACCCGGAAAAATCAATTAAAACGTTTTTGTTAACCGCGGCTGTATGGTATCATCTTAACGATCTTGTGAAACATGACTTATGTTTCCCGCAGGCAATTGGTATGCTATTCAAACGTGGTAGTACCATTTCTGCTGCGGAAGGTGGTTGTCAAGCAGAAGTCGGAGGTACGTGAAATGAATGATACGCCTGTGGCGTTCCTGATATCGATCTCAATAGTTGCGTGTTCGATGGCCAGCGCAGGATTTGCCGCATGCATGGGCGGTATACCGGTTTCCCTCACACAACCTTCTGTCGTTGATCGCTGGTCCTTCCAGCATCACCCGAGACCGTCTTGCAGGCTGCCGAGATAGGAATAGGTCATTCTAGTTGCTCAGATACGTTTAACCTGGGACTAAAGACCTACAGAACACAATCTCGGTCTGACATGTGACCCCATCGACGGACTTGTACAGGTACCATGCATCGTGCGTCTTCACAGCCTGTGAACCGTTCGTAGTGACTAACCAGGTAATCCCCATACAGGAACGCAATAGCCTTGGCGGTACGTGGCACCAACTTAGTACCATGCGCAATCCTTGAAAGTTCCCAGCTGTGAAAGCCGTAACCGCTGCTCAGCTTTCCATGGCTGCGGATGGTGTCTATTCCGTGACGTTGGATGAGGCAATCGAGGCCATGCGTTTGACCGCTGCTGACATGAGTGTCAAATACAAAGAAACGAGTCTGTCGGTACGCACCCATTTTTCCCTTTTCTTTTCACCGTCGCTGAAGTACGTCGATCAGGGCCTCGCAGTAAGCATCCCTCGTCTATTGGCGAGTTTCCCTGTTGACCCTTCGCAGACAACCTGTTAAGATACCTCTTACTGTTCCTGCCTGGTAAGCTGTTATTTATCGGGGGGTTAGCTATCACTTAGCTACCTCCCCCTCCTTTTCTTTGCAGTTGAGATCGTGGTACTTTACTTCGAGCCCCGTTTAGAGCTAATAAACTTACTTCTGAATGTACATACTATGCTGTGACGTTTGATTGCTGACTCGTTGGCATATCATGTGTCATGCGATAAATGATACGAGAGTGGATCACATGGTGAGTTATGGCTTGCTTTTTTCTACCCATCGTTACATGACTTGTCACTTGAGCAAAGGTCGAACCCGACCTTACGCTTAGTAGCCCGTCTTCTACAGAACAGAAGAATCTATGGCCCGCGGTCACGCATATTGCCGCGGTTCCATCTATGGTCATAGCGACCAATAGCCTTTGATACTATCGTTTCACTTAGACGGCAGGACTCGTAGCTTCGCTCTTCTCACCAATGGAACTATGCAGTAATGTGACAGCAAGTCACCGAAGGTGAAGGAACATATGTCGATAGTCATCAAATTGCGTGAGGCAAGCCGCTGAAACAAGTCTCAATGTATCGAGACGGCGGCGCTACTATGTACGATGCACGGACCAATCCGATGTCCGCGTTTCGCGCCTCGAGTGAGGGGCCAGAGGGGCCATGCCCTTGGAAATGTCGCCAGCTGACTTGCTTCGTGCGACAACGGAACCAACTCGGGGTAACCCAGTAAAATTTTAAGCTACTGGTAGCCTTGTGGGATTTACTCAAACGGCCAGCACGGGTGGTTTCTAACCACGGAAAAAAAACGCACCCCTGGGGAAGACACCTTTGGTTTTTGAGTATCTGAGGCGGACGAGTTCGATATCTTGACCCTCGTAGGTACGGCGACCTCGCGTAAATCCGGAAGAGGAAATGGTGCCGTCTCAGGGAACTGTCACTGAGCGGGCACCGAAACTCCCAGAGGAACAAGAAAAAATAACAGAAAATCGGATAAATGGCGTGAGTGGTCCATTGAACGTGATTCTCTCAGCTGTTTATAGTAGAACCTTCAGCAAATCTTCTCCAACCCCCGAAAACGTCCCTACTCAAACTTCCTACTGCATTTGCTTCACCCTCGGCGAACCGCAGAGCGCGCTCAACGTCAATACCAAGACAATGTAAGATATTGATAGCACATAGGTCTATTCACCACATGTTCCTTCCCGGGCACCATATACTGAAAAGGTGACCACCAGACATATGTGCGAAGGCAGTGAAACTAGCCGAGAGGGAAGGTAAATTGCTCATTGCCCACCAAGATAAGTGGTCAATGGGGCAAATGCGTCAGGACTCCCGCAGTCTCGAATGCCCAGATGGCCGTTAAACCTGGCGATTACCATACTGTATAGTTCGCGGCGAAGTCGACGAGATTTATTGCCAGTTCAGAAGCGCCACACTAACCTTGACACTAACCCCCTGACACGTATTCACTTGGCTCAGTATAGTGCCTCAGCCAGACTCAATCATGAAATCGAAAAGAACTACTTTGATGACGTTTATTGCAGTGCATTTTCACGAGATCTGAAACGATACGATATGGTCGTTTCGCGTCCGCGTCCCTGAGTGGTGAAAGACCTCAGTACGTGACGCCACGCCACGCCACGCCACGGGTGTGTTACCCTGCCAAAGGATTAGTTATAGGCACAAGGTCTTGCTTCCTCAAGAGAGTGACCGATGTAGGCCAAGATGTAGGCCTTCGGGGATTAGAAGATGTTAGCTAATGATCTATGAGGTGTTTGTTTTAGATGATTGGATACTCTGACCCTAACCACCTACAATAGTTGGCGGTGGAGCCTCGGAAATGCCGTACACGACACAGCGAGCGCTCTCCAAGCACTTACCATACGAGTTGATACTGTAAGTGAAACTTTTCAAATCAGAAGCCTGCTCGTGACGCATGATGTGCGATGTATATGACGAGCGAAGCCTGGTGTCCTCGCAAGATTCCGTGTGGGTGACGTATATCTACTCAATGTTGATTGGGGCCATTGTAACTGCCCCGAACCCCGCACCAGTCGTTTAACTTTGTGCCACTCTGCAGAGAGTGGTCAATACCCCCTTGTGTCAGAGTTCTTTACAATCCAGAGCTGACTTAGGCAATAACTTGAGCCCAACTATAGGCGCAGACAACTAACTCTCTTGTTTTACCTTTTTGATTACGGCAGACGTCTCTCTTATAGTTCGTTCACCATACCTCAGTTGTTGGGGTCTCACTATCGATGAGAGGACAAGTCTGAGAAAACTTCCGATAGCAATTACTTGTGCGCGTCCTGATTCTGGCTGGGATCTGACTCAGAATCATGATGCATGCCAGTTCCTCGCTCAGCATAACATCAAAATTGACTGTACTTTAGAGCCTTAAACTGGGCGTCCTTGTTCGATAGGACATACTCGTTTATAGGATATGCGTTCCCAGTAGATGCAACAGCTTTTGCCAAATCGCGTGACCTCCTCGGCATCATCCAAGCTACGCATGACCATCATCTGAGCTGTTGGGTATACAGTAGAACCAGCCCTCAATTACACAGACCTTTCTGCAACCTTTCCTGATCTACGTGGCTTGTACTACAGGATCCGATATCTCAATGACTAGTCCTTGGTTGGTATCCGCATTCATCAATGAATAATGTGTCACGTCGTAGGCCCCCAGTCTCCTATCTAAGATTGTTGACTTTCTGAATGATTTCCCCAATGCCTCTTCAAGAGCGCAACAACCGGACCGGAAAACGCTCCAGGACGCTGCTCCTATCTCTGGGCTTCTCGGAGATTTGGTATCCTTCGCGACTACACAAGTATATGGCAATACTCAGTTGACAGTCCCGTTTGGCACATATGGTCATTCCACCCAGCCGGACGCGATGACATTCATGAAAAATATGGGCAGGTTGGATCCAAAGGAGGCCATGGTCATTCCAAGACGGGTTAATGCCGTTGAGACGCTGTGTTCTGCCTTTCTGGGGTTCATGCAGAGAGACCCCAAGCTAGGTGCCAGTGGACTCTTCCTCGAGCCTCTGTTTCGGCTTCAAGCGCTCCCCAAATACACCAACCGTACGCTGCTCCTGATCCAGGTGCGCCATAGCACCGGAGAGACTAGGTTCGAAGCACTAATGATTAAGAACGCAAAGGGACGAGTTATCCGAATGTTACTGATCAGGTAATTCTGCCCACAGCCAGGGAGTAGAAGGTTCGTATCTTTCTAGGAGGTCTTGTATACCGCCAATATATTCATTACCTATAAATATTCTGGGAATATGTTAATCGTGACTTATGCTCACGGTCGCGCAAGTGGAGATGATAGCCTGATAAGCAGATACGTACGTACAAAGCACCTCTTTGTTACCTTTGAAAGACCGACATAACCGGACAGTATCCTCTGCTGACTTCCTGGGCTGATTTCTCGTCTAACGAGAGACAGTTTAACCACGGTCAGTGCATTATTGCATTATTTCTGTCAACGATTCTTATTCCCGGTGACTTGAACGACCATTTATATAGGGTCTCTGCGGATGGACTGACGACCGGTAATCAAACTAACCTCGCAATCAAAGGGTATTATTACTCTCAAAGCCATGTCGAGAATGAGCTCAATTCTCAAGCGGGCTACCGATGTCGACCAGTATACCGTCCGTGCAGATCTTTTAGATGATGCATAGCGAAATTGACTGTTCTATAGAATATAGCTGCGAATATATAAGCTCAATGGAAGAGCCTCGCACTGACAGGTAATCGATGCCTTCTTGCAGCATACGGACTCGTGGACACTAAGTTATAATCTATTCACCGACGTATGGCTAGGCACCAACGTCGTCGAATCACCCGTCGGTGTCTGCTTTGTCTTGACACCAATCTGAGTCGGTTTCCAGATCTACGATGGTCAAAGCAGTTTCCTCGATAACCCCTTATTGACTTGGAACTTCAGCGATTCTGGCGTGCCAGTCGACAACCTCGGTTGTGACACAAGCGTCCGGGTATCTAGTTGGTGAAGTTGTGCTTTGAAGTCGTACTCGTGTGATCATGGGCTGGAAATTGTTTATGGCCGCTATGATCCCGAATCAAGGCCTACGCATGAACCTTGTTTCGAGTGTTTACAATCGAGAACTCAAAGGCAGCAACGATGTGTTTACACCAACTCTCCTGGGAGATCCTAGGTGAGCTCCTCTGATTCGCATTCGTCGGGCGCTATTATAATTACAACATCCTCTAGCCCCGTACAGGGCGCAATGTAAGCACCATTAGCCCTCAGGTTCGTTTGTGGCAAGCACACATTTTTCGCGGCCCCGACTTACTTTTTCTCAGAGCACCCGTCCTGATGGCGGCCGGGAAACCTTCAAAATCACACACAGGCATGGCTGTTAAGGGTGTCATAGGTAGCGTCGCAGCTGCACTCGTGATTAGGACCATTATCCTGGTAGCATGACGTCAACGGAGATAAAAGTTATGGACACTTTGTTGGACATACATCTGTTGGGTCTTCGTTTTTGAGAGAAGCCACGGGCCAGTGCACGCAGGTTACAGTACCACTATTCACAACAGGGCTAGCACTTAAGGCAGCACCGCTGGCCGCAGGATTGGTCCACCGCCCGTCTTTCCTGGTGGACGCACCGCCCCAGTTGCGACGTGTGGTGTCTTTCCCTGTTGGTTTGTCCAACAAGGAGCTCGCGCGGCTCTGTTTAATCGGATCACGTTCCCAATCCATGGACGAACGGCCATCCAGTCCTCATTTAACACTGGCAGGAGTGGGGCCACATCTCCATCTGGAGCGCGGAGAGAAAACAACTTTCAGGGGCTTGAGATGCACGAGATACAACAACTTCCCGCGGAGAGATCTGAATCGCACTAAGAATCACCGCCTACTTATGCCACTCGTGGGGGGACAGGATTGCATAGTCCGGCCCTTCTCATGGGCATCGATCTTAAAATTTAAATCCACATGCAGTTCTTTTCGTTCTCATCGTTTTATTAAATATCTATAATGCATCATGACGAGGTGAGTTTACCAGCCACCATTTTTCCGACATTTTCGCTTTCAACCAATCCTCCCACGAATGAGTTCATTAAAGTGATTGGGACTTGTTTAGGTGTTGCATCAAGCCGCAAGCGGTCACGAGAACGAGAAAGTTATGTACGTAATACTGCCACGCATGGGATTGGCGTCATTGCCCCGACCCCGACACGCGACACGCGACCACATCATCTCTGCAGCCACTTATACTGGCGTAGTACCACACAATGGTCACTCCTTGGCTCTCCACTCTAGCCTCAACCGGCATGGCCGTTGGGGCACCACTTGTCTACGCTGACCAAACTGTGTCCATAATCAGGAAGAAGTGGGTGTTTATTTGCTGCATTATGATGTATCCCTCTCTTATCCGAATCCTCTATTCTAGAGATTCAGCTGGTTTTGCTCGGGATATTTGTGCAGTTCTGTGCGCATGTCATACTCATCTGGGGCAGCTCGCCTAACGGCATTACCAGGCTGGTGGCCAATATTACCCGGTGCTTCTTCTGGCTCGGAGAGCGCTTTGAGTTCGCACTCTTAATGCAGTCCCTTCTGATGATTCTCGGCCAAGTAAGCTTCCCCTACATGTCTTCAAAGGAGTCTGATCTGTCTTAGCTAGTGTTGTTGTATTTTTGCGTTATATATCGTCCTCGGCTAAGCCCTGACAACCTCGGCGCATCCTCTCGACCATTGTCGTTCTGGCAATGGACGACCTACTCACAGCATATTGAGTTCCTTGCTGGCTACATGTAAAAGATATCGCGATTTTCAATTGGCGTTGTCTGACTGTTCAAACCAGTGTCTTCCTGACGATCTTGGTGCTCATATTTGGCCGACTGGAAACTTTCGTGTGGTTACTCGGCTTCTTTGCCTTGGGGCTAGAAAGTACACTGCCACTTCCGCAGTTCATCAGGCTGGTCACGCTTCTGTTTGATTATTCTGTCTCACCTGTCCCTGTTTAGTAATTACAAGCAAAAATCACTGTATGGGTTCCGTGTGTCAACGCTCATAGGTTGGGTTGTGGGAGATGCTTTTAAGTGCGGCCATCTCCCAACTTGCGCATTTCTTTCCAAACCGAAAATTTCTTCATAGGACCGTCTACTTCTTTGTACAAGGGTCGCCTCTACAGTTCAAAATTTGTGCAATTTTCCAGCTGTCGGTGGACTTTGGTGGGTGAACAAAGGGTCTCGCGGCCGAGGCCAACTAATCGTTTTTTAGCGATCATTGGTCAGAGACTAGTCTACGGAAACGCCCCGCCATTAGCCAGCTTGTCAGAAGGAAGAGGACTTGGAGCAGGCTCTGGCATTAGCAGAGGAATAGAACGACGTAGTCATAGTGTATTACCATTCGGTAGTCTAGTCACGGTCGTCGTAAACAAACCCAAATTGAGATTCCTCGCGTGAAATTCCTTTTCCTCCGACGCGTCTTTTGACGGTATTATTCCCGACTCTTCGTTTTTCCCTTCCCTTCCCTCCCCCCCGTTCCATGGATATCTCTAAACCCATCGCGTTTGCTGAGCATTTACAACTCTCAAGTCTCGGCATTCAGCCAGCATCAATTTCATTCCAGGTTCCTAATACCAAGCGTTCTCGTCTCTTCTCGTTTACTCACAATCGTTCTGTAACGCAGACATTGACACTTGAGTCTGACCACTTTATTTGTGTACGCGAAAAGGTCAATGAGCAGAACCAAGTCGTCATCATCGACCTTTCGGACGCCAACAATGTCCTCCGAAGGCCGATTGGTGCCGACTCTGCCATCATGCATCCCAACCAGAAGATTCTCGCATTGAAGTGTAAGTGTTATGGGTATGTTCGTGACCTTACCAGAGCTTACACTCTACATCAGCTGGTAGGACTCTTCAGATCTTTAACATAGACACGAAGCAAAAAGTCAAATCACACGAGAACAACGAAAACGTTGTGTTTTGGAAGTGGACCTCCGACTCGACAATCGGCATTGTCACGGATTCGTCAGTCTGTCATTGGAGCATAACAGACGCAACATCTCCTCCAGCAGAAAGTCTTCGATCGACACGCGGCGCTCGCTGGAACCCAGATTATCAATTATCGCATTTCTGCAGACGAGAAATGGATGGTGTTAATTGGTATATCGGGAAATACGGCAAATCCGTCGGCCTTCAAGGTCAAGGGGTCTATGCAGCTTTACAGTCGCGAGCGGGGGGTCTCACAACTTATCGAGGGGCACTGCTGCGGCATTCGCGGAAGTCAAGCTCGACGGCAACCAGCACGTTACAAAGCTTTTTACGTTCGCGGTACGGACAGGAAACGGTGCGAAGGTGCGTGGCGACGATTACCTCTATTCGTTTTTTCGACTGATTCCCTTGCCATTGTCAGCTCCACGTTGTGGAGATCGACCATCAGGCTCCCGACCCTCCATTCACGAAGAAAGCCGTCGATGTCTACTTTCCACCCGAAGCTACAAACGATTTTCCTGTCGCCATGCAGGTTTCCAAGAAGCACGGAATCGCCTATCTCGCGACGAAATACGGGTTTATTCACATTGTACGACCTTGAATCCGGTGCATGCATCTACATGAACCGTATCTCTGGTGAGACGATTTTCGTGACGACCGAACAAGAGGCAACAAACGGGATCCTGTGCATCAACCGGAAGGGTCAAGTGCTTGGCGTTAGTGTGGACGAACAAACCATGATCCCGTATATTTTAACAACATTGAACAACACTGAACTTGCATTCAAACTTGCCAGTCGCGGCAACTTACCAGGAGCCGATGACCTTTATGTCAAGCAGTACCAATCGTTGTTCCAGAGTGGCCAGTACAACGAGGCTGCCAAGATTGCCGCAAACTCGCCAAGGGTTGGTTCTAACTCCCAATCCGACACCTTAAGCATACTGACTCTGGTATACAGGGTATTCTGCGCACCGCACAGGTCATTGAGTCATTCAAAGCAGGCACCCGCCCCACCTGGGGGCCTTTCTCCAATCCTTCAGTACTTCGGGATTCTTCTAGAGAAGGGGGAGCTCAATCATCTCGAGTCTGTGGAGCTCGCTCGCCCGGTTTTGCAACAGGGCAGGAAACAACTCCTAGAGAAATGGCTTAAAGAGAACAAGGTGATGATTCCCATTTTGACTTTTCGCCCGACGACCTTATTCATTGATGTGATGTGCCTATAGCTCACTTGCAGCGAGGAACTTGGTGATATTGTCCGCCTACATGACATGACTTTGGCTCTGAGTGTGTACCTGCGTGCGAATGTGCCAAACAAAGTCATCGCGTGCTTCGCTGAGACGGGGCAGACGGAAAAAATTGTGTTATATGCTAAGAAGGTTGGATACCAGCCAGACTATGTTGCCCTCTTGCAGCACATTATGCGCACGAACCCTGACAAAGGCGCCGAATTTGCAACGGCCCTTGTCAACGACTGAAACTGGACCCCTTGTCGATATTGAGAGAGTCGGTGGATTTCTTGCGTGTCATCAACAGAGTCGCCTGACGGAAGTCTTATAGGTCGTCGACATCTTCATGTCTCAGAATATGATCCAGCCTGCCACGTCGTTCTTGTTAGACGCGCTCAAGGAAAACAAACCGGAGCAGGGACCGCTGCAGACACGCCTCCTAGAGATGAACCTCATTCACGCACCTCAAGTCGCGGACGCAATCCTCGGCAATGAAATGTTCAGTTACTACGACCGTCCTCGCATTGCCAACTTGTGCGAGAAGGCCGGCCTTTTGCAAAGGGTAGTTTTCTGTTTGTCATTGGTGTAAGTGGGCCTCACCGATCGGCATAGGCTCTAGAACATTACGAGGATCTCGCGGATATTAAGAGAGCTATCGTGCACACCAATATTCTTGCTCCCGATGTATGTGCCGCGTCTTATCGGGTTTTACCTGACTGACTTGCTTCTGGAGTGGCTGGTCAACTATTTTCAGTCGTCTCACTACAGAACAGTCGATGGCCTGCATGCACGAGATGCTACGCGTGAATATTCGCCAGAACTTACAGGTCGTAGTTCAGATTGCTACCAAGTATTCGGACATCCTTGGAGCTGTCAAACTCATTGAGATGTTCGAATCATTCAAAAGCTTCGAGGGTAAGTCTGACAGAAATCTACGGGACTCAAACTTATACACCTTCACTAAGGTCTATATTACTATCTCGGTTCTGTTGTGAACCTCAGCGATGACTCAGAGGTCCATTTTAAGTACATCCAAGCCGCAACCAGGACTGGTCAGATTCGTGAGGTTGAGCGCATCTGTCGGGAGTCCAACCACTACAATCCCGAGAAAGTCAAGAATTTCTTGAAGGAGGCCAAGCTGGCTGATCAGCTCCCACTCATTATCGTTTGCGACCGCTTCGATTTCGTGCACGACCTCGTTTTGTACCTCTATCAAAACGGTCTCACGAAGTTCATCGAGGTATACGTGCAGCGTGTGAACTCTGTTCGCACTCCTCAAGTCATTGGTGGTTTATTGGACGTCGACTGTGACGAGGCGACAATCAAGAGTTTACTCGCGTCTGTGACTGGCAACTTCCCCATTGATGAACTAGTGAACGAGGTTGAGCAACGCAACCGCCTGAAACTTATCTTGCCTTGGTTAGAAACCCGTGTGCAGGCCGGTAGCCAGGACCCTGCCGTCTACAATGCGATTGCGAAAATCTCCATCGATAGTAACAACAATCCCGAACAGTTCCTGAAGGAAAACAACGTATGTAAACCTACTATTTGATTCCCACGCGCTAAATCCATTGAAGTTGTATGAACCGCTGGTTGTCGGCAAATTCTGCGAGGCTCGCGACCCCTATCTTGCGTACATTGCATATGCCAAAGGATTCTGCGATGAGGAGCTGATTGCGATCACGAACGAGAACTCTATGTTCAAGCAGCAGGCGCGGTACCTAGCTAGGCGTCGCGTTCCTGAATTGTGGGCGCAGGTTCTGGTCCCAGACAACATTTACCGTCGCCAGCTCATCGACCAGGTCAGTATTGGTCCACTAGAAGGTCTTCATGGTGTAAAATCGCCCGCAGGTTGTCGCAACCGCAGTTCCTGAGAGCACCGATCCCGATGATGTTTCTGTCACCGTCAAGGCATTCCTTTCTGCGGACCTCCCTATCGAGCTCATTGAACTGCTCGAGAAGATCATTCTCGAACCCTCGCCATTCAGTGACAACCGAAACCTTCAGAACTTGCTGCTACTCACTGCCGTACGCGCCGACAAGGGAAAGGTCGTTGGTTATATCAACAAGCTACAGAATTATGACGAAGGTGACATTGCCAGAATTGCCACGGAGCACGGTCTCTACGAAGAGGCCTTCACGATCTATAAGAAATACGAACAGCACGTAAACGCCATCAATGTGCTCGTGGAGTACATCGTCTCGATTGACCGTGGTCTTGACTATGCGAACAAAGTCAACAAGCCGGAGGTTTGGAGTAGGCTGGCTAAGGCCCAGCTCGACGGCCTCCGAATTCGTGACTCCATCGGTACATTTCAGAGTTTCGCTGTCTACTGATTTGACTCGACTCACGGCGGTGGATACTAGATTCTTATATCAAAGCCGAAGATCCCTCCAACTTTGCAGAAGTTATTGAGATCGCCAATCATGCCGGCAAGTACGACGACCTGGTGCGGTTCCTCCAGATGGCCCGCAAGAGTCTCCGTGAACCTAAGATCGACACCGAACTCGCATACGCGTATGCCAAAACGGACCGCCTGCACGACATGGAAGACTTCCTCAATTTTACGAATGTTGCAGACGTTCTCGAGGTCGGAGAAAAATGCTTCGAGGACGAATTGTATCAAGCCGCGAAACTTCTCTTCACCAGTATTTCAAACTGGGCCCGCCTTGCAACTACACTTATCTACCTTTCGGAGAACCAGGCCGCTGTCGAGAGTGCGCGCAAGGCCGGAAACACTCAGTGAGTGTTCCCATCTATTATACGAGAACATGAAATTCACCGCTCCTCAGAGTTTGGAAGCAGGTCCACGCTGCATGCTTGGACAAGTCTGAATTCCGGCTGGTGAGCCTCACATGATCAAGATTGTTCCCCTTCTTAATATAGGCGCCATAGGCTCAAATTTGCGGTCTCAATATCGTCGTCCATGCAGAGGAACTTCCCGCCTTTGATCCAAGGTTATGAACGTCGCGGTCACTTCGAAGAGATAATTTCTCTCCTCGAGGCTGGCCTTAGCTTAGAGAGAGCTCACGTCAGTACCCATCTTATTGTTTATGAACCCGTAGCTTACTATTAAGGGACAGATGGGAATCTTCACTGAAGCTTTCCATGCTCTATAGCAAGTACCGCCCCGAGAAGCGTGAGTTTGAGCATTCTTTCCTAGAATGCAACGCTAGCTAAACACTACCTGTCAGTGATGGAGCATTTGAAACTCTTCGTCTCGCGTATCAACATCCCGAAAGTCATACGCGCTGCAGAGAAAGCACACCTATGGCCCGAGCTCGTCTTCCTCTACGTGAAATACGACGAATTTGTGTGTGCACCCGTTTAAGCTAACTCCGGTAGGCACTGACAACTCGCTGCAGGATAATGCAGCTCTTGCGATGATCGAACGCTCTGCGGATGCTTGGGATCATAACCAGTTCAAGGATGTCATTGTTCGCGTTGCTAACGTCGAAATGTGGGTACCAGATTACCCACGTCGTATCACCAGTGGTCTAGACTTAACCCCCTGGATTAGCTATTACAAGTCACTGTCATTTTATCTCCAAGAACAACCGACCCTTCTGACAGACCTCCTAACGGTGCTCATCCCTCGCATAGACCACTCTCGCGTCGTGCGGATGTTCCGTCAGGTCGACCACATACCGCTTATTCGCTCGTATCTAATTGCCGTACAACATGTGAGTCTCACAGACATTTATATGACAATCACTGACCTGTTCTCTCCCACTTACAGCTCAACATCGAGGCTGTGAATGACGCATACAACGACCTCCTTATCGAAGAAGAGGACTACAAAACGCTTCGAGATTCTATTGACAGCTTTGATAATTTCGACAATACCAGCCTTGCCAGGAGGCTAGAGCAACACGAGTTACTCGAGTTCCGTAGACTTGCTGCGCACCTGTATAAGGTACGTTTTCAAGACCCATGTTCTGTGGCACGACTGGTAGATCTCGACTTTAGAAAAATGGCCGCTGGGAAGAGTCGATCTCTCTTAGTAAACAGGACAAACTGTACAAGGACGCAATGGTCACAGCCTCTGTCTCTGGTTCTACCGAAGTCGCTGAGGAGCTACTCTCCTATTTCGTGGATATTGGTAACAAGGAGTGCTTTGCGGCGTTGCTATATATCTGCTTCGACCTACTGCGCTCCGATGTTGTCGAGGAGCTTTCGTGGCAGCATGGTTTGAATGACTTCTATATGCCATACAAAATCCAGCACCAGCGATCTTTGATCGAGAAGCTAGCAGCACTGGAGAAGGAGGTGCGGGAGCGTTCGAAGAAAGAGAAGCAGAAGGAAGAGCAAGAAGCCGACGCCCCTATAATCAATCCAGGAGGCTTCGGGAATCGTTTGCTATTGACACAAGGAAACGGGTATGGATGTTGTTTCGTCTTTCTTACTTACATTTCTGACTCGAACCCCAGCTTTGCTGGTCAGGCCCCACCACCTGCAATCAATGGTACAACCGGCGTTGGCTTTGGGGTCCCTCCGGTGAGTCGACTCTCTGGATGTGCCCTGACAAAGATTTGACGCCAAATGCAACTGTCTTTCAGCAAATGACCGGCTTTGGTACTTTCTGATATGAACAGTCCTACGTATTATCCATATGCGGAGTCGTAATGTCGTAGTTTCTTTTTATGCCTTGATCTCGATTATTCCAGTCATGCATCCTATTTTACCCTTGTCGGTGCCAGCGTAACACTGCGTGATGGCCACCCCTGAGTTAAAGACTCGCTTGAACTTATCCCCGGGGATTGCGCCCATAATGACATTAATGACAGACCGGATCGAAGTCGTGAAAGATGTGTTGTAATGTTTCGTTGGAAATTTCAAAACGTTGACCACTCAATATGGTAACGATCTGCAACCATCATTTGAAATATCTCCAACTTGGGTGCCTGCTATTGCTGCGAACACAAACTTTGGGAAACTGCCCTATCCGTTACTCTAACCGCTGGGTGGTATATTCTGGGGCCATTGCGAATGCGGTAAGTACTGTAGGTTCCGTCGTCTCTTATCTCTGCCAATAGAAAGCGGCACCTATTCGCCGCAGCGCCGAGGCGCGCGCCTTTCTTACGAAACCTTGCACCCAAGACCGGCAACGATCAGAAGCCGCTCTTATGGTGCAGTATCATGCGCGCAACGAGGAGAGGACACCAGAGCGGTATGAAAACACGGATCCGTAGCTCCGGAGACCCCTCGGGCCCGAGGCGCGACACGCAGCCCATTTTCGAGCGCAGACCTGCGTGCTGTGTATGTTCCACCCTGACCGCGTGGTCGTAGGTGGTGACGATGATGGTGGCACGGGAGGTACGACAAAGCATGATACACGTAGTAAATGAATAACATAAGGGGCGCCGCGGAGGCGGCCGAGACGTCTGGCAGTGCCGCCGGGATTGGCTGACGGAAAATGGACAAAGGTGATCTGGAAGGCGCGCCAAGTGTGGGGAACCGATGGCGGTAACACTTCCAGTACAGCACGAGCTCGTAGGTCCGCAGGCCCGCGTGCCCGCGGGCCGGGTGAGGGTGCGGTGTACCCACCTCGCACGGCCATTGTCGGCGTAGACGGATCGCATGGAAGCAAAAGAGAAGCTGGAGGTCTGCTGAACACACTGCTCCTGACCTGGCCGACGTGGCCTAGCGCCGGCTTCACACTTCACAGGCTGCCAAGTTTTCACCGTTCTTTCTATTGGCTGTTTCTTCGTCGTGCTTCGAGAATGGCAAAAATCATGCCCTGAAGACCGAGATCACGGATCGCCATGAACACTGGTCCGAAGGGCTGATGAGCAGTAAATGAATGAGCGCTGGATGGGTGAGTGTAACTGTATAGGGACGAGTGAGTTTCATCCTTAGGTGATTGGGTGGTTATAATCCTGATTCAGCTCATCAGGATTACTTTTGTGGGTGACACATCAGTGAATATAGAATAGAAAGGGGCATTACCAGCTTCACTATCTCATTGGAGCGTCTTCGTTCAGAAGTTTATCTCTTCCTAAATTAGCGGTCCGGGTTTTTGACTTCTTATCTGTTGCTCCGGTCAACCGCCCTGGGGGCATTTAAGGGTTAGTGGCTAGCTATTTCCGGGGTTCTTCTGTTGCATGCTGCCCAGTGAATCTTATCAGGGGAGAGACGAAACCGGCTGAATTTCGGAGTGTCTGACCTGCTATCTGTCATCTTGCGCTGGAGCTTTGCCTCATTGTCACGGAACGCTATCAATACACTCACCCTCTCCCCAATAATCCAGGGTGCAAGAAATCATGCCGATATGCTTCCTTGATTTCACCGAGTTAATTAATTACCATAGAATGTAAAATGCGTTTGAGATAACGATGGTAACACCTACAAGGATCAGTACAGAGTTGCGAAGTCCAGAAGTGTATGCGTAAGTATATACTGGGGTTGGGGCACCAGAAACGAATAGGGGGTGGCGTCAACAAGAGGAAAGGGAATGTAGTAGTATAAACATCACATCACGATGCAGCCTCCCCCACCACTCTGGCCCTTCGCGCGTGTGGTGAGGGAAACACGGGCAACCTCATAAAATACCTCTGAGACCCCGCGATTGTGCTTTGAGCTGCACTCTGCCGGCCAGTTTTCATGTAGATCAGGAGACAGACGTACCGCAAGTCTAAGAGACTACATACCAAGGTATCGCGATGCACGTATTCGTCTCGCCGTTGCAAGACCCTCTTCATACTGGATCGTCTGCATACCGTAACGTGAAAGCCGGTCTTTGGTTGAAATGTCATCGCGAAGATCGCATTTTAGGGCTTTAGAAGCCCGAGTTAGATAGAGTCGTGAACTAAATCACGGCACCCACCAACTAGCACCAGCTAGGTTTTCGTCAGCGACGGAAAATCTAAATGAGCTTGAATGAAGGACACACCTTTACACCTGGACAATATTCTAAAATCTCATCAAGCCACTAGAGAGCAAAGTATTGAAAATGAGGGTAGATGGTCGCATCATATGTAATGTAGGTACGCACCTTTGTTTCGATGTTCTCTAGTGACGTAGGGTTGTCGACCTGGTGGTGTCAAGTGGACAGCTTTGAGAACGGTAGCACGGCAGGCATCAAAAGTCAGGACTTACTGAGAAGCACATCATCACAACGTGTGTCTCTGCATAGCTGAGCGAGCGTAGCCGATCGAATTCTTCTTGACCTTTGATGGTAGGGGGGAGGGGGGGGGGGGGGCGTTAGAGGGACTTTGACGGACAATGCAGAGGGTTACATACCGGCGGTATCCCATAAACTCAATTCTACCACTTGATCATCGACGTAGAGGTCGTGTACGTAGTTCTCAAAGACTGTGGGTTCACTAAGCCAAAGCTCGTTAGGTCGCGAGTCGGCCAGAATGAATTGGGGGATCGCACTAGACTTGGGTGAAGAAGCCACGCGTGAATACGTTTAAGAGTGAGGTCTTGCCTAGGTTACGTATCAATTAGCGAACCGGAAGAGAGGGTCATGAAAGCTGCGGACCGCATGCGCCATCTCCACATACGACTACCTTGCGCTGTATCTGTCACCATCGGATATTATTCGCGCGCTGAATACCCCGAGTTGACGAGAGGCGTACCGGTCGTCCCCTTCCAAATGATGGCTTAGCTGAAGATGAGCCACACAAAGTCATTTGTTTGTTGTGTTGTGAAGTAAGAATCAGTGAAAGCAGAGGAGTCAATGTGGCAAGGGCCCACGCCGCACGGGCAGCAGTATCCGGATTCCTTTTTTGGCTGTCATCCGTGACGCGTGACACACAGCTTCGCGCCGAGAACACGTGCCAGTCACAGCAAATTGACATTAGAAATACCCTATTAAGGTACACTCTGGATGTGGTTCTACTAGTAATGTACAGTACATATGTGCCGTTGGTCGGGCTGGATAACCCGAGTACATGTATCCATAATTATAATCTAAGTCGTCTATGTCTACAATAGTATTATGCGAAGTCCATGAGAGAGCGTGACTCGAGCTCGGGTTCTAATTTAAACCGAATTGCGCAATCAAATCTTGCCATGAGTTTTGCATAGACGCCTCAGGCGTCGTGTTCCGGACAACTTGTTCCTCCGGCATCTGGACGTCAAGGTGTATCGGAGAACACAATTCTCCTACACCGGTCCCGCCGTAATCGAAGACCGGGAAGTATGTCGGGAATACAGACATGTCAAGCGCGCTTTCACTCAGTCCAAGCGTCTGTGGCGTCTGTGGGGCTGACGAGTGTACTGAAACTGGTGGGCTTGGATAAGATGCGGCAATATCGAAGAATGCAGCAGTATCCGGTAATGGCGAAGAAGTGAAGAGCATGCTGCCGGCACGGTTGACTGCCGGCCCGACCTGCGAAGGCTGTGGTGTTCGTGTGGGCTCGAATGAGCGCAAGTAATCCAATACAGTTGGGTGCACATTTTCGTCTGTGCCGTGTTTCAGTGGGAATGGAATGACGGGGTTGTGCGATGTCGGTGACTCCTGGATAATTTGGGGTGATACGGGTCGCGTCGACGCTGACCCTTTACCAACGAGGCGGGTCTTCCCCCCAAGGATAGCTAGCTCGTCTTCCTCCATCGGCGTATCACCATCAGAGAGTGCACCGCCACGGGTGAGCGGCGAGCCTTTCCCTTCCTTGAAGGCTTGTAGACTAGCGTGTGCCTTCTCACGCAGTTTGACCATGATTTCCTATTCCGCAACGGCGATTGTCAATAACATTTCACATGAGAATTCAAAGCGAAGGAACGCACCAAAACTTTCTCCGCCCTGAATCCCTTGGCGGCCTTTGAGAAGAGTGTGCAAGCAGAATCAAGTTGTACAAGGGCCGACGGTGCCAAACTGAGGGACGGGGAACGCGTCACGATCGATCCCAGAATGATCTAGAGAGAGGGAGCGCATCAGAAATCAGTGACAGATGCGGCTCTAACGAGGGACATACGGCGCAAGAGAACATGTGTGTCCAAAGGAACCACATTCTCTCCAACGGTTCCCTAAGTTGGGAATGTAGGTTCCTCATTAGGGCTATCAATGACCCTGCGCTTCTGTAAGCAGCGATGACAGATGTTCCGTAGGGACTGCCGAGGGGGTCCTTGGGATGGTCGCTTAGTGCACGCGCAAAGAAGCCGCGGTGCATGTACAACAAATCTGTGGAGGCCGATCAGCGGATGTAAATGAGGTACAAGCGAACACCTACTTATTTCCCTAATCGCCAGAACTATGTGGCGTTGCAGTGTCAAGGGGATTGACTCTGGGTAGGGACCAAGATTTGGCTCTGAGGATGTGCTCCCAAAGCCCGCAATCTGCAAAACTGGAGGAACCTGATATGCCCGAAGCTTCCTGTCGAGTTGCAAGATAGTGGCATAAGTCGGCGTTTTTGCTCCGAAAACTTGATCGTGGACGGATGCTATACACTCTGAAGAGAACCTGTGCTTCCACGCATTGACTAAAGTCCAAAGTCAGCGTCCCGCAGTCTATTGATGGGCGCGTGAAATACGAACAAGCATCATCTACCGATGGGTCGTGTGGGAACGGCATTTTGCAATCCACTTGCGCCGTTGCGAAGGCAGGGGGGCGCCCGAAAGTGAGGCACTGCAAACGGAACACGTAAGGAGAGTTTCAAGCACGCAGAGGTTTACTTACCTGCCACGAATCGTAAACATAAAGCTCCCAGAATACCTCCCGTCGTCGTTGAGTCTCTGGAGCATCTAGTTTCCAACGCCCTGTATCGCGATCTGTGGGCACATAATGTTAGGACTTCTTGTCACCAGGGACGAATCTACAATTCACTCACGGAGTCCAATCTAAATCGGTGAATATCAGTATCACAGGTACGACCGTCGCGCGTCAATTTACTTACACTTTGAGCAAGCTTCGCCGCCATTCCCATAATGGCCCAGCGTGAGCCGTCTGACGACCCATGCCTGTCGGAGAAGAACAGATAGAACGACATCAAGTACTAAATGAGGCGCATCAATAGTCTGAACAGGGGGTGGTATTCCTATTTATAGTACTTACCAATGCTTGCACGGCCCCTAGGGTCGGCTCGTCGAAAATATTGTTTTGAAAAAGTGCAGCGCGAGCAAGTTGGTGGTACTTCTCTGCTTCAAGGTTGTATGAGGGTAGACGAGTGTCCATGAGGCTCCCAATAGCGAGAACCATGAACATCACAGAAAGCCGATGGGACAGTACGACATTGGGCTCGTCGTTGATCGCCAATACCTGAGAATTGAAAAGGACGGAATAAACAGTTGCATTAAATTCGGAAACCGAGATGGGGTTGTTCCTGATCCGAGATATTGTCAAAAACGGGTGCAATGGAGAATAATAGGAAACTAACATCCAGGCGGCGTAGGTGTAATACAAATCGCGGAGTTCTGCAGCTTTCTCCGCCGTGGGAAGATACCAGTGGAGATTTCGGAGGCGCTCCTTTACGGTGTCGAGAGACGGTCGGGCTATCGGCGAGAGAGGGAACGAGCCGCTAAACTGCAGTATTTCGGTAGGGAGGATGTTACGAAGATCGTGAGCACGAGGGTCCTCCTTCGGCTCGTCTCCCATCTCGTTCTGAAACGAAGAGTCAGTTGGTGTGAGACAAGAACGGATCCGGCTGCCGAACCTGTAGGAAGTACTATCGGGTCGAAAGCGAAGAATGTCAGAATGTCAATGCGAGGTACGACGAATTGCCTACTCACCCATGAATTGGCAAACTGGCCATAGTAATTGGTGTGGCCTGAGCGATTAATTGCTAGCGTACCAAAAGAGTCTATGACGTCCGGGTTATTCTCTTCTTCTTGCTGGTGTATGGTTGTCGGATTTCTAGGGGGGCTTTCGCGTTGTAGAGGGGCCTTGACGCGCAGCAATTCTTCGGATAGAAGCGGGTGAGGCTCGCTCGAGTTCTGGCTGTGAGAAGTTCGGAGCGCGTCCTCGAGGTCCCGGACACGAGAACATAACTCCGTGATCTTCTCATGCAACTCTTGGGTGGACGCGAGTACAAATCTATAAATAATAGAGTGAGCCAATCGGAGACTCAGGTGTTGTCAAGAACATACCGGTTACCCTGTCCGGTCGTAAGTGAACCTGAAGAGACTGGTGAGCTGAGAATGTGCCTTGATTGAGTGGGTCCTACCATCTGGGCATATTGCACCGCAGCCGCGTTTTAGACAGGAACCACAAGGAATGCCTCGATCACAGCGAAGCTTTAGTCTAACAGGGTACGGGGTTAGAGATGAAGAAGATGGTAGCAAGATCAGAGCAACCTTCTGCACTCGGCACAAGAAAGTCGCGTAGCACCACGTCTACGCTTCTTGGCAGGTTCTGGCCCGGGGGATGGGTCGCGTCTCTTGGGAGATGGGGTGGACATTGGGGTGGGAACGGAAGACAGAGGGTGTGAAGCGAAGGATGAATTGAAGCATGGCGTTATAAAGGTCTCGAATGTGATGTGCCAGTTTGCACAGTCGGACGCATCTCCACACCAGACCGACCATGATTGGACCCTGACCCGACAGGCTGGCCCAATCCAATCACCGCCCAGTCGTATGGTCACGGTGTTTGTACACCTGTGACCCTGCATAGCCCACAGGAGAAGCGCCGTCCCTTTTTTGAAGATCTGTTATCCCAATCTGACGAGAAATGGGGAGTGCCATCTTATTTCTTAGGTTCCGGTGAGTCCAACCGCCGCTCAGCGCAATTTCCAAAATGCCGACCGACCTTGACGCTTCAAGTCCCCGCTCGCTGGCTAGATGTGTGATGGATATCCCCCTGTGAGCGCACAAAGCCGGGTGGGCTTCACTCCTGCGCCGATAGTTGAAACGAGCTTGGCGATGATCGACCTGGAAGAGAGCGATTTGTGGTTTGCCAGGGGGATCCAGAGACGCATCTAGATACGATGGTGATCCTGCTAAGATAATATGACGATGCGCGCGCGAGTCAAGCCCCGGCGAAGACGGGGAGCTAAGCGCCAAAGTAACTGAATAAGGTTATTCTCTGAACAGGCACGGCTAATTACCGACTGCCGAAAGAGGACGTTGTGGCAATGATTTTATCATACTTGCCCACGCGGTCGACTCTGCCACTCCACTCCACCCTGCGCAGTGCGCACATCATTCGACCCGCTCTGAAACACTCAACGCCCCTGCAACCCTTTTCCATCGCATCTAGCGTCTATCAGTCAAACAGGTCAGTTTTCTTCCCCCGTCCTAAGTCAATCCAGGTGATGAACCAAGATGACGAGTCCGAGCTGGCCGCGAGTCATCGTTGAAGATTCCTATTCAATACCATTCATGCTTTGCTGATATCATTCCCATTCCTTCTCTTCACTTTGCTATGTCTTTGCCTTGACTGATCGCTACCATCTTGATTCCTAGTGCAGAGCATGGCGTCGCCAGAACAACAAGACTGGTCGGATTCAGACGATGACGATCCCTCTCAAGTCGAAACATCTGTCCTCCTAGGGATACCCGACGGTGAGATAGAGTCTCCATCAGATCTCAAGGACGCAGCCGTCTCTAGGATTGGCGGTCTACCTGTACGACTTGTTCCAACGCACACATGTATTTCGCTTTTGTTAAATATAGATGATCTCCACTCCCAGGCTCTGCTTTCGTCCCGAGTTCCATCCGACTCGAGTCATTGTCGGTGTTGTAAGAAGCCGATGGAGCTCTTGGTGCAATTGTGGGCACCGCTCCAAGACAGCCCATACGACAGGGCCGTATACGTGTGGGGTTGCGCAAAGAGTAGTTGCCAAAGGATGTCTGGGAGGTATGTTGCTTATACAAAATAAGCTAACTGCGATGATGATAAAAACGCTCGTGTTTCGGCACAGCGTTAGGGCGTGGCGTGGTCTGCGTTACAACGAAGATTATGCTTCAAAACTCGAGCGCAAGTTCGCAAGGAAACGGCCCCATGGAGCAGCGCAGTCAGAGCTCGACGCTCGTACTACGTATCAAAGTGTCAACCCATTTGCTGTGCGTCTGTCGCAACTTGCGTTAGGAAATGAATTACGTTGACAAACTGTCCAGATGTCTGGCAATATTGATAACGCGTCCAAATCGAGTATAGGGTCCGACATGTTCGATTCCATGGCACTGCCCGGCCCTCCTGGCGCAATCACGTCGCACGTTTCGGTGTCCGAAGAAGAAGAAAATGCGGACGGTGATGGCGACTCCGCGTCCACATCGTCCTCACTAGTCTTGGCGCTGGCATCGGCAACACTCACTGACTCCTCGTGGGACCTTTCTCCATTCTATGCGCCGCAGTACCTTTCCACTGTCAGCGAATACATACCTTACCCGAGAAAACCACCGGATGAGCATGCGGTCGGCGCTGCACCTGATGTCGGAGCCGACCAAGAGAGTCACACATGGTCATCCGAAAAATACGAGAATTCAATGCGCACGGATCACGTCTTTGACAGATTTAATGGGCGCGTTACTCATGAACCTCAACAATGCGTGCGGTGAGCGCCTTCGCGTACAGGCGGAAATTGATTATTTGTCTGATTGTCCCCGCTTGAAGGTATGACCTCGGCGGGATACCTATGCCGTTTGCAGACGACGACATATACAAACAACTATTCCCTTTAGTACCAGGGAAATCTGGTTTGGCAACTGTCACAAAGTCTGTGTTCAATGTTTCGTCATCGAGGCGTGGGTACGACGCAACATCTATTCCGTCTTGTCCACATTGCGGGTCTCGCCGCGTGTTTGAGTGTCAACTTATGCCAAATTTAATCAATGTACTTGGCACAGGGCCCAGCGCTGATGGCGGTCGTGGTGCAACAACAGAGGAAGAACGAAAGGAGGTTGTGCGGAAGTTGCTGAAAGGCGAGGCACATGGACGTGGCATGGAATGGGGCACAATCCTTTTGTTCTCCTGCGAGAAAGATTGTTGTTTTGGCACAGGTAACAAAGAGAAGCAAGATGCGTGGAGCGAGGAACTAGCTCTTGTACAGTGGGACATTTGAACATTACGTTCACGTTCACCAACCAATTGGCTAGTCGAGTGGGAACGGTATTTTCCCCCGTTTCATGAATGTCATGACTGGGTTATGCTCTCATCGTTGTCCCACTCGGTTGATATTCGCTGTAGCGCGACCCGCAGACGTAATACGAGGGCGCCATTAATAAACGGGAGAGGGTTAGTGTTACATAGGGTAATTTGCCCTCAGACGCACAAAAATAGTTTCAAAGAATTGGGGGTGTTCACATCTGCACTTACTGTCCACTACCTGGGGGCTACGAGCGCAGGGGTAAAGGAGGAAGCGGGGATCACTAGGGAGGGTGTGGCATGGATGTAATGATTTGGGTCCCTGGACGAGTAAAAAAAAATATACAACACGAGACGCAGGGAGGGGGGGGAGGGAGACCACCGTATTCGAAGTCCTTCATGGTTGCCTTTCCCCTCCTTGCGGCACCAGGAGGAATCGGGGGATTCACAATCCAGTCTCGTCCAGACAGTATGATGGGCCCATCGAATGGCTGAGCCAAAAATAAAAAATAAAGGACTAGCAGAAAAAGGTAGCCCGTAGTGATTGCACAGGGAAGCAGGTGATTGAGTAAAAGAAGCAAGCTAGACACAGGTGGGGCGGGCTGTATGCCAAGGACCCGGAGGGCCAAGAATAAAAGTCCGGTGCTGATCTACCGGGGTCTGCGGGGAGGAAGATCAAACCAAGGAACATTAGGTCCAAGGTGTCGTAGATACATGCCGAACTGACAACTGTACCAGAGATCAGAGCCTGTGTGTGATAAGTGTTGTATTACTGGAGGGCTCACATTCAACATTCAAATTATTGTTCACACCAACCTTCAACTCGAACGGTCCGATTTCGGTGTTCGCGTCATTGCGATTATGTCACTTCTCACGTGAGTAAGCCTGTCGCTTATTGCATTTTCCACAACACCACCACCAGATTGACGAATGGACTGTACACTCGCACTAATCTCCCCTTATCGTCAACACCAAATACCCTCGGAGTTACAGAGGGCAACCCCGGATCTCAGTCTTATTAAGAGATGTCACAGTCGCCCTATCACCGCGACTTGTTTGTACCAGACCTAGAGGGCGTTGCATCACTGTAATAGGACAACATCCTGGTAAGTATATTCCAGTAGCCCGCGCACTCAGAGAGAACTCCATTCAGCTCAGGGTCGATTGCGTGGCTGGCGTTACAGACCTTCCTTCCCTTTAGGGCCCCCCTTCCTTTCGCCACTGCTCCACAACTACAAGTAAAGAGTTTAATCTGATCTTGGGGCTTGGATGTTCGTAGCGCTACTGGAATGGCGTCTATTCAGGAGATCGTTTCTCTTAATCATATCCTTTGTGGGAGAGCGTCTGTCTTCAATCACGTTAAATTGTTGGCAGCGGAGACCAGGCTCTCCGTCCTCGGACCAAATTCGGACAGGACACCAAGTTATCTGGAGACATGCCCCGATGCGTATTAACACAAGCTCATTTCCCCATGCGTCTACCTCATACAGTGACACAAACCATCCAAGGTAATACAGTAGAAATTTGATTCTGGCTGCATGTCCCTAACACTTATCCGGCATCCATCTACAGACCCTCATCATTTGCCATAGTTCCCGTCCTGGAATGTCAGAATGAATAGACATGCGCTGTATGTAGGAACCTTTCTCCCCAGACATGGCTAGACCTCCCATGACGATGGCGCGTCGTGTCTTTCTAATCACTAAACCCAGAGGCGGCTACATAGGCAGCGTGGACCAGGAATCTCGATCCCTGAGATTAGGCCGTTATGAACAAAGAGAAAAAACAGTACCCGACTCTATAGAAGTCCCTGGTGAATATCCTGGGAGCCCGCCCAAGTCGATAAGCGGTGTAACCCCTGATGGTCGCTAAGTACGATAGAGGTTGCCCTGTCTTGCCCCCAGGTGAGGTTAGGCTTGCGCCTATACTCAGCACAAGCCAAAAACTGTCTAGTGTTTGCGGAAAATTGGTATTTTCGGGAATGATGCACGGTAGCCCGCTCACCCCATCCTGATGACGGTGTTGTTTGCTTATGATAAGCCAGAGACAATAACATTCATCAGGCTTGGTCGGAGAAGACGGCCTATACATAAATTCTATTCAGCTGCGCGCAAACTTGCATACACCCACCAGGTACTGTGCTGCCTGGGGATTGTATCGCGAAGAGTACCATTGAAATCTTGCTAGTTACAGAGCAGGGAGAGCTCCGCAACGCGCATCACGCCGTCTCAGCGGGCACTCCACTGGTTGAAGACGACGTTGATCGTGATATCATCCATGGAGGATACGTAGGGCGCCGAGGTGTGTCGTTCGTTTCGCGTAAGCATTAGCGTGGATTACAATCAAAGCGCTGGGTCTTGGTCATCGTAATTTGGGCGCTTTTCAGGTCGATCAGGTTATGTTTAGCAGATACAGTATTGGGGTGCGCACGAGTACAATAGCTTGACTGGCCTGGGAACCTAATAACTCGAGGACTTCATCTGTGGGTTGGGAAACCGGAAGTCGTTTTGATGCAGTGCCGCGGCAGCTGTTACCTGCCAGTGGGACCTTATCTCAACTTATAGTTATCGAACTCAGGCTGAGGCCCGAGGTCCCCGGTTACCTGATAAGACGGCTCATGTACCCCGCACCTCTGTTTGAATACAACCGACGTGAGAATTGACGATCATCACCCCTGGGCCTTCTTCTGAGGTCCTACAGCATGTAGCCAACATAAGGAGCTTAGGGCAATTAATAAACGACGCCGCAATCGCCCCCACCGTGCGCGTCTTACAAGAGAACCCTTTCTGAGTACTGCCGTTATGGCGACCATTCAATCGCTGGGAGGCGCCTTGCCTCGTGGGCTCTTCACAGCCTGTGATACAATTTGGCGTTAATTTCTCCGGACTGGTCTGATAGGTTCGCAGTTGAACCGCAGGTACAATACCTGCGCCGAGGCATATAGCGCCAATGGCCCACGAGGCTTCTGAGGGTTCCGTCGGGTCGAAATGCAAGTAGCGCCGGTACCCTTACCACGGTGTTATCCATCAGCGACCCACTTCACCACGTTGTCAAAAGTGTCGACCCTAATAACACACAGTGGGTTGGCTTAATCTGATAAGAAATCAAAGAATTGTCCATCCGAAAAGCCTCGACAAGACGGAGCTCCGTCTACTCGACGTCCCCCGTGGGTTCGTTTTATCCAGGCAACTAACGTCATTTGTCATTGTGGAATAACTGCGAGTTCTGAAACATACGATCTGATGCTTCAGAGTGACAACGGGCGCAAGGCGGGGAAGGTGTTCCTCCCTTATTGCAAATGCGCATTGCCATGAAGATTGTGGGAAATCCATAGCCATACGTGGCCACCAGATATGTGGCACCTTGTGTGGCACTGTGCGAGTTGTCCAGAAGCTGCTCGGGCTGCGGTTTTCTACCCGAGGCCAATCAACTCGAATGGAAGAATGTACAGAGCCGAGCAAACCGTTGAATTTTTCACACCGGATAAAGCGGGGTTAACCCCGGTATCGTGTTGGATTTCATTTAGAGTCCGCGTGGGGAGAAGGGGGCATTTCAAGTTGCCAATTACTGTTGTTGCAGCGATAAGACCCAAGAGCCAAGACCAAGTGGTGATGGTGCAGCCATCACAGACCAGCGAACTTGTTCATGGAAGTACAACAAGGCCCGCTGAGAGACGAAACACTCCCCCACACCCCACATTTGCCTCCGTGTTAGACTAATATATTCAAATTGATTACATAATTACAATCGAACATGGTCCCTGGTGGTCCTTGTTCGCCCTTTCCCCTCGCAAGAAACGGCAGCGTCGGTCGCGACAAGGAGAGCGCTCTGCTTGTTACATGCTTCATGCGGCTTTGAACGAGAGCCATCCTCTCAATTCTAGTTACAACGACATTATAAATGTTGTCATCTCTCCTCGCTGCTCCCCGTCCGATACCAGAACCTGGTAATATCTCAGATTCTGCTTCCGCTCACGATTCTTTGCCCATCTCTGCACCTACGCGTTTTCCTCACACGAGAGCGCAACTTTCTGCTATATCACGCCTCTATAAACCCGCAGATAGTTGTGACAATGACACGGAGCCGGATGATTCACGCGTTGGCTCTGCTTTGGTCGCCAAAGTGGCAAGTCTCCTCGATCACGAGCACGAGGAGGAACTCAAGACACTTCTAAAAGCCAGTTTTTCTGGTATCGATGATGATATGGTGAGTTTTCCCGACTTTTTGCTACTCTCAGCTGCTTATCGTGTTTCTAGCTAGAGCAGCACGTACTGGACTTGATGCATAAGCACAAGGACGACGTTGCTGGCGTTCCATTCATCTTCTTGACTGCTTCCCGCCGCCCGATTTCTCGCCCATCGTCCCGCGCTTCCTCCCATTCTACCCGTCTCGCTCCTAACCGCCCTGACACTCCTAACTCTGCCCCAAGCTCCCCCCTTGCCTATGTTTTCCGTAGACCACACACCCCCCTGGCTTCTCCCCTTGCGGCTGCTCAGGGCTCTGGCTCTTATATGACGGCCAGTAGTGACTCGCCTGTTGCCTCACCCACCCTACCTCATGCTATGCCCCGTTCCTATACTCAATTTGCAAACAGCCTGCCATCGTCCCCGATTGGCTCTCATCGGATACTGAGCGCCAAAGCGTCGGACTCCCGCCCATTTCCCCGACCACTCTCTGCCGCCTCGTCAAATCCTAGTACCTTGACGGCACTTCGTGCAGATACACCATCCCCCGACCTTTGGGCACATGGCAACTCGAAAGTGACATCAAATCTTGCTATCGCAGCCCCTCTAATCCCCGACACTAGTCTTCTGTCGCGTTCCGGGACCCCCAACTCCTCATTACGCGTATCAGTTCATCCGGACGGAGACGACGAAGACGACCCGTTTGATCCATTCTCTCAAAGAGCACTTCCTAGATCTTTCCATCCACCGTCCCTTCCTGATTTCGACCCTCAGTGGATGAACTCTCCTGCATCGAATTCCTCTCTGTCCGACGGCTACCACCAATCAGGAATAACAGACCAAGTATCGCCCCCTGGCGGCTCACAGCTCTCTCCGGATACCTACATGAGCAAAGAGCCAGAGGGGGCAGACATGCTTACTGACGGCATGACCCCCTTTGACGTGCTCGCCTCTGTCTTTGGTGCTTCTCTGGCTCCTTCAGAATTAGAAGAAGCTCTTGCGGCCAACGGATACGATTTTGAGCGTTCCATGGCCTGGCTGATCGAGCGCGCATCCCCACAGCATGGACACGGGCCCCAGCATGCGAGGTCGCAAAATTTGGGAAACCGAATCTCGCTAGTATCTCGAGATGCTACGAGCCCCCCAGGATATGTGCGTGGGGGAAGGGCCGGATTTGGGGTTCCTAATGCAGGAAGTACAAGGAGCCCGCCACCGAAATTTATCAATGGGCGACCGGTCCAGACTGGGACCCGAGTCTGCCGCTACTTTTTGGCGGGTGAATGTTTGCGAGCTGACTGTCGCTTTAGGTGAGTCTCTTTCGGATCCCTGCTAGCTATTTGTAGTGAATTGTCTAGCCATGAGATCGAACGCGCCCTCTGTCGCTTCTGGCTCCGAGGGACATGCGCGAAAGGGGAGGTTTGTGAATTTCTGCATCACATCCCTGCAGACGTGGACGTCGCGGGCATTACCGCTGCAATGGGACGTGCGGACCTCAACGAGAATCTTGCTCCTGGCGCTCCGACGTTGGACGAGTTTCCGGCTCTCGATTACTCTTCCAGGGATCCCAGGGGTCGTCGTGGAAGCTACTACGGACGAAATGAACGCGCACCTTACGATGCAGGCAAAGGCAAGTTTGGTCAAGCGGTGAACAAAAACGCGCAGCCTCCTGTCCCGACTGTACCCCGAGACCCTGCGTCACAAGCAGCACGCCGGGAAGCCATGGGTAGTGCTGCTGATTCCCTTCACAATCGCAGCGCCATTGTCGCACCAAAACCATCACCCCGTTTAAAGCTGCGCCCCCCAACGTTGCTACCCTCGCTACCAATAGGCGAGTCTGCGAACAGTCTATACGTGGCCTATCGTTCTCGTGCGCTCCAGCTGGGTGCTGCGCGCAATGCGTGCTTATCACGCGCGGCTGACGCATGGCGGCGTGGTGATGGTTCAGCTGCGAAGCGCTTCAGTCGCGAGGGCCACGACCTCAATGCGAAGATGGCGGCTGAGTTGACATTGTCGGCCAGTAGTGTCGTGCGCGAGCGCGCAACGCTCATCGAGCAAGTTGCCAAGGCGCGCGACGGTGCTTGGTCGGATGACCCTGGTGACTACAGCGCACGTGGTCGTATGTGTGGCAACGGGCTGGGTATTATTCTGGGGATCGCTCGACGGGATGTGTCTGCGGAGCAAAGAGATTTGAATCCAGACGAAAGAACGGAGTCCATATTGGATATTCATGGCATACACGCCCCTGAAGCTACACAGATTCTCGAAGAGTTCTTGCTTGCCGTATGTGACCCAACTTGCTTGTGCTATTCCTGCTAACCGTCGTCTTCGTTAGTTGGAACGAGAACATTTCTATGGTTTAAGTGAGTCCTTCCCGCTAAAAAAAAAAAGTCGAAATTGATCCGTAATAATAATTTCTTTTACCACAGCGTATGTTGTTATTGGAGACGAAAAACATGCAGGAGTGCACGACCCTGCTCGTGCTGCATCTCGAGAACGCTTGGCCACAGGTGTACGCGAGTGGTTGCATCGATGGGGATACCCGTGGAGCGAGCGTGAAGGACTCATCTGGGTTGACCCTGCTACCCATCTATGAAGGAGACTATAGATTCAGAGAGAGGGGGCAGAAGAAGGTTTTATGTTGTGATGCGTCTATTTTATGACTGTTTGTCGGGCTACTCGCGGTATTGTCGGTTGCGAACAATGTCAGAAATCAGTGTGAGAGTATAGATTCTTTTTGTGTGTGCTGCACACGAACTACCTTCGCACGTGATTAATTAACCGCGTGGTTACACCGCGGGCCACGTGAGACGGCTGCGACCTCAAATCTCTGGCAACTGCACTCGCAGCACACGTTACACTCTTTCGACCTTCTTCCATCACCCCGCTTGGAACCTCTACGATGTCGTCTCATGAAGCAGAGCCCGTCGTTGGCAACCTGCACGAATACGATACCACCCGACCACATTCTTTCGACCTTACACTTGAACTCGAGCGCCAACTGGAGGCCGAGTCTCTTCCAGCCTCACCCGCTAGACCTGTTGGGCGTCCACAGTCTCTCGACACTCACGTCCTCGCATCTCTCGTCACGTCGTTGCGAGTAAATGTTGCAGAGCTTACCAAAGAACGAGACGAACTGTCAGCCACCTTCGAAGTCGCACGAGCGCGCGAGGCGGATCTTGCCTCAGAAGTACGCCAGCTGAGAGACAGCCAAGCAGAAAAGGACTTGGAATTGGCTGCTCTGCGCCAGAAGATACGCGACGATGAAGAATCCATCGTGCTTCTGAGGAGTAAGGTCGAGGAAAGCCGGTCAGTCGCCTCTCTGAATTGGTTTGGGCACGTTCACATTTCATCGTGCGCAGTCGGGGCCTTATGCGGCTGCAGACGGAAAGTCGCCGCGTGAGTAGGGGCGGGGACTTGTCCGTTGACCTGTCACGCGCGAGTTCGTTTTCGTTTGGGGGACCATCATCCGCCAAGCGGATGTCTTTCACACCGCTCACCGGAACATCGGCTGCGCGCATGCAGAATCACAGACGAATATCCTCCGTGTCCGACACAAATGTGAACTGGTCGGATGTCGCAGGCGGGCAAACAGCGAACACGTCACCAAATTCACTGATTATCACCCTTCCAGAAACGTCCCCACAGCCTGGCTATCTACCGACGAACAACCGCCGTATTTCAGGGTTATTCGGCCGCCCTGTAGCCTCGGAGTCGGAGCCTATTTCGGGCCTCAATCCGGTGGAAAGGGAAAAACTACAGGGGGAAATCCAGGCGCTCAAGACGGCCTTGGAGGAGACACGACATGACCTGATGGAGGCGACCGAAGCACGCGAAGCGTCGGAGACTTGTGTGAAAACCCTTCGCGACTTCATTGCGGAGAACAACGTGGGAGTGCCATCGGTGCGCGTCGATATTGGTTCTGCAGGGAACTCCGCGACCCGCGGCGACGACGCAGACAAGAAGAGTGCCAGTGGAAACGGAGGCTCACGATGGGGCTTTGGTGGCCTGTTCCGCGCCGGGGACGCAAGTTCTCCCGTTCTTCCAAGTCGGGGTACATCCGCGACCGCTTCTCCGCCAGCTGCTAGCGAACCGCTCTCACGCAAACTGGGCGGACTTTTCAGTGGCAGGGGTAGCTTTTCGTCATCTACATCGGCACCGGCGCGGGGTGTACCAGTTGTCCAGGAGGCGATGTACAACAGCTCAGATACGTCTTCGACCGCGGAGTCGGCAGAGCCAGCCAGCCCAAGCATTGACACATCTCACGTGCAGATAGCAAGGGTGTTGAGCGGGGCGTCATCTACTTCTTCCGAGCTGGTTTCTCTGCGAAATGTATCCGAAGAAACGGAAATCCCAGGGAAACATGCTGCGGACGTTTTGGTGGTACGACGAGGGTAATGAAGGAATTTTATGATTTTGTTTCCTTCTCTTCGACATATTTGTTATTTTCTTATGACATGATGCATCATCGTACGAACGGGACGACTGGGATATGGATTATAAAATAGCTGGTATTCTCTAGAGACGAATGAGGATGATTTAATGAAATAGATGTGCATGTACAGTAATTCGGGTTCATCATAGTGAAACGTACGTGCCTTGTTTCGGGTATGGTTCTTCCCAGCTTGATCAAGGCGGGTTACATGCGCCTCTTATTCTGCATCCCCCATGGCTTCTCCCTTCATACCCCCTCTAGATCCTAACCTAAACTCACCATCCTCGAAACAACGCCGTCGAAATAACGCATTGTCATGTGCCGAATGTAGAAGGTATCTTGGGTTTTCCCGCCTTCAGTCTGCTCGAGCTGATCGTATCATTCGCACAAGGCTCAAATTGAGGTTTGCACTCCGACCTCAATTTGTCTCTTACCACAACCAAGCCTCGCTCCTCACAGATGTAGCCGCGTATTTCCTTGTGCTAGCTGCGTGAAGAAAGGCTGCGCTGCAATCTGCCCCAAAGGTGAGTACCCAGGCGTGGCGCGCGTCTCGTCACTCACAACGAGTGAAGGATCCCTCACCACTGGCAAGGGAAACCGGTACGTTCTTTCTCCTTGAAAATAATTTTCGTTTGTCACGTAAACGAACCTGTCGCAGTTTTATCCTCGCCAACACAGAGGTCCTTCATGACAAGATTGGTGTCTTGTCTACCCGCGTCAGACAGCTCGAGGACGCTTTGGCCGAAGCATATGCCGTTTATAACAGTGAAAGGCATCCTCTTTTGTCTGATGAGTTATTGCAAATCAAGCGTCCCCTGGAACGGGAATCTCGGAACGAGATGCCATCGCCACCCGAAGCCGAGACCGCGGAGGCTATCGACGCTGTTGGATCTCTGTGAGCGTGGAAAGAACGTTAAGCTCGACCTTTTCTTTCTCACTCTCACCTCTAGGTCGATCTCCGACAACGGTCGCACGAATTTTTATGGCCAAACTGCGAACTCATACGTAGGTTTTTTCCTGCGAATCTGTCCGCGCTTGGTGATTTGACACATTCTTCAAAGTACCTACTACAGGTCAGATGCCGTCCTCATCGGGGGAGGCCACATGAGCTTAACACATAGCTTCCAGAACGAGGTAGGCAGCGAAGACGAAGACGACGTCATGTCGCCAACCTCCGTTGAGCTCCCGATGCCGAATTCCCTGCCCTGGAGGAGTCATGCGTTTCCTTTTGCTTCGAACATTGCCGGTAATATTGAAGACGTCCGCGCCATGCTTCTAAACAGCCTCCCCGACGCGAACACTATCCGCAGGCAGCTTGACATATACTGGCGCCATGCTTCTTGGATGTAAGAACGTTGCTGATTGGAAACGCACCCCTTGACCCGTCGCACAGGTACACACCAATTGAGCAAAATGACTTCTACGGCTCTATATATAGCCGCGTTTTTGACCCCGATGCCGGACCCGATCACGACCGAATCCAATCACATCGAATCGCCGTGGTTTATATGATGCTTGCCATAGGAGCTTTGCTTGACTTAGATGCGCCACCTCATTCGTATGACGCGAGCCATTATTACCAGCTCGGACGTGCCGCTTTGTCTGTAGACCCGATATTTGAGGAACAGTCGATCCCTGCCATCCAAGCTTTGGCATGTGATCTTGTTTGCCCCGTTGGTTGGGTTCTAACCCCATGTACAGTTGCTTATGTCCCATTATATGTTCCTCTCCGATATCGATGGTCCCCGGTGGGCGCTTATGGGCCTAGTTGTAAAGTTGGCGCACAGTGTAAGCAGCCCGTCCTTGTCGCACTACCTGTACCTTTGTGGCTCATGACCTCTCAATTAGTGCGGTCTTCGTGCGTCGCCACCCAATTCTTCTCACACCACAACGGTGGCTGATTGCGTCTCACAGACCGAGATAGCGGTAGATGGAATCTAGGCCTGGAGGAAACCTATAGACGTCGATCACTATTCTGGGAGATATACACCTATGATTCGTGGCAGGTACGGTCGTTTAGACGTTTACTTTGCTGTCATTTCGTACTTATCCCATTGGTACGGCAGAGCCTAACCTACGGCCGTCCTCCATCGTTCTCTGTACTCCATATAGATACCCAAATGCCTCAAGAATCCACCAGAGATGAGAGCGGTGAAGAGGATATGAGCTGTGAGGCCTCCTCTTGTGCCTACAAGTCGAGTACATGCTGACTTCTATCGTTTGAGTCCAATTGTGGAAGTACCGATTTTCTTCCCAGTGTATGAGTGTAGTCCACGACCAGGTTTTTGGCGCCCGTACACCAAATTACAAGGTTCTGCAGCAATTGGACCGGAAAGTGCGGGATTTTTATACGCCACCTTCTCTCCAAGTTCCGGGCTTTGGCGGGCCCATGGCAGATCCTGAAGGAGTTCCTGTTTATCTCACCCTCCAGCGGTACATTGGTTTTGCAATCAGAGAGATGAGTAAGTTGGTGCCGACTTTGGAGAATATGGTGCATACTTACACTAGAAAGCTTTGTTTTACATGCACCGCGGATTTTTTGCGCGCGCAATCGAGGATAGCCCTGACGACCCTCTTGGTAGCAAGTATGCCCCCTCTGTGTTGGCGGTGTATAACAGTGCATGCTCTTTCGTTGGTTTGATCAAAAGCTTGTTTTCTCAGCAACCTATCTTGACGGAACGAATGTGGTTCTTGTTCACTCACGTGTTCTCTTGTGCGGTGAGAGAACCCCCGCCGATGCGTTTTACAGTCTCTGATATATATTGACTCAGATCGTGCTGGGCTCTATACCAATTAAGTGCCCGAAGATGGCACTGGCTCGTTCTGCTCTATTACATCTGGATTCTGCACTTCGGCTCTTTGAGGATGTGTCACAGAATTCTAGGGCTGTCAAAGTTTTAGTACGTCTCGAAGGGCTCTTTGAACGTTCCCGATTTAATACTTGCAATTCTCTAGCCCGTTCTGCGAAAGCAAAGGGAGCGCGCCATTGCAACTATGTCTGAGCTACAGTCTAGGAAGGATCCCCAATCTCCAGGGATGACACCAGAATACGAAGGAGATGTGAAGCGAGAAGACGAAGAGCTGGCTACTCTTGGAGGGAAAACCCGCCTCGTTCCACGGAAGGCCTCGTCTTCAACCGCATCATCTCCAACGACGGCTTCTGCTAGTCCGCGCAGCTCTCCAGCGGTTTCAAATATTCTTCCCGCGCTATATCCCTCACAACTCTCCTCCCCGCCTCAAACGAATGCGTTGGCACTCTCCACACCTGCTGTCCAAGCCAACCAACCAGTTGCGTGGCAGCCATACGATTATCACCACAACCACCACCATCATCAATACCAGCAACACCCAACACCCCAACCAGTAGCGCAGGCGCACCACGCACATACGCACAGTCAACCCCAAACTTCCCAGGCTCATAACCATATACCCATTGAACATCAAGCCCACCCAGGTCCACGAATGGGCTATAACAATACCCAGTACTGGCAGCATCAACAGGCACAAGAATATCCGTACAATGGGATGCATGGGGGACCGCAGGCTACTTACATGCCAACGTCCCCTGGTGCTATGGGCTTTGACTACGCGGCTTCATTGAGGGCAGAATCATATCTGGCTACGGTACAACCACCCCCTATGCCTCCCCCACAGCCTTCCAGGGGAATGCAGGTCAACTCGGATTACAGCCCCGGAACAGACCCCAACATGGCATGGAACGATCTTGTCGCTCAGTTCAATCACGTTTGAAGGTAGGTGGTACGTAGCATAGCTTTTCATGTCTGGACTTTCCCCCCCCCTCTTTGTGATGTTCGCTCTCGAAGGTTGTTGTCGAAGTTCATTGTCCTCATTATGTTGTAGCTCATTGTCAATCGTTAAGTAAAATATGACCGTGTTCTGACTCGGGAGTCGGGAGTGTTAGTGGAGGGATGACATAAGCACATTCAGACCCCCCGTGAGATTGACGTTTGGTGGGAGTCAGCGCATTCAAGGTCTGGTACCTTGTCATGGATTTCACAGACGCAAGAACGCGCAAGAAGGTCACCCTCAACCCCAGGACGGTGCTCTCAAACTCGTGAGTATGCACCTAACCGGGACCCCAGCAATGACTTCATTCGTCACAATGTTAGGCTGTCTGGACGTGTTGTCACTGACATTGTCTTTTCAAACGCACTACTCGTCGTTTCGCTTTGGACAGTCAAGGAATGGCTCCTATCCCAGAACGTAGGTGCGTTCTGGGTTGTGATGCGTGTCCTCGCGTGCGGTGCCCTCGGTCTGGTTCTGCGAGAGACGGCGTCGGGAAATGCACAGAAAGCCTTGGCAGCTGCGTCGTCAGCAAAGGTGCGCACTTGTTTTACCGTTCCACCCAGAACACCGTGGTCATGTAGTCAAGCCGTCCCTCCTTTTCATAGCTTCTGTGGCACATTTTCTCCAGCAAGGCAGCCTCCTCTTCGCGTTGACGCAGTTGTCGGCTACTCAGTGCGTTTAGCCTCGCTGCACGTGATTCTCCTCTCCCTGATACCACAAATCCGTAGAGTCGTTGTTTTCTCGCATTTATCATTGGTATGGACGAAGACCCTGTCTAGTGCCACCTTGGTGAACATCTTGTTTTCTATTGGTTTATCACTTGATGATGTTCATACGCACAGACCGTGCGTTTTGCGCCAATAGTTCTTGGGCTCGCCATCTCCTTCGTGTCCGATACCAGCTATACCATCAATGATGTCCGGGAGACGCTCCCAGGATATCTAGCCCTCCTTTTGCACGTTCTTTCGACAGGCGCCTTCGAGCATTTCAGATCTTCGTTGGTACCCGTTATTGGCTCCAAATATATATCGGTGTGCTGTACTGTTGGCGCGGCTGCCGTCAGCCTGATCGCCTATGCCACCAGAGAACTATCGGTAGGTGGTCCGCTTTTATTATTTCCACGGAGCTAGTTTAATGCGCGGCTCCTTTAGACGAACGTGCCACCATCACCAGCCGTTTCGCTTTTTTCTCTTCTGGCCATCCCCCTGGTAGCATATTCTTCTCACCACGGGCGCAGTTCTTTCGATGCGCCGGTCGCCGCCACTCCGCAGTATTACATGCTGTCTTCGGCCTCTGCATTCCTTGCGACCATCGCCTTTGGGTTCATGTGGTTCTCCCGTTTACCTACCACGACGGAGATTTTAATGGGGATATTTCTGTCATACGGTCGGTCAGTCGTTTCTATGGAAGTGTTCCAAACTCAGAGTCGGTGCAGGCGGATATCCGAAGAGGGTACAGGTTCCCGAAGGTCTCACACATGTTCCAGCAACACAGGTCGCTCGCGCTCATTTCAATACCATAATGTCGAACCCAGAGTCGCGAAGAATCTTCTATTTCCTTATGCTCAATCTGACTTACATGATGATACAAATGTTATATGGTATTTGGACGAATAGTCTGGGTCTAATATCTGACGGTATGGGGGTCCGAATTGTCGTTCCGTCGCTGGTTAATGTTCAAGCCATATAGCTATCCACATGGGCTTTGATTGCATGGCTATTGGTGTGGGTCTCTTTGCATCTATCATGGCGACTTGGCCACCCAATGAGAGATTCACATATGGGTCAGTTCCTTCCCATGGTTCTTTCCGCTGATCCGAAATTTCATTTCATTATTATTAGGTATGGGAGAATTGAGACACTCTCGGGTTTTGCAAACGGCATATTTCTTATTCTTATCTCAATATTCATCATATTCGAAGGCATTCAGCGTCTGTGAGCTTCGTGTCCAATGTCATTACGAGGAACACCTCTAACCTCTGACCCTTAGTATGGATCCACCAGAAATGAATACTAATCAACTTCTTTTGGTTAGCGCTGTAGGATTGGGCATCAATCTCTTTGGCATGCTGGCAATGGGTGGTCACGCGCATCATGGCCATTCTCACAGCCACGGACATCAACACGGACATGACCACGACCACGTTCACGATGCTCATGATCACATGCACAGCCATTCATCCGTACATTGTCATGGTCACGACGGGGATACTCGGCACGAGCATGATCGTCATGTACGCACCGTTATCGTCTGCAAGTTTGACAGTTGATTAACTTTTATTGCTGCAGGGTCCACTCTCTCCCACGATCGTAGAACATCCCGCTGACTCGGATCACGAGGATGAATGCGAAGGCCATGAACACGATCACACACATACCTCGTCGGATTCCCACTCGCACTTACATTCGCCCCATCTGCCGCTCTTGTCGCCTCATCCTGACGTAACCTCACACTCACAATCACTTCACCCAGAGGTCGCTCTTCACCTGCATCCGCACGCACGGTCTCGTCCAAATGGTCTTTCCGGTGGCGATACCCCTGGCGTGCCATCATCCCGCGTGCATACTCGTTCTGCCTCTGTGGCCACCATCCCTCCCCTCGCACCCCCTCCTTCTGCTCCTTCCATACCACACTCCCAGACTATACCCTCTCTAGCACCGAAAGTGAGTGGACATCGCACACACAATCGCCGCGCCCCGTCATTACAGATACACGACGCCTCGCGTCGTGGTGCTTTGCACTTGGAAGGAGTTGAACCGTCGCCTATGACACCCAGCTACCAATTCGGCGTGGACGAGCACTTTGCGTCCCACCAACACACGCACCACCATGGTCACACACCAAACTTACACGACCACTCACACGTGCATGGGAGTGGACACTCTCATGGCCATAGTCATAACATGCGCGGGCTATTTCTGCACGTCATGGCGGTAAGTGTCCTCTCACCTATGCCATCATCTAGCTGACAGGAGACGGCGGGGGGTAGGACACACTAGGCTCTGTGGGAGTCATCGTATCGACGTTACTCATCCAGTTCTACGGCTGGACGGGTTTCGACCCAATCGCCTCTATTTTCATCGCGGTGTTGATCGCAGCTAGCGTGATCCCCCTCGTCATAGACACGGGAAAGGTGCTCGCGTTGGACGTTGCGCAGCGCGGGGATGGCATTGCGGATGCTCTGGGGGAGGTACGTTCTTTCGTCGTCCGCCTACTTGTTATCTTCGATCCTCATTGGGAACGGCAACAGCTTGCTTCGGTCGAGGGACTTGCTTCGTACAGGAACCCGCAATTTTGGCCCAAGGACTCAAGCAGCTTGATTGGCTCGCTGCATGTGCAGCTTGCGCCGCCAACGCCACAGAAAGATTACGATCTGAATGGAGTCGTTGAGCGTGTCGACACGCTTCTGCGGGCACGCATACCTGGGCTTGAGGAGCTTACTATTCAAGTAGAGACCGCAACCGGCAGTGCGGCGGGGCGAAACATATTCGGGCGATAATATCGCGCTGTGTTCAATTGGATGGACTTAGAGCGACCCTCATTCTTAGACAACTCTATTCTCTTTCGATTTACTCCGTTCGTTCGTTACATAGGAAAGTGTAGTTTAGTACATCGTCCCCTTGATGGCAAATATTGGATTCCAAAGCCAAAAAAAAAAAAAAAAAGGCGACGCGGGTATGGTAGTGAGTACAGTTGCGAATACGCGTGGGCTACGTGTATGAGATACGAGGGGAGCACGACAAACGGAGATGGATGATACAGTACTACCAGAAAGACAGTCGAAGGGGAATTATTGGTCGTTGAGATTATTCAGGAGCGTCGTAAGACAGCGCTTAGTCACCATGTCGCCCTGGATTGCCGCATTTGTTATAAACCAACGAGAAATTCAGGGACAGAGGACTCACCTGGAGAAGGGCAGCGAATGTGTTGTCACGGAGGGGCTCTGGGAGGCACGCCCGCAGCGCTTCGCGCGCCCGGGGGTTATCACTCAACCGGAGGTAACAGCGGACAACGTGCTTGAGCAGTCGAACCGCCTGCGTCTCGACGAGCTGGTTGACCATGTTGCTGAGGACAGTGCCGACGGCGAAGAAGCGCTCGTAAGTGTGGCAAATATAGGTCAGCCCCGTTTCGTCGAGCAGGATCTTCTGGACGATGAAGATGGCGACCGTCTTGGAGAGTTCGGAACCCGTCTCCATGATGCGGAGGCAGAGTGGGATGATCTCGGTCGAAAGGAGGAAATGTATGACCGTGTTGTTGTCGTTTTGCTGGGGAGTAGGGAGGGAGACAACAAGTCAGAAACGGATCGGAGGGGCAATAAAGGCTCACTTTGACGAGAGCGCCTATGACACCAAGGGAGGTGAGACGAAGGTATTCAAAGGGACGCGTTTTGGAAGTCGTATTCAAGAAAGGATAAAGAAAGAGGGGTATGTGCGCTATTGGGTAGCGTTCAGTCACTGCCGGGTGAAGCGGGAAGAGAGGTAGGTAATTACCGTTCAAGAAGAGTTGTCTCGTCTCAGGATGAGATGCGACGCATTGAAGGAGAGCGAGAGCGTTGCAGACGCGGTTAGACACATGTGCAGTGAGGTTGGGTGGAGAGAGCATGGGATAGACTGACACGATCTCCTGGAGGAGAGCTGGCATGATACCTAGCACACAGTGTAAAACGACGACGATGGTAAAGGGTGACGCGGCGACGGACCAAAAGCGTGCCATAGGACAAGGGCGAGATCATCGTACTGTTCGCGCTTTTTGGAGAGCTCGAGAAGGGCAGCCTCTCGGGTTTCGGGGTCCATGAGATCTATGACGAGCGCGTAGATGTTGCTCTCGTCGTTGGTGACGGGTAAGCCAGGGCTCATTCCGTGGGGAAGAGGTATGAGCATCAGTGATGAATTGAGGAACGGGTGGATGAGGAGTCGGGATGTGCGATAGTGGATGGTGTGTCTGTGTATAGTGAACGTTGATAGGCGTTGTAGTCCATCGCTGGCACCGGGCTCGGGCTAGCGCGAGAGCGAGAGCACAACGAGACCCTTAATCCACAGCATCACGTGCTATTCTCCGCCTCTAAGTCTGTCTTGTGTTGCTGCAACTGGCTCGGCGAGCATCATGGTACGAGGACTTTTGCGCACTTCCAATCTTCCCCAACTTCAGAACCTCATCAAGCGTGATCCTGTCTCGTACAGAGAGGAATTTTTGCAACAATGGAATCATTACGAATCTATACGTCAGATCTTTCAGATCAATCCCGCCGAGCAAGCTACTCACTTCCGGGAGTTGGTCACTTTCGTCTCACAAGTAAGGAATTTGTTTATGTATGCGGGATATTCGTCGAGCTCTTCATCAGGTCGCACAGTTTTATCCTGCTGAAACCTCGGATTTTCCATCTCACTTGTCCTCCTTACTTCTCGGAAGCTATGGATCGCTGCCTCCGGATATTCGCCACAGCCTCATACGGAATTTGGTCATGCTTAAGAACAAGGGCGTCGTCACATCTTTTGAGTAAGGAGAACTATGTTTATTTCTAGGAACAGAGCTGAGCGGCAGTTGATCAGGCTCCTTAAAACATTATTCCCCCTCCTTCCTAGAACGACGTCCTCTTCTTTGCGCGCCTTCAGTCCGCAGAACCATTCTCACAGACATCAAGACAGCCAACCAGCGCACGAGGAACCACAAACTTAATCGCGCCGTACAAGCCATGCTCTTCGGAATGATCGAACGTGGAATGAGCGGTACAGTGCTGGGGGACAAGGGCAAACTAAGGAAAAACTCAGGCGTGGAGCGTTCGTCAGATAGCAGCGATGAGGCCATGTGGGCAGTCGTGTTGACAAAAGAGCTTTGGAAAAAGGGCGTATGGTCTGTTATTCCGGCACTTTATCGCCGGTATCTACGGTTAAAACAAGCACAGGGATGATGCCAAATCCGTCGCTATTGTTGCGGCAGGATGCTTTCACCCCGTCACCAAAGTTCAGAGTGCATCTCTGCATTTCTTCCTTGGCGGTGACGAAGAATCCGAGGGGAGTGAAGACGAGAGCGAAGACGACGTAAGTCCAAGTTGCTCGATCACAAGGCGTTTTCTTATATGTTTCCAGACTGTTGACGTCAAATCTCTCGAACATAAACGTGAAGTCAAAAAAAAGACCCGCAGCGGCGACAAAAAGATGCGCAAGGTGCTCAAGGCCGCAGTCGAAAGTACAGTGATTCTGGCTCGTCTTTGACCTGACTGAATGCCAGCCCTCAGAAACGCAAACGTAAAGGTGCCGGAAACACACCAAACTTCCCAGCCATCCAACTATTGCACGACCCTCAATCCTTTGGCGAAAAGCTCTACGAGCTCCTGCAAAAATACGACGCTCGCTTTTCACTCGACCACAGGATCCTCGTGATGCAGCTGCTGGCCCGCGTCACCGCGTTGCATCAGCTGACCGTCCTCAGTTTTTATACATACGTACTCAAATACCTTACACGCCACCAATTGCGTGTTCCGGCAATTCTTGCTGCGCTCGCGCAATCTGTGCATGCGCTTACACCACCAGACGCACTTACACCCGCAATTCGCAAATTGGCTCACGAATTTGTTCATCCAGGTGTCGGACCGGAGGTGGTGGCTGCTGGACTCAACGCGATTAGAGAAATATGCCGCCGCCAACCATGGGCAATGGAAGAAGATCTACTTGGTGACCTAATTACCTATGGGAAGAGCAGGGACAAGGGCGTCATGAGTGCCGCGCGTGGCTTGCTACAATTGTACCGCGAGGTCAATCCCGGCATGCTCAAGCGACGCGAGAGGGGAAAGGCCGCTAGCATGGGCTTGGCTCAGGGCACTCAGCCTGCTCCGTTTGGGTACGCAGAAAAACCCGCAGTGGATATCGAGGGCGTTATAGTATGTCCTTCTCGTCTTTCTTTTTGATCAAAGCAGACTGATTTTTGGAATAGCTCCTCGAGGACCATTTAAGGACAACGTATGGGGAGGACAAGCCACCCAGCGACGAGAATGATTGGGAAGGATGGGAACTAGAGTCAGCGTCGTCGGATGATTCATCAGACTCGGGCGGCTGGATCGATGTCGAGAGTGATGGTGGAGACCATCTCAGCGTCAGCGACAGCGAAGACGAGGGCAAAAAAAAAAGCGATGGCAAGCTCCCACCAAATGAGGGGTCTTCCACCGACGCAAACCGCACCTCAACGCTCGCGACGACGAGGGTTTGTCACATCTTGCAGTCCCCGACTGCCCGACCCACATCTTTTTGCAGATTCTCACTCCGGCCGATTTCGCATTGATCAACGACTTGCGAATACAAGCCGCCACTAAAGCGGTTGAAAGCGGGGGCGGTTCTACTGCGAAGCGCAAACTCGCGTCTCTCGAAGCCGCCAAAAAGGCGGCCGACTCTTCTGGCCCGGGCGACACCCCGACCTTCGTCTCGGAAAACGACATTCTCGGCCCGCGCAAGAAGGCGAAGGCGGACTACGAGGAGCGCATGGCATCAATAGCGCGGGGCCGCGAGGGCCGAGAAAAGTTCGGCTCGCTCAAGGGCAAGCGCAAGAAGGAGACGGCGAGCAGCTCGACGAACCGCGAGAAAGCGCGCAATAAACCGATAATGATGATTATGGGCAGCAAAGGCGTCAGAGGTAAAAAGAAGCAGTCATTGCGGGAGAAGCAGAAACGCTTGCGCGCGCATATTGACAGGGCGAAGAAAGGTCATCACTGACTATTTCGTAGGTGTCTGTTCTTTGACCTCCAGCCATATCTGCTATATATACGGTGTTGCACTGCACCGACCTTCTGCTGTCCTGTATGACGCGGCGTCACGCAAGGCGCGGCGGGCAGATCGTAGTTGGCACAACGACTTCAGCAGATGAGAGAATCAATCGACCGAAATTTAGTATTTGGAGACGACCACAGGATTACCAGTGTCTCGTGTCGTGGTCGAAGAGCGAAGTTAAGGGCCTGCCCGGCAAAAAGAATCCGGCCGCAAGTCGCAAAGTGATAACGCATTACCCCGGGTGGGGTAATGAGGTCCTATGGAGCGACAAAATTGTCTGCTCCGGATCTCCGAACGCCTTTCGGCCCCAGAAAGAAACATAACAATTTGCGCTCCTGTAATCATCACATGCGATGACAAAGCATCACGTCGCGTGGCCGCTATTGAAGATCATACACTAGCAATTCACGATGGCCCCAAGGGGCCGTCATTCATGAAAGCTTTCTGATGCTCAAAGCGCTCAAATCCAGTGCGCGCGTCACCACATGGCACACCCACAACACCAATACCCGTATGCTCATCGTGGGCCATCACTCATCAAAGTATTCAGATGTTCAGCTCATGTTTTTGTTGCGCGCCTGATCACAGTAAGTTAACTGATACGGAACGATAGTACAAAAAAAATCATATGCAAGTCTAATAAAACATTCTCACGGCTCGGACCATGTATGTCTTCACCAGTTCATGTAGCAGGGGTCCAAGTTGGGTGCCGACAGGAAGAGTTGATGTGGTCCGGGGTGGGCAGGTAGGTGGATGCAGAAAGATGATCAAATGGATGTGAGGAAATCTCTCCTTCTGATTTGCTACCGTCAAACGTTCGTGACTTTGTGCATGGAGTCCTGTAAGTTATCTGTACTGAAATCACAACTAGGTGTATACGGTGAGTGCGATGTAGGAACCGGTGCCACCGCACGTTGAATGCGCTCGAAAGCGCGTGCGTGAATAAACGTGGGCAGAGGACGGTCACGAGGTAAGGAGGGGTTAGGAAGAAACGAGACGTCGGGAGAGGTAAAACGAGGAGTCTCGGGAGCACGGGTCAACCGCGTGAAGCCGAGCGAAGCCGAGAGCAAGAAAGTCGGGGAAAGTCGAGTATGAGGGAGAAGTCTTTTCACGAAAGTCTGAACAACGATCGCAAAGGGAATACCTAGAGTTGCAGTGAGAAAGTTAGTAAAATGGGATCGCGAACGCGAGAAGGAAGTCGGTCTTGAGGCAGAGGAGAGGAAGGCGATAGATATGGTAACAAGTCGGGTGCCCTTTTACTTAGGCCTGACCTCGACAAGTTAACCGATTCACGCAAGAGAAAGGGAGAGAGAACAAGACGGGGGAAATCGACAATACATTGCAACGCGCGAATTGAGGGCCTTTATACATGCAGTCAGTACCTAAGGCGAAACGAAGCGAAATTCATCCAAGTCGAAATGTGTGAGGAAGGAATCGTAAGATGGGCGAAAGGTAAAAGAAGGGTCGTAGGTAGGGAGAGAGTCGATGGATGAAAACACGAGTCGTAAGTAAAAATGGGGGAGCCGGTGAACAGAGGCGCATGGCCGAATGATAGCGCCGGAGATGTTGACGACGCGCACTACGAGTACAAATGAAAGGTCAGAAAAAGCTAAGTAGAATCAAAGAGATAACGGGCACGTCTGTGCCCGAGACAGAGAGCGCGAGCTAAGATGATCTAGTAAAAGAACGAGGCTTGAGAGGCGACGACACGAAGTCGATCGGCCGAGGGTGTGGATACGAATGGTGAGACGAAGATGACGAAAGTGACGGTGGATGGACGTTTGAGGGCTGTTGTGTGATCAAGGGACGTCCGACGGGAGCGGGAGAGGCGGGGACATTAACGAGGCAAGGAACAACGAGTTTTAGGACGAGATGGTAGAGAGAAAGTGAAAGGGAATGAGGCGTTATGAAGCGAATAAGGATGTGTAGGCGAGTTGGTGGTGATGCCGATGATGTCCCGAGATGACGCGATGACGCGTGACGACTCAGCGGGAACTACCGTTACAACGTGAACCAGCGTGGACCTCAGATCATATTTGCCTACAACCACACAAGCCATCGGCGCACCTCCAAATCAAACAAAGGAAAGAGTAGGGCCAGCACACCAGAGCTGCCACGTAGCGCCGTGGTGCACAAGCTCGATGAGCTCCTCGCTGGCCTCCGCTCCTCCACCAAGCCCACCCAATCCCAACGCCTCAAGGACAATAGGGTGTCTTCCGCTCATGACGAGTGCTTCTGCCAAGCACGCACGCATGCGCTCTCCGAATATACACTGCTCTGCACCGCCTGCAGCCTCGTCCTCTAGGTGGTGGGGTGGGTGTAGCGTGCGTTCCCACACTGCACTGCCCCACTACTAGACCCTGCCACGCACATGGTCCGCTCGTGCATCTCAAGGAGCAGCGTACACATATACTCGCTGAGGCAGCGGAGGGTGCATTCCCTGCGCTGGGTGGTGCGTGGGTGCTCACTCTTGTCAGGTAATGGGTGGTGTTGAATCGTACTGCGTCTGGCACGTGGTCAGAGGAGGCCACGGAGACGGAAGAGGACATGAAGGATGAGGTGCCACCGCGTGTGCCTCCGCCGCTGCGGGAGGTCCAGTACATACGTGTGTCGTGTAGCCTGCGATATGCACTGGGCGATTTCGAGGGACCGCAAGGGCGGGGATCTTGCGCCGCATGGCCAATTGGACCATGCGGCGGGACGATGGGGGAAAGGAAAGGCGCGGGACGTGGCTGGTTCATGGAACCCAAATGAGTTGTTTGCAATTCACAAGGAGTATCGACTTTATGACCTTGGTGACTATATGAGCGTGGGAGGGCAGGTGAGTCATGTGATGACACTCCGATGGAAACAGCCGAAAATGAGAAACAAGCCGTCTTGGAACGCTTTCACCCACCTTGGCAAACAAGATGAATGCCCTGCTGAAACGTCACTACTCTACCTTAGATGCAACCGCTGCCGCCGCAAGAACGGCGTCGACCCCACGTGCTGTCCGCCTTCGCCGCCCCAACATCGCATCTGGTGAATCCGACGCGCTTCCCAGTGGTTTGACTCCCACAGAATTCACGCGCTACCAGCGTGCCCTCGCAAAAGGCGAACTTCTTCGACTGGACGGTACGGAACCTACCGAAGGCGAGTGGCTCGCAAAACTCAACTCACGGCGGTCTCGATTACGCGGCACGCGCGAGGTCGTGACACCGTCTGGTACAACGGAGACGCAGGTCGTGGGCGAGAAGGTCTACCTACCCAACATCATCTTCCGCCTCGTTCCAAACTTTACGCCCCCTGGAAAACCGTACAATCCCTACGAGGCAACATTCCGCATCCCCCAGTCGGTTACCAAAACAGACGTGCGCGCCTACCTCGCCGCCATGTACGGCGTGCAGACGAGCTACATCCGTACAGATAATTACGTGGCTCCCCTTCGTCGCGCGTGGAATACTTCTTGGGTGCGTGGCAAGTCGTACCGCACATACAAGCGTGCCGTCGTGGGGCTCGTCGAGCCCTTTTATTACCCGATGATGCTTGAGGATATGTCCAGCGAGGAGCGCCAGGCGCGTGAGGAGTTTTTAGAGCAGGAGTACCACGTCAAGTTCATGGAGGACACGGTGAAGAGCCAGTTGCTGCGCCTGACGAAGAAGAGCTCGCCTGGATGGGCATGGCGCGGAGACTTCACGACACGTCGGGGCACGATTTTGAAGAAGATCGCGGAGCAGCGGGCATTGAGAGAAGAATTCATCCAGGTTACGAAGGAGCGTATACAGGAGGCACGCGAGCAGTAATTCTCATCACCTCCCTCCCTTGTGTACATGCTGTCGATGTGCTTCATCTATATACGTGTCCACGGCAACGGCATCTATCATAGGTAGACGCGTTCACTCCCACCCATACGAGGGAAAAGTACCGAATCAAAAGTTTATTGATGGCAATTTAATGCCGTACGTCTTCGAACGGTTCGAACTGACTCACGTGTCCCAGACGGCTTCTACCCACCTCAACACCAACTGTCCTCTTCACCTCCACGTCGTCGCCTGTTGGGTGGCAGTTGCAATGTTCCCAAATGCCAAATGTCACCATAGCGAAGGCTGGGGACCTGTCTCTCGGCTCCGCCCTTTTGATTTCACCCCTTGCTTCGAAGAAGGCGTCTTGTTCTCGGTTCCTCTTGGATCCTTGATTGTTCTTAGCCTTTTTCGTGTCTGCCAGTTGTGCCAACTCGTCGCACTCCAACGTACTCAGAAAATAAATTTGCGGCTGCTTTGGGGAAAGTTGGTACGTCACGGTGTGCGTTCTTTCGGTTTGTGGTCCTGACTAAGTGACCGAAACTTAGGCCATCCTTGCGTTGATATCGTTGATCAGCGTCGCGAATATAGTTGTCACCAGCATTGACTCTCGATGGGTGACCTTCTTCCCGTTTTTGGTCTTGGAGGCGATTGCATTTCTAGCTCTCCCGCTGCTCACCTATATGAGTCACACTCGAACTAGGCGCTCATCCACCATCGCGTTATTGTTCTGGTTGGCTTACTTTGCCGTGCTTCTGATTTGGTCTCGCACGACTCTCAGTGTTGCGTGGTCTCCACTCCCTCCCGTCTTTGCACTGCGATGGGGCATCGGCGCGCTCGGCCTTATTGCCTTCGCTCTCGAGTGCTTGGGACCGGAGTATTGCTCTGAACCCGACAGCACCCCACGCCTGAATCCAGAGAGCCCCCTTTTGACGGCGAACATCTTCAGCGTATGGTCATTTGGTTGGCTCACACCTCTCATAAAGAAAGGCGCAAGACAATTCATCACCGAAGATGACCTTCCTGAATTGGCACCCAAGGACGAGGCTTCCAAGCTTGGCCAATCCCTACAGCGCGCTATGAAGGATCAGTGAGTATCGCCATTATTGAGTGCGTTGTCAGATTTTAAGCCCCTTCTCAGTAAATCTTTGTGGACGGCCTTGTTTGTCTCATATGGTGGGCCCTTCGCCGTCGCAGCTTGTCTCAAGGTCCTTCAAGACTGCCTGTCGTTCTCTCAGCCTCAACTCTTGCGTCTCTTCCTCTCGTTCATTTCTGCGTATCAAAGTGCAAGGCTGAGCAATACAAGCGGTCCTAGTCCACTAGAAGGCTTTTCGATCGCAACTGCTATGTTCGTTGCCGCTATTATACAATCAATCCTCCTTCACCAAGTTAGAGAACCTCCTTGTCTCCTCTCTCCCCTGTTGACATCATCGACAGTATTTCCAACGTTGCTACGAGACTGGTATGCGCGTTCGCACGGGTCTTGTTACGGCCATTTATCAAAAGGCTCTCGTGTTGTCGAACGACGAGCGCGGCAAAGCATCAGGGGACATCGTCAACCTTATGTCAGTTGATGCTTCCAAGCTGCAGGACTTGTGCACGTACGGTCTCATGGCCATCTCGGCGCCGTTCCAGGTACAGGGCAATTTACGGTTCAGTGAGGTAAATACTATACTAACACTGTTGCCGCCGACACTTTAAAGGTCACTCTCGCGTTTGTTTCTCTGTACAACCTTCTTGGATGGTCCGCGTTCGTGGGGGTTGCCATCATGATCTTCTCCGTCCCGTTGAACACTTTTATCGCAAATCTCATGAAGAACCTCCAGATACAACAGATGAAGAACAAAGACAAACGTTCTCGTCTGATGAGCGAATTATTGGCGAATATCCGGAGGTATCTCCGTCTAACTGAGAATGACACTCCTTGATGCTGACCATACCGTCCTTCCGCTTAGCATCAAACTATACGCTTGGGAGCACGCATTCCTTCGCCGCATTCTATTCGTGCGAAATGAACAGGAACTCAAGATGCTGAGAAAAATCGGGATTTATTCCGTGCGTATTTATCCAACGGCTACCAGATACTGAGTGAAATATGAATTCTCCGAACGCAGGCCATGAACGCAACGCTTTGGGGCGGTATTCCATGTATGTGAAAACTAGTCCCGTAGAAATATCTATCTAACGACACTAATGTCACATAGTATTGGTCGCATTCAGTTCTTTTGCTACTGCTGCAGCGACCTCCTCGAAGCCGTTGACCAGCAACGTAATATTTCCCGCGATATCTTTATTCATGCTACTACAATTTCCTCTTGCGATGGTAAGCGAAAGCTCAGCGATCCTAACGAAATGAATTAATATCACCCCTCAGGCTGCTATGCTTATTAATCAAGTTATCGAAGGAGTTGTCTCTGCTAAGCGCCTCAGAACCTATTTAAGTGGTGGCGAGCTCCAACCAGACGCGCGTGAGGTAACACTAAATCCAGACCTTTGCGCTGGAGACGTGGTACGTTTTGAAGACTAGTGTGGTGGACCTTGTCTCTTAATAGGCTTTTAGGTGTTAGATATCAAGGATGGGGAATTTACTTGGTCTAAGGACCCCTCCACTTCGCCAACTCTTGAAGGCATCAATCTAGTCGCACGGAAAGGAGAATTGGTAGGGATTGTTGGACGAGTTGGCGCCGGCAAGGTTAGTCTCCTTCAAATTTTATTCAGCTGATAGCTTCTCACTGGCACAGTCGAGCCTTCTTTCGGCAATTATTGGAGATATGTGCCGGAATGAGGGCAAAGTCTCTTTATACGGCACCGTTGCATACGCCCCGCAGAACCCTTGGTAAGGCACTTCTAACTCGATCCCAGGACGCTCTTTAAATCGATGATAGGTTAATGGGAGCTTCTATACGTGACAATATTTTGTTTTCGCACGAGTACGACGAAACATTTTATAATTTAGTACTTGATGGTGCGTACATTAAAGCCATAGTACTTTTTGTATTAAACTCTCTTTCGATAGCGTGCGCGCTTCGTCCAGACTTGGAGCTCTTACCCAACGGCGATTTGACAGAAGTCGGAGAGAAAGGTAATGTCATCATTTAGAATATCGACGAGCCAATCTTATGTTTAATGCTTGATAGGGATTACTGTATGTCGTTCTGGAGCAACAACCTGACGTAGCTCTGACATTAAGATATAGTTAAGTGGGGGTCAGCGAGCTCGCGTCTCGTTGGCTCGTGCTGTGTATGCGCGTGCAGATCTGTGAGGTTTTCAGTTGTGGCCCGCAAACGTCGAAATATTGAACCTGATTTTTCGAAGTGTGTTGCTCGACGATGTGCTGGCTGCTGTGGATTCACAAGTTGCTCGGCATGTGTTTGGTAGGTCCACTCGTTTTATCTTCTGCCATAATCTTACTCTAACCCGCACTTTTCTAGACCAAGTTATAGGGCCACGTGGATTGCTTGCGACAAAAGCTAGGATTTTTATTACACATAGTATATCATTCCTCTCTAGATTTGACCAACTCCTCTACCTGCGCCGCGGTATTATAATCGAATCGGGATCATATGCCAAGCTTGCGGAAGATAAAGACAGCCACATCTACAAGTTAATGTCAGTGTAGTCTGGTGTCATACTTAGGGCTAACATCACTAACCTAACCATAGTCATGGACACGGTCATACAAGCAGATCAACTTCGTCCGGAACCACGACACCTTTCTGGAGTGGTGAAGGGTCCACGCCCTCTGGCGGCTCTGCCCACGCAGAGGATGGCACTTTGACCGAAGAGAAAATCGGCACCCTTCAGGAGAAACTCACCCACAAGAAAAGTTTCAGTCGTGCAACTCTCGCACCAGTCACATCCCAAACAACCAAGGCGTCTTCTGGTGGTCTCAGCGAAGAGCAGAGCGCTCAGGGACGAGTTAAACCTCATGTGTACTGGCGTTACATCGGGGCTGCGTCGAAGACCGGGTTTACATTGTTTGTGATTGTTATGGCTATGCAGCAGACTGTACTGGTCCTTGGAACCTTCTCTTTAAAACACTGGAGCGAAGGCAACCGAGAGAGTGGCGAGAACAGGAGCGCCGTCAAGTACCTCTGGGCATATGGCCTCTTGTCGTTGTCTTCCTCAATACTCAACTGCACCGCATCAATTCTGATCTTAGTGTTCTGCTCATTGAAGAGCTCGAAGCATTTACATGACGCCGTACGATGTTTACCCTTTATCTCTCTCGTCCTTACTGACCGATTTATAGATGCTCCATTCGGTACTACGTGCACCGCTGACATTTTTTGAGCTTACGCCTTCTGGACGGTACGTATTTCGACCTAGATTCTGCGTGTCATATAATCAGGAGATCATCAGGATTCTTAACTTGTTTACAAAAGATACAAACGTCGTGGATCAGGTGCTTGCAAGGGTGAGTGCATACCTCAATTTGGTCATGACCTAGCTCAGTGAACGCCGCTCTCAGGTCATCCAATTTGTTGTCCGCACTCTATGTTCATCTATCGGCATCGTCGTCGTCATTGGGTCGAGCTTCCCACCCTTCCTAATTGCGATAATTCCTCTCGGCTGGCTGTACAATCGTTTCATGACGTGGGTGCCCCTTTCGTAATGTCACGTGGTATCTTACCTTTGCCCAACAGATATTATCTTGCAACCTCACGCGAGCTTCAGCGTTTGAACGCTGTTTCTCGGTCCCCTATCATATCCTGGTTTTCTGAGTCACTTAGCGGTTTGTCCACGATCCGCGCGTTCGGTCAACAGGCTATTTTCACCGAAATCAATGAACGCCGTGTCGACCGTAACCAGATGTGCTATCTGCCAAGCACCTCCGTTAACCGTTGGCTGGCTGTGCGCCTTGAATTCATCGGTGCATCGATCATTTTTATCTCATCCATGCTGGCTGTCGGTACGTTGATGACGAGCGGGGTCGACGCGGGACTTGTGGGCCTTGTCATTTCTTATGCGCTGAACACGACGAGCTCTCTGGTGAGTTGATGGACGTACCAACCTATGAGGAAGCCCTAATCGTCTCGCAGAACTGGCTTGTGCGCTCCGCGAGCGAAGTGGAACAGAACATCGTCAGCGTGGAACGGATGCTGCAATACATTGAACTCCAACCTGAAGCACCATATGAGGTCCCAGAGGCACAGCCGGAAGGCGGGTGGCCAAGTGAGGGACGTGTCGAATTCAGGTGTGTTTTCCTCGATCGTCGGTGCGGCATCGTGCTTACGGCCTCCAGGAACTATTCATTGAAATATCGTCCCGAGCTAGAGTTGGTGCTAAAGAATATCTCACTGATAATGGTATCGCCTCTGATGTTTATGCATGAAAGTCGTACTGACCAGGTTGTGACAGCACCCAGGAGAGAAAATAGGAATCTGTGGTCGAACCGGCGCCGGAAAGTCGTCCGTGAGTTCCACGACCCTACTCTGTAGAAATTCCCATTACTAATTGGTTCTCATAGCTGCTACTCGCGCTGTTCCGTATACTCGAGCCTGCAGAGGGAACCATCCTTATCGATGGCGTCGACATCACCAAGATAGGACTTTACGACTTGCGCTCGGCGATGACGATTGTCCCACAATCACCAGACTTGTTCGAGGGAACCTTGCGCGAGAATATCGATCCTGTTGGTGAGCATCAAGATGCCGATATCTGGGAGGCACTCAAACAGGCAAGTCACCTTTAACAACCTATGCCAGTAGCCACGTAAGGCCAACCGTTACTTCACAGGCCCACTTGAAGGAGTATGTGGAAAGTCTCCCAGAGGGACTAGATGCACCGGTTAAAGAAGGCGGCTCGTCGCTCTCCGCGGGGCAGAGGCAACTCATTTGCTTTGCTCGTGCGTTGCTGCGAAAATCCAAAGTTTTGGTTCTAGACGAGGGTGGGATGAACATGCTAACATTAGCTAGGAGCTGCGATACTTACATCATCCACAGCGACATCCGCCGTAGACCTCGAGACAGATAAGGCTATTCAAGATATCATTCGCGGTCCGCAATTCAAAAATACCACTATTCTTACCATAGCGTGCGTAAAGCGAAGACAGCCCACGTTCCTATTATCTGACGCGCCTGCAGGCACCGTCTCAATACTATCATGGATTCAGACCGTATCTTGGTTTTGAGTGAAGGCAAGGTAGGCAAATCATCGCTTGCCCCCTAAAATACTGTCATTGACCTACCAATAGGTCGCCGAGTTTGACGCACCCAGCATCTTGTTGACGAAACCAGACTCCGCGTTCCGTTCGCTGGCTGTCGAGGCCGGGTTGACGTAACGCGGCAACGTAGAGAATGTCGCTAAGAGTGATTGACTGAGATTTCTTGCACCTATCCACACCTAGCCATGTAAATAGCTTTAGTTAACCCACACACTCTGTTAACCCTGGAATATAAATCACGTGCTTGGGATCGTTGACATTAACGATGTTCCGAAGGTACTGTTTATCAACGCTTAACTCTGTCCACGCTCGTCTCCTATCGACATCAGCACGCCTCCAGGCGAATCGTGCTATCGTCTATTCCCGGAATGGTCAGCCCGCGGAGGTCGTGCGCGCATTCACCATCCCAACTCCTCCTACTCCCCCTCCACAAACTGTGAACGTGCGCTTCATTTTGTCGCCAATAAACCCGGCGGACGTGAACGTGATCGAAGGGGTTTACCCCTCCAAGCCCCAAGCATCTTCGTTTCCTGGCGCCCAAGGCGACTTATTCGTAGCCGGAAATGAAGGGCTCGCAGAGGTTACGAGCGTCGGTGACGGCGTGAAGGGCCTGGAGAGAGGCGACTGGGTTGTAATGAAGGCAAGCCAAGTTGGGACCTGGAGGAGCGCTGCGAACTTGCTCGAGGGGCAGCTTTTGAAGGTACCGAGGGTCGAGGGCCTCTCCGAAGTCAACGCGGCGACCATGATGGTGCGCGTGGTTTTGTTCACACATTCAAAGGTCACTCAGCCGATTTTGGATTCACCTCAGGTCAACCCGGCGACCGCACACTGCCTCTTGTCCCATTTCGTCACTCTGGGGGCGGGCCAATGGGTCATACAGAACGGCGCAAATAGCGCGGTGCGTCGCTTTGTGGTGGGAAAGTGTAATTTGTGAACACTTAAGTGCTGTTCTCGTCATAGGTTGGCCAAGCGGTTATACAGCTCGCGAAAAATGCCGGTCTGAAAACTATAAACCTCGTCCGGAATCGGTGCGTAACGTGCAAGCTTGGTGAAATCTCTGGTTTAGGCTCACTGTCGGTATAACATGTACAGTGATGACTTGAACACGCTAAGGAAAGAACTGGAAGATCTGGGTGCTACGCATGTAGTCACTTACGACGAGCTGCAGGACAAGAAGGCAATAAAGGCGAAAGTCAAAGAATGGACTGACGGCCAGGTTCTCACCCCATCGTATCAGTTTCGTAGCCACTTACTGACTTGCGCGCAAAGGATATTCGTCTCGGCTTAAATTGTGTGGGTGGAGAAACGACAACGTCTCTGGCCGGCCTCTTAGGCAGCAATGCTCACCTGGTGACGTACGGCGCGATGGCAAAACGCCCTCTCACCCTCCCTGCGTCATTTCATATATTCAAGAACCTTACGAGCCACGGATTCTGGCTCAGTCGGTGGTACAAAGACAATAGCGAAGGACAAAGTAAGCTCGTGAAGGAACTTGCATGGACCATGGCTTCAGGGAAGGTGAGTGGGCTCGTTAACTCGATGAGAATGACGTTTCATGTGTTGGGACAGTTCAAAGAACCGAGGCACGAGATAGTCGAGATTGGGAGAGAAGCTAGTGATGAGACGGCGACGAGTGCAATCAGGGAGGTATTTCAACGAATGACATTGGGCGAAATCAAGAAAAAAGTTATCCTCAAAGTGGAGGGCACTAGATCCTGAACAAGCACACTTTGCTACCGGGAACCCATATAATGTATTTGGAACACATAGATAGGTATGCGATGGTATACTAGCGCATCTTCCGATCTTCAAAGAATCGCTGGGAAGCCGGTCAGTATTGTTGACGGCAAAAGAAAGGTGGGAGGATACGCACTCTCAAATGTCGCAGTTGCCATGCGCACGTCAAGAGGAGCGTGACGATTTGTGCTATGCTGTACCACACAGCGCGAGAATTCGTACCCTCTGAAAGGTTGCGGAAACCAGCCTCGCGCTCGCGTTGGTACTGTTGCTCGCGACGAATGTCCTCAATTTTGATGTTCAAGTCGCGGATCTTGCTCGCGAGCGCAGAGACATGCCCGCGGTCGTGATCCGCGTTGGCTTTGGTTGAACCGACGACAACGTCGAGGTGCAGGCGGATGTGAGTCGCGGAACCGAACCACGAGGAGGAATAGTTGGACGACAGGCAAATGGTGTGGTCGCCCGCTTCGTGGGAGGTGAAGGTGAAGCGACCGTCGGACGGACCACGTGTGTTAACAACAGAGTGGCCACTTTCCAGTTCCTGTGAGAGGTTACGATACCAGATCGGGAGACGTAGGAAGAATAACTAACTGTGACCTCCACAAGAATCCCCAGTTGTTCATTGTTTAGATACACCTGCCTCTCGTCGTTCCATTCTAATGCTTTATAGTGACCTGGGTCGAAGAAGGCAGGTTGAGGGAAGGAACATAGGGCGAGCGTGTCAGTGATGGTACTTACCCTCGACTACTGTGTCCGTGGGTAATTCCTCGATGAAGCACCGTTTCTCATTATCGTCGAGATAAAAGTGGAGAGAATTTACGACGGAGATGAAAAGAAAAAGGCAGAGCAGAAGATGTTGTGACCGTGGACGGGCGTTGGACATGACGCAGACAAGGTGGATGACAATTCAGAGGAGACACGCGAGCGTGGGAAATGATACTTGAGAGACGCCTCGCCTCGATGCCGCAGTCGCTGCCCGCGATTAAAAACAAACAAAAGCGCGAACGAGTATTTCTCAAAGCCAAGAAGGAGAAAAGCCAGGCGAAACTTCAGCGCAGACTCGCGACCGCCAAGCGCGAGGTAGATGATCCCAAAGCAAAACAAGTGTGTGCTTTCTCTCTGCTCGAGTGATTATCTCAGACGCACATCCACCAAAGAAACGACTGGCGGAGAATGTCCCGCGCACGCTCGAAAACACACGCGAATTCGACCCGTCCTTTCTAACGGAAGACCCTTCTTCAGCCCCCGCTGCTGCCCAACAACAGCTTTCCACCGAGGCCGCAGCTGACATCGCGTCCGACTCGTTTGCCTCCTACTTCTCTACTACCGACGACCCGACGATCCCACCAAAAGTCCTCATTACGACATCACCTAAGGCAACGCGTGTGACTTATGAGTTTTGCGATGAGCTCGTCGGGATCTTTCCAGGGGCGGAATTCCACAGACGTCCCAAAACCCGTGGATTCGAAATGGGAAAAATAGCGGGGTGGGCGGCCGGGAGAGGATACAGCAACTTGATTGTCGTGAACGAGAATTCCAAGAAGCCGAGTGCGTTTAGCTCGCAATTATCTTCTATCTGTTTACTGGGTCTTAATAACCGACAGATGCTATAACGCTTGTACACCTACCTGACGGACCAACAGCCTATTTTAAATTATCCTCGATTGAACTCACCAAAAAAATATTTGTACGTTGTCTCGCAAAAAGATTGCGGCAGCGCATTCTACTTTAACTGTGAATTCCTTGAACAGGGCCACGCACGAGCGACGCCGCATCACCCCGAGCTCGTACTCAACAACTTTGTTACGCGTCTCGGACACACTGTCGGACGGATGTTCCAGACTTTCTTCCCCCCATTGCCGGAGTTTCAAGGACGGCAAGTTGTGACCCTCCACAACCAGCGCGACTTTTTATTCTTCAGAAGACATCGGTGAGTGTCGTCGCACAAAATATCGTTTGGATCGGATTAATGGTGTCTTACACACACACTCTCTCAAGATACGCATTTCGCTCGACGGAAAAGGTCGCCTTACAGGAGATCGGTCCACGGTTCACTCTCAAGTTGCGGTCTTTGAAGAAAGGACTACCGGCTGTCAACTATTTGGGGGACGTCGCAAAACCTTTGGAATTTGACAGTTTCAGCGAGCCAGAGGAAAAAATGGAAGAGAAGCCAGCTGGTGATCAAGGCGAGCCCGACGCCGAAAGCGAATCAACCAAAGAGGCGATCCCCCCGAAAAAGGTGCCTTCCAAGGCAGACGAGTATGAGTGGGTTTGGAAGGTAAGTTCGGCTGTGGTCTGCATTTCCGTGACCGCTGTTGACACCTCCATAGCCGGAGCTCGAAACGTCAAAACGTACATTTTTCCTTTGACATATACGCGCATTCAGAGTTGGCGTGTCCCGAGGGCTTTTGTTGTACACTGCGCTCCAATCGATGACAATTCGAGGTCTTGCGAATGTCGCGATGTTTTTGTGCCAGCTTGCGGCGAGCGTGAGCGTGCTGAGACTACAGCTGTGGTGCCCGTTGTCGAGTAAAACACTGTCACTGTCGGCGCTGTAACATTTGCGAATGTGCAATCACCATCAAAGCGACCCCATCGAATGACCAAGGCAAGAATTAAGGTATGCAAGTGCCTCGTCGCTGCAATGTAGGCTGTTCATCTGGGTCGGCATTACTTGGGTCCTACAAGCAACGTATCTTCTGGGTTCGGTAATACACGACATCTCACTTTGAACCGCTCTGTACAGGCCAAGTAGGGGACTTACTCTCCGATTAAACAGGAAAATGGGCAGCAAAAGGCTGGAGACTCACTTTGCAAGCAGAGCAGAGAGCTACGCTAGAAATACCTCGGGTTCTTTGAGCGTTAGCTAGGCCTGTGGGTTTGTACAACAACGTCCGACGCCGAGCGTTGGGTCCCGCAAAATCTTTACTGACTCGTGATTCATGTTGTACATGGGGTTCGCGGGTGAGAAAGGCACAGCCGCACAGGTCGAAGGAGTATCTGCCGCTGTGCGCTAGCACATGGGGAACAGAGCTATTCAGAGTCGTCCTATGGTGTTCTATGTACGTTTGGCATATGACTGCAAAAAAATTTCGCCGCGCACTACATTACCGTTCTCTCATTTGTGGTCGACTTGAGGGTAGGAATCTTTGATTTGTCTCTGTTACTCAGTCCCGGCCTGGCCGACGGTGAGGTCACTTCAGTAGGTGGGTTACCCAGGTTGTTTTATTCCCGTTCAAGCGTACGCTTGCGACCACTCCGCACCGGGCTACGTGTGGTATCGAGCAAGCACCTCGGTTCACATTCTGGAACTCGCTGGCTTCCTGTCGTGACGCTCCCACGAACTAGGTGGCGATCAGCCGCATCCTCAAGGAAAGCAATGCAGGGTATGCGGATCATTGCCGGCCCTTCATCGCGTGATAGATGTTCGAGCACGTGGAAGAGTATGTGTCCGAGGAATCGGACATATGAGAACGACGGGGGATCGTCTTGGCACGTCCTTGCCAGTGGCAAATTCAGGCAACATTGGCTCCTCGGACGTGGAGGAAGCGTGCCGACGTGAGAACGGGCGGAAAAAAAAAAAGTGTAGGGCCACGTTAGGTACTCACTGGCGGAGATAGGATGTCCGACTATTCTCAATCGTACGTCAGCAGCCCAAAATACGATGTATATTCTCAACCGCCGTCAGTAGGCAAAACGTTGAGAAGATCAAACAGAATGTCCGGGCCTCTCCTTCTCCCGGACAGGTTCAATGTAAAACCTTCTCTTACCAACACCATTACGTCCACACCCTGCCAAGCAAGCGAACAGAAGTATGGTTGGGTGAGCTAGTAGAGTTCTAGGGTCGAATCGAAGTGGTTTCCGCCTCGGGTGTAGCACCATCGAAAGAGCGATAGTGATATGTGATTGAAGCGATTTCATGTACAATGTTATAGTAAATTGGTTGTGATGTAACTCCAGGACTCTTCGATGAGGGGCTCATCGACATCGGCAAAACCAACCATGGGTCATGAAGACACTTGCAGGGGTACCTTGATACATAGAGGCGTTAGGGTGCACCAGTGAACTTGAAAGATAAAGGCACACTACTTCATCGGTGTTTTGAGTGAGGTCTAAATTCTCAATCACGGACGACAGGGCCGGGATTATATCTTTGAGGTCACCTACACCTGTGGGTAAGGGAACCTGCCGAACGTGTATTGATTAACGACGCCAACGAGAATTTGCCAAATGACCGCCCACCTGCTCAATGACACTTCTGATCTCAGCCGCAAAAGCGTGGCTACATTCAAGCATCTCTCGTCGTTTGTTAGTTGCACAGTAAGGGCAGTCCATATCTCTCAGTACGAAAGCCTCCGCGGTGACCGCATCCGGATTTGGATGGTGCGCAAGAATGAGAGCCGAGCGGTGCAAGTAGCTCCAGAGATATCGGGGACCATATCTTGTGACCTTGGTAAAAAGAGAGGGCGAGTGCTGGTCTTGTACAATATCTGGCATGACGCATATCGAGCAGCCAAAATCGTTTTTCCGGGGCGAGGTGGAGGTCAGTTTACCCTCCGCAGGGATCCACTTTCGCCGCATCGTGACGGCACTGGCGACCTTGCCGCACAAAATGTGATAGTGGACAAGCGCTTGGTACTGCTCTGTCGTGGCGTACTGCAGCTCCGGTGAATGAAGGAGGTATACCGGGAGCGTCAGGGACGACCGCAACGCCTTCCCCGCGATATCCCGGCACTCATAAGCCGCTGCGAGGGCATAGACGCCAACCGGGTCGCGCTCGATGGCATCGGTGAGAAAGCGCGTCAGTGAGGGCTCGAGCAGGTCCACCTGGTATTTGCGTGCAAATTCCAGAAGGATACGAGCGTCACGCAGTCCGGCCACCTCTGGCGATCGAATCGGGTAGCAATGGCGTAGAGCCAAGTCGAGAGTGTCAGCGTCTTCGGGGAGTGCGACCACCGGGGGCTCGTCGCTGGAACCCTGAGACGCGGGCGGAGAGGGGAGGGTGAACATGTCCGCGAAAACGGAGGAAGCCAAGGAAAGGATGACTTTGAAGACGCGGAAATTCATGCCATCGCTCGAGCACAGAATGAGGTCTGCCCGAGGATCATCGAAAGGAGCCTTCGCGAGCTTCGGTGAAAGGAACTCGGGAGAAGGGGACATGGTGCACCTGGATGACCAGTCGAATGGGCTTGTTTATGTACGAGTGAAAGAAAACAAGGAGTCGAAGGCCAGTCATACTGACTGAGGACCAGTGCAGTGTTGTTTGATCCATGGCTGGTCTCGGACCGTGCCTGGTTTCCTGTGACCAATTCATCGGATGGATTCTCACTGGCCGCGGGTCAATACCCCAACTGTTTATCTCCGTCGAAGCGGTGCCCAGGTAGATCTGTAGGATGGACCACCAAGCCCTAAATTCACGATTACGAACATGAGCGATCTGCGGGTGACGATGTACCGAAAATGGTCTACACACTCTTAAACGATATAACTTTTTTTATCCAGGGAGAAAGTCCCCTGCATCGAGTATTGAATAAGGTATTGAGAGCATATTGACCTATGGGGGTTGCGGTTGTTGTGGGGTCGTTCCCATTTGAATTTGCTCGAACTAAATGCTCGACTAAATACTGGCCGAGTAAACAATATTGATTAGCGAGAATTATACTGCCGGATTCACACGTTCACGGCGGGCAATCACCACCGCTAGCTGGCCACTCGTACTGTGGTTGTACTATGGGTAAATCCATTCGTGCAAAGTCTATTGTGCCTTTGCTACAAACACCCTACATACCAGCCTAGGTCGACAACAAACTGTGGGCGAAGTTGCTACTAGTAACGGCAGGTGCAAGAGCGAGAGGCTGTTATTACAGGCACCACTTGCCCCAAATCCTGGTAAGGGAATTTGCCAAGCAAGAACATACGTTACTTCGTTTCCAACTAAACGCATGTCCTCTAGAGGCAGAGAAGGCGTGGTCTTGAAGAAAGAAATAACTATCGTCCGGACTATCGTACTCGTATGTGGCAGTAAGGCAGTAAGACCATAAACATCAACGGATCGTGATAAGTGGTCCCTCGAAAGGCCACTTGCCAAACACAGATTTCAAGGCTTTTAACACATCTACTCGGTGACCCGGTGCAAATTCAAGTAGGGTGTGAGTTTGGCATAGGTCGACCGCCTCGATGACGACATCGGGTAACCAAGAGTACGGCACAAGGTCAAAAGATTTGATACTTCGGATACCTTAACCACTGGAAACCATTATAGGTAGGGTATACTGGACGTGTTCAGTAGAGGCAGTGGAGGCACAGGAATAAGCCATTTATAGAGCGTAGGACAAAGCCTGCCCGTTTGGAAGTAGATATGACAGTGTATAAGAAGGCCCAAAGGATGCCCCTGTCACAATCACTACATAGCGTTACCTGGGGAGTAGACAATACTTATGCGAAAGATAGTCGTCCTCTTACTTCCTTTTGAGACAAAAAACGGCGTTCGTATTCCGTGACGTGAAGTAGGTATGACAGAGACCCGATCTCTGTAGTCTAATAAGGTTGCCTGAGTAGTTTGTGGGAATGGCCGTTGCGGACGAAAAGGGGGTCGTACCGCCGACACGTAGATGGTAGTTTGACTCTCCGCTTGGTTGTACCTTGTGATGAGGCGCTGAACTATCTTCTACGGGCACGGATCTCATCAACGGCTTCCCTCATGCGCTTTTCTCTGTCGTGGCGGTAGTCGTCGAGGTCCTTGACTCTACCAATCCATTTATACAACTCCGTAATTTGATTAGTCTTTGCATCCCGAGCTAGCGACCGCAGCTCATCGTCCATATTTGCATTGAGTTGCATGCGCATTCTGTGGTCATCAAGGTGCGATGGGGTGCCGCGTAGATCGACATTGAGTGATTGCACCTGATAGGCCCAATCTCCGAAGCTGATCTTCTTGGGGTCAAAGCGGGCGCTCAGGACCTGTATGCTTAGATCTCTTTCCCAGTAGAGCGGGAGCCATGTAGTCCGAAATTCGGCCATGAATTGTTCAAACGTAAGGGAGATCAAGCGGTCTCGGTCCTCTACGATCCAATCGTTCACAAGACAGTTTTCGAAACACGAGAGAATTCGGGCGACCTTTTCGTTGTCGGCGACACCTCCCTTCGCGTTAAGAAAATAGTTTTGACAATGATTTTCGAAATTCCTGACCGCTCTGGGCAGTATTTCACCATCGGACAGCCGCGGGGGGCGTGTAATCACGGGGTGGGTGCTGACAGCCTCGGAAGTGTTTGGCCGTTGAGCTGTGTAGGGAAAACAGTCGTCGTCGGAATCGTCGGAAGAAGTAGGTGATAGAGGGAGTCGGGAAATAGTTTGATTCGACATTGTTTTTCAATGTTTCGATGAAGGGAGGAGGTCCACGTCTACTAGAAGGGGGGGTTTCGCGTTTGTGGCAAGCGTATAGTGATAGGGTCAAAAAGTTATGGGTAAAGTGCAGGCGATACAAGAACACGGTGAGAGCACAAAATATACCCAAATGCTTGTTCAAAAGCGTATAAGTTGTCCCCATATTAGTCGAGTCAAGGCCCAGGACTGAAAGATCGACAGTCGCGATTGGTATACATTGGATCATTCGTAGGGCCGGTCGAGACTCCCTGAAAACCCCATCAAGGAGCTCTCGAAGAAGTATTGTGACCCCCCCTCACGTGGTCAATCCGCGGCCAAATCACCGGAACCGCACTGCTCCCAGCCAACAGCAAGTTCGATTTGGTAGGAGCTGACTGGGTGCCAACGAAGTGCCCCGACAACCCTCCGTCCGTTCTTAGCCCTTACACCCACCCCATGGAAAGGATTAAGGAGGTAAGTATCGTATCCGTAGCTCATTCACTGTAGCCACCTTATACCAGACCAGAAACTCTCCAATCTTCGTGTCGAGGCAGACACTGCAATTCGTCGAGCAGAGGAAGCAGAGGCAAAAAATAAGAAACTCGAGCAAGCTCTCCTTGAGAGGGATCAAGAGATAAAGTCTAAGGATCACAGGCTGGACGATCTCGAAAAGCAACTCGAACACCTTTCGCGCGTGTACAAGGAGGCTAGTGCGAAGTGCGTGACGCAATCGGGTTGCACTTGATACTTGACTGAGATGATGATGACCCACGCAGATTACACTCTGGAGACATCGATGCGGAGCATAATGAACGAAAACTCCAGCGAGCCGAGCAGGAACGTGATGCTTGGGAGAAGAAATACGAGGTACTGTCGACCGTCCTTGATGGTGAGAAGCAGCTTGCTGATCACCAACAGGAAGCAGAAAAGAAGTATCGGAAAGCACAAGCGGATCTCGAGGAACTGGTTGTCAACATGGACAACCTCTGACAACTTGTCATTCTTGCGGACTTGTTGAATCTTGTATTCTCTCTCTCAGCCAATACCAAGAGCATTCAAAGCTGAAGTTGTATCTACCGAATCATCCAATACTGAATCCCCCATAGAAAGAGTGGGATTGTTTTGCCTGGGTATCTACTTCAAGCGGGTCCCCTGTTTTGCTTACTGAACCATGATATCATCTACTAATATGAATCGAATGACGACAATCGTGTCGGGAGGACGGAAATGCGTTGATCGCCAGGTAGAAAATCGATTTTTCGAATACAGAAGGATAAGATAAGGTCGAAAGTAATCGCGCCAGAGGGTTTCGGTGTTGCGAGCTACTGTTGGAGCTTAGCTAGCGATTTAAATGACTAGGCCACGTGGCCATGAGACCATCACCCTCCGCCAGTTGCCTTGTCTCTCAGCAGAAAGTAGACAGCGATGAAATCGTACCTATTTTTAAATGCGGATTGGCTTGGGAAAGCCGCACTAGCAAGTGTCGTAGTCTGATGTCAGATGTGATGTCAATGAGTTGTACACGATAGCACCAAGAAGCTCTCCCGTTACAGCCCGAGGGTAGCATCTTGACTGAAAGCCGGATGCGAGGCGTGATTTTTCGCGTAACAAATGCACCTTTCATCGTCACTACCAACTGGTAGTGACTTGCGCTCTCTGTGCGATCTCCGTCTCATTTTCGTACTCCACCTCTATACGAGGTCCACCTGAGCACCGCGGCCATTGTCAGTCGTCGTCACTAGCGACAATCAGAGGGGGGGGGCTACGCACGTTTTGGTTTGCGCGAGCCGAAATCTACCTTGCGCTTACCAAGCACTGATTTTTGTTTTGGTGGGGGTTTCGCGCCCGCATCTTCTTCATCTCCTGACTCTTCACTGTCGTCGCCACTGTCAACTCCGCCCTACAAAGGCCGTAAGTACCAATGGTGTGGTACGAAGGGTCATGACGCACCGTTACTTGCTCCAGGTCGCTCAGCCCGTCCTCGCTTTCGCTCACATCGCTTACAAACTCCCTCTCTTCCTCCACTTCACCCTCGAGCTCCTCATCCTCGAGCTCCTCCTCCGTCTCCTCGTCCTCCAACTCCTCACCGCGCTCGCGGGCCTTTTCTTTATCCAAGATCGCGGCCCACACGCTCTCATTCACATTGAGCGGCGCATCGCCGTACGCCTTGCTTTTCAGTCGTTCCAGTAATTCCTTCTCGATTGAACGTTCGAGGTGTGCAGCTGCCAGTGCTTTGCGCTCGCGTACGGCCTCGCGCCTATCGAGCTTCTTCTTTATCCCAATGAGTTTGGGTCTGCACGAGCGGATGGGCACGGTGGGCAGATACGAGACTAAGATGGGACACGTACTGAGCATGGAGCTTGGCACGCCTCATCCTGATAAGGTACTGCGTGATCTTGGTCACCCGCTGCTTGCATTTGTGAACGGTAAAGTTGGGCCAATAAATTAGCTCTTTGTCGATCTGCGGTGGTCACTCAAAACGTAGTCTTGTATATGCGACCGGACCTACCTGCTCTAGAGCTTTTGTGTAGTTGTTCGAGAGTTTGATCTTTTCCCACATGTGTGCCGGGGAGTGCGCGCGTTCTATCGTCTTGACGTATAGATAAAGGACGCCTGGGGGAGATTGATTGGAACGCGCACCAACCAAAAGATGAGAGGGAAAGCACACCTTCGTGCTCACGCACGGTCGCATATCGAGAATTGGCGAGAGGGCACGATTGCCGACTGCAGAAGCCAGTTACATTATATTCGTTTCGGCAGAAATTCTGCGTCACGGTCCTGGGACGGCTGCCTAAGTTTTTGTTCTCATTGGCGAGGAAATAGGGTATCGTACTTGACTTTATAAGAGCAGAATTGGTTTCCGATGGCGGACCATATCACGTCGTCGCTCTGCATGTCAGTCTTTCGCCCCAAGCAAAATAAATCCGGCACAAGACACGCCCATCCGGATCACGTGAACGGCAGCCCTTTTCAGGCGCGGCCGAGCTTGGTTCCGTCCCGTCCGTCCCGTTCTTGAACGTCATGGTATTCATGCTGCTCCGCGCTCTTCCCCTGCGTACGCCATCTTTTCACCATTTCTACCGGACCTTTCGGACCACATCTGCACGGGATGACTTTCATTTCGATACCCATCACTTTGTACAACGCTTAGAGCGCGAGGGACTAAATCGCGCGCAGGCCGAGGGCATCATGTCTGCCATGGCGGAGGTCATAGACGAGAGCATACGGAATATGACAAGTAATATGGTTACTAAAGCTGATCACGAGAAGGTGCAGGTTTCACGACATCATCACGCGGGTTTACCAACACTTGGGCGTAGCAACAATACACGCAACAGGTTGACTTTGCCCAACTCAAATCAGAGCTTCAGCTGAACGAGAAGAATGACTTGGCGATGGTCAAGGCGGAGAACGACCGTCTACTAACGGACATCGAGAAATTAAAGCAACGGCTGCGCGAGGAGATATCGCGCACGCAGGCGGGCGTGCGTCTGGATCTAAACCTGGAGAAGGGACGTATTCGAGAAGAGGGCAGCAAGCAAGAGCTCAAGATGAAGGAAGTAGACACACGGATTGAGCAGGAGATCGCAGGGTTGCGTGCCGCCATCCAGTCGTCTAAGGTGAGTGATCAAAAGTTGAGCTCTACCTGTGAGTTGACGTGGTGAGGGATGGCCAGGCAACTACCTTGCAGTACCTAGTTGGGTTCGGTGAGTTGCGGATTGTTGTGTTTTGGACCACGACCAACTGAGACGTTCTGTTGACAGTGACTGGTTGTACGGCCCTTCTCATGGCGTACCTACGGTTCCGTCTATAATCGGATTGTCGGTTTACGCGCGATCCGATTGAGCAAACTTATTCTTCTAAACGAGGAAATGTATTTATGGCTTTCTTGAGTTAACGCCGTACAATAGATCCATGCATATAATATTGTACCCACGTGTACAAACAACAAGAAGCAACTCGCAATCTAAGTCAAACAAACAAAGTTACTCTTTGGGTATGGCGGAAACTGTCACTCTAGAGCTGTGTATTCTATTGGATTTGATCAGCTGCCTGCTCGAGTGGGGCCAGTGAATCACTTGGAATCGGATTTCCGAGTGCGACCGACTTGAAAAGTCCATAGGCGCGATCCAAATCATCATTCACGATGATATGATCATGCGCTCCAGGAAGTCGAGCATACTCGATCTCTACAAGGGCAGTTTTCAGGCGTTTCTCAACGGCAGCGTCTGTTTCCGTCCCGCGGCCGATAAGACGGTTTCGTAAGATGGACAAGGACGGCGGTGCAATGAAACAATACACCGGATTCAAGTCGGTGCTTTTGATCTGGCGGACCCCCTGATGAAAATATGAAGGGAATGTATGCCTAGGACAAAGGGAATGAAGGTACCTGAACTTCGATGTCAAGGATACAACGCTTTCCGGATTCAACGATCGAGGCGATGGCTTGCTTGCTGGTCCCGTAGAAATTACCGGAAAATTCTGCATGTTCAACGAAACCGCCGCGGTCGCGGAGAGAAGAGAAGTCTTCACGAGAGACGAAGTGGTATTGAATGCCGTCGACTTCCCCTGGCCGTGGGGGGCGCGTTGTGTCTAGGGGAGTGGTTACGGAAACACGCGTGAAGCAAAAGAAGCAGGACTGACGCGATACGCTAAAAGCGAACTGTCCAGGGTGTTCTGCAAAAAGACGCTTCAGCAACGTGCTTTTTCCAGAGCCTGAGGGTCCGGAGAGGACCAAGGGGCGAAACCAATGTGGGCCCGACATCATATGAGGTGCAGAAGCTGAGACGAGGTCAAAACCTAGTAAGGAGCGGCGAACTGGACTGGACTGAATCGAATCGAATCGGTGCACGTGTTACCTAATCAGCTAGTGTTTCATCCCGCGCAACGAACCGTGCCCTCCACTCTCCTCGTATCTTCTCTCCTTCAATTCACCCGCCCCTTTCCCCTCCTTCTTATTCCCCACCCTTCTCCCCATCTAGCTCCTGTATTTTTCCCCCTCTCGCCATTTACTCTGGCACATCCAATTTGTAGCCCAATTTCAACTATCTTCAATGGGCGCCGTCTGCTGCCGTCCTCAAGTCGGCTCTCTTTTCTCTTTCCATACGACCCGCCTTTGATTCTTCTTCTCCAGGTCATCGACTTCGATGCTGACGTTAACCTCTTCCACTTTATTCTTCTCCGATGCGTCGGAAAGGGTGCCTTCGGCAAGGTACTCTTGCATCCCACCATCTAGGTTGCCAATCCAACGACTCCCCCAGGTCCGCGTCGTTCAGCACAAGCAGACTCGCGATTTGTACGCTCTTAAGTACATCAACAAAGCCAAATGTGTCAGAATGAAGGCCGTTGCCAATGTCATTCAAGAACGGCGCCTACTTGAAGAAGTGTGCTCTATTCTACCCTTGCTCCGTTTTCAGCGCCGACCTTTTTTTAAATTATCAGATTGACCATCCCTTTGTCGTTAATCTACGATACGCCTTTCAAGACGACGAGAACTGTTTTTTTGTCTTAGATCTGATGCTGGGGGGTGATTTACGGTGTTCGTCTCTTCATCTTTTTTTTTTTTTTTTTTTGCGAACTTACGTTTGTGCAGTCCACTTGGATCGATTAACCAATTTACCAGAGGAGACTGTAAGGTTTCACATGGCAGAGCTCTCTTCTGCGCTTTGTTTCTTGCATGAAAAACACATCATGCATCGGTTCGCTCTCCCTTCTCTTACGCCATTCCTTTCGCTCGCTTATTCATCTCTATCACGCCGCTTTAACAGAGACATCAAGCCAGACAATATCCTGCTTGATGAGCGTGGTCATGCTCACCTCACTGACTTTAATATCGCCGTTCATTATTCCGAGCGTCGGCTTCTCACCGGTGTAGCCGGATCCATGGCTTACATGGCACCCGAAATTCTTCACAAGCGCGGATATACTTACCCCATTGACTGGTGGTCACTTGGTGTCTGTGCCTACGAACTTATTTTTGGGCGTAGGCCGTTCCGGGGCCGCACGAATACGGCGCTTACGCACAGCATTTCCAAAGATGCGTTGCGTTTCCCCGAGAACGCTGACGAGAAGTGTAGCAAGGCGGGGCTTCACTTCATCAAGGGAGTACGTCCTCTTCTTTCTTTATCTGCATTGTATGCATAGGTGTTCATATCTGTCCAGCTTCTCGACAGGGATCCCTACAAACGCATCGCTTGCAGTCCTCAGGGTGACAGTTTGGACGAAATTCAGCGCCATCCATGGTTCAGTTCGATTGATTGGGCTGCCCTCAATCGGAAAGAACTCCCATCTCCGTTTATACCTGACGTGGGTTACTCCAATATTTTTTAAAACTTACAACTTACTATGTGCCGCGTACAGTCGAAGAAGGCGAACTTTGACGCGTCCCACGAACTAGAGGAGCTATTGCTCGAAGATAACCCATTGAAAGCTAAGGCCCGCAAACAAAATCGTGACATCAACAGTCTAAGTAATGAGATGCGACAGATGGAGGAGCAGTGCGTAGTGATTCGCTCAAAATGCACTTGAGTGTGGCTTGCTGATAATTCATGCAGGTTTACAATTTACGACTTCCGTGCCATGCACCGCCGTTCATATTACCCACAAAATCAGCAAATTGTCTCGACCGTGACCGCAACGTCGTCATCTGGCATGGTTGCATCTCGGCCTGTAACACCTGGGGATCCAATGGGTGGGCGTGGCGACTCGATTGGCTTGGATAGCCATGCGCTACCCGACGAGTACAAAGGCCACAGTTCTGAAGGCCATCATCATGTGGAGGTGCATATAAGTGAAAAGGATCACATAGCGTAAGAGATTGCACAGTCAACAATGACGCCTTGCCTGTGCACTCTATCCTCTCTTCTCGACGATGGCACGGGCCACACCCACTATACATCTCACGCTGTCATTTGACTACTCCATGGGATATCACGAACTTTTTTCTCGTGCTTTCTACAGCATAGCCGTAACGACTCATCAAGTGCCACTACCATTTTTCATTTTCTTATCTTGTGCAACTTCGGGTCACGCCGTGTTGTCATCCATTCGCTTCCCTTCATGCGCATTTATATCGTATTAAGTCCCTTTCCTTCGTTTTTCACTTAATTATTTCAGTTACCCTTTCTTATCTTTGGGGGCTATTCATGATGTATGATCATAGTAGTGCCAGACCAGTAGCTACTTCGTGTTCGTCGTGAGGGTGTAGACAATGAGACTGGTTGGTCGGTGTGTCACATGTTCGCCGCAAGTGCCTTCCAGCGCCCATCTAAGCAACATTTGATGGACATGTTTGCGGCGGTAAGGACCAGGACAATTGATGCATGGTGGATAAAATGATAAGGCGGTCGTGATGGACTGGAGAGATCAGGTGAATACGCGTCAAGGAGAGAACGGAACGATGTCTGTCTCACATCATCAAAATATCAGACCGAATCAGGTTAGTTTTTTCCGATTAGTCGGGGTGGCGGTCGACTGCGCCAGCGCCGGAAGGATCGAGTACCAGAACGACCCTATAAAGACCATAAAGGCACCGCATGCGAACTGCACGTTCCAGCCGCCGCCGAACCACCACACACTAAAACACAAGCTGATCGCCTTGCGTGCCGTGAGCACCACCTGTGTCGACACGGCGGACACTCTCTGATCAAACAGGGGAGGGGGGGAGCGCCAGACGAAAAAAGGATAAAGTCAGCATAAAGGGCGTTTACGCTATCTTTGGGACAGGCACCGGTGTGGCGGTGGGTGGCGGGCAGATAACTCACGGAAGACAGCTGATTGACGCCGGAGACGCACACGAGCTGCGAGAGCAGGTTGAAGGCGAGCATCGTGTACGGGCGGCCCGTCGTGCGGCTGCTGAGGCCGACGAAGCCCCGTCGCACATGGCCAGGCATGAACGCGAACAACGGCAGCGAAAGCACGTGCTATGATAGATAGCGGTTTTTTTTTTTTATTCCTTCCGTCTATATGGGAAATGGCATGACGGCACATACCATATAGAACACGCCCTCGCGCCAATGCGGACCGTAGGTGCTGTACGTGTGCTCTTGCAACGCGCCGTGCACGCCGGTGCACACGAGCGACGTGAGAAGCATCGCGACGCCGATGGCGTATCGCGAGGCGTCTGTGGCGGGCGTCGACGACGGTTGGGCAGACGACGAGCTGGCGCGCGGGCGCGCGAGGGTTGCGATGACGACCCCAGACGAGACGACGGCAACGGCGGTCTTTGTGGGGGGGAAAGAGAGAGAGAAGAGGCTGCCGTCAGCAGGAGTGGAGGGGCCGCCAGAAAGGGAAGGGGAAGCGCGGTACTATTTGTTGGAGCGTGTATCGCTTCCCCATGAAGACGCGGCCTAGGAGCATCGACACCGCCAGTCCTGTATACAGTACAGTTCAGCCCTGGTGAAAAAAAAAGTTTTTCAAGAAGCACATACCCGCGGAACGGAAGATGATTTGTACGGCGAGGGGAACGTTAAACGCAAATACGAGATTGTTCAGCAGCGTCCCGGACGCAAACGTGGTGACGAGGACGAGCCACTGCGAAATGGGCACCTGACGTGGCTTGAGCCGCGGAAGCCACCACCGCGACGGGGTGCCCCATATCACGAAAGAGGGCAGCTGCTGTGCAGCGATAAAAAGCATCTGAGAAAAGGTGAGTGCCGGTCCTATGGGGTGAATTCGCGGGTCAACAAAAGAGGCTGTTTTGCCATGGCTAGCCCCGATACACACCAAGGCTAGACTCTGCGCGGAGCAGTTCCTCATAGGCCCAGACGTTACTGCGTACAGTTAGAGCAAAGTCGGGAGAAGCGAGGGACGTCGACACATACGAGCAACACCCTCCGAGGACAAGAACGAGCAGCATCGAGTAGTCTAGTAGGGCTCCAGCGAGAGACGTGGTCACGGCGACGTTGCCCCGACTTGCACTCGCAGAACCGTTCAGATGGACGGGCTTCATTGGAGAAACCTCGCACGACTTCTTGTCGGCGGTGCGTTGACGAGGCCGTGACATGGCAGTTGGCACAACGGCGGTAGTTGGGAGATGGCGATGACTCGAACCAGCTCAAGCCCTGAAATGCGGCAACGGTTCGCACACAAATATGCCGTGTCTCACTGGCACCAGAGGCGTGGATACGTGTTGGCCCGTGGGAACGGCTGTGCTATATATAAAAACTCTGGTAGTGCTCTGGCACGCATGGCACATGGTGTAATATGGTAGAAGAGTATTGGATTGGACTGATTATACGATGGACCGACTACCAACCAAAAACGAGATCTGAGAACTGCCCGATCATACTTTTCGACGGTGTACCTGGCGTTCCCACCGTCGCCGGCGTTGCAAGTTGTTGCCCGCTCGTTGCCGGTTTAGGTCCTTGGCCCGGCTTACGAAACGCGGACGTGGATGGTGCGAGTCGGATCGGGGTGCCCACTGTCGGAGTGCCGCCATGTGGGGAACGGGAACCAGACAGTGAATGTTGGTGAGATAGACGGGAGGACCCCAAAGGGTCTATCGGTGGGGAATCAGATGGCGGAGTAATATCAGGCGTGGGCAGGTACGTGGTTGTGCGAGCGATTGATTGGCCAAGGACACGTTCTGCCTGGGCGGGATCCTAGGAAGTATGAACGGCAATCAGTCCGCCGATCGCTTCAAGCCAAGTATTGCTGTGACGCACCGCCCACTTGACTCCGACCATCCAGCTCCCGCCGACGATCTCGCCATTTTTACGGACAGCCCACATGGCCTCACCAGGATGTTTAAAGCCGATCTTGAAGCAGTTGGAGATCTCCGTGTTTGGATCCGGGTCCGTTGTCTCGCCAAGTTGCTTGAAGTACTCAACGGCAACGCTGTATTTATCTGGGGGGTAGCCAAAGACGACGACATAGAGGGGCTCAGGAGTCTGATGAGACGAAGGTTGGGGAGTTCGTGACACTGAAGACTCGAAGTTCGATGCCTGCATGGGTAGTTAATTATCAGTCACACCAACGGAGCGAAAGCATTGACTGAGCGCTGGTGGTATGAGGGGCTATCTGTATATGTGGTGTTTAGGATATCATTGACGGACGCGGTAGGGGGTGCATCCTCATCGAGTGTCTGGCGTTGTCTTGTGACAAAAGGTGAATCAAAGAGGCTGGGCGGGAAAAAAGATGTACCCACCTCGAGCTCTCAAACATTGGGTCCTTCCCAAACTCACGGGTAGGTGCACGAGACAATGTCGAATTTAGCTTGGCTTTGGTCTGCACAATCGGCATATCATCGAGTCTTTGGTTAGTTGATGGGGAACCCTATGTAGAGATAAATTAATTCAGCCGAGGGAATGAGCTGGGACTTTGCACACATTGTTCTGGGACATTGACTGTAGGAGCATGAAAGGTAAATAACACGCAAGTCAACCTACGGGAGAAAAGCAACATACCATGAGGTATCCGGGTTGATAGTTGGAACGAGACTGAAGAAATGGATCATTTAGAGAACTGGAAAGGGGAGTACTCTGGCTGTATGAAGTCGCGCCGTGTGGATGGTGTGTATTTGTTGAACTAGACATTCCTCCAACAGAAAAGGAAGAGGCATGAAGGGGGGGCTGTGAGGCTGAGGACGACTGAGAAAACATCGCGGGTCAAAGTGCGGAACCGGAACGTGTTCAAAAGGACGCGACGAGCCACTACATGTGAGAGTCACGTGATTTATATCATCTTATCATCAAAAAAACCTAATATAACGGAACGGAAACTCGAGGATCATGAGAGTAGGGTAGGGAAATGGGAGGATCGTGATGCAGAGTACGAGGTCATGAACATCAGAGCCCTTCCATGTTGGAAACCAGATCGTCAAGCTCTGCCTTCGACTCGCGATACTTCGTTTGCATTTCCTCGTACTTCTTCTCCCATTGATCACGCTCTTGCTCAACACGCTGTACCTGACGCTCAAAGTGCTCTGCCTTGACATCTACCTGCCGGAGTCTGCCAAAAACGTGTGAGGAAAGTCAATGGGGGTGACTAGACAACACCCACTTCTCCATGGTCTCCTTCACGGTCTTCTCTGCTACATCGAGTTCCTCCTCGAGGAGCTGGACCTTGCGAACAAGACCCTCGCTTGTCGTTTTGCTGCTTTCACCGTCTGCAGCAGCAAGCTTGGATTCGGCCAGCTTTCCCTCTGTCTTTTCGAGTTCTGAATCGAGAACGCTTATTTTGTGTTGGAGGGAGGTGATTTCCTGGTCCTTCTGAAGGATTACTTGTTCGTTGGCCTTGTTCTTCGCTTCAGCAACTTCAGCACGTTCGACGGCTGCGTCTGCCTCAGCACGAAGGTTGGCGAGTTTCTAAGGAGACCAAAAATGAATAAATAATGCTCTTGTTTGAAGAAAGGAGATCAGACCTCTTTGATCTTGTCCATTGTGTAGCGATGAAGCGATGAAGGAGTCGTGGGAAAAGGAGATTAGCCGTGTTGAGTGGGAGCACGTGTCGAGAGCCATAATAACTCAGGGTTGATTGAGCGATTGAGCTACTTCACATCTCCTAAGCCATGACCACACCTGTGTCACAGGAAGGCACGTGTGCTCGCTTTTCGCTACTGGCTTGAACGGCTATCATGACCATCCTTGATTCTAGAACTCCCCATCTTGGAGGCTGTCATCAGGTAGGTTCACCATTGCGTCCACCGCACCCCTTCCTCACCAAAAATAGCATCAGGAATAGGCTCACAGCGTTGAAGAAAGATCGCGGCGATTTCATAAAGCCCACCGATGTAAACAGTCTCTATCAAGCCGTCATCAAGCAGGGTCGGTCTCCCCTCCTACCTAGATCGTCACATCTTAATCGCTGATCTTCGCGTACTCAGTGACGAGACTAAACGATGTCCGCGATGACGCCTCTGTTTACAACAATCGCTTGGATACTCTGCTTGCTGATGTTTTCAATCTCTTATCTCTCTTTTTCTTGACAATCGGGAAGACCAAGGAAGCTCCTGCCACCTACTCACAGCTGGCCAGTATGCGCGTGAGTATTGCCCCATGTGAAACAAGCGCCTTACACTTTGTCCAAAATTGGGCGACCATAAACGCTCTTATTTCCTTTCAGTGGCCCCGTTTTACCATCAACGATGTGACGCAATGACAGCTGCTGACCCCGTTGACCCCTTCATTTAGCAAATTCTCGACCATATGGATGAATCGTCTGTTTACAACGAAAGTGACCTTGCGCCTTTCCGACGGCGATTGAACGACCTACATACCATTATAAAGGGCGACTCTGAGAGTGGCAAGCACCCAATGACTAAACTACTGGAACGTCAATTCTGTGATTGCGGTTCGTCATTCTGTCTCATATCGCATGGACGAACATACCTTCTCACTGCCTGTTCGCGTCATAATAGAGTCTATACTCAATAGGCTACAAGAAAACCTCTCCGTGCTCTCCGCCGAGCTCGTCCCGCTTCACGAGCGACTCATCACTATTCGACGGAAGCTTGTTGCGCTAGCGGCCAAAGGGGGTTCAGCCAAGGCGGAGCTTAAACCCTTGCAAGAGGAGTTGCGCAAAATAGATTCGTTGAGTTATATGCTTTTCCTCCCCAGGGACCCGAAAACTCATGCTTCGTGATGGTGAAACTCTCTGCGTTTGCTTGGCCCGCGCCCTTTTTTACGCCTGTCTTTTCGGGAACACGTAGCAAACGCGTGGACGGAAAGTTCCTGGGGCCTGGTGGCAATATTCCCGCATCACAAGCCATTTGTTCCTCGCTTCTCGAAGAGTGCTTTGACATTGCCCAAGAAATCCGCGCCCAAGAAGAGTCCAAGAACGTCGCGCCGCCTCTGAAGCCTATCCACGATCGCCTAACAGAAATCCGTGCGGAACTTGAGGGACTTGCGCTGACGCACCGGTGGACGCTGCGAGAAACCGACCTGTGGAACTACTCGCTGAGTCTGCAAGAGGTAGACAAGATGCGCATCGATGGGAAATTCGTCGATTCGGAGGGGAACCAACCGGCCGGACAATATGTCCGTCTTGCGTCCACGCACGCATTCAGTTCACTTTGGATATTGACAAATTCTGTGTGAAAGGTCCTGCTCTATCTCCTTCGACGGTGCTATGGCGTCATTTATCGGCTGCTGTCCTCCAGCGAGCCGGTGTCCGAGGAGCTCATGCCGATCGTAAGAGCGTTTCTTTTTTTCGCCGCTTACCCAGTCAACTAACTCGAATGAGCTAGGCCAACAAACTCTCGACGGTGAAAAAATGTTTGAACGAGGTGTTAAAGTATGGTGGTCCGTTCAACCCACGCGACTTATACCCAGTGCGTTTATTCCCCTCCAGGCGGCATCCTGCCCCTCTTAAGACTCTGGCGAGCAACGCTGATTGAACTTCCCACAGTACCAACTAGCTCTGTACCAAATCGACTCGTTGCGCAAAGACGGCAAATTTATAGGTATCGACGGCTCTATCCCCGAGGGCCAAGGGATTGTTATGGCGCACCTGAACGAATGCCACGAACTCTTAGAGATGGTACGTTTCCCCTGGAGACCTATTTGGGGGCATGTTCTGAACCACTCTTATTTGTAGCTGAAGCAATCTATGGATAATAACGAGGACGACGACGAAGAGTTCACCGAGGACGATGACGGGCAGGGACAAGGATCGGGTGTGTCCACAGAGAGCGAAGACTAGTCGAGAGTTCCTACTGAGTTACCCTACTCGCTTTTTCCCCTGACAAAGACAGTATATCTCTTCAACGCGACGCAACAATAAATTCACTGTAGCGCTTACTTACCGGTTTTCACAAACTACTCTGTATCGGTGTATCGCTACCCTGTAGAATCGCGCAGATCTGATCAAAATGTATATTGAATGGAAGTGAAGAAACCCGTTACACGGCGCATCGACAAGGGAAGGAGTCTGCACAGTTACATGTAAAGTGCTATGTGTGGGGTAACTGCCCTGGGCACACAATAATAGATTCAAAAACAAAAAAGTAAATTGAGAATCGCCACCAACTACTCGGATTACGTGGGACAGCCTATCCCCTCCCAAATATGAGGTCACAATCACACCAGACCAACTTCAGGCACTCTGCCGTTGCGATACGCTTCCCAATTTCGAGGTGAGCCCAACCTTACACAACTTAGCGTCGTACTCGCGTACTAGATATAGTCTAGTTATAAACCAATTGCACTGATGAAGATAACAAGAGGAAAATGTATTTTTAGGTTTTCATCCCACCGTCTACAAATGGGCTCTAAGAGAACTGCGAGACGTGATCTTCAACGACCTTCTTAATCTCTGCTTCCACTTCTGGTGTGACGTTACCGGTAGCAATCTTTTCAAGTAGGGTGTTCTGGGTCGACGTCAGGTGCTCACGGAATTCAGCTTCCCACTTGGTGATCTTATCGACCGGAATCGAGTCCAACTGCGATATACGTCAATTATTGAGGTTCGCAGAACACAGGCACTATACGCACGAGACCGTTCACACCAGCATAGATGATCGGGACCTGGATCTCCATGGCAAGTGGCTGGTACTGACCCTGCTTGAGAAGCTCGGTCAAGCGGGCACCACGTGCGAGAAGGAAGCGCGTCGAAGCATCAAGATCGGAACCGAACTGAGCGAATGCTGCAACTTCACGGTACTGGGCTAGGTAAAGCTTCAATGAACCAGCAAATTTCTTCATGATCTTACTGTAACAAAGTTAATGAGGTGGCAAAATTACTGGCGAGACACATACGTTTGCGCAGCTGAACCGACACGGGACACAGAGAGACCGACGTTGATTGCAGGGCGGACACCGCGGAAGAAGAGCTCGGCCTCCAAGAAGATCTGGCCATCGGTAATGGAGATAACCTATAACGAACTCGTGAGTATGAATTCCGACAGCATTCTGGCTTGAAGAGTTACATTGGTAGGGATATAAGCAGACACATCACCACCCTGAGTTTCAATGATGGGAAGCGCGGTGAGTGAGCCTCCACCGAATTTGTCGTTCATCTTTGCTGCACGCTCGAGGAGGCGAGAGTGCAAGTAGAAAACGTCACCGGGGTAAGCCTCACGACCTGGAGGGCGACGGAGAAGGAGAGACATTTGGCGGTAGGCCACGGCTTGCTTGGACAAATCATCGTAAATAATAAGGGCTGTCCGGGTCAAGGTTGAACGCGAGGTGTTACGCAGGATGCTGATTTACTCACCGTGCTTGCCATTGTCACGGAACCACTCGCCCATTGCACACCCAGAGAAGGGAGCGAGGTACTGAAGAGGGGCGGCCTCCGAAGCAGTAGCGGCAACAATGATGGAGTATTTCATCGCGTCGTTCTCCTCGAGGGTCTTAACAAGTTGTGCGATAGTCGAGCGCTTCTGTCCAACGGCGACATAGACACAGTACAGCTTCTTGTCTTCGTCCTTACCTTCGTTCCAACGCTTCTGGTTGAGGATGGTGTCGATAGCAACGGCAGTTTTGCCAGTCTGACGGTCACCGATGATGAGCTCACGTTGACCACGGCCAATGGGTACCATGGCGTCGATGGGCTTAATGCCAGTCATCATGGGCTGGTTCACGGAACGACGGGGGAGAATGCCAGGAGCCTTCAGGGAGGCACGACGACGTTCAGCAGCCTCGATGGGGCCCTTGCCGTCAATAGGATTGCCGAGGGCGTCAACGACACGACCGAGGAGGGCAGGACCGACTGGAACGTCGACAATCTGACCGGTACGCTTGACGGTGTCGCCCTCCTTGATGAGACGATCGTTACCGAAGATGGAGACACCGACATTGTCGGCCTCCAAGTTCAAGCACATTCCACGGACACCGGACGAAAACTCCACCATTTCCTCCGCTGGTTACGTAAATTGATGGACCGTCAGCAATGGGGCTGGGTCGGCGTTTGAGGAAATTACGCTCACCTTGCACGTTCTTGAGACCCCAGACGCGTCCAATACCGTCACCGACGCCTACACAAAGCGGTGGTAAGCTTCTAAGTGTGTGGACTGGTTTGAAAAGATAGGTACGTACTGAGAACACGACCGGTTTCTTCGACATTGGCACCAACGGAAGAACCAGCTATCCGAGACTCCAGGATGGAGGACACCTCCGACGCAGCTAATATGACGTGTCAAGGTTGGGACAACGGGAAGAGCACGAAGACAGCGCATGGGTCAGGCGAAGGCATAGCAACATGAGGGGAAAACGAACCAGCTTTCGCAGTTGCATACGAACGTGCGACGGCAGGTGCGACGCGGGAAGCGTTCTAAGGAAGGTGGCGTCAATGTCAACAAACGGTGGAACGAGAAAAAAAAAGAAAATAGGAAGAAAAAAAGACAACAACCTTCCCAGCGGCGGAGAGCGTAGCCGCACGAGTAGCGTTAAGGAGGGCGAATTTCTGCATGGAGGAAGGAGGGAGGGAAAGAAAAGAGGAAGTGCGACGGGTTGGAGATGAGAAGTCGAGTTGTTGGCAGCGCCGCGAGCTTTTCCGAAATTTCGAAGGTTTTATCGGAGTTTAAATCCCCTCGGACCAAGCCGGGTGAAGCAGGTTCGCCCCAACGCAGCGGGCAGAGCGGGACAAGTGAACACGATGGCTGGCTGGACGTCGTCCTGTTGTGCGTCTTGTCTTTTTTCTCGTGAAAGGCTTTCACTTATTGTTTCCTCAGTGCAACATATACGCCAGCAACTCAGTAGGGCACTTCACACCGAAGCGAGGACACCTTCGTCCACCTCTCGCGCCCTCGATCTTATTCGCTCCCAACCCAACCAATATGTCATAGCTTCCATTGCTGGCAAAAAATATCTTCTTGCTCCCAAGGATCTTTTGACTGTGCCTCGCCTCACCGACGTCCGTGTTGGAGACGTACTGTCTCTCTCCCAGATACATGAGGTTGGTTCCCGCGAGTACACTCTCCGAGGGTCTCCGGATATCCCCACTAGTCATATCTCCGTCGAAGCCACGGTCGTCGAACATACGAAAGGGAAGATGGAGCATATTTTCAAAAAGAAGAGGCGAAAAGGGTACGAAAGGACTATCCCACACAAGCAGACATATACCCGTCTTCGCATAGGTCCTATTCACGTTCGTTCACAAGAACACGCGTCGTCGTCGTCGTCTTAGCGTAATGTCACTTTATAATAGCTCCAAATCGAAAAATTACAGAGCTTAGCAAAAAACTATTATATTTCTCCCTCCTCTGGCGTTTCGGCGCGACGACTTCGGTCCTTGTCCTTGGGAGGAGCAGGAGCTTCCGTGTCATACCTCGCCCTCTGCGAGTGATTGAGGATTAGAAAAAAAAAATTGATCTCACTCAGAACACATCACGCACTTTCTCGCTCCGTTCCTCGGTTTCTGCCTCCCGCTTCTCTCGTGGTTCGTCATGGCTGCCACGATCCTCCTCCTCCTTTCCAGTGGCACGTCGTTTCCTGTCGTCCCGTCGAGAAGTTGGTCCTCGTGCCGCGTATCTGTCACGATCACGATCACGACGGTCTCGTGGCGAGTCACCATCCCAGTCCCGTTCGCGCTCCCGTCCGTAGTCACGCGATGAACGACCGTCTTCGTACCCGCGGTGGTACCGGGAACCACGATCTCTGTCCTTGTCGCGATCACGGTCACGATCGCGGTCACGATCACGGTCGCGGTCGCGTTCACGGTCTCTATCCCGATCTCGGTCTCGGTCGCGGTCTCGGTCATGATCACGGTCTCTGTCCTTTTCTCTGTCTCTGTCCTTGTCTCTGTCCCGGTCTCGATCTCGATCCCTTTCCTTATCTCGTGCTCGTTCTCGTGGGTCACTGTCGCGCTCTTTTTCGGCCTCGCGGTGGCTAGGCTCCTTGCGTTTGCGACTAGTCGTCGATGCACCGTCGTCCGAAATCTCACGTAGACGTTCCTACAGACCGATTATGAAAATGTCGAGCAAATAAACCGATAGGATACTCGCCTTTTGCCTCTTGACAAATTTACCGAATGCTGCACGCCGGCCCTCGTCGTCGAGCACCTTGAACTCGGAAAGGTGTTCGATGAGTGGCACAACCTACCTCCTTGTTATTTTTGGGATCTGTCGGAGGGTGGAAGACATACCTCGTCGTAGCCAAGGGCGATGTCGAGGGGCTCGGATAGCTTTTTAATTGCGTAGCGCAAGTCGTCTTGCATATGTCTCGCTCTTCGTTCGGCCCTCCGCTTCTCATCGGCCTGCTGCCTCACAGCTTGGTCGTGCAACTGCATCACAGGGTCAATATGAAACGTGGTTTCAAGAAGTAGAAAAGTACCGTTGTAAAGATCAGGTTCAAACCTTCCGGAGAGAGAGCGGTCGACTCTTCGTCGCCGTTCTCTTGCACAACCTTTAAAAAGTCTGCTTCTGTTGTCTCTGGTCGAATTGACCACTGCTGGGAACTACCTTCGGCATTGGGATCGAGTTTAGCATTGTGACGCTTGATGGCCGCTTCCACAATGGCAATCTTCGCGTCCAATTTCTGGTCGAGATCGTCAACTACATCCCAGAACAACTCGATTGGGTTAGACCCAGGCTTTCCAAGCATGTCGAGGTACCGATTGTCAGTCGAGAATTTCGGGTAGACGTGCTTCCACTTGGAACGGGCTTTGATCTCGCCAGAGACAACAAACTCTTGTAGAAGGGCCTGTGTCGTCCATGAGGATCAGAAAGTAAGTAGAGGTGAAGACTAAGGCGGTACCTTGAAAGCTTCACGAGCCTTGCGCTCTGATCGTGATTTGTGAACTTGCTTGCGTCGCATCTCGTCTTCAAACTCGCGTTCGCGAACACGACTATAGTCCTCGAATGCGAGCAAGATATCAAGCCCAGGGAGCTGCCTCAACTCGTCGTCATTTTGCCAATCCTCCGACTCCAGCACGAGAGAATGCGCGCTGCGCCAGCGCGTGAGAACATCAACTCCGAGCTGTTTAAAAAGCGACATGAGTTTTGTTATGGAACGGTTCCGCGCAGCCCTGTTTTCTTGCTAAAAATGGTACATCAGGGAGAGATTTCAGAGGTGAGCAACATGACTCGTACCACTTCACGCTGCTTGAGCTCGGTAACATATTCATCAAAAATTAGTTTACGCTCGGATTCTACCCGCGCCTGCTGCCAGATCGGGTGCTGCGCAAAAAGTCTGTCTGCGGTGGAGAACGTCGTATAGTGGAACACGTTAGGGTTCCCCTTTAGCATGTTACGGACGGCCGGGCGTATCTTTGCGAGACGGGCTTCTCGCTCCTCTTGCTCCTTGGCTTTCAATCCCTCGGTATACTGCCATATGAATGCATATTAGAACCCGCAAGGGGGAAGAATAGGGAGAACCCACCTTTTGCCAGGTAGCCTTCTTCTCCGCAAGCGAATTCAATGCTTTGTATAACGGGTCCGTGATGATGGCACGCATCGTCTGGTCCCACGTCCAAGTCGCGTCGACACCCGCCTTGCGCAAAAGATACACGAACGCCTTTTCGCCTTCCTCGAAGGTCGCGAAGCCATTATGTGGAATGGTTGGCTCGTCGGGTGGATTGGGGCGTGCGGGAAGAGCAGAGGGAGCAGTTTGGTGAGGATTCGCCGCGGGTGGCGCGATAGGTTGGTCGGGGATAGCGTCTGCGCCTAAAGGAATCAGGGCGCCGGGCTGTGGAACTCCAGTTGGAGCTGGGAGAATGGCTTGAGGGGTGGAACTAGCACAGCTGTATCATTGGATCAAATAACAATGAAGAAATTAAGGGACATACGAGGATCCTGGCACCAGAGTCTCCTTAGTCTCCGTCTCAACCTTTTCCATTAACAACAAAAGCTCCTCCGGCATGTCCCACTTGGACTCCTTTGTCGTTGTCTGTGGAAATCGTAAATCAATATCGACGTGACAGGGAGTCGGTGGAGCATACATTGTAGTAATACTTCTTGCCACCAGAAAAGTACTCTTTCCATGGTGTTTGTTTGAGGGCTCGCTGGATGGGGTCTCAGTCAATAAAATCAGAGGTATATCACACTAAGTATACCTCAAACGGAGATTTCAACTCTGTGATTTAAGTTAATGGTAAGGAAACAAACTTAAGAGGGACACGGAGACGGACCGTCTGGCTTCTCCCATACGCTTTCCTTGGTAGTGGTATTGAACCAGTATGTTCTACCTTCGGGATTGCGATGCTCCGTCTATGCGAAAACATGAACAATTAACCACGGTGACAGTAAAGCGTACTGACCCAGACGCTCATCGTAAAGAGCGGTCGAGCACACAAACTCAGGAAGAAAACAAGACGCGCTGACTCAGCGAGCTGACTTGTGCAACAACGCCATTCCGGGCCGCAGATGAGAGTCACCATCATCTACTTCCATGCCCGACGATAATCTCTTTCCATTAATCGGCGCTCTTGCAGAGCAGACAGACAACACAGAGGACTCAGGTAAAGATGGGGATGACACTGGCGCCTCTGACGAAGAAAGGGTAGTGCAGGAGATCGAGTCATTATGCGTCAATTGCGAAGAACAGGTAACCAAATACCTTCCTCCGTGCTATATCTTGACATGGATGGAATAAAGCGGATATAGGGAACTACGCGACTTCTCTTGACATCGATCCCTTATTTCCACGAGGTCATCGTGATGTCCTTCCGCTGCGAGCACTGTGGCTTTTCCAATAATGAGATCCAGTCTGCGGGTGTCATCCGACGTAAGCAACCGTTCCGCATATGAAGATACCCATCCATCTAAAATGTGCTTGTTGTCTAGCTGAAGGAGCGGTTTACACTGCCCGTATACTCTCGAGGCAGGACCTCAACCGTCAGATCGTCAAGTCCGAAACATGTACTGTCACAATCCCAGAGTATGAGCTGACCATACCGGCCTCTAAGGGCCAGCTCACAACGGTAGAGGGCATAATCGGGGACGTGATTCGCGATTTGAGCTACGATCAACCTTTGCGCCGTATTCAGGACGAAGATACCTTCACAAAGATCCAGGCACTAGTGGACAAGTTAAAAGCCATCGTCCCCGACGAGGATGGGAATATCACACCTAAGGGGCCTGTCGATTCCGAAGCTCCAGTGCCACCTTTCACGCTTAAACTTGATGACCCAGCCGGAAATTCGTTTATTGAGTTTGTGGACTCCATGGCCGATCCTAAGTGGAACCTCAGGACGTACCGCCGGACAAAGGAACAGAATGTTACTCTTGGGCTGGTCGCGGCTGATGATCCTGTCGTTGACGAGAAAGAAAAACCAACAGAAGACGCACCCGCAGACGACGGTGGAAATGAAGAAATATACGTCTTCCCAGGAATATGCTCCAGCTGTGGCCACCCTCTCGACACTATGATGAAGAAAGTGATCATACCTTACTTCAAGGTGCGACATTCTGTGCCTCACGCATTGGCTACGTCTCAGCCAATCAACAGGATATCCTCATCATGTCTACCAATTGCGACCATTGTGGCTACAGGGACAACGAGGTGAAATCTGGCGCAGCAATATCCGAGAAGGGAAAGCGCATCACACTTCGTGTTGAAGATCGCGAAGATCTAAGCAGAGATATACTCAAAGTGCGACTTTCAATTTTATTATTAGGTATCACTCCCTGACGTCCTTCAGAGCGAAACCTGCGGTCTCACGATTCCAGAGATCGACCTCGTCCTTCAGGCCGGGACTCTAGGGGGCAGGTTCACTACGCTCGAAGGGATCCTCGAACAAGTCTTTGAGGAGCTCTCCGAGAAGGTGTTTGCTGCCGGAGATTCCGTCGGTAGCGCCGATCCGGACGGCCCAGACCTACAAGGACGCAACAAGTTCGAAGTCTTTCTGGAGAGTCTGAAAGCGGTACGAAAGTTCATCGCTCTGGGAAACTTTGGCCCTGAAGTTTTCTTTAGGTGAAAAGTGCCGAGCGTCCTTTCACCATCATTCTCGACGACCCGCTCGCAAACTCGTACGTGCAGAATCTGTACGCTCCAGACCCAGACCCAAATATGGAAATCGAGTCGTACGAGCGTACATGGGAGCAGAATGAGGAGCTTGGTTTGAACGACATGAAAGTCGAAGGTTACGAACAAGAAGACGAGGACACTACGGGAGGCTAGCTCAACACGCGCCTATGCACGCCAGAGGTAAGGTGATTGACCACTGCTTAGACTGTGATGATCTGATGAGACGTTGCAAAGAGCAATCAATTCTCCCCCACGTTCTTTACGACACTATCCTAGCGGAACATTAGTACGTGGTGTACCATCAAATTGGGAAAATATTGTAGACGCATATGTTGTATCGATATGACGATAGACTTAAAAAGTGCTGTCGGGCTGTGGTTATTCGGATTGGCGGGAATTGAGCCAGAACGACCAATATGTTTTACCACTCGAACACAACAGGGAACTTAGGGTAAAAATGAGATTATATCATTATGGGCCATAAAAACAAACAGTAACAGCGTTTGACAAGTTAGTCGTGATACTCGACAGCGTGGAACCTTTTTATATTTGATAATATCACGACCAACAAATCAGGTTTATCCTTCAACTAGCTTTGGCCTTAGCCGCCATCTGGAAAAGTAGCTGTCACCAACTTTGGTCACTCGGAACGGATCGGAAGGTGGCTCACCAAGTTAAGCGCTGAACCAGCCTTGAACCATTCAATTTGACCCTCGTTGAAAGAGTGAGCCAAGGGGATCTTCTCGGCTGACCCGTCGGAGTGTTTGACGAGTAATGTCAGGTTCTTTCCAGGTGCGAAGCTCTCAAGTCCGAGAATTGAGACCTTATCCGATGGTTGGACCTTTTCGTAATCTGCAGGATCGGCGAAGGTGAGGGCGAGCATGCCTTGCTTTTTCAAGTTGGTTTCGTGAATGCGCGCGAATGAGCGAACGATGATAGCGAGGCCCCCAAGGAATCGTGGTTCGAGCGCAGCATGCTCGCGGGAAGAGCCTTCACCGTAGTTGTGGTCACCAATGACTACCCACTTGATTCCCTTCTCCCGGTAGTAGGCGGCAGTCTGTGGCACACCGCCCCATTCACCTGTGATTTGGTTCTTGACCTTGTTCGCCTCCCCGTTCTCAATGTTGATGGCACCAATGAGGCAGTTCTCTGTCCCGTTGTCAGGAAAAGTAGGCGAAGCTGAGAAATAAAAACCTCACGAGAGATGTTCTCAAGGTGACCACGATACTTAAGCCAGGGGCCACCAGCTGAAATGTGGTCGGTAGTGCACTTGCCCTTAACCTTGATCAGTACAGGAAGATCCTCTGGAGTCTTGCCGTTCCAAGGTAGGAAGGGCTTGAGCAGCTGGAGGCGGTCGCTCTTGGGACTAACAGCAACACTGACAGAGACCCGGTCCTCTGGCGGAGCCTGATAGGTGTCTTGGCCGGGGTCATAGCCACGGGGAGGGAGCTCTTTGCCAGAGGGGTCGGAGAACTTGAAGGGTTTGCCGTCTGAGCCAGTAAGCGTGTCAGTCAATGGGTTGAAGCGGAGATCCCCTGCGAAGGCAAGAGCCGTGACAATATCAGGAGAAGCTACGAAGGCGTGGGTGGCGGGATTGGCATCATTACGACCCGTGAAGTTGCGGTTGTACGACGTGATGACTACGAAAAACTCAGCAAAAACATCGATTTCCGCAGTGAATAGCACATACTCGAGTTGGTCTCGCCTTTCTTAACGTCTTGACGGTCCCACTGTCCGATGCATGGGCCACATGCGTTTGCGAGTACAACACCACCAACATCCTCGAAAGTGCCGATCAAGCCGTCGCGTTCTATGGTAGCACGAACCTGTTCTGAACCGGGAGTAATCGTGAATTTGCTTTTGGTTTCCAGCCCGTGGTCGGCAGCCTCTCGAGCAATGGAGGCGGAGCGAGTCATATCTTCGTATGAAGAATTGGTGCATGAGCCGATGAGGGAGACTTTCAGGTCGGCGGGCCAGCCATTCTTCACAACTTCGTCCTTGAACTTTGAGATAGGCGTCGCAAGATCGGGTGTGAAGGGTCCATTGATGTGGGGTTCCAATTCCGAAAGATTCTGGAACGAAAGAGGATTAGTTGGTGGCGGAACGCCCATCACGGCGAACTCACGATATCGATGACTTGGTCGTATTCGGCATTCTCGTCCGCCCGCAGGTTGTGCGCAAACCGTTGTGCATATTTGGCAATATCAGGACGTTTGGTGGCATTCAGGTAATCCCCCATACGTTTATTGAATGGGAAAAGAGAAGTTGTGGCGCCAATCTCTGCACCCATGTTGCAAATAGTTGCCATCCCGGTTGCGGAGAGGCTTTCCACTCCCGGACCCTTGTACTCAACAATAGCACCAGTACCACCTTTGACCGTAAGAATGCCCGCAACCTTGAGGATGACGTCTGCGACTAATGATAAGATCCATAGAGCACGAGAAAAAGAGAACTCCACCTTTCGGAGTGGTCCAACCACCGATCTTTCCCGTAAGATTTACGCCGATCACCTTGGGTGTTTTAAGTTCCCAAGGAATGTTTGCCATAACGTCAACAGCGTCTGCACCACCCACGCCACAGGCGATCATCCCCAGACCGCCAGCGTTAGGGGTATGTGAGTCGGTGCCAATCATGAGACCACCGGGAAACGCGTAGTTTTCAAGAATAATTTGGTGAATGATACCGGACCCAGGGCGCCAAAAACCGAGACCGTACTATCAGGAAGTATTAGCAATCAAACAGGCGAGGGTGGACGATAACAAACCTTCGCTGTGGCAGTAGCCAAAAAGTCATATACCTCCTTGTTGATTTGCTTGGCACGCTCGAGGTCCTTGACACCACCCACTTGTGCCTCAATTAAGTGGTCACAGTGGACAGTGGTCGGCACTGCCGCAGTGTCCATGCCAGCAGACATAAACTGTAATAACGCCATCTAAAAATTACGTCAGTTCCAGTCGGGTCCAGCGAAATGCGCGTGGCAGTTCGATAAATCAGACGGTAGAGCGCATGCGCTCGGGGAGGCGACGAAACTGGTGAATTAACTGACCTGCGCTGTTGCATCCTGACAAGCTACTCTCTGTATAAGAAAAGTAGAAACACCATCATCATACGAGTCTAGGACACAGGAAACATACTTACGTCGGGGCGGAGCTTGAGGTAGCTCACACCGCGGACAATGTCTTGGTTATGAGGGTCATCAAGATGGCCATAGAGAACTTTCTCAGATAGAGTGAGGGGACGCTGGAGCCTACAATTCAATGAGAAAAGATGTACGGGAACGAAGACCAACGATAGAAGTGTACCTGTCGCGGACAATGGCAAGGTTATCCTCAATTCGCTGGTAGTTGATATATGCGCCAGTCTCAAGGAGGGACATGGAGACTTTGGTGTCACCAATTCTTTCGGCAACAGTAGCCATTCCCTTCGCAAGGCGCTGGACAGAGCGCCATGCCTGGGTAGAACGGGAGGAGAGGTTAAGCATCGTTGAAGATGCGGAGGTTGGTGAGGGTTTGCGGCGGAGAGATTTCTGTGACTTGTACCCTTTTATTTGATCCACGGTTCCGAGCTTCTCCGGCCCGGAAACCGGCACCCAATCACAAGGCCTCGGTTTCTCAATTGGTTGTAAAGAGCCTCACTTTTGTCCGAAATTTGGCCCTGGTTTGTACGGCAGAGCCAAGATGAATTGCCCCTTTGGTTATAGTTGATGCGTCCAATTTTGCGAACTAATAATAACCGCTATATTTTTTCTTTATGATGACGAAAACCTCTCCTTGTGATAACACTGTACTGTTACTATGGCAGAGAACTGAGAAACAATTCTAACAAGAGGATAGCATTTTATCAAAATTTTATCATGAAAAACCAAATTTCCAGGTGCAGGGTCACTCACGGAATCCGTGATAAGTTTATCACGTGATGACTGATTAAAGGACGCGTCTGTCTCTGTCGCGCGAGACGGCGATCACCCCACCCCACTCACAACTTCACGTGTGTCGACACCGCGTGGACCTGTCGCTAATTTCGCCCACAAGGTCTGGTACTTGACGTGGAGACTATCTCATAACTCTTCCCTCGCGACCTACTTGAAGGTGTTCACTTTGAATACGACGAATTGAGTGCGCCATAACTTCACCTTTCGATGATATGTGTTTATTTTGACTTCTCCGTCTCTCTTGTGTCGAAAGAGGCCAAGAAGAGTGTTGAGGCGAATGGTTCTTTGTCCCACAGTCCGCCTTCGTTCCACATAAGTCAAACGTTCGAAGCAACACTTTGGTCAATCCCCCGTGCACTGAACGACTACCATCGAACAGGGTTCTTCGTTGCGCATGTTACGCGCTACCTGTACTGAACCAAGGACGGGCTCGGGAAAACTCTGGGACGACTTGGGAAGCACGCAGTTTGTCACTTCCAAAAGTGGGGCTGGCGAGACTAGGCCTCCTAATGCAAAACGAAATGCGATACGCGGAAGGATTATCGGATCTTCGGATGATGACGATGACGACGAATTGGACTTTCTTTCTTCTGACTCTAGGTCCGAAGATGTTGAAGAGACGTCCCCATGCAAAGGTAAACGCAGAGCAATGAAGGGGCAGCCCAAGAAGGCCGTTGTTCAAGGACAAGAGCTGAATTACCTTCCCGGCTACCCTCCAAAGAGGAAGTATCCAAACTTCAAGAAGTTACCAAAGGAAGGGGGCGTGTCGACGTCCCGAAACAAGCTATCCGACGTTTCACAAGAGGTATCCAAGCAAACAAATTCGGATGGAATTCTTCCCACTCTCTCTAGACTTTCCGGGACATCGTCCGATGAGGGTGTATTCGTTGGTGATACACACTCGTTGAACCGTGTCCGTCCACGACGGGAAATCCAATTATCCGACTCGAGCGACTGCAATCAGGCCACACCTCGTGCGAAGCATTCAAAAGGCCGTAGACCCGAGAAATTCCCTACCTTAGATCCTCTATCCATATCGGATTCAACAACACACGTACAGGCATCTCACAAGGCGGTGGCAAAACGCAAAGTCCGGCTCAGGGGTCCTTCAGACCGTGTCACTTCACTTGTTCACGGTGAGACGGTTTCTGATAGGACAACGCCTCGAAAACACTCCGAGTCTTCTCTTTTCCCAATCCCTTCTCCATTATCATCGCCCGTCCATCTACCTCCGCAGAGCTCTCTGTCCAGTGTTCGAGGAACGAAGAGCCTGGACACATCAGATTCCGAGACCGATGAGGACGCCGACAATCAGACGCCGAAACAACGGCCACCACTCCGGCCATTCCCCATGATGGCTGCAATGCTGAAAAGCTCTATCCGTTCTCCTCGTCTTAGAATTACTCAACAGACGCACTTTGGCGATGGAGTTTACACAATTGCGGGTGATTTGGAGGAGTTCGGGGATGACTCTCGTCAGCGATTTCCGACTAATATGCTGATCGCCTTGATCCTGACCAACTTTTTCAAGTTTTTATTGGCGAACCAGTAGATCCATCCATTCTGTGTCCTTTCTGCGACGAGAGGCTTCCCCCTAACCCCTCCCCCTTGTATCGTTCCCTTCTTGAAGCTGCCAAGCGCAAGGCCTATCCGGATCCGCGCCCGAGTAACCCTCGAGGACTCAAAGCCTCGATGGGCATATACGTTGCATTATGCAAACGTCATAGATTTGAGGCGCATCAAATACCCGAGGCCATAGCTAAAGGTTGGCCAATGGACATTGACTTTGGGAAAGTCAGGGACCGCGTCGAGCAACTGCGCGATAATCTCGGAAAACTGGTCAAAGGCGAAGGCAATGCGAGGGACGAGAACATATATTGGGCAACAGTGATAAAGGATGTTCAGAAAATGGGTTCACGGGCTGCCTCGAGTGTTAAAGGCCAATTCGAGAGCTTCCAGAAGACACAACCCGGGTAGTGAGTGTGCATTAGTCTTTGCTGACTCGTGCAGTCTAATGACGGGTTCAAGTTATGGTGAACTTGGTTCGATGATCATGCATCAAACGCTTTACAACATGTTTCCTCCGTCCTCGTTCGATGCACGATCCATCGCCCCTCTTACGCCCCAGGATTTCATACAGCGCATCCTCGTTCCCGAAGCCGCTCTCGCTCTAATCATGGAAGACACCGGTCAGGACAGAATTCAAGCTGTGCGGACGATGCGCGAGAGTGCCGGCTATGGTGTGGCCATGTTTCCAGATACTAGTGAAGGTCCTGGGGTCGGAGCAGGTGAAGATATAGTGCTCGAACGCGCGCGAGCACGGCGTCGTCAGCTCGACGATGAGGAGCGAATGGAGGCCATATTTCAACCCGTGGACTCCGAAGATGCGAAATCGAGCAAGAACAAAGGCACGAAGCGTCCGAAGAAGCTCAACAGTACCACTACAACAGACATCGAAGGGACCAGCGCTACGCAACACAAGATGAAGCGGAAGAAGGCAGGTTCGCGCACTGACGCGGAAAGCGAAGCAGATGATCACAGACGCGGGGTCGTGGACACCAGGAGTACCTCTCCAAATTTCGCGGCGGGGTACTCCACTCTCCGATCGCCTCCTCTGGCTGTACCAACCGCCCCATCTCCTGGACCGAGCACTCTAGAATTCAACCTCGCACAATTAACACGCGCCACTAACATGGACTCAAAGCCAAGGTCTACCCAAAGTGACACATACAGCGACTCGCAGCGCGTTTCCTTAGACACGGGCGTCGCGCCCGTTGTCTCACCAAACTCTCCGGGAAGGCCAGACGGTCGTAGCATGAGCGCCCCAATTGACGTGGATGCTCAGGTCATCTATGTTGCCGATACAACGTCGCAATCGGAAGGTGAGCCACAACAAATCCCGGTAGGAACGTCACGCCCTGGGCTGCGCCCAAGCCGGATTACGGTGGGAGTGTCGGGATCAAGCGATGCGGAGGTGCAAGAAATGGTGTATGGTCGTCCTACAACGAGACCAAAGCCGCGCAGACAGCTACCCGAGCACGCCACTTCAGCTGGCCGACGTCTTGGACCCAATAATCCCCTCTCCCTGCTTTCAGCTCGAGATCCCGGCCGCGATTCTAGCGTTGAGTGAGCGCTCGATGTGTGGACCGCTGAGACCAGTTCTAATTTTATACAGGATTATCGAGCCACCACCAAACAGCCATCGGTTCCCCTGGCACGAGGCTACTACGAGTGACAACACTGGTGGATATTTCACCAACATGCGACGTCCACCAGTTGGGCAGGCGCGCCCTAATCACGAAACCCACGACTGGCTGATAAACGACTCATCGGACTAGGATCGGTTACACATAAGCACTTTATACTAATTCCACAAACTACTCATGCATAGGTGGAGCGTCGTAGATAAGTAAAGCGTAGTACATTTCGAATGCTGTAGGGCTATCGACCTAACTTGCTATATTCGTTGCTTCGGATGGCTTTTGTGTTGATAGAGGCCAGCCTGGGATTGGGCCACTCTGACGGTCCTCCACTCGAAGGAAATACTCGGGAGAAATAAAGCCACGCTCGTCACCTTCAGTGAGGACAACCCCATTCTCTGAGAGAGAAAACGTGATCCCTGCATCGAGGGCCTTCTGCACATCAACATAGATCAACACCTGCGCAGAGTTGCGCATGCCTGTGCAAAAGTTGAGGACTGTGATTGATATGGAGGGGGTAGGGACAGACCGCTTATGACCCCATCTCCAGGGACGCCCTGGGCTAAATGTATGTGATTGCGCCCCATCCGTGAGAGGCCCTGGGCAGCTGATCATAGCAGTCAGCAGAATTTCCTCAACCCAGGGTAAGTCGATACTGACATATTGACTCCCATGCTTTCCTGTTCGTCCCATGCACTCCCATGAGGATATCGGTAGCAGATGAAATTGGCTTAAGGTCAAGTTTGATGGCCTGGGCTGGCGGTCAGTAGTCGATTCTTAGGATTGTGAATGTATCTCGACCTTCCTTCAATGAATGCCCTTGGTTTGCGCGGATCCACCAGATATCACCTGCCGTAGGTGCTGCCTCATCTGGGCCTTTGTGTAACATGTAACGACTCTTGGAATCGTTCTCCACTAAGCGCTGCAGAGTGGCAAGGTCGAGCTGGGTGGGTGAAGACAGCCTAGGCAGGGCTAGCTTCACGTGTCATGTCATCGAGGCCCAACATACTAGCATCGGGCATGAACATACGAGATCATTGACACGAACATATCCATCAGAACGCATGAATAGACCTTCCGATTTTGCACCATGACGTAGAATCCAAGAGAGATGTCTTTGATAGGCGAACTTCCGGTGAATCTTTCGGGAAACCACGGAACGGCTTCCCTCTGCTTCCGCTGTGCGGGGGTTGCGGGGCTTTCTGTTTCTGCTTCGGAGGATTGTTCATGCGGGAGATTATTGGATGGATGCGATGGAATGAAAGGAATGCTTGTTTTGGCGTGGGAGTCATTGACCGCGCGGACCTTCGCGGAAGCATGACCGGGCGTCGTACACCGGCGCTGTCAATCTCTTCCGTTTCTGTGACTTGCTCGGCTTTACTACTGGCGTTGGCAATTCTTTCTCGGGTCCCCGACTGACATCGAGCCTCAACTCTGATTATTCTAAGGGCTTTGCGTCTTCTAATTTGATATTGGCGCAGTCACTGTTCGCCCCCTGATATCTTGCAGCGAAGTCTCTGATTTGAACGATGGTCATAGCCACATCCAGCGAAGAATTTCTGACCTGATGGCTTATGCCACGTCTCACCGGCCTTCCTGTGGAAATGTCATTCATGATGCTGGCCTTTCTTGGTTTTCCCCTGTCCACGTGTCAAGGTCATGATGGGACGCCTTGCGTTAGCCATGAGGCGCCCTGCAAACATATATCACTGGCACAAGGCGGGCGTCTTCTCACACCCACAGCTCTTGTACCTGCGTTATCGCCCTCCTTACTTCCTTCGAAACTCCGGGTACGGACTTTGGTATGTCTCCCCATATCAAGCCGAACACTTTCCGGACATTAACGTAATCACAGCTCCCTCCCCTCCCCCACTACACGCCAAACCACCCCCATATTTCAGTACGCAATTGTATTTCGACTCGTCATACACCAAGGGCTCTTTCGGAGTAATTCCGACTATGACTTTCCGTTCCCGTCGCACCACTATGCGGCCTGTTCGCGAATTCGATTGTGTTCTCCGCGCTCGTGACCAGCAAGTATCCACTCTTCACGAGCAGAACATAGCCCTCAAAGCGCAGCTCGAAACAACTGAGCGTCGCTTAACCAACGCCCGTGCCTAATGCGCATGCAGACGCACGTGCCTACCAACTACAGGAACGCAAGCTTGAGCAGCTGCGTATAAAGCTACGCGACATACGTGGGGGGTCAGCTTCCCAACGCCGGGAGCTAGAGGACTTGAAGCGGGAGTCGGAAGTGCTGAAGACACAACTAGCAGAAGCACACGAGGAGAGCGTCAAACACTTGGCCCGCATAGCCGAACTCGAGAAAGAACCGCAAGAGGTCTCGCGGCCAGCTCTCCCGAGTGATTTGCAGTCTCTCGACCTCGATGGCGTTTCTCACGATGACATCCTGGATGCACTAGTACAGGCCACCATCGGTCTGGAGGCATTCTCAGAAGACACTTCGCCAGGATATTCCCCAGACTCCACTTCTTGGCCTACTACCCCGGTCGACTGGACCGAAACTGGTATCCAGACATTATTCGGCGAGAATACGAAGGCAAATCACTGTCGAACTTGTCATCGGGAGTTGCAAGACGCGGAAGACATGGAGAATCCTCGTTTCTCAATTACGGACCGCTTCCGAGCGGGACCAGCGCCGCATCCGAGATCTGGAGGTTGACATTGAGCGCGGACGCCGCCTCACCGAGGAGTTGCGAATAGCCAGGGAGGAAGAGCGCCGTCTCGTACGGAGTTTCGAGGCCTCTTCGGCTCAGGCACAGTCCCGACTGGTGTCTCTAGAGGACGCTGCGAGGCAAGATCGGAGGGCTATCGAGGCACTAGAGGCAACTGTCGAAACATACCGGTCTGAGATCGATTGCCTCGAGGCACAATCAGTTCTTCTCCACGCACTTCTGGAAGAGTCGCGTGCCTTCAATGACGACCTCGAGGAGAATTACGACTCCATCATACAGTGCAAGGACGCATTCATTCAGGACCTTCGGGAAAAGAACGAACACCTCACGGCATCTGGAACTTGGGACCGTCATCGTGAAGCCGCATTCAGTGATATCCAGGAAAAGCTCGAGGCCTCGGAGGTCGAGATTTTAGAGTTGCACGCCGAGCTCGAGGGCGCCCAGCAAAACGCCGTCGTTTCCACAAATCGGATCATCCACCTCGAGGCGGAGGCCTCAGCAGCGCGCCACCGACTCAGGACCACGGATGCCGAGAATGGGGATTTACGGGATGAATTGGGCATGACTATTGACAGAGGCTACGCTTTGGAGGAGGAGCTTCACGAAGCACAAGAACGGCTGGATAACGCGGAAAGCACGATCCGCCAACTTCGCCAAGAACTTGATCAATATACCGACGCACTGACAAAGTCACCTCCTGACATTCAGGACGTCATTGACGCCGATTCCGCGTCGGACGTGGGATCTATCGACACGCTTGTCATGGATTACGATGAACATTGGCAGTTGCAATCTTCCGGCGACAAGGACGTAGATTCCCGCGCAGCTTTCGATCTCGGCCAACAATTCAGTACACAATGTCGCGCCGGTCTCGATGCGTGCGCTGGAACTTCGCCTAGAGGCAATGACGCTCAAGTACAAGGCGGCGGAGGCAGCGCGCATCTGCGGTGAGGATGTAGAGGATCGACTCCGCACGGAGCTGCAAACACTTTCTGGGGGTAACTCGTGTCGGATATCTGCGGCACCGGTCCCCATAGACATGGATGCGCCGAGTAGCCCAGTAGAGGGGCCGCACGGCTTATCCCCAATTCCGGAAGAAGAAGAAACCGATAGTTCGCCTTTGCTCCAACGAGTTGCGCTGCCTCGGATCCAAACGTGCCCTTCCGCAACTGCAACGATGAATGTGGTAGTACAGGCGGTTGCCAGAGGTGGCAGTGTGCGTGGCTCGGCATTCGCGTTTTCTAATTCTCCTTTGTTACCATCGCCAACGCTGTCCGATATTTGGTTCTCTGATGTCATTGCTTCCCTCGCGTTGACTGAGGGGACGGGACGTTCGGTCTTAGAGTGGGAGCTTCCATCACCCGGGAGCGACTCGGACAGTTCATGACATGTATCATAGCACCATTTTTTCTCACTTTGTCGTTTACATATCATTATTCAAGTTCCCGTTTTGCACCGGACGAAAATGAGCCTGAGTACCTCGAGCCGAAATTGGGGACTGGCCTGCAGGCGAATAGGCCGTCCAAACCGGGCGGTCAAACCACAATGTGCCAGTGGCAGTGGCACGAGTATTATGAGGCACGGCACGGACAGATCGTGATGGTTGTGGTAGTTGTAAGCCATGGTTAGATCATCAACATCAAGCAACGCCTTGAGCCATCCAAAACCCAACGATCGATCTGGACCTCGCCTTTATTTCACATCCCCTGGCCCCCTCGTGGTCGCCAACCCGTTTCCTCACTCGACCGACGAAAAGCGACGACCTCCACCGCGAATCGAACAATTTTTTCCGAGAGCCGAGAACATTTCTCATGGCCCAAGACATGCGTGGGCGCTCGTGGAGGACATTCGCTGCTGCACGCCTCGCTCCCATCAAAGATTATCTCGTCCAACAACGCGACCTCCGACTAACGCGCAGCGACCCCCTGCCCAACGAAAATGGATTTCCCGATGGCGCCACGAAGAGGCCGAGTTGGACTCAGAGATTAGCGAAGAGGACCAACAGTGATTCGGATGACGTGGCGACCACGGAGAAGGTCGTGCTACTTCCGGGTTGGGCGTCGAAGAGATACCTTGAGCCATCAATTCACCCAGGTGCACACGGCTGGCTTGGTTTTCGAGAAGAACTCACTCATACTAGTCCACAGGCGGACCATATAACATCGAAATCTTCGTTTCTGGGTACGTAGTCAAACACAAGACTTCCGGCGGACTGTCACGTTCCCAGCGAACGATCCTGACTCTGGCCAAAAGTTGATTCGCTCCCCTCTTCCCTTGATAACATGCAGCTGACCGCTCGTCCAAACAGAGTTTGCGTACTTGCCGAAGCTACCGAATCAGAACGATTCCGAGGACGACCTCCCCGGGAGCCAACCTTTGTCCAAGTCCACAGAGAACTTGCTCGAGGGGATAGATCTCCCTCCAAGGCCTGACGAGATTACCCCGGAGTTGGAGAAGCAGGCTTTACGCCATTCACAATACGATTTTTCCTTGGGCACAGCCTCAACCTCAACCCCGACCCCAAGTCGGCCTTCGTCGCCGTCCTTGACATCTACCCCTGAATTACCATTTCGGCCCCTTAAAACCCAGACCAATGGCGCGATTGGAGATATTCAGCGTTGGCACTCAAATCTCGAGACACGTCTACACCCATTCTGGGTTGGTGTGCTTCCAAACCGCACATTGTTGGTTTCCGTGCGTCCCCACTCGGGTTTGACTGAGACCGAGGGTGAAAAACCCCTTGCTGAGGAATCGACCACCACCGATGTAAATGGGGCATTTAAAATCCGCATTTCTATCCCCTGGGATACCCTTCGTAATCACCCACGAGGCGCACCATTGGCGTCCGTCGGTACGAATCTCGAACATGATTTCTCTGTTACTGTGGACCTTCTCCCGCCCCCTCCAACGCAGATGCCGAACGAGCCTTATCCTAGGCCACCCTCTCCTTCGTTATGTATACCAACTGCAACAGCAGAGGAACGTGTCCCCCTCACACATTGTCCGATACGCGTCATTTCGGACATCGATGATACGGTGAAAATGTCCGGTGTGACTCGTGGCGCGCGGACCGTGTTTCACAACGTCTTTGTCAAGGATCTCAAAGAAAATGTGATACCCGGAATGGGAGAGTGGTATAGTAAGATGTGGAGCCTCGGCGTGCGATTTCACTATGTGGTGAGCCTCTAGTCAGCCCTACCTGTCTTTGTTCGAAAGTTGAATGTGCCATAGTCAAACGGTCCTTTCGAGCTTCTTCCCGTCATCAGCGACTTCTTCCAGCTCGCTCAGTTACCTACTGGCTCAGTTCGCTTGCGGTCGTACGGAACACGTTCACTGTTCAGCGGCCTGTTGTCTGCGCCTGCAGAACGGAAGCGCGATGGCGTCGTTGAAGTCCTCAAGTCATTTCCCGATTCGCGTTTTATTCTTATTGGGGATTCAGGCGAACAGGACCTTGAACTCTATGCTGACGTTGCAAAAGAGTACTCGCAGCAGATCCTTCGCATCTTTATCCGTGACGTGAACACTTACGATGACGGCGGAGGTGGTATTGAGGACCCCACCGGTAATTATGTTCGAGATGGCACAATAACCGCGCGGGATCTACAAGCTAAGAGGAAGGGCTCATCGAATGCCTCAGCGTCCCGGGGAGGGCGATGGTCGCCTAAGTCCACGAGCGCTTCATTACTCCCTATGTCCCCTGCAGTATCTCGGACATCATCTCTGTCACCGGACGACCCCATTTCTACATTGCCATACGGAACCGGACCAAAAGCCTACGTGGATCCTCCATCCTCAGAGTCAGAGAGCGACGGCGTGTCACAGCCCCTCGCAGCCTCTATGCTGATTGGTCGCACGCCAAATTCCGAGTCAGACAGGCAGCGTTTGAACTTACAGATACGCCTTTGGAAGGCTTGCACAGAGATACCAAACGACATAGCGATCCGTGTCTTCCGTGAGCCGCAGGAGTGCGTTGAAGCGTTTGAAGTCGTAGGGTAGAGTACCTACGAAGGTTTCGGAGTATACTTTATCTATTGGCTGAGGATGGAGTCAGTTGCATTACTCCCTTGCTCGACCTTTTTCTTTTGTTCACCACTCGCACCATGTTGTCTGTATTATGACCAAGTGCGGTCAGATCTGTAGATTATAATACTACCGAATCACTGAATCACACCGCCCCCCTTTGGGCTCCTACACGAGAATTGGCATGAGATGCCGTAGTGTCCATTCTGTTCAACCAGGGGGATGCAAAGGGGTGGGTGGATGAATCACGAATGGGGGACTCAGTATACAGTGTATGCGCTGCGATACGCCAACAGGTCGTCGACCGAGTCCATTGACACGCAGCCGATACAGTATGAAGCGATAAATTAAGGAATATGCAGGGTATGAAAGAATATACATCATGCAGCATTTCCCGTTGCGCTCGGCGCATTGTCTGGGCGAGGTTGGTCTGCATAGCTACGCAAGACAAGTTCTATGTCCTGAAGTACGCCCATCATTTCCTGCGGGCGACAACATCAGAACCTGAATGACCCCAGCAGAAGCACATAGCCTACCACGTTAGTGGGATCGAACTGCAGTCCGTATTGGACGGCCTCCCTTGCCTGGGGTAAGTATCCAAGTGCGACGAGTGCCTTAGCCTTGCGGAAGTGACCCTTTGACCAGGGCTTTTTGAGCTGGATCACAGCCTCGGCATCTGTGAGCGCGGAAACAAGTTCGCCGTGCTCGAAATAGGCCGCAGAGCGGTTGGAGAGGACGGTAGAAAGTTCCTCGCGCATGAATTGCTGGGCCTCCCAGGGCGCGCGTTGGGTTGCGAAACCCGCTGCTTGGGTATAGCGACCGATGGCTTTCTCCCATTGGTGTGTTCGGAAAAGGGCCTGAACGCGTACTCAGACAAAAGCTGATGTGGCACAAAGGCACATACATTTCCTTCTTCCTTTGTCTGATTAATAATCCGAGACAGATTTTGATTGACCACGTTTGGCGGGGGTGGGCAAAGCAGTGTGGGGTTGGCAGCGAGAACTTTTGATAGGCGGTTCAGCTGGGTATAGTCCACGTCGCATTCATCACACTTTTCGCGAGAGTGCACTGCACAGAGCGCAGCCACGTTGGTGGAGTCTAGAGTGAGGTCGACGGGGCGAAAATCTGCTTCAATTACTGCCTGCATTACTGGGTCCGGACGCGGCAATATTTGCTGCGGTACTTGGGCCTGCATTGTCTGCTGCTGGGGTTGTGGAGGCGATGCCATAGTTGAGACTGACGCGGAGAAATGAGAAACACTGACACGCAATCAAGAGAACGTCACGTACTATGGCAATCGTGGGATAGCTGACTAAAGTTCTCTCACGCTATTTTTTTTGGGAGTCATGAGCGACGGACATCCGCCCTCTTTTTTCCTTCTCTCCTCTTTCTCAGCCATCATCCAGAGGCTTATAGAACTCATCCCCCCACTCCATTCACTCAATAAAAAAGCAAAAAAGATCCATTTTCTTCTAATATGTCAAATGGAATTGTAAATGGTACTACTGGTATCGAGTCGTCTTTCGGTGTGTTATACTTTCATCACATCCACCCATTCTCCTTAATTAATTGATTCTCTCTAGCTTCTCTTGGTATCAACGGCACAAAATCTGCATATGTACCTCCTCATTTGAGAGCATCGCAGCGGGCTGCTTCCTCCCCTTCTGGCATCGATGGGTGTGTCTATATCTATACTTCTTTTTTCTTGTTCTATAACTTTGATCGGTACCTAGGAGCGGCTGGAACGACTCCCGGACCTCCTCTCCTTTCCCTCGCGGTGGTTATGGGAGTGGAAAGGGTAGCTTCGGAGATAGATCCATGAATGGGCAAGTTTCTACCTTTGGAGGAAGCCGCCGTAGCGACAATTGGTCTGAACGGCCACAAAGCAACTATGGTAGTGGAAGTCCTAGGCACGACTCTGGCCCACGTGAAACATTTGGCTTTGGCGTCTGGAGGGACGGACAGCACATCGTCGGGGCGCGTAATATGCGCCTTGAGAAGGAGTTGTATGGTGATGCTGAAGATCCGTCCAAACAACATACCGGCATCAACTTCGAAAAGTACGATGATATCCCTGTCGAGGCTACCGGTGCTGGCGTTCCAGAGCCTATCACTGCCTTTACGAGTCCCCCTCTAGACCCAGTCCTTTTGGAGAATATAGGTTACTCTCGCTACACCACACCAACCCCCGTCCAAAAGTACTCCATACCGATTGTTGCGGCTGAGCGAGATCTGATGGCGTGTGCTCAGGTTGGTCCCACCATCGTAATAGCTTTCTTCTAGTTCTCATTTATTTACAGACTGGTTCTGGGAAAACCGCGGGTTTCTTGTTCCCGATTCTCTCTGCTTCCTTCTCCAATGGTCCTCCGATTGGTGGTCCGAACGGACCACCTGGTACGCGGACGCGCAAGGCTTACCCCACGGCTCTGATTCTTGCGCCTACTCGTGAACTCGTAAATCAAATTCATGATGAGGCGCGCAAGTTTGCCTACCGCTCTTGGGTCCGCCCTGCTGTCGTTTATGGCGGTGCAGATATCAATGGACAACTACGTATGATCGAACGTGGCTGCGACTTACTTAGTGCTACTCCTGGCCGGCTTGTTGACCTTATCGAGCGTGGTCGCATAAGCCTCTCCAATGTCCGTTATCTAGTGCTGGATGAGGCCGATCGCATGCTTGATATGGGTTTCGAGCCACAGATTCGAAGAATCGTCCAGGAAGAAGACATGCCGGGAGTTCACGATCGCCAGACGCTCATGTTCTCTGCTACTTTCCCTCGTGATATTCAAATGCTTGCCAAAGATTTTCTGAAGGATTATATCTTCCTATCTGTTGGCCGCGTGGGTTCCACTTCCGAGAACATCACACAGAAGATTGAATACGTTGAAGACCACGACAAGCGTTCAGTACTTCTCGATCTCCTCACCTCCAATCAAACCGGCCTGACCCTCGTTTTTGTGGAGACAAAGCGGATGGCGGACATGCTGTCCGACTTCCTTCTCAGCAGTTCCTTCGCAGCCACGTCGATACACGGGGACCGCACCCAACGTGAGCGCGAGATGGCCCTTCAAACGTTCCGTCAGGGTCGTACGCCGGTCTTGGTTGCAACTGCCGTTGCCGCACGAGGACTCGATATTCCAAACGTCACTCATGTTATCAACTATGACCTACCCAGTGACATCGATGATTACGTGCATCGTATTGGCCGCACAGGTCGCGCTGGTAACACGGGATTGTCGACAGCATTCTTCAACCGAGGCAACAAAAACATCGTTCGCGACCTCCTTGAATTGCTCCGTGAAGCAAACCAAGAAATTCCCCCTTGGCTCGAGTCTGTCGCCCATGAATCAGGCTTTGGTAGTAGCGGAGGGTATCGTGGCCGTGGTGGTCGTGGCGGAGGCGCCCGACGTGGAGGTTCCACACGCGACTACCGCCAATCTGGTGGTGGATACCCTGGTAACTTCGGTGGTCGGTCAGCAAGTTACAGCAGCGGCGGTGGCGGTGGTGGACCCCATTACGGTGGTTACTCCTCCGGTAGTGGGGGCAATAACAACTGGTGGTAATCACCGGTTGATTGCCAGGTATACTCCACCAGTATGCCGCCAAATCTCAATTACCCATTCCCTTTCTTTCTCCTCTTCTTGTCTGTTTCCCCTTTATGCAGGTTGGTCAATGATCGTAGAACCCTTTCTCCCCCCTTCGTCAGGTCCCAACCGCCATTATGCCCGTCCCACAGATACTTCCTTGGATTCTGCGCTGCTCTCACGACTATACATGTTTTGTCTCGTTGCTCTTCGTCTGGCATGACTTTACGACCCTATCTTATTATTTTCCCGTCCCATTGTTCATGTCTCTCACATCCTCCGCGCGCCCCATTACTCTTTTTTCCGCTACCACATCACCACCTTGAGCGCGCATCCGTTTGCTGATATATTAGACATCAACACTAGCCGGGATTCCCGGGTCACCTCACTCGCATTGATAGTAGTCCGTCTGCAACTGTGCACGATACCCTTGTTCTTGCGCAGGCACAGCACACTTCTAATTATGTTTGCATCTTGCCAGCATTACGAGACAATTTGTTAGAGCATCGCATATATAATGTATCCTCCTAGTCTAGTGCCCCAATAACGACTGTTTCATCTGTCCTACACGTGTGACTCAGTCTCAAACTCATATGCAGAGGCACCGCTCTTAGAAAATGCTATGCCCACCAATCCTAACCGTCTCATCCCTGGCACATAAAAGTACACGACCGTCAACCAGACTGGGCGGCCCAACGCTACTTCGCTGTTGCGCTATCACGCACAAATATCTGCCAGGCTGCGTGGTACTTAGGTGGTATCGCGTGCTCCCTTATCTTTCCATCGCTACATGTCTAGGGTTAGCATCCCCGCTCCGTGTTCACCTTCCAAAAAAAACTAAAAGGACGCACCTAATCCGCCGTCTGTCCACATCGCTCTCTACCACATTCCCATCGTACAGCTTCACCGCGCTGTATACCGCAAAGAGCCCGGCAGGCACAATGAGCACAGGGAACTCCGCAAGCGGGAGCAACAGCATGTTCTGAAGTGCAGCGCGCCCTGCTGAATATAGGGACACGTGCACGCCACGCCACGTCGCGGCCCTCTGTCCCTCCTCGTGCTGAACCTCTGCGCCACCAAATATATCGACGAGTGCGAGGTACGTCGCACGTGCGAAGAAGTAGCACTGGTACTGGAGGAGCGCATACGACGGGAAGTGTGCGCGGATGGTGAGCAGGAGGACGGAGAGGTGTAGCAGGGACGGGCGGGGCGCGAGAGAGAAAGCGACGGTGGAGAGCGGGACAGAAGGGCCGTGTTGGGCAAGAATGGGCGCGGGCGTGGCGTCGTGCGAGACCTGCACGCTGTCATATGCCTCAGGAGATGGCAGATGTGGACCGGAGCGCATGAGCGCTGCTGAGGTATCGCGCGGAGGACACCAGCGAAGAGGATGGCCCCGCCGCCTCGGTCGGCCCCGCATGCTGCTGGGCAGCTGCGAGAACGTCCGCGTTGCGGTCGACGCCTAGCACGACCTTTGAGCCGGACGGGTGACAGGCGTGCACGACGAGAAACTCGTGCTCCATGTCGGAGAGGGCTTTGTAGTGGACGACCTGCTCGATGAGACACCGTTCTGCCTCGGAGGGGACGCGCTGAACGGCAGTCACCCATGCGTCTAGAGGCGCAGTGTAGAAGGTGGCTGGAAAGAGATGTGGGCTCCTGTCCCCAGGCTGGGTGGTATGGTGGTCGCGGTCCATCGCCTTTTCCGGTGAGCCACGCTGGCGCCATGTGCTGATCTGATCTGCATATAGCCCAGCCAGCTCTTTCCCGCCCCGCTGAGGTACGTACTACATAGTGTGTTGGAGTATTATGACCTCTCACTCTCGTGCCAATAACAAAATATCAACAATTGGGCTGCCTTCGTTCCGGCCGGTTTCCCCATTTTAAATTGAAATTGATGTCCAATCTACTGTAACGAGTCTTTGTTCAGAGATCACTCTCACCGTTTCGATGATGTTACATCCGAGACAGAAACCATGTCACAACATTAGAGCTCTACCAGGTCACCAGGTCATTCCCATTCGTTTGTTTGGCAGGGAGTGGGCGTATATGGTAGACGGCTTTGTACCGTCGATACACCGGACCTGGTCGGGAGAAAGGGAGATGTCTATTGGAGATGTCTGGCCAAGTGTCTAGCTCTCGGATGTTCTGCTTGAGCCTTGAGATGAGATCTTGTGCCCACTGACGGTTGAGAATATGCGTCGTATATTGAGCTAGAGACGCACGATTGAGAATAGTCAACCGTCCTATCGGCGTACTCACTGATACTGCCAGTGCATCACAGAACCAACTTGAGTCGTATACTGATAACCTTTTCGCCTCTCTGGAGTGCAAGATTCAGACACATCTCTCTCATGTTCATGTACTCCCAATTCGGGCCCAAGGTCTATGTTTGTTTGTTCTCGTCCGAGCTGAATTTGCCGCTGGCCAGGTCGTGCTAGGGCGTAAGCGTGGGTCCCTCAGATTGGTACTATGATCAATCACGTACCCTCCGTCTTCCCTAGTAGACAAAGGAGATTATCCTCCTGCGTTGCCTTACCCTTGGCACCGTACCATTGATGTATCAGATCCCTGTCGTTCGCACATATCCCAGCAGCAGGGTGGCTATCTCGATCCCCCTAATTCAAGACAATAACTGTTATATCGCCCACATCCCTCATCTTATTTCTAGCCCCAGTTACTTGTTATAGACGACCTTGACTTTGTCCTCAACACTGCGTGAGCCTCAGTATCTGCACGGCCGCCATCCGGGCCTCCTCTTGCGTCAATCTATCTAACCTCTTTAACGCGTCTTTCATGTCCTCCCTCCCCAGAAGCTTCTCGAGGAACCTTTCTGGACATAGATCAGCCTATATTCGTGTATCTCTGGGTAGTAACATACCGGCTCGACCCTGCTTCACCTCTTTCGTTGCGATCGCGAAGATGTTCAGAACTTCGACCGCTATCTTCGTAATTATGTCAGCCATCGCGGCAGTTGGTGGCACTTCCGTGTAAACTTCTAGGCGTCTGAAGAAACTCTCGATGTACTTGAAGACATCAACAACGGCATCTTGACTCGCATAGACATCCTTGGCAGCCTGACAGACATCGCCATTGAAAACCCTTCCATAGATAGATCAAGGAAGATGCTCACCAAGAGGAGGACCCCGAAACTGGTAAAGATTACTTCTATGGGAGAGAGTATCTGAGAAAAAGAATTAGGGTCAAAAAGTGGACAAAGTGGACAAGTTGAGACTTACTAGTCCAGCACCTCCGCCCAAAGTCTCGGAGAATGCGTAGAGGACGTTAATAGTTGGTTTAAGCCACTTCGATAAACTCCCATTTTGAGTCCTGGACTGATCAAACTCGTTGGCCTTGTCAAGGATGGCAAGGACATCACTGGGGGAGTTGCATAATAGTAGTTTTACTGCGAGGGGATGTGTGCGAAGGGCGGTGTTTGTCATATTCTCATACTCTTCTAGGGCAACATAGAAGATGGTGTAGGAAGTGGTGGATGATGAACGGACAGGGAGACCGGCAGCTTGACGAGCGTGAATGAACGAGTCAAACTGACTGTCCACATAGAGCTTCCCGAACCCGCTTGCGAGTTCTTGTAGACCAGGTAGCAACCCCGGGTCTAACCCTATTTCATCCAGCTCCAGCGCACGAGAAAGCTCCCTCGAGAGCCCGCCGCAAATATAAAGCGTCTTCACTCCGATGAATGACCTCAAAAGTTCGTGCCACGTTGTGCCGTCGATCTCACCGTCCTCCCATTCGGTCGGCATCCGATACTCGTAGAGGTTGAGTGAGAGCCACTCTACACCTGATAGCGTGGGCATAAGTGCGCTGCACACCTGGGCTACGCAGTCGATTTGCCAGTCCAACTGCTTGCACCTCACACGGAGGCTGAAGCGTCCGTAGTGCCCTCGCAGACGGTGGCTGGTTGTGATTACGGAGACCTCGTCGCGCTCAAAGAAAACATTTGCAGAGGGGAGCTTGAGCCTTTCTGTGATACTGGTGAAGTGGGACAGGTGTGGTAATGCAAAGGCGATTTGATTGAATAACGTGATGTCGAGTCGCTCCAGAAGAGGGGCCCTGATTTGAGCGACAATGCATTCCAGGTAAGCGCTAACCCCTTGAAACGTGAGGTCTTTGAGGTTGGGAAGCGTCACGGGAAGTCCTTTTTTACCTAACAATTCCCTCTCAGAGCCGGGACGGGGAATGGGGATAGAAAACCCGATGGACAGTTCCTCGAGTTGAGGAAGAGACTGAAGACGTACAACTAATAGCCTCGGGCGAAAGTAACCAGAGGCTCGGATGTTTGTGAGCTCGAGTGTGATGACAGAGGCGGTGGAAGGGAGCAACCGCAATCTTTTTGGAAGACCGATTCCGAGAAGAACGAGATGGCGCAGATTTGGGGCAAGAAAGGTCGTGGGAAGTGTGGGAGCCGTGATGTTATCAACTGTGAATGAGAGAGAAAGATGTTCCAGTATTGGAAAGGGTTCATCCATAAGCATAAGGAATTTTTGCAAAATCGAAGACGGGAGGTGGAGGTCAATATAGCGCACACGACCACGCAACCGGAGCGCGTGGTGTATTCCCAACTTGTCCTGTTCCAGGCCTCTTACAGTCACATCTGTAAACCGGTAATTGACGACGAGTGGCAGGGGCGGTAAATGATCAAACATGTCCGCTATGGAAGTGCCGTTCGTGCAGAGAAGATGCATACCCAGGTGGAATGCCGAAGAGTATGCAAGGTGACGCCATCTTCGACAAACCTGAGAGAGCTTACGCCATCCAAGTCGGACATTCCAAGCATTCTCATCGTCTAGTCGATAATCATCGAATATGCTCAGGAGTATGTCGTCGTCGAGCATATTGATAGACGTGTAATGCACGGGGTATCCTGGTCGCTCAGATGTTGGAGGCGGTGGAGCTAGGTCCTATGCAGGGGTCTGCGTGAGGTGCCGCTGGGGTAACTAGACGCAGTGAGACATACCAGGTTGCCTGTAGATGCAGAAACTTCTCGTACAATGGAAATGTATATGTTAATGGAGTGCGATGCCGGGCGACTCAGAACTGTCCAGTCCTCGGATGCCCCATCCGCCGACCGGTCTGCCGGTGGTGTTATTAGAATGGGCCGCAGGTAGCTATGGTCCATTCGGGAGCGGCACTCGTCGTCGTCGTCGTCATTATATACTACTGGCTGCTCCCAGAACCACAATTTTCCTCGAATATTAGAGTCTCTGACAAGTTGTTCTCCCTCAATTACTCCAGAATTATCTGGAAATACGTCAGAGAGTAAGCAATGAGATCGGAAAATCTTGGCGCAAACCTCTGAAGATTAGGCAGCCATTCAGAAACCAGACGTTGCCAAAGATCCTATGCTTGTGTTCGATACTAAGAAACACACGGCCAGGCCTATCAAAGAGAACATAGACGGTATCATTGTGTTCAAGTGCTCCGCTTGGGTCTTGAAGTGGGCGGCGCCGAAAGGTAGGGGTATATGCGCTCTCATCGGCAGGGCAACGCAAATAGAAGTGAGGGCTTTGTTCAAGGGTGACACGTGCACGGCCCTTGTAACGGCTAAAATTCCAAAGAATCTCCGCAAAAGACGCTTCGGCACTGAGCTCCTCTGGTACATGATTAGGATAGTTATCGAAGGCGAGCCTGGTATGAATCGGTGCTCACGGCTCACGATGATTGTTTCATGATCGTGAGGGGACAATAGTGGAGACCTGAGGAGCACGAAGTTAATAGTCGTTGTTGGTCCCCATTTGTTCTCAGATCCCTGGGGAAGTAGAGTTGAGTCGGGGGTGCGGAAAGGCACACATGCAGGGCTCACCACATGCGACCAATCACTCTCTACCCGATCTTTCTGTCGTGCTATTTTCATTCTTGAGTGGACGGCGATCGGGGGGTTCCTGCCAGAATGAGAATCAGTGGAGGACTCTTAACACCACTGGTACAAGTTTCGCTCACAAGCGACGCCTTCTCCCTGAGCGGCTATTCAACACCCGAGTCGCTTCTTTGAATCGTGCGTTCGCTTCATCAGTCACTTCGGTACCTGAATCCGTCGCGGAACGCAATGCTAGATCACATACTCGAAGAATTCTACAAGAAGATGTCAGAGGCGGGAAGACAAAACGCGTGAAGTAAACTTGGGGCGGTTGGTTACGGGTTACCTTCTTAGCTCTGCGTCTTCGTGCAAAAACTTTGGTGGCGCAAGACGGGAGAGGAGTCTGCACATAGAAATCAATTCGAGGGCCTGGTTTCTGTAAGCCCTGCCAATGTTCCACGCGCGCTCGAGAAACACAGATCTATTGTCGTGTGCTTCCATCGGAAGAGTAGTGTAATCGGTCATTGTGCCAGATACCCGAGCTGAGCAAGGAGTTGGGTATATCAGACTCGACGATCCGCCAAAAGAGCCGGACACTACTAGGCTCCGGCCTGTATATGAGACCTATACGAGGGATCGATATTCTGTACAGTACAGGCTGGTAAAGCTGGGTTTTAATTCCTATAGCGTTCACTTCCCACGTTCTGGGTCGGTCGGAGGTCGGTGACGGCAAGGACCTGTGGGGAGGTGTCTTGACTGCAAATGTTTACTTTGTTCGCCCTTGACTCCGCTGCATAACCTTGCAACGAGAAATACGTGTGCCAAGAGAGCGGCGGTAGTTCAGGGCGGAAGTGTACAAGTACAAGTATAACTTTGCCACCCCACAACCTTCCCTTGTCGCGATGGTACCTGGCTCGCGGACGCTAGCTAATAGAACAAGCAAAGTGTATTTGCAACACCAAACGGCTGTATCACGCGACAGAATAAGGACGTTTACGAAGGTTCGACGAGCGAAGCAAATCCAACACTCTTCTGGCCGAAGTCGAACGCAGTGTAGACATTTTGTAGGAACGTATCCCCCAAAATCCAGAAACGTGCTACCGACAAATTATCAATCAGCCCGACAATGTCATCGAGAAGTCTTCTCACCAATCTTTGACTGAAACGCCATCCCGCCATAACACCGATTTGGTTGGCCATGGACTGGTCCGAGGTTGAATATACTAGGTGCAATGGGAAACGCCCTCTTTCCAAACTTGAGTGCAATCGTCATGTCGAAGTTACACGGAACTGACGATAAGACCTATGGTTTCAGGGATGGCCCCACAAATCGATTACAAGTTGACGAACCAGTGTACAGTCCTGATTTGATTCCATTGGGGTCAAGGGTGGGAATTGCGCCGGGAATTCGTTCATATATTGCCTCAACTACCTCGGCGGGACCTAAGATGAGTGTTGAACCAGTGTCGATAATAGCCTGGGTCACTGAGACGACTTCGCGACCATCGAGCATAATCCCATCGAGGGTGACTTGCCAGTAGCCCTGGACGAGGAAGTGATGCTCTGAAGGCAGCGATAAGGAAGTATACTAACGTACCTCTTTGGTTACTGGAGTGTAAGTGAAGTCGCCTTGATAGAGCTCTCCGTTCGTCCCACCTAGGAATAATTCGGAACCCTCGTTCGCCAGCCGCACGCCGAAAACGGGGTTGGAAACGACGCCCTGTGAGATGAGGTTGATGAAGAATGGGGTCGCATTGTACTTCGAGACTGATTGAAAACCGAGGCCCAGTAGACCGTCTGGGGTGAATTTAGAAATAGAGAAACCCGTAGAATATTCACTGGCGACGCCAACGACTTGTCCTTTGGCCTGGATGTACGCTGCAGAGACCACGCAGTCTAGCAAGTAAAGCCGAACTTACGGACAAGCCTGCAACGGAGACAACGTCGGTATACCCGTCGACAGTGGCGGTTGAACCATCGCCAAACTTGAGGGAAAAGGTTCTCCCGGTGTTTGACGCACTATAGCTCTCGGACGGGTCATACGCAGCATGGCCGGAGCAGGTTTCTTCACAGTGTGGTCCGGGTAAAAACATATCGCTGCTCCCCGTGTCGAAATCCACTAGTGCTCATCAAATGGCAATAGGAGAAAGAGAAGGTGGGAGAAAGTACCAAGGAACTTCTTCGCGGGGGTACCCACGGAAATGGATCCGTACCACAGCTGCTGGTCGGCTGGTGCAAGCGGAATAGAACCCATGTCCCGTTTCTCTTGTAAAACCGGTTCTGGGAGCCAGTCCAGGGGATGCCTTTCGCCCGTGTTCCTCTCGTACGCAGAAAACCCATCATGGAACTTACTAGGACGTGGGGTCAGAGATGTGCACAATATGAAAAGCGGGGAGCAGACTGACTCGACAGATTGCTGGATGTTGGCTTGTAAGAAATGTGAGGAAACGGAGCCATGTGCATTGAGTGTACCCCGCTTGTGGATAGGGATAGGAAGACCCCGACGTGACTGAGGTGAGCCTTGAAGTGAGACAGACATGGCGAGTAGCGGGAGCGTATGAACAAAAGGATACGAGAAGTACGAACAGCTTCATCTTGAAGTCGAGAATCGAAAACCTGTAAGAGCCCATCAAAATACCACAGGACTGTGCAAAGAGATTTAAGGACGGCGATACGGATAGGGCCAGCAGTCTAGTCCATGGAGCTGAAGCTACGGGCAAGGGCCACACGCTTAACTGGAATTTCTATTCCGTCCAATGGTCTCGATGATGTCAGGAAGCGAGTCGGCCATAGTATGTGGAGCGATTCCATGGCTGCCAGTAGAGTAGATACACAGTGACCTGAATAGACCACTCGCCGTCCCACCTGTCATCAACGCGGGGGATTAGAAGGGGTCATAACACCATGATGGTTATACACATTACGTGGATCACGTGGACGATGACTGTACAGGACCTAATTCGTGGTTACTCTTTGTCATCATCGTGTATCCTTTTTTACCGAACGGGGAAATCTTGGTTTGCATGATGACCGAGGACCGGACGGTTATGGAGCGGGTCCAAGACTGCGCTATCCTTTTATCGACCCTGAGTTCACATCGGACTTTGCATTTAAGGCCAAAGGAAAGCTCGTACTCAGCCCAAGCATTAAACTGGCTTCTCTACTTCGCCTCCTCACACTTTTCTCTGCGATCGTCAACACCAATCGACATTCCGTGCACAGGAACCTTACCACTTCTACTTCAGTTATGTCTGGTGACACCGAATTCCTCCTACGTCCCAGCACAGACCGTGGTCACAGTAACCACGGCTGGCTGAAAACGTTCCATACGTTCAGTTTCGCAGAGTATGTACCCCATTCTCCCTGCTAGTCACCCGCCGTGCTCAAAGGTACCTGCACAAGTTATTACGACCCCCGGCATTCTCAATTTGGGAGCCTCCGTGTCTTGAACGAGGACCGTGTCGATGCCCATACCGGTTTTGGGACACACGGCCATCGCGAGTTTGAGATATTCTCCTACGTTGTTTCCGGAGAATTGCAACAGTAAGTTCTTAGCGCAGTGCGTATTATTTTGTAGTTTTTGACACGACCCTGTAGCAACGACTCCATGGGCAACACAGAAGTGCTCAAGCGTGGCGACTTGCAGATGACCTCCGCAGGCACTGGCATTCGCCATAGCGAGCATGCCCACGGGGAAAAGCAAGTGCACTTCCTCCAGATCTGGTGCAAGCCCTCGGTCTCGAACCTCAAACCCGCCTACTTCACCAGGTGAGCGCCACTCCCTACTCCGTTCCGGGTTCTTGACGTCATTCCGGTGATACGTGATGCACAGGCACTTCACTGATGAAGAAAAGAAAGACCAGTGGGTGCGCGTGGTTGCGCCAGTGGGAGAGGCCGGCGTCTCTGACGCCCGTGAAGCCACGGGTCCCGCTCCCGTGCACTCCCCCGTCTCCCTCCGTGCCACGTTGCTTTCACCGGGAAGAAGCTTGTCTCACGAGCTAAGCCCTCAATCGTCGAAAGCATATGTCCACGTGGTGCAGACTTCAGGATATAACCCCAACACGCCCTCGGGCAACACCGTCCGCGTATATGCGCCTGGCACTCAGGATGCTACGCTGCGGGAGGGAGATGGGCTCTATATCACTTCTCCCACTGGGGCCGGGACTACAGTTAGCGTGGAAAACACCGGTGAAAGTGTCGCGGAGCTTCTGCTATTCGAATTGGATTGAGGCTGGGTGATCGGGTTTGTTTGGATCCTGTATAGCTACTTCTAATTACTGTTCGGGTGTATGTGAGTACGGATTAACATGGCGCAGCCATCAAGCGAGTAAATGTGGCTTGGAGCAGGCTCTACGTGAGCCAAGAAGGGAACTAGAAGCAAGCAATCGAGTAGTTGTCTAGTCGTCCTTGAGCAAACCCTGAAACAGACCAACCGTGTGCCCATTCCGCCCCCCCGCGCTCACGCTTTCATGGCATTCCATTTCGCCAGATTTGGAGACAAGAGCGGCAGAGACCGCGAAAATTCGAGAGTTGCAACTCCCTGATTTTAGGGTGGTCGTTCGTCTCTGGCTTTCCTTCGACTCGTTTGTATCCCACTTTCATCTGACATTGGAATCAGAACCATATAGTTCAGCGGTTATCATACTCCCAAAACTCCGATTTAATAAAGGTGAGGCCCATCATTTTTTATTCGCGATTTGCCCAACAAATTGCAACTCTAGCGGAATGACGACACGGAGAGAATTTTAGTCAAACATTTAAAGACAGGTTTGTCGACACTCGACATATCCATCTTGGAGGTCGGGTTACTCAAGAGTGGAGAACCCAATACGCTGTGCGGGACGAGACTCTAGTCTAGGAGCTTTGTCAACACCTCGAGAGCACCCTTGGGGACGACCCTTTAGATGACTCCGAAAATCAGCTCCTATTAGTATTTGGGCGTCGTCTGCGATTCTTTGATATTGACATGCAAGAGGTGGAGGATTCAGGGCTGGTCTACGAATGGAAACGAGCGTCGTGTAAGAGTCCCTGATTCTCATTCACGGCTGAGCAGTTCTTGCTGACTCTTGGGGCAGAGCCGGACGTTGTTAGACCAAGGCTTTTTGCGAGCTACGTACACCTGTTTGGGCTGTGTGGTGGATACCGCTTTCACACTGTTAGGGAGCACGCCGAGCAAGGTCACTCCAAGGTAGACTATGTTGGGTTGGTAGGCAGTGAACCCGTCGTCCTTGCAAAGGTACAACCGCCCTCAGACATGAATACAGTGGGTGATTTGCCTACTGCCAGTGGCACGTGGATTCAAGACAAAATGGGTTCGCAATTAACCTCTAGTACCAAAAATTATCCAGAAGGTGAGTACGCAAGTTCTCAGACACAACCCGATTTTCACTTAACTGTATCTCTCTGTCTGAGGAAGATGGAATGGCTGTTCATTACGTGCCGCGCTGCTACTGGATTGCTTGCCGTCTCGTTGGGGACCCTTTAAATTGGTGAGTAAGCAAGAAAAGGAAAAGTCTTGCTTGCTCGCCAATTTACTTACGGTATCGAAATCTCTTTCGAACCCTTTTGGGCATATCTCGGTGTCATTTTGTCTTTTCTAAAAGTCGTTCCTGTTCGGGCCAGCATAATTGATCCCGATATAGAGCCTGATTTTATTCTGGAAGAAGACAATGGCCCTTTACCTGAAGATGACATCAGTTTCTACTCGAATCCCACACCGCACTGGCAGGCGTTCTGATCACTTGCAGTTCCGAACTGCAAGTGACGCGGAATGTGTTAAAAGCCTCGGGCACCTCTTGACGTAAGGACCACTCACCAAGTCCAAAGTCGAGCCACTATTAACGACTAGCGGCGCACTCCGGCATACTTTAGGATCTTGTAATTTGACTAGTATTTTCGAAGCCTCGCATTGTAAATCATCGGCTCGCTGCCAGTGCTATTTCTCGTTTCCCTCTCGTGTAAGCGTCTCGAACCGGTTCCCGTCTGCGTGGTAAGCTATTCTTTGCCTGTCGGCCCTCTACGCTTCCCCTTGGGTCAGGCCATTTCGCCGCTAAACCGGCCCCGCCCCCTACTAAGTGATTAACGATTAGCGAAATCATGTCTTTCTGCCGATATCGATAAATCGGGACACCACTGAGATCCTTGCTAAACTCCGAGTCGGATCTTTCGCCCTTCCGCAATCCCGTCTGGAGCCCCCTGCCTCCATTAGACGTCCGTGTACCGTGCGAAACACCTCATGGGCGGCAGAGGGTTATCGGTTGATTCGATGGCTAAGTGCTGCGGATCGTCAGACGACTTTCTTCTCGAAAATGCGTCGGGGCGGAGGCGCTTAAGTTCGGTTGTCGTTTTGTGTCGACGATAAGAGAGTAGCGGGGTTTGCTTGACGGTTGTCGATGTCCGTTGGATATGAGGTTCTAGGCAGCGAAGGCTGGCGACGTACCCTCTGTCTGCTAAGGTTATGGTATACAGATTTCGATCTCGATCCGAAGGTCCTTGTCAAACAGTTGATGAGGCGTTCGACAAATATCGTCACTAGCACTGTTACTACGCCTAAGCCACTTCTTCCCTCTTACCACCTACGATATATATTGCAACGGTCTTTTGAGGTTTAAACACTTATAAACCACGGGAAAGCGGCCGTTTACAGTGTGGATTTCCCCATCAGAAGCTAAGGCGGTGGTCGCACATTCGATACAAAGGGTGACACGTTCAATCGCAGCTATGACGGAGAACCCTCTGAGATGAAGAGGATTGACAAAAACTTAAAAGGGACCTCCCTAGCCCGACCCTCTAGGCATACGCACCCCCTGGTGTACCAATGAAGTTCAGTGTGGCATTGCCTCCGTGTTCCGCGCCCGGGAGTTCGAAAGGAGACTGGTCTCGTGAGACGGAGTAAAGTCGGAACGCGTCTAACATCCGCGCAAAGGGGGGTATGGGCGGGGGGCAGTCATGTCGGTTTCGAGGGCTGTGAGAAGCAGGCGACGTAAGTCCCCGTGGGGGTATGGCAGGTGATATGGCGGACAAGGGTAGAGGTTATAGCTCAGGAACCGAGCCAAGCAACACACATGACTGGGGGGCAAGCATGCTTTCCGGGAACTTGGTGAGCGAGAAGCCTGTGAATGCGATCCACTCGGGACCCAGATCACTTCAATAGAGAAGATAGAAGGGCATCTGGGGTGCTATTGGGAGATAAGAAAAGTTGCCAGGGGTGAAGGTTATACATAATCAGATGGCGCAGAGATGGCGGCTGAGTAGGACGTCAGTTGTGTGATGCAGGTCGGGGACCAGTTGACTGAGGTACGACCGGACATAGGGGCTCACACTCTAGAATGACACGTTCTCCACGTGGGAGTGTTGTTGACGCAGCGGCCAAATGGCATTTCAATCGCCACCCAGTTTGCGCAGCGCCCTACTAATAATTAGCCCGTTTGCGGGAAACTATTACCGACTGACCGGTATTCACGTCTGAAACGGTACTGGAAACTAGTTTCTGACGGATGTCTCTCTGCAGAGTAGAAATAGGTCATGAGAGAGCTGGTTCTGGTTGCCCCATACCCTGTTCATGGAGTTGGATGTGGGAGATGTGCGGGCTCGAGGCTGGGTACTATTCAGGGGAGGGCACTCAGCAGGCAGGTCTGGAAACGAGGTAGGGTACAGGGAGGGTGGGTCTTCCTCACCTGTGACTATTCCACGATTCCTCAAGCCGCACTGGACTTTTAGGTGGAAGTCATGAAGGGCAGCAGTTTCTGATATCTATGCGAAGATCCCGCTGATTCCAGTGTGGAAAGAGTCCGAGGTGATTCTTACCCCCTCATTTTGAACACGTTGAAGGTGTAGGCAGGACGCCACTACATGAAGTCGCGGCGTCTCACGATGTCACTTAGGGGCTGTAGAGCTTTGGGTGATGAGCGTGTCCAATTAGCTGTGGTAATGACACGGTGACGCCAATAGGGCTTGTAGTCAAGAAAAGGGGCGCAAACGGCCTGTGGAAACGCCCGAGTAGTACGTGTTCTGGGAAAGGAGCGGTGTTGTAGAGGTATTCTTCGCGATCGCAACATTTCCTGGGTCGCAAGAAACATCAGTAGGTCTGACTTTTCGGGTGCCGGGGAGGAATATGGCGGGCGCGCCTTCGCACTCTTTGTAGACAGAGCAGAGCATATAGCCAGTCAGTGTCACATGTGAACAGCGTGCTGTCGTCCGCGGCATATTGACCGAGGACTTGTGCAGGAGATATGTTGAGTAGGATGAAGGAGATGGCACCCGCTCACAGAAAGGAATTGACTGCGAGCTGCTAGTTGCTGAGTTGCGTGGGGGCCCAGGGATGCAATAAACACGAATGGGTTTGCCATGGTTAGTATTGTCAACGAGACCCCAAGGTAGGCCGTTCGCGTCCTAGTCCAGACTTCACGGTCAAGACCCCAGCTGTAATCGAACCAGACCCTCCCAGCAAGTTGCTTGAAAAGTATGGTCCCCACAGATCATCGTTTCGAACTGCGGTCAGTAGTTTTTGGGACGGTACACTCGGCACGATTGATATTTGGACTGGGAACAAGGCAGAGGTCAAATAACCACTAAGCGCCCATGTATGCGCGTACAAAACCTGCCTAAAGTGTGACGAGGGTCAACGGGGTCGAAACTCGAGTACGTAGCAGGAGCCGCAGCAAGTGTCTGAAGGAACCCCCGCACCAAGCGGGGCAAAGCTCTTACAAACCGAGACGGGACAGTGATACGGAACTAGTAGAGCGCTGAAGCCCTCGATCACGATCATGCTGAAAGTGTGACACACATCAACCCTAAGAGACATGATCCCTCACCTTCAACAACGCAAGGGTTACTCAGAGCTTACCTACACCACAACGGGGACCTGAGTGGGGCTATCAGTATGTGATAAAGAGCCTTTTTTTTCATATAAATGTATTATAGCTATTAAAGTGGCAGCACGGCCATATCCGGCTCTACGAAGTGCACACTTTAGCTGCGAAAGATAGCCGTAAATCAGATCGGCAATTGGGACGGGGCTAAAAGATTGACTATTCTGGCGCACCTCTGATGCATGTGAATGAACCATTTACCCATGGTAATCAGTCCTTGTACTCCAACGTCACGACGTAAGTTCCCTACGCGAAGTGCCGCAACTGGCCCGCAAGTGAGGAAGAGCCGGCAATTGAACGTTGAACGTTGAGCATCTGTGACGACATCTACGAGACCACTGGAAAATGTGACGTCAAATACCCTATTCTTCCAACCTGAAAACCTTGATTTAAACCGACGGATCCCCCTACTATAACCGTCGCTTTTACGTGTGGGTCATAAGTTGTAGCTCAGCAAAGCTCTGGAAAGCAGATAAGGAGATCTAGGGCTTCTTGTATAAATAATCTTGGGTGTTTAGGAGCGACTACAAACGACGGCCTTCCTAGAATGGCAGACTAACAAAAGTCCGATTGTCGATCGATAGAGACTGACGTCTGAGGGAAGAGCCCGGGCAGCTCAGCAGAGCTTGCTTTAGCGGCTCCTTGCAAAAGCAATTTCCGAGTCCGAGTCGGCTTGTGAGTGTTGTTGAGCTGTCCGACTGCTGTACACCGCCGGTGTCCGGCCTGTTGGACAGCTTTATTACATAATCAACGGAGCCGGAGCCAGGCTGAGAGGGCGAGGCCAGGGACGGACATGCCAAGTCTCGTCCCATCACGGTGCATGTTGCATGTCTGCAACTCAAACCCAGACCGACCCACCGACCCCGACATGGCCATCTCTGTACGACCCTCTCATCGAGTTTCATGACCTTGAGCACCACGCCCCTATCCAACCGGGTGGTCGTTACCTCACACAAGCTGGAGGTTTGACATATGCACTGTTGACTCGATACTGTGCAACTGACTCAGCTCTCGGAATTGAGCAGATGTATTCCGCTTCACATTTTACTGGACGTTAATATTCAATTCACTGTTTTTCCTCATCACCGGTGGGATTGCTACTTTCAACATCATTTTCCCGTCACGGCGCGACAAACATGGGGACACAACAGCCCCACCGGGTCAGAAGCATACACCCCAGGCAGCACCCCATTCACACTCGATGATTCCGTTGACACCAGTGGCTTCTGCGCAGTCGCCTGACCTGCTTCTATCTCACCCCGGGCCCGCCGAGATTATGCAGCCGGGCGCTCCGCAACCACGGAAGAATGTACATCGCTCGCGCCTCACGTACGCGATATTTACGCTGTTCGTGTTTCTGGTCACCGCCGTAGGTGCATCATTCGTGGAGAGCGCGGTGGTTGGCTATGTCCTGTGGGCGGTGTACACCGCTGGGGACTTTAATATCTCTACGTGCGTCTTAAGTCGTGATGCGCGCAAAAAAAGCTCATTATATTGGTATGGAGGTAGTTGGTTACCTCCTGTTTGGGCACTCATCATTGCAAGTTCTGTCTTGCTTGGGTAACATTCTGGAGTTTCACGTCCTGACTTGCCTTGTTGATTCGAGGTACCCTTACAGGGCGTTCCCGTCCGTGATCGACCGCATTTAAGTGGCACTCCCACATCGGGGCGTGTTTGAGTACGTATATCGGGAAAAATCCCCGGTATCGGATTTCCATAGTTGGACGGGACCAAGTTGAAGCTGCGGGGAGCTTAGCGTTTTGTTTTGATAGAGTATGGGAGCGTTGAGTTGATAAGAAGGGTGTTGTTGCTCGTCTAGAAGGACTGAGGGGAAATTGCGGTTTGAGATGGGGTGGTCGTTTAGATGGTCAAATTCATTTCATGTGTATCGTAGATGTCTGGGTCCTTCGCCTTATTTGACCGCCGAGATGGACACCGTCGGCCGGTCCTTCCGTACCGAGACCGCCACCTTTTCTTAAGTGCAACAACTCCTCCCGTCCTTCCTCTTCCACTACCTTGTCCCCTCCTTTCCCTCCTCACCATGCGGGGCTGTCTTAAACACCACCCCCACTCTCCCTCCCCTTCACCGTCACCGTCTAACTCGTCTAGCATAGCTACTCCTCCTCCCACTCGTGGTTCCACCCCACTCCTCATCCCTGTAGATGCCCCTTCCCTCTCTAGGAGACAACGTCCAGACCAATCTCTTACCGACGCATGCCTCACGCGCAGATGCGTTCATTTCTGCTCAGAACTTGTTAACAAAGTTTTTGTCGCCGATGAATGGGATCGGTCTCCAGCCGATATCACCCCACGATTAACTTACCAGTGAGTTTTTCCTGCCTGTTTCGCTGTGGTTTCCTTCTCGCGTGACCACTTCTCTGTGCATCTTCGGCATTTGTCCTCTTTCTAGTCATGTACCCTCCTGCCATAGTCCCATAGCATACCCTCCTAATGTAGCTGCTCCGCCCCCTCCATCACCACTTATCCTTTCCCTGCGTCGCGTGGTCTTTTCACATAATATCCATCTGACTCTAAATTATTGCAAGGGATATGCTGGAGCTTAAGGAGATCCAGCGTTCACTCCCCCACGCTCCTCAGCCTCTCCCAGACCCAGACCTTCCAGAGTTGGATGCACGCGGTGTTCCCCGCACACACTTCCTCAACACCGTTCCTGTTGGTCTAGTTCCACTTATCGGTCCCGATACTTCTACGTCTCCTAAATTGGCAACACCCCCTTCTGTGATGTACAAACCTAAAATAGAACCTCCGGCTTCTCTTCCCTCTCGTCCACCGCCTTCTCCACCATCCACTCCCCCTCCTAACATTTTGACGACTCCGTGCTCTTCGCAAAATTTAGATCCGCCCAAACCTCCATCGCCTCGTTCCTCTGCTGTTGAGCCATGGGTTCCACCACCACCTCCCCCCCGTCTTCCATATAACATCCCTGTTCAACCTCGTCCCGTGCCCCGCTTCAACTTTTTACCCTTACTCGAATCGCCTACGTTACCCGTGCCGTCGGTTTCCCTACATTCAAACTGTCCCTCACGGCAGGAATCGTTGCCTCCATCCTTATCACCCTCTCCTGTGCCGCCTCCGGCGCCTTCAATAGCAAATATCGCACCAGACCATACGCCTCCTCTACCTTTCCCGTCCTTTGTACAGTCCAGCCATGGGGTCAGACCCACCGATAGTTCGCGATCTCCTCTAGGGGTATCCATAGCGAATACCTCGACCAAGTCGAGCCGTCTCACCAAACTGGATCGGTTCATAAATACCTCTACCGTCCCGTTACTCCCACCTTCTCCGCTGTCATCCACTCCTTCTCCTGGAGACGTAAAGGAGCCTGCTTATGAAGACACTACGTGTCTTGAGGCCGAGCTTTCCCGCCTGTGGCGAAACCAATCGTCCCACATGGATAGGGAGGCAGAAACTGAGGAGAGTGAGGCAGAGTCCAGCGTCGTGCATACCGAAGCCGAGTCCGATGGCGAAAGTACACGCTCGATGGCAGGCTCCGGTGGCGCTACGAAGGTTTCCCGTACACCTGTGGCGGTTGTCACCGCGGCAGATGACGACGACGAAGGCGAGATGTCGCTTATCGAGCTCGAGAGTGGGGTCATGGCCTTTGTGCGTGTCCCCCGCCGGAGGTAATCGACTCAGCTCGCACCCAGTTGGTTGGCAACTCCGTAACGCTACTTCTTTGAATTGGAAAGGTACTTCCATACGTCCTGCCTACTATTGAGCATCGCATATTGTTGCCAGTACCCACGTTCCCATGCTTCCCCACGCCATTCTAAAATATGCACATTTATACACCCACGGATCCCGAAAGATTTTGCATACAGCTTCTATCGTCATAGTAGATGTTGGCATTCTTAAACTTCATGTGATAATTTACTTGTTTATTTCCGCCGACCCCAGGATCTAGCGCGACCGGACCACTTACACATGCAGTTAGTGAGGTTTCTTACCACCTTACTGTGCGACAACGTTGCAATGGTGAGTGCCTCTTTGCAACTTTTCCAATGCAGTTGATCATGTGGCCACTCAGACACATGTACGTCCTGGGGTGATTGGCCGTTGACACCATCCGAGTCCCCCCGAAACGCTTCCAGGTACTGTACGCGGCATGATGGATTTCCGCCGAGACAACCCCGTTGATCCAACTCGCGAAACGCCCTCGCAAGCGCTCGAGTGTCGGGCGGCAGGACAGCACGTGAATTGCAATCACACGATCATTCGCCGGCCGGGCACCGTCGCTAGGCACATTTCAACCGAGGAGCGTGCATCATCACCGACATCTGGTCGTCCCAGTGACGTTTCGAATTCGTTTCAGGGTATATGGCATCCGGTAACGGTACAGTGACGATCTCTTCTAATGGTTCTAGGCAACCACCCTCGTTTTCTCGCTCCAGCCCTCCTCCGATTCCAACAACAACTCGACTTGGTGGCTGCGGAGGGCTCACAATCTGGTTCAGTGATCGACCCTGGGAATGCCTTCTAAGTCTAGCAGGTCCACTACTAGCGCAGTCTCAGACTACCGACGGTTGACAAATATGCGCACGCGACATGCTACTGTGGACCTGGAGGCATTACACCTGGTTGACATCCACGGGCTTGATTCGCCGATGGGACTGCATTGCAGGCGATGTTCCCCACTGCCGGATCCGTCCAAAGCGGCTTTTTTTTCGGTGTCATCAACAGCAAAAGGCAACGGATCGAGCAGTCTAGGTACCTCCGGGGCGGAGACGGTGTGAAGCAATTTGCCATCCTGACAGGCGTCTCCATCACCATGTGCGTTTTCTCTTACCGTCGTATGTCATCGTTGGAACTGCTCCTTGTGGTGTAATAATGACAGGCTCACGCATTACCTCCGCGACTAGAGTGCACCGGGGCACCTTCATGGAGAGGGAAAATAGGGGACTAAGAATAGAGAGTCCTTGTCTGTCGGACTTGGCTGATCATCCACTATCACTATCATCCATCATGAAATTCTTTCTGCGAGACCGGCTTCTGGAAACGGCGCGTGGACGTCGTGAGGCTTGGCCAAGCTAGTCCAAAAGCGAATGGGATATGTAACTCATACATCTTCGCCAGGCACATGTATATAGTGCCGTATACCGCATTCTCTTTGTTTCCGTTGGTATATCCCCGAGAACAACGGTGCAAGTGAACACGTATGGGAAGTACATGTATGGATGGGAGGCCGCGGACAACACCAACTCTACAAATAGAGAAGGCATAGTAGTCGGTTGTAATTTCACTACCTACTAGTATATGTGCCTTGGGGTTCAAGGCACAGTGTCGACAGAAAAAATGGGGTATTGATGCCACAATATGACTAGTTGACACAGTGGTATGTGCACTTCTATTACAAGACCACTGCAGTTTGTTGAGCACTCTATACGACATGTTCATGCTGTCCCGCCCAGTACAAAGTGCACGTCACTGCGACCAAAATCGTACAAACCGTTGCACTTCTCATACACAATTACGCACAACTGCAGCACCGGACCCACCCCCTAATCCGGTCGGTGTCTGATATCTTTTACCCGCCACGTTTATATCTCCTCGATGCGCATGTCGTCATCGTCTTCCTCAATTTCCTCCACCCGCAGATCCTGCGCCGTCTCTGGTCCCTCAGCGCGCTTGATCAAGTTCACGAACCGCTCGACGTGCTCGGATACTACGTCATTCGTCTCCTGCTCGTGCAGCGCACGCACGACCTCGTAAACTCCGTGCGTGCGCAGGTACTCGCGTCCCCAGCGCGTCGTGCATAGCAACAACAGCGTCTCGATGTGCGTGAGCCTAATTGCCGCGTTCGCCTCGCGCTTCTTCGTCGGCGGCAAGAACTGCAGCGCTTCCGGGAGCTGTTCTTGGGTGTCAAGGTCAAACTCTTCGGGGCCAGCCAAGGGAAGAAGAATGTATTGGAGGGCGTCGATCCCTGGCGCCCGGAGATCTGATGGCGGAACAGTCACGGTGTCGGATTCCCGCGTCAGGATGGCTTGGTGGCCTTGTGTATAGAAAGCGCAGTTTCTATGACAGGTAAGTGTAGGTTGATTAGAGGGATGGGTTGACGCACTTGATGAGCGATGAGATGCCACCGCGCCGGATGGGGTCTTTGTGCTCGGTAAAGACGACGAGTTTTGCGAGGGGATACTCGATTTTTTCTGCAGGCTCTCCCTGTAGAGGGTCCGAAGGCCGCGGCGTCAAGAAGAATATCCGCCCGGGATGGGACTGTAGTTTCATGCTCATCGTCAGCCTCGGCCCGGGGCGAAATAGGGAGTTGTTTGATCCTACCGTGGTCAGATTTGCAAACACGCTCGCAAGAAAGTTGAGCTCGCTTTTACGCGGACGTTCGTCGAGTGGAACGCTCGGATCAATGCTCGCGCCCTGCACGAACGCATCGACAAGCAGAGATAGCGCGGGTACATTTATCTCGTGGCCGGTTGGATACGGGACAGGGGGTGCACAGCTGCCTGCACGGGACTGTGTGGGATAGAAAGACCCTGCAGACGAGGGAGTCAGGAGTACAAGCGATCCGAAGATCCAGAAGGGCAGTTGATGACCTCGGCGAGGCAGTGAGATTTGAGAGTAACATGGCGGCGAGATCGCCAAGGGTTGCTTGGGGGTGCTGCGAGCCATGAGCCAGTGCCAGTAGAAAGAGCCGAGAGGGAGACTAGCCACTATATAGGACACCAAAAATGTCAGGAAAGATTGCTCGAGGAGATATGGATGGATCATGGGTGAATCCGAAAGATTGATTAGAGCACGGAAAGCATCGTGCGCCACGGCCTAGAGGTCACGGCAAGATGAATAGGATCTCGACAAGGCAGCAATATGCTCACGAGATTGTCTCGACACAGGAGCTTCAGATCTCTGATCAGCGTGCTCTCCTTTGGACTCTGCAGACCGGTATGTGATTGCAAGCCTTCGAAAAAGATGGCACGATTCGGTGCATCTTTCAGAGTATGAGACAACAGGTTTTCAAGAGAAATTTGCCTGACTTGAGGGTTCTTGTCATGCAAGAATTGAAATAGCTGTGTCGGGTATCATTGTAATTGTTCGGTTTGGAGGAAGCCGAATAAAAAAAGCACCTCTCTCAACTGATCTTGCGACATCGTAAGAGGCACTGCTGACTCATCCGCACGGGTTTTGAATTGAGAGTGACCCGACAGTGAGTGACACTGACTCGAAGCGATGGCCTACAACTTGACAAGGGAATCCCAATCGATACTCAAGCAGTATGAAACCAGTTCCCCATCCTTCTCCGTGCAACTCTATCATGACAATTGGACCCTCAACTCTGGTCCAAAGTTCTTGTACAACAGCCCTACTTTCTCTGTACTGTCCTTCATCACTCTCCTTTCTCCTTTGCCACTCACATGCCACGTTCAGGCCCTATTCGATGACATAAAGGCGCACAGAATACCCATAGACCTCCTCGAGCTGTTCGATGCTGCCAAGGTGCCCTTTTACGAAGGCGTGTCATGTTCTCGTCGGCGCTTTAAACAACCCCATTAACCACTCCTCCCAGGTTGCATGATCGTAGAGATCGAAGAGTTCAAGCCGCCTGACGCAAAGGACAGCAAAATTCCCGAAAAAACCGTAGCGAGAGTCCTCCTTCGTCCCAATTCTGAAACCCTCTTCGCCGATCTATGTCTTCTCAACCAGAAGTCCGGCGGCAAATGGACAGATAAAGATGCACTCGAGGTCGAAGCCAAAATCCTTGTGCGCAGCTATTGATTATCTGCTCGGTGTGGGCACTTACTCTTACTTCGTTTGCAAGCTTGCTACATCACCACCTCTGTGCCTGGACCCGGATCCACGCCTCGGAAAGATCGCAAACAGTCTCTACCGCGTTTCCCTTCCCCGCACACCACCTCCATTACGACCCAAGAAACGCAAGGCAAATGGCCTAGAGTCGACCGAGGAAGACGAGGCGTCTGTGAACCGCAAGACCAAAATCATTCGGTTCATGGACCCAAAGCCCACACGAAGTGCTACTCCGTCGTATGTCTTGTTCTTAAACTTTCTCCATTCACTGTTCTCAATGAGTCTCACCCTTGAGGTATCGACTACTTGATCATATTACGCGCACGAAGGCCGCGGCGCCCCCCCAATCAACTGAAAACAATCCCCCAGCAGTGCCAGCCGTCAACTATAGCAATCCATTACACAGTATACCAGTTAATCATGCACCGACGCAACAACCCACACCTCAACCTCAACCCCAAGCTCATACCCAGACACCTTCACATCCTCAGCCTCAACCGCAACCGCAACCCCAGTCCCAACCCCAATCCCAGCCACAACCTCAACAGCCACAACCACCACCGCCACTACAGCCGCAGCCACAGCCACAGCCCCAACTACAGCCAACACAGCCGCAGCAGCCCCCGCGCTCAATCCCAACCCCAGTTGTCGCTGCTCCTTCCACTCCTGGAAGCGCAGACACGAAGAAATCTACTCCGAAGCCAGCAGCGAAGAGGACACAAACCCCTGGCGACGGAACCTTGGGTACCCCGACGCCCAGTGCGACCCCCGTACAGGCTACACCTCAACTCGCGCCGCAGCATCTGCGTGCAACCAATCATCCTACTTCGCGCCCCACGTCTCAGTCCCCGCATCCCACTGCTGTTGTCAATGGCTCCGCGAGTACCATGGGATCGTCTCCGCGTGTCGCACCATCACCTGCTCTGCATGCGATGGCGGTCGCTGCCACTAACGCGTCCAGCAGCTCGCCACGGCCGCCCGCACAGTCAGCTATCCAGCCTCAGCAAGGGCAACCCCAGCCTCAACCCCAACCTCAAGCTGTTCCGCAAGCGCGTGCACCGTTCCCTCAACAAGCGAAGGGCTTTGGACCACCGCCTCAAACTTATATGAACGTGGGGGCGGCGGGCATGACTCCTGCGCTGTACAAACATTTAGTGGCACAAGCTCAGAGCCAAAATGCGAAAGCGGGTATGATGGGACAATCAACGCAACAGATGTACTACATGATGCAGGCTCAGGTGGCTCAGGCGCAGGCTCAAGCTCAGGCGCAAGCGCACGTACAGGGGCAAGGACAGGTCCAGGGGGTTAACCTCAATACCGCGCAATTACAGGCACAAGCACGCTACGCCGCCCAGGTGGCGCAAATGCAAGCTGCACAGGCCCAGCAACAGCAGCAACAGCAACAGCAGAATGTGCCTGCGCCACACTTGTCCCGTACGCCTATGTCGAATTCCGCCATTGTTGGCGCGACTGCGAACCCGCAAGCGACATCTTCCCCCATGCCCAATGCAAATGGTCAGGGTCAGCACGTCGCCTCTCAACACTTTGCGGCCTCTGGCCAAGGTCAGCAATCACCGCAACAGTCTCACCAGCAGCAGCAATTCATGGCGTCCGCCCAGGCAAAGGCGCAATACGCAGCTAATTTGCAGCAGCAGCAGCAACAGCAGCAGCGGCAACAGGGCCATCCGGGACAGACCCAGGACGCGGCGCCGACACAGCAGATGTACATCCCGATGAACATGAACCCACAGATGCTGCAGCAGCTGCAGCTGGTGCAACAACAGGCCGCTCAGGCGCAAGCTGGCGGACGGGTGGGCGGCTACCCCATGCATATGTGGCAGCAACTCCAGACGTCTATGGGGATGAACGGGATTCCGTTCCGCCAAGGTGGCGGACAGCCCCACCCGAACCTCACCGCCGCCCAAGCTGCCCAAGTCAAGGCGCAGCAGCAGGGACATGCGCAATCTCAGGGCGCGGGTGCGCGATGATCGGTGAAGACGGATGGGTGTGGTGTTGTAACATAGAGTTGTCGATGCGCTTCGATAATACCGACCGCCATGGCAATCGACTCTTTTTTTCTTCCGTACCTTCACCTTCCATCCCTTTTCTCTTTCATTGCGTTGTTGTTTCTCTTCCCCCTCATCCTCTCCTCTCTCTTGGTTAGTACGGTATTATACTCTGTAAGCTTATTACTGTATTTGTACTACACCCCACCGCATGGATCATCGTCATCTATCTTTTTTTCATTTTTAAAAAAAAAACCGGGCTTTGGGTTTCAGAAGGCGGGATACCGACTTCATCTTGTGTTCTCGTGGTGCGAATCGTCATACGAACCACCACATGTACACCACTCGTGGATTACCTACGCCTGGGTGAATTTTTGGGAAAAGGTTTTGTTTCTCCATGACCAGCGACGAGGACCTCACGGAATTTATACTGCTACTAAATCTCTTCCCAAAATCCCTATTATGAATAGGGTGAGAAGGAGAATGCTGATTTGATGCTGATTCACGCAACGTTCAGGTCGCGGCTTGGGTCGCGGGCCACGCACGTTCATGCATTTCATGGCTGTGTTGAGCATCCCCTGTTCAAGCTATCTCACCGCGGGCCGACGCACAGCCACAGGGCAGTACGACATGTCAATGATATTGCTCTGGGCCCTAAATTCAACAGGCTTGCTGCATTTCTTGTCTGAACCGACGACTTGTGGGTTCGGCGTGTTCTACATACTAAGATATACCAACAATAGCTGTTATGCGCACCCCAAAGTAAGTGATCCAGCGCCTCGAGGCTTGCTCCACCGCAAGAGGTGACAGTGTATGTAGCAGGCTTTCCAATAGACGTGCCCGTGCCCGTGCCCGGTACGTGTCGCGCCCCCAAGCTGTTACCACGCCAAACGAATGCCCTTGTACGTATTCCGCACAGTACTTGTGACAGTGCCACTCGCTGACGTGTTCCTTTTCCCGACAAGTGACGATCGGGCAGCTTTCTGACGAAGTGCTTCTGAACATATTTCGTTATTATCTGGATGCCTCTCCACAACTTTGGCCCAGGCTTGTCCATATATGTCATAAGTGGAGACAAATCGTATTTGCGTCCCAACAAGCTCTACGTCTTCGACTGTTCTGTACGCCTGGAACGCCTGTCTTGAAGACTTTAGACTTGTGGCCTGCCTTGCCTATCGTCGTGCATTACGGAGGATCTCTAGCACACGATCCCACGGCTCCCGAGGACGAGGATAATATCATGGCGGCACTGAAACAGTCTGCTCGTGTTAGCTCTATCCGCCTCGCCGCCACAAGGTCGCTCCGGGAAGCGTTCAACGCAATCGAGGCGCCTTTCTCAGAACTGGAAGACCTCGTTCTTTTCTCTCAAGATGGCGTGCGACTGACCCTGCCTAACACGTTTCGGTGGGGCCCACAACTCCATAGTCTCCACTTGACTAGGATCACCTTTCCGGCACTCCCTCAGCTTCTTTCTACTTCCAGGAATCTTGTAGACCTTCAGCTTCATGGTGTTTTCAAAGCTTTGCGGCTTTCACCAGAGGCACTTGGGGATGCCTTGTCCGGGATGACCCAGCTTCAAGCACTTTCACTCCACTTCCTTCCCACTGCAAGCTTCGTTGGCGCAACCTCACCATCTGGGGGACGTGTTGTTCTCCCTGCTATCACTCGCCTTGATTTTCGAGGAATGTCCGAGTACTTGGAAGGCCTTGTGGTCAGAATGTATGCCCCTCGTCTTGGGGACATCGAAATCACATTGTTCGATGAACTCATCTTCGACGTTCCAAATCTAAGGAAATTTATTGGCCGGATAAAAATGCAGATGTCCCATAGTCGAGCAGACGTTCTATTCTCTGGGCATACTATCTCCATCTCCTTCACACGACCTGGCGCCCCCGTGCGCTCTGAATTGAGAATATCCCACGAGCCGTTGAACCGGAAGTTGCCCTCTATGACTGAAATATGCAATCGTCTTGCCACTTTTCTTTCCGGCGTAGAAGATCTATGCGTCCTTGCTCTATCGAGTGGGCAGGACAACATGGACTGTGAAAAATGGGCGAAGCTTATCTATCCATTCAGAGGCACAAAATGGTTTCATATAGCTGGCGATCTCTCGACAGACATCGTGCTCTCTTTGCAACTATCTGGAAAGCGGCGCAAAACTTTGCTACCAGCCCTGCAGAAACTCTACATACGTGAACCTGGGCCACGTCACGTGCCTTTGCGGGAGGCGGTTGTGTCACTAATGATGTCTCGCCGACTATCTGGTCATCGCATAGAGGTGGAATATGAACGACTGCGGGTCAATGAGCTTCGTGGAACAGGTACAACGTTTATCCAATCCCACTTTTCATCACGCACTAATGTGCTTGAAGTAGTGCCTTTTTCTCGGCAGGTCACGATTGAGATGCTCCCTGACGACGTCCTTCTGAACATATTTCGTCACTACCTATATGCCTTTCCACAATTTTGGCCTACGCTTACGCACGTGGGCTCAAGATGGCGACGGGTCGTGCTGAGATCACCTCTGGGTTTACATCTCCGACTCTACTGTACGTACGGGACGCCTGTCTTGAAGACCCTAAAATATTGGCCACCCTTTCCTCTCGTCGTGAACTACGGAGGATCTCCCATGTCCAATCTCCCGGTTCGTGAAGACGAGGAGAATATCATGGCTGCACTGAAGCAGCCCGATCGCGTTGGCTTCATCAGCCTCACCGTCACAAACTCGCTCCTGAAGAATCTTTCCACAATTCCTGAACCATTTACGGAACTAGAAGAGCTCGTTCTCCTGTCCCGGTATAATGCGCAGTTGACCTTCCCCGGCGCATTTCAGTCGGGCGCACGCCTCCGTACTCTGCAACTGACTAGGATCGCTATTCCTGCACTCCCGCAGCTTTTGTCTCCTTGCACGGGTATCGTAGATCTTCAACTCCACAAAATCCTTAATGTCGGGTATTTTCCCCCAGAAGTGTTCGCCAATGCCTTATCCGAGATGACCCAACTTGAAACACTTTCACTCCATTTCCTTTCCCCCCTCCCTCGCCGAAAATATCTCAGCTTGCCTCCACCATCAGAGGAACGCATTGTTCTCCCTGCTCTCACGTGCCTTCAATATCGAGGAACCAGCAAGTACTTGGACAACTTCGTGGCTAGAATTGATGCGCCTCGTCTCGAGGATATTGGTATCACATTCTTCAACCAACCCACGATAGACGCCTTGCAACTTGGCCGATTCGTCGAGCGGATAGAAATGCAGACGTCGCTCAGTCGAGCAGATGTCCAAACCTCCACGCATGCCATTTCCATCTGCTTTTCCAACCCAGGAGGGAACCTACACAGCTTAATTTGCAAATACCGTGCGAACAGCTGGACTGGCAATTGTCCTCGATCACTCAAATTTGCAACGATTTTTCCCCCTTTCTATCCCGGGTCGAAAATCTAGGCATCTTCATGGCCCAACGCCCAACTGCGCAGGGCGACATTGACAGGGAAAATTTGGTGGAGCTCATCCGCGCGTTCAATGGCGCAAAAGAGCTTCGTGTGTCCGGCGAACTTGCGACAGACATCTTGCGCACTTTGTGTCCAGTCGACGGGGAGCCAACCATGCTCCCTTCTCTGCGCACTTTTGGTGCATCGGAGCTCACGCTGGCGCAAGGGCCGTTGTGGGAGGCTGCACAATCACTCATCACCTCCCGAGAGCGCTTCGGCCGTCCGGTGAAGCCGTCTGCTGTATGCCACGTCTGTAATACCAGTTTTGCGCAGCCGCAAGACCTCCGAAGTCATATTGTAAACAAACAAGCACATGCCCCGAAAAGTGCACCGCTATTGCGGGGTCTTCACGTCGTCGCAGGCACGCAATAATCTATTCCGAAAACACCTCGAAAGCAAATGCACTGAAGTTACATACACTGATCCTCGACCGCTCTACCACGGTCATGGTCATGGGATTCCAACAGCCGACGGCTTCCTATTCCTACCCTGGCCAACCTCACCTTCGCCAGATCCCTCGCAGACACGTGGTCTTGCACGGCAGGCCGTTGTATTTTTATTTGTCTGTCTGTTTGTCTGCCTTGTTTGTTTGTTTGTTTGTTTGTTTGTCTTTTTCTTTTGGTCCTGTTTGAGAAGTGGACGCCGATGATGCAGACGATGCAGTCTTCGCGCACTATATCATGATATCATACAATAACGACATGGGTAGTCGCCAATCATGCACACGATGTGTCCGAGCCATAAATTATATCGCACGACAAGGGCCGACTGGGATCTCCACAACGAGCGGCTGCACTTTTAGCACAAGCCCACATACAGAGACGGTCATGACAAACTCCCCTGTCACAAGCGTGGGTGTGGGTGTATAAGAACGGCGACGGCTTGAAGTTCGTAGAGATTAAGAAAACAAAGGGGAAAAAAAAAAAAAAAACCCACTGTCACCACCCATACGAAAAGAAAAGAAAACAGACCCGCCAATTTTCCCGAAAAATTATATATGAATTACAAGCCCAGAGATGCCAAGTAAAGGCGGATAAGAGAGAACGCGTGAGAGCATGATGCTGCATTTTAGATCACAACGATCAAAAAAACTAGTATTTCGTTTCGAGATCTTCCCCACGACCCACACCTCGGAAAGAGCCCCTACACATGTCCCTTCATCGCACACCACCTCCGTTACAATCTAAAAAACGCAAAGTAAATGACCTAGAGTCAACCGAGGAAGATGAAGCATCTGTGACCCGCAAGATCAAAATCATGAACCCAGAGCCCACACAAAGTGCTACTCGGTCGCCGTCGTATGTCTTGTTCTTCAACTTACTTCATTCGCAGTTCCTAATGAGTCGCCATTGAGGTATCGGCTACTTGATCATGATCATTCAATACGCTTGAAGGCTGTGCCGCCCCCCCAGCTGCCTGAAAACAACCTGACGGCAGTGGCAGCCGTTAACTACCCATTACACAATATACCAGTCAATCGTGCACTGACGCAGCAACCCACACCTCAACCTCAACCCCAAGCTTATACCCAGACGCCTTCACACCCTCAGTCTCAATCCCAATCTCAGTTCCAACCCCAGTCCTGGTTCCAATCTCAGCCTCCACCCCAACGGCCACCACCACCGCCACTGCAGCCCCCGCGCTCAATCCCAACCCCAGTTGTCGCTGCTCCTTCCATTCTCGGAAGCGCAGACACGAAGAAATATACCCCGAAGCCAGCAGCGAAGAGGACACAGACCCCTGGCGACGGAACGTTGGATACCCTGACGTCCAGTGCAACCCCCGTACAAGCTACACCTCAACCGGCGCAGCATCTGCGTGCAACCAATCGTCCTACTTCACGCCCCACGTCTCACTCTCCGCATCCCATTGCCGTTGTCAATGGCTCCGCGAATACCCTGGGGTCGTCTCCGCGTGTCGCGCCATCACCTACTCTGCATGCGATGGCGGTGGCTGCCACTAACGCCGCCTCCAGCAGCTCGCCACGGCCGCCCGCACAGTCGGCTATCCAGCCTCAGCAAGGGCAGCCCCAGCCTCAACCTCAACCTCAAGCTGTTCCACAAGCGCGTGCACCGTTCCTATCAACAAGCGAAGGGCTTTGGACCCGCCTCAAACTTATATGAACGTGGGGGCGGCGGACATGACTCCTGCACTGTACAAACAATTAGTGGCACAAGCTCAGAGCCAAAATGCGAAAGCGGGTAAGATGGGACAATCAACGCAACAGATGTACTACATGATGCAGGCTCAGGCTCAGGCGCAAGCGCACGCACAGGGGCAAGGACAAGCCGTAGGACAGGTCCAGGGGGTTAACCTCAATACCGCGCAATTACAGGCACAAGCACGCTACGCTACCCAGGTGGCGCAAATGCAAGCTGCACAGGCCCAGCGACAACAACAGCAATCTCAGGACCCGCTAGCGCAGGTGGTTCAGGCTCAGGCTCAGGCCCAGGCGAAGAACATGAACCCACAGATGCTGCAGCTGCAGCTGATGCAACAGGCTGCTCGGGCGCAAGCTGGCGGACGGGTGGGCGGACGGGTGGGCGGCTACCCCATGCATATGTGGCAGCTACTCCGGACGTCTATGGGGATGAACGGGATTCCGTTCCGCCAAGGCGGCGGACAGGCGCACCCGGACCTCGCCGCCTAAGCTGCTGCTACCCAAACCAAGGCAGCACAGGTACGGGCGTAGTGCGCAATGGTCGGCGAAGACGGATGGATATGGTGTTTGTAACATAGAGTCGTCGAGCTGTCGTCGATGCGCTTCGATAATACCGACTATCATAACAATCGACCTTTCTTGTTTCCGTACATTTCCCTCTCCCTTTCTATTCCACCCTTCCCCCCTCCCATCCTCTCCTTTTTTTCCACTTTAAAAAACATTCAGGCTTCAATTTACAGAAGGCGAGATAACGAATTCGTCTTGTGTTCTTGATCTCGACCCGGCGCCACTCTGGGCCCTGTAGCACTTGCAGTAGTACGAATCGCATCTCCATCATCTATCGTCGAGAAAATGAATAACGAAGTCTATATATCGCCCACTTGAGTATGTGGATTAGACCTTTCGCGCCTCTCCAAGTACTGGCTGATTTTTTTTTGGGGGGAAAGAAGAGTTTTGTTTCTCCAACGACGATCACCTCGCGAGGGAATCGACAAAAATCCTATCGATGCGGAGTTCCCACCACACGAAGAAGCTTGCGAAGAAGGTCGCATTGCGCCGCGTGTCATTGACTACCGCGACGGCGGCGATCTCATTGAGCAGTCTCTCTCGATAAAAAAAAAAAAACTGACATCTCAAGAGGGGGGGCGAGTTTCTACCACATCACACGAATTGAATTTATAGTAACCTGTCGAGTGAGATCAAGGTTGAAGTTATTGTCATAATAGGTAGCGGGGGAGCGCCACCAGTGCGGCAGCGCCTCGCCCTGTGAGATAATCCACTACAAAAAAGAAAAGAGGGGCCGATGCGGCTCTCATGCACCCCACGCGCCGCGGGCAGTTGCTTCTGTTTTCCAGCCATAGTTTCGACGCACACACCCACCTGCTAAGCCGCTGCAGAGATGGGGAAAAAGGAATTAAAATAAAATAAGAAAACAACCCAAGGTTTTTTAAATTTGAATATTTTTTTACTGTAAATCTTACGAAGACGCCCTCAGGGGAGGGCAAGTGGCATTCCTCGGAGTCCGAGTCGGTGCACAACTTAGCCCCAGCTAGCGAGGCGTGATGTGTCCAGTGACTTCGTGCCACCACCACATGCGGTCTTGTGGCGCTCTTCCCGTAAATTAGAATATTTATGGGCGGGGCCTTTAGGAGATAAAAATAATTACAGCGTGGTTGGGCGCGCAGCCACCCTGCAGCGCGAAGGCGGAAAGTGCTCTAAACCAAATCGAGAGACGACGATCAAAAAGGGCCCCATGCGTTCGGTCGGTCGTCTCTCGTTCGTGCTACGAATATATATACAGATGGGTCTAATGCGCATCTTTTTGGGCTTGGCATCGAACCTGGCGAAAGACGGGTCGATGATAGAACATTCGATGCTAGAGCGAAGGGTGGTGGTTCCTTTGTCCTGCCCCTCTATGAGCGACACAAGGCGGCCTCATTAACCTCTTCACAAAAGATCTAGCTAGGACAGGCGCCGCCACAGACCGAGGGAAACACGCTTATTCCTGACAGGGAGGCCAAGTGTACAAACCTTACATCAAATACTAATCTTTCCTTCGCGTTGGAAAGTCTCCGAGGTTTCAGAGTCGCTTACGAGTACTCACGGCCGCCTCTCAGAACCCAAATTTTCCACAACTGAGCGTATAGGAGCGTACAGTGATCAAGAGTCAAAATGGTTCTGGGTGTCTCACCACAGTCGTGTCACCTCAGCCAAGTTAAGGGTGTGGGAGGGATCGATAGAAACCTGGCGCGCATGGTGCCGTGCTAGAACGGATGGACATAAAAGAGTTCTGGCAGGACGATGGCCAGGAGGCGACAGGATTAGCGCGCAAGCGCAAGAAGAAAGTACATGTGCTCGGGAAAGGAAAATTGAAGAGGAAGGCCCATTAGAGTATATCTGATCGACACGGCTAGGCCCATAAACCGCGCAACGACAGAACGAGAAAGCCGAAATCGACAATCCATATTGTAAACGAAGCTCACCCAAATGCGAAATAGACGACGTCAGCGTGAAACTGCGGAGATGTGGTGTGTGATCATGGGAAATTAGCCGAGGTTGAAGTGGAGCAAGTTGGCCGTCAGCCACGGCCCACGTGCTCGTCCTCCATACGAAACTCTTGCGACGCTGACTCGTCCTCGTCGCCACTAGACGCGTCATCTGCCGGGGCGCCATCGTTCGCGTCCTGTGTGTTAGCTGCGCGGCGTGCGGCATCACGCTTCCGTTTTTTTATCTGTAGTCATCAACAAAGTTTGCAAATGATAAGGTACTACGGTTGACACTTTTTGACGTACAAGCTTTGCGTACACGAGCCCGCAGGCATTACACAATGTCCGGGGACCTGTGTTGGGCAGTCAGCTGAGAGCACACAATGCCATCGAAAGGGGACTAGAGGGGACAGACCTAGAGGACCCCTTCGCCATTCGGGGGTTGACGTTGCACTACAACCTAAACAGGTCTGCCCTTCGGGTACAGGCGCTTCGGCCTTCTGAAGTCAACGAAGCACGCGGTTGAGTGACTATACCTCATGGAGGTGAACAGTTCGGACGTACCTGTCGTTTGGCAGCTGCGTCGCCCTCCTCAACATTCCCAGAATTCGCAACTGGCGACTCAGCCGAGGGCGCCGTCCCAGGCGAATCGGTGCCGACAGTGGATCCCAACAACCGAAGACCAAGGGCCGCAGATTGACTAATTCTCTGCAATGCCTCCAAGGACGGAGGACGACCCTGCACAGTGGCCGGGTCGGCTGTTAAGGCGGTGGTCGTATCGATGATGATACGATACGACTCTATTAACTAGAGCGTTGCATATATGCGTGCGCATACGCGAAATCACCGTGATCAGTAAAACTGTCGATCGAAAAGCGGACATTAAGAAAGCATGCCTTTCCAAAATCAATATCCAGCGGGGTAGACGCTAGCGGTGAAGGATGCCGAGGAGCGGCGGCCTCTTTCTCCCGTGGTTTGCGCTTGTGCTGAGGAGGCGGGTCTGCAGCTTTAGGAGTCCCCGCAGTCCGCCGCATCTCTGCGTTGGCTTGTGGTTGTGGGGAGGCCGCATATATGCGTTGTGAGGGGGGTGCAGGTGTGGGTGCGGGGACAGGTGCAGGTGCAGGGAGTGCAGGTGCAGCAGCAGGTTCTGGTCGATTGAGGGGAGGAGGAGCGGGTGGGTCAGGGACGGACGGTGCCGGTGCGACTGGTTGGCTAAACTGGGTCCAAGCCTCGCCATTCCACTGAGGTGGAGCCGAATGCGGAACTGCGTAAGGAGTAGAACCATAAGGCGCGTGGTAATGGGGCTGAGGAGGATTGTACGGAACATGTTCGGAGGAAGGATGTGATTGAGAAGATCTCGGTTGCCTGGAATGGTTCTGGGGAAATTGGGATGCGTCGTAGGAGTTGTGGGGATAAGACGAATAGTCATAAGATGACATCCCTTGTTGATGCTGGTACATGTACCGGCCATCGGAAGACATTGGTATAGAGGAGGTGGTTGGAGGAGGAGGGGGTTGTTGGGTGTAAGGCGAGAGACCAGGTCGTTCGGACCCTAATGCCTCGCCAAGGGAGGAGTAAGCTTGTTGACGAGTTGGTGGGGGGGCAGGGGGTTGGCCTGGTTGACGAAAGGAGGCACTGGAGGCTGAAGAAAATTGTGAGCGGCGAGGAAAAGGACATGAGTGAGGAGACGTAGGGAGAAAAGCAGGTTATCGACGGAAAGTATGGCACTGACAGGACATGATACGTGCGGAATGCAATTCCGGGTGCAGGTGAGGTTAGTGACCTAGCAGCAGAGGGTGAAAGACATCGGGTAGGGCAGGAGAGAGGGAGAGTGAGGGAGAGGGCACAAGATGATGCTAGCCGACAGACGAACTGGGATCGGAACTGGAACTAGAACTGTTCAAGCGTGTGGTTGAGGCGCTCAATGCGGTAACATGAAAAGGAAATCACTGCGCTTAACCGATATTCGAAGAAGAGGATTGGGATGGGGGGCGAGGATGGAGGTCAAGGTGTGAGCACCTACTAGTCGAGAAACGTTCCGTTGTGGTGGGATCTAGCCTCAAATGTGACCTATTCAGCGACATACAGACACGACACGTTACTAGCCAGGCTAGGGCTTACTATGACGCCTAAAAATTATTGCAAATATGGGCTAGACGAAAAAAGGAGAGAGACCAATGGAAAAAATTTGACAAGACAAGTGACAAGGTCTTTCTCCACTCGCTCTTTCCTTCCCTCGCTTGGATTTATTTTCATCTTTTTTAATTATAATTTCTTCCTCAGGACAACCTCGTGACAAAACAAAACAAAAAAATGGCCATACGAAGAGAATGAGCCGATCGTACCAGGAACAGAAGTTGGGTGTACAGCCAAACTCACCGTACGTACGTACAGATGAATTGCAAAAGGCGCCCCAAGATTGCGGAGCTTCATTAATCACCTTGACGTGACCGGCTGACCGGCTGCCGGCACACACCGAACAACTGCTCTCCGGTAAATGAAAATTTATCCGCTAGTGTATAAGATTTAAGATTATAACATGTAAAATTTCATGAAAAAAAATTAGTAAAATAATAATTCTTGGTTGAAGGTTTATAGGAGAGGGAGGAGAGGAGGGATTACAGAACGGTTCGCTATGCTATCCTGCACCACCGAGACCAAGACCGAGATTATCCCCGTCCTTTTCCCGCTCAACCTTCGCTAATCTCGTCTGGCTCAGCGCCAATCCCGAACTGGTCGTCTCAAAATCGAGATCTTCCTCGTCATCGAAATCGCTTCCTTTCCCATGAACACCTACTCCTGTCCCGCTTCCGTTCGCTGCCGCAGCGGCTCGTTCCCGCGCTCGTCGACGACGCTTTAGGATCTTTTTTCGGTTCCGCACTCCCATCCGGTATCCCTGCTCGTCCCCATAGAACAGGCGGTACTCACACGCCGGACAGATCCACTCCTCCGCTGGATTCGCCAATTGTGGACGCCGCTGGTATCGGCCGTTGTTGCGCACCCCGTCTCGGCGGGACTTGAGCCGCCAGGAAAACAAGCGGAAGCGGACTTAGCAGGTTCTGCGTGTTCGCGCCTATTTGTGCTGCACTTAGGTGGCTCGGGTTGGGAACCCGCGATGGCACGTAGTTGCGAAGATGATGTGGGTTCGAAGCGTTGGCCAGCGCCGACCGCTTCTTCTTCTTCCCCGAAGTCTTCGTCGAACTGGGAGACTTTGACGCCACAGGTGTGTCCGTATCTTGCACCGATTGCGCCGCGACCGCACGAGCTTTGCGTACCGTTCGTTCGCCCCGTTTTGTCCCTGCTACGCCCACCGCACCAGTACCAGTGACTGCGCTTGCCTTTGCGTTCTCTGCGGCTTTCTCCGCTTGCCGCACGACTTCATCCTCGAAGCGATCGTACAGCACCGTGTACTCCGCGCGCGTGGCGACGAGCCGCTCCGAAGCTGACGAGACCCCATCAAACAGTCGGACCCGCACACCACGCCAGTAATCGATCCAAAACGTACACACCTGTGCAAAGTCTCAAGAACGTAAATTCGTCATCGGGGAAGATGCGGCGGGTCGGGGAGGAAGCTGGTGGGGCTGGTGGGGCACGACGCCGACGGACCACGCGAGATGCACGCCTGCGCATCAGCCGTGACTTGAGGCGCGCGTGTCTGTTCACGCCAGTACTGTTCTCGTTTAGAAGTGTATAGTTAGCCAACAGCGCCTGGTCCAGTGCGAGCGAGTCGCCGAGCAACGGTGCACTCAGTGCAGCAGCCAGTTGTCGTTTCCGGTGCTTGAGCATCTCCTTCTGCCGTAGACCCACCATCGTGGCGGGCAGCACCTTTCCCCGACGACCGGCTGTCGCTGCACCGCTCGGCTCTTCATCGGAAGCTACACCCGCTGTCGTAGCCGCTACCGACGCTGGCGTCCCTGTAGGGGACGCAAAACCAGGCAACACCCTCTCGACGGGCGGCTCCTCCTCGCCTGAATGCACGTCGGAAGAGTCTGGCCCCATCTGCGAACCCGAGAGATGCGCTGGCACCTTGCGTTTTTTGGCATTTCCCTGCTGTGGCATTTGGTCTAAGTGGTCGCCAGCGTCGGTGCCCTCACCACGAACTTCTGTGGTGGGTAAATCATCGAGGTCGACGGTGACTGGCACTCCCTCGGGCGGTGGCGGCGCCTCTATGTTATTACAGGTAAAGTCCGCAACGCCATTAAGTGCGGTGGGGAGGAAGTACGACTGGAAGGTGATCTGTGCAGACAAAACCTCCGCATGGGCAATCAGCTCCTCTGCAGTAGCATCTGGACCAGGCGGTGGCGGTAGGATGGGGGGGAGCATGGCGTTAAGGGGGATTGAGCCAGCCGGATCAGGAGAGCTACGCTTGCGCTTCGGAAGTGGCTTTACTCTTCGAAGTGGAAGAAAGTCTGGTATGTCGAAGCCTGGGGACGAAGGGTGGTATATCAGGTGTTGAGACAGCTCATCGTCGTCCATGGTAAAGGATCGATGTCGTGTTCAAGTAGATGAAAGAAATGGATGGGGGTGTGATGATGACGTGGAGTGATCATACGGGTAACCGTGCCTCAGTCTCCCAGGCATTATTTTTGTCGTCTGTGCCCCGATTTCTGTATTGCCATTGCTAACTATCAATATGGACGTCGCATACAGTACACAAATGACTTTCATACGAGTAACGATGCATAAATTAATGTCCTCATGACTATGTACACACTCCTTTCAAAATAGCTCCTCCCGATATTATCAAATGACAGTCCTTCGGCAGGGGTTGCGAGCACTCCCCACCATGTTCGCGTCACGTCACCTTTCTCCTTATATGTACAATACGTAGCATACAGGAACTTTTCGGGTTGGTCATACTTGGCGACCGTTGCCGCGGCCAAGTTCGCACACTCTTTAGCGGCTCTGTCCCTCACGATGATAACGCGTGTACAGAATACCGGGACAACAACCGAACGCGAGGATTGTACGCAAGCATTAGACAGTTCTGACAATACGTGCCCGTATTTCGCCCGTAAGCTGACTGGCGCAGGTCACGAGGATAGGGCTCCATTCCATGAAAAAAAAAAGTTCAGCGCTAGCCAGGTTAATACCTTACTTCTGCGACTTAGAAGATAAGCCCGCCGTGAGGTCAATTTGCGTATACCTGCCCCCACGCTTGTCGCGGGCGGGTTGATCGATCAAGAGAACCCGAGTAGCCCGGCCTGTGGGATAGAGTTTTATCAACCTTCCTTTTGAGCTGTGACGCGTGACCGTTTTGATATATTAAACCCGTAGACTCCCTTCAGAAGGTTCGGTCTTACTGGACTGGGAATGCACTCGGGAGCAGTCGTTTGTTGGTGGCCCTGGCGCCGGCGAGGAAGCGATTAGACAAAGCGACCTCAGGTGCCTGCAAGAATCCGCGGCACGCAAGGTGGTACATCATGATGGTGGCGGGTGAGTACCGGTGAATCCTAAAAGGCTGCCGCTGAGTGGGTGTACCTTTGAACTACATTCCACAGTATGTTAGGTTACAATGGTTCGTGTGCATTGCGCTATCTGACAACTAGTAAGTTAAGGGTGTCATTGAACTAGCCCAGCTAGTTTTTCCATCTGTACGCGAGACGTGTGAGCGTCGCTGAGATAAATGGGGAAAGGACGTGTCGAATGCGTACATCTTTACCACACGATCACGACCGCCACTGACAATTTTATCTGCTACAAAATCAACGCAGTACACCTCATCGGTATGACCAGGAAGGTCCGTCTTGATCTTGTACGTTTTCAAGTCCCAAATCTAGGTTAAAAAGACGTAAGCCCTTGACCTACTGCTCAAGTAGAGAACGCACCTTGAGCGTGGTGTCCTTGCTTGCGCTAACGAGTAGCCGAGAGTCAGCGGACCAGGTAAGCCGGTAGACAGCACCAATATGTCCTCGAAGGGTTGCAACGAACTTGCCCGTGCGACCTTCCCATAAGCGCACACTATTGTCCCAAGCGGCGCTTGCCGCCCATCGGCCATCGGGACTGAAGGCGACATGTGCAACTTGGCGTTGATGTCCGGTCAAGCGTGCCAAAGGCTTGAGTTTCCCCCCATTTGAGGCTGCTGTCTCAGAGGGCACGTTGGAGTCGGAACGCGAAGGGAAGAGTGACCACAGGAATAAGGTGTGATCGTCGGAGCCAGTGATCATGAGCTCGGATGTGGAGGAAACAAGGGCGCTGTACCGCGCCAATGCACGGGATTGAGCTATTATAGAGGCCAAGGGGGGTTAGCAAACTTGTCGTAGCTTCGACAGATGTAGATGAACGAACCGTCCTCATCGGAGGTCGGACGCTTCCCAGTATGGTCGAAGGGGCCGGTGCGCAGAACAAAGTCCGTATTTAGGGAGAGTGTAGTCACCCAATGCGCATGGTCTTTTAAAGTGTGAAGTATTTTTCCCTGGAGGTGCTTGGGTCTAAGCTTCTCGACACCAGGATAGAGAGAATGTAAAAACACACCCCATTCGCGTCCCAAATGCGGACTGTGCGATCTGACGAGGCTGTGTAGAGGACGCCTTTGCCGTTGAGCCCCCCACCTCCCCATCGTACCACGTTTACGCTCGCGGTGTGGCCACCCAAAGTGTACTCTAGCCGGCGGGTTGCTATCGCCCATACCTTGACGGTACCATCTTTGGAGGACGATGCCAATCGAGGCGACGAAGGGTTTCTGGATATCCGGGCCGGGAATGTTAGCTCGCGAGCGCGAGACGACGACACACTGGGCCTACATGTGTATTGGTTCCCAGGACAGAGACGTAATCCATTTTGTGTGTCCTTTTAACGCATCGCCGATAGGCTTTCCTGTCTTGGGATCCCATATCCGGACCTGCGGGAGCGAAGGGGTATTACGTTCACGGGTGTGTTGGGAGCGCAAAGCAAAACTCACATGGCCATCGTGCCCCCCTGTTGCTAGCTTCCGTTCAAGAGCCTCCCACTCAACGCACAGAACCCACCCCCGGTGGCCAGTGAGGGTATGTGAAGGCGTTTCTGTGAATAGATCCCACAGACGTGCATTGGTGTCTCCGGAACCCGTAGCTAGGAGGTTTCCTGTCGGAGAAAACGATGCACAAAGGATCGGGGATGTGTGACCTCGAGAACAAGGGCAGGATTAGGGAACGATCGAGACGATCGAGTGAACACTATACCCGACAGAGAAGAGGAGCATCGTGTAGCTGGTCTGACACGGAACACGGACTGTGGAGAACAGCGGACGACGAGGATATCTTCCGGTGAAAACTGCGTGGGAAGGATGTGAAAGCACGTCGGCCTCGATCGACTTTGATACAACGATTCGCGTAGATTCATTGGTCACGGCATCAGCTGGTAGCGCGACATGGAATTGGAACGGCACGGGTTCATCGGTCTTGAAATGCCATTGGCGTTGAACACGTGGAAAAAAAAACGCTGAATACAGCATACCTTGGATGTCAATGTGTTAACCAGACTCTGTAGGTCCTCCCGCGAGACATTAGCAGGTAAGCTGACTGCAGGGGCCAGAGCAGAACCGTCATCCTCGGACACAAATTGGACGATGACGTTAGGAGATTGCTCCGGAAGGGCCTTCTCTGGCTCTGGGACACCATTATACAGCTTTTGTCGCTTGGGAGGAGGAAGTAAGGTAGCCATTGGTCATGAAGATTTGGCGTGCGGGAAGGGTACACATAGCGCTCATTACTTGATTTGGTAGATTCCTGACAAAACTCATATTACGATGTTTCCGCACTTGGATGACTGATAGTCTGTTACAAGGGCTATAAGAAATCCATGAACATGAACAATGACATCAAGAATCGCCCCACAGAATGACTGCGACGAAGATTGAACTACGAGGAAACGCTAAGCGTGGAGGAGGCCAACCAAAGGAGTGGCTTCAAACACTGTACACATTTGCCGTGCCACCGTAGGTGATCGACGATCTTACAGTTGGTCCCAACTCATCAACAACGCATGTCCGTATATAGGGGATACCTTGCTGATGGCCACGAATCATTCGGACGGTTACGGGTCATCAACGAAGACCGAGTCACGGTTGGCAATGGGTTTGGGTTTCACTCCCACCAGGAATTCGAGATCTTCTCTTACTTGGTTCGGGGAGAGCTCAAACAGTGAGTGACAGCAACGAATCCAATCGAGCGTTCGCTACATGGTGTGCCAGCCAGGATAGCATGGATAACGTCGAAGTCTTGAAACGAGGAGACATTCAACTGACCTCCGCTGGCACGGGTATCCGTCACAGCGAAGTTTGCAACGGGAACGAGGACGTACATTTCGTGCAGATTTGGACGCTTCCCTGGAAGGGATCCCTGAAGCCGAGGTACTTTACGCGGTAAGCATGCATCACATGAACCGAGTAGAATTCGCGTGGAGTGACAAATTCGCAGCCACTTCACAGAAGACGAGAAGCAGGACAAATGGGCGCTTCTGGTCGCTCCTGTTGGGTCAGATCGAGTAACGTTAGAACGAGAGGGAGAGGGACCAGCACCGGTTCAGTCAGACATCGCATTTTGGGCGACGGTCTTGTCCCCTGACCGGACCATCTCCCGGGCGATGCCTTCCAAGGAAGGAGAGCGGAAGGCATACCTGCAAGTCGTGCAGACGTCGGGTTTTCAATCACGGAGACTGGGAAGGGAGCCCATGTGCGAGTAGAAATTGGAGGCCAATCGGTCGAGATGAGAGAAGGGGACGGAGCATTCGTGCACGCTAGCCCAAGAGAGGAGTTGAAGGTGGTACAACTTGGGTAGCTCTACGGCCGAGGTATTGCTCTTCGACGTTGACCTCGCATGATGTAAAGAGAACATTGTAGATTTTTAACGAAGTGCTAAAGCGCAAGCCTCCATGACGGACATTCTGAGGTCATCGACACCTATGGAGGTAGACGTAGATTTTAGACGTAGTTTTAAGGGACCCAGTGACGATGGGAGGTAGACAAGTTGGTGCATTTTCGAATATAGTGCGCTTGATACTCGATATCGTTCTGTCTCTATGGAGAGGTACGAGATCCGCCTTTGTGATGACGGCCTGAAGTGTCCATCTTGATCCAGATTGGATCTTTTCGTCCAAATGCTGCAACATGACCTTGTCCGCTTCGTTGATCCCGTGTTTCGCGTTGAATAGTATGTACACCCGACATAACCTCAGATAGAAATGAGCCCATAGCGTACGATCATATAAAAATGGCTTACTCTGCCCGAGTCTCCAGATATTGATTGAAAAGCTTGCCCCATTCTGGACGGCCACGTTCGCCATAACCGGGTGCGTCCACCAGGACGACCTTCCCTGGAGTTGGTCCAATGCGGAAGAACGTTAGAGTTTTCGTGCGACCCTACAATTGACTCGTGAAGCAATACACAAATCCCCGCAAGTATGATGAGACGAACCGGTTTCTTGCTGGAAGCAACTAACGACTTCCGCTTCATTACCGCGTTAAGGAGAGTAGACTTGCCTACATTGGCACGCCCTGCCCGAATCGCTACTCAGCAACAGCATAGACGGGTGATTTTCACGCGCTGGGCACACCTATTACAACGACCTCAATAATGTACGTTGAGCGAGCAAGGATTATGCGAGGGATCTGTCTTCTTTACCTCTGGAAGTCCCGCTAGACGCGGGATGGACGATACAGAATTCGTTGCGGCAACAAACTCGGCGGTGTGCGGGGAGAATGTCTTGGTGAGTGCGAGCCGTTGAGACGCAGTCGTTACAAGTCGCACCGACATGGATGGGATCAAGGTTAGCCGAATGTCAATTTATACGTGATCCCAACCAACAAACATGAGTCCTCCCCGTCAATCTGCTACCGACGACGACTCTTCCACTGAAGACGATGCCGCGTCTCAAACCACCGAAGATGATCCACAGATCCCTGAGAGTCAACATGTACCTCTCCTACCAACCCAGCTGCATCCACCTCCCGTCGCACCGCCGCCCGCGCCCCCCAATCCACCACCACCACCGGCGAACGGACATACCAGAGCGCGACCCCGCTATGAGCTCAGACACACGCTCAGTGGTCATACCATGTCTATATCTTCCGTCAAGTTTAGCCCGGATGGCACTCTATTAGCATCTTGCGGTGCGCTGGAGCCCCCTCTTTCAAGTACGCTTGCTCACGCGACCCTTCACAAGCTGCTGACAACGTCGCTAAAATATGGTCGCCGTTCTCCGGGGAGCTCATCCGTAATCTGAATGGCCATACGAAGGGCCTTTCGGACATCGCGTGGTCTCCGGACAGTGTATACCTCGCCACGGCATCGGACGATCACACCATTCGGATATGGGACGTCGATTCCGTACGTACTATCTGCGAGATCGAGAATTTTTGGTACTCAGAAGAGTTCGCTGTGGAAGGGTCTGACGAGTAGAGTCCTCAAAGGCCACACGAGCTACGTCTTCTGCATCAATTACAACACCGAAGGTACCCAGCTTGTATCCGGGGGGTGTGACGGTGATGTAAAGATATGGAATACGTCCAAGGGTGAGTGTGAGGACTCGCTTGGGGATCTAAATCCCGACACGATACTAGGACGATGCACCAAAACGCTGAATGCTCACCTCGACTACGTGACCGCTGTGCATTTTAACAGGGACGGCTCCTTGGTAGTTTCGTGCTCACTGGATGGTCTCATGTGCGTCGCATCATATATCTTCGCTCATTTCTCATGACATATACGTATCCAATAGTCGCATATGGAGTTTACCATCTGGACAATGTCTCAAGACCTTAGCTGAGGGGCATGACGCCATTTGGTACGAGGGAGTTCGCCCGACTCACGCCAAAATAAATCTTAAAAATCGGTGTTGTTCTCTCTCTAATCTAGTCAACACGTGCAGTTCTCCCCGAATTCGAAATACATACTCTCTACTGCGCACGACAGCGCGATACGCCTGTGGGACTTCCAGACATCGCGCTGTCTCAAGACGTACGTCGGCCACCAAAATTCAAAGTACTGCATCGCCGCCTGCTTTAGCGTCACGGGCGGCAAGTGGATCGTGTCGGGCAGCGAAGACAGCAAGATCTACTTGTGGGATCTGCAGAGCCGAGAGATAATGCAGGTACTTGATGGCCACCGTGGTAAGTGCCTTTGCCCCCCTAGCGATTGCTGTTTGCTGATCGGACCCATCCCTGTAGATGTCGTTGTGGCCGTCGCGGTAAGCAGTCCGATTAAGTTTCGTCGCTATCACAGCTATATTGATCACTATCTTGTCACAGACCCACCCACAACAGAACATGATTGCTTCGGGGTCAATAGAGAGTGATTTAACAGTCAAGGTGTGGGTCGATTGTGGAGCGACCTGAACCTACACTGCCTGCCCACCTTTTTTCTCCGTTGTTTTCATCTTTACCTTTTTCCCGCGGATCCGCAAATCCACTTGGTGTATCCATAGTACTTGCAGAAGGTCCACAAAAAAACACTGGATTGTATTTTGGAATGATCCTTGCTGCTGTGAGATGGGTGGTAGTACAGGGATAGTGTATAGTACTATATGCGCGAAGACGACACAGGAACGACGCATGCAAAACATCGGTCTAAATATGCATCACAGAGAGGAATCAAAAGAAAGAAAGAAAAAAGAAACTGTGGTTCGTCGCTGTTTTACAATGGTTCCGCCACACGCAGATCTAAGAACAGGAGAGCGAGAAAGCGACCAATGAGCCACCGGCATTGCTGTTAAGAGCACATTTCACCGACCTTTCGCGACCTCCCTGTCTGCATCCGTGACGCCCGTGTCATGCGCCTCGATGAAAGCGTCCACCTGCGGAAACACGCCAAGCGAGCGATCAAAATCGCGTCCCCCAAAACAAAAGCAACGGTAAAAACGCACCTCGTCCAAGACGTCGTCGTCGTACTCTGTCGCGTCCTCGTCTTCGTCCTCATCCTCATCCTCATCGTCGTCATCATCCCCCGCGTCGTCGATCGCGAACGGCGTGCGCTCCATCAGCGCATTCGCCGCGATCGTCGCTTGCGCGAGCGGGTCGATGCCGGCCGGCGACGTCGGGTCCGGCGGCAAGGGTTTGTGCGCGTCGGTGGAGTCACGGGACTCGATCGCCGTCGCCGTCTCCACGGCGCGGCGGCCCTCAGCAGCGGAGGTGGTTCCCAACGGCGGGGCACGCATGGTGGGCGTGAGGAGGGACTCGCGCGGGCGTGTGTCCTCGATGGACGTGTACCGGCCGATAGAGGGCCTGTGGATGACCTGGTGCCTGCCGATCGTTTTCCCGACTTCGTCGCTGAGCTTGTGGAACAGCTTCACGTTGGTGTCCGTCGCGATGTTCGACCACAGGCCGCCGAGGAAGCCACTGCTGGACGGCGGGAGCTCCATGAGCGGGACGGGCTCGAGACGGAAGGACGCGGAGAGGTCGGTTTCGAAGAAGGATTCGAGGACCTCGTCGGCGAGGACGACCATGCGGAACGTGGCGAGACTGAGGTAGGGATGGTTGGTCTCTATCTGGGGCGTCGGGGCGTCTTCCTCCGCTCCTTCAGGTCGGGGTAACAGGGCATCACCATATTCGAACGCGTTGGACATGAAGCGACTGATAGCGCCGAGGTACGCGTCACCGATTTCAGACCGAAAGATAAACTGAAAGAATTGAGAACGTGGATCGACGTCTTTCTGTGATGAGACTTACATACCAGCAGTGACTCGGAAACGGTTAACACCTCATCCTTAGTCAAAAAGCCATCCTTATCCTTGTCATGCAGGTTGAAAAACCACTCGATGTTATCCATAAGATCGTTGAGGATAATGCCATCAAGGCCAGTCACAAGGTCCTGTGGCAGGGATGAATATCATATCCGAGACGGTTGGAATGTCTCCCACCTGGAAGGACAATGCGCCGCGACGTGAATAGTCCCAAAAGACAAACAGGCGATCTATGAGTTCGTGATCTGCTACGTCGCGGTCAACTCGTTGCTGTGGGTAGAGTAAGCTGGCTTAACAATGTTTCTACCGCAAAATTAGAAAAGCGCACCTGGAAGCCGTTCGTGACTATTTTTTCATCTCGAGCCCAGGTAACGATCTCGCTCAAGAACACCCTAAACGTCTTTAGCCCAATCCTCGTATCTGGTCTTTCTTCGACAGCATCCTTGATAGTCAATAGTGATACCGGCGGGGGGAGTGGGGCCGGTGGTGGTTCGATGCACACGGCCTTGAAGAGAGCGTCGTAGATCAACCCAACCTGTTCCTTGCTAAACCTCTCGAAGGTCCTGAGATTTCGGACGGCGGCACGTTTGGAGAATGACTCGATGCTAGAAATGACCTCGTTGCGGAAGCGCCGCCGCTCATCGAAAATGGTCTGTTCGGTGATGACGGCAAATTCCCGGAAAGAGACCAACAGTAGCTCTTGGAATTTTGTGATAGCACGGGCACGGGGGTCTGATGAATGGGGATGTGCAGAGTCGCCAAGAGAAGAGAAGTAATCTCTCATGAGGCTAGGATAGATGTTCATCTGATAAGATTGTCCGCCTCAAAAACATATTGTGCTTACTGGATGAACTGCCCATCATCCTGGATCTGCAAGAGCTTTTCTCCGTTTATCTTTAAGATAGCTAGAACGAGCCCATTGAGTTGCGAATGATGTGGAGAACAATAAATAACACAAACCAAGCCTACAAAATTGAGATTAGGATGGCATAGTCGCAGGAATCGAGCGCACTCACCCAACTTGAAACAGGACCTTAGGGCCCATACAGAAGAAGCAGTCCACTACTCGGTACGCAAAGACCATTGGCATACTATTGATGTACCTACCCGCCTGATGTCAGCATTGCCCCAAGACGAAGACGAAGGCATATCCGAGATACGAACAAACTCAAGAACCAAGGCAGCGACGCCACTGATAGTTGAACGTCCACTTCCTGGAAATGGTTGTGGATCATAGGCAAGCACCGCGTTACAAGGGACTCGAACACGCGTTGGTCGAGGAGAGTACCATGCATAGATGGACTATTGCCTGCAATTGAACCGGTGAGGAACACTTCGACTGGAAGCTACCATACCTATAGTACCCAGGCAATAGACGATCGCAGACGACATCTAATAACCAGAAAGCCTGCTCCTCTGACATGTAGCTGCGATTGGGTCAGTAAGTATACAAGGCAGGAGGAGCGAATCCTACATGAGAATAGCAGCCGCGAGTATGTTCATCGCCTATGACGGGGTATCAGGCCAAAAGATATTGAAAACGCTCTACGGCAACTCACCTGGCAGTATCCTGTCTCGGGCTTATTGAATGAATACGCCTGCAATACTCGCCGGAGTGCACCGATACCCTCTTCAGACTGGTACGCCGGGTACTCTGGCAGACTCCGATGAAGGTCCTTCTCGATATCCTCGGTGCTAGTGCTGGTACGACCCTTGTTTTCCTCGAGAATCTGTTCGTACCGCCCGGGGTTCGCGAAGCGGAGGTAGATAGAACCGGAGAGTGTCTCCCACATCTCACCGCGTAAACGATTTGGAAGACCGACTTGCACAAAGCGCGTCGCCTGAGGATAGCGGATGAGAGTAAGGTGGCGGCCATGAGCTACAAGCAGGTCAGGGTCACGTAAAAGGGGGGCGGGTGCGGTGTATGTCCTACCTTTAAAATAGTTCGTCCAAAGCTTCGTCTTGGAAGCCTCTCGAAGCCTCCAGGATTGTGAGTTTGTTGTCTAGAAGTAGGCGTAGCACGTACTTCTTCGGGTCCCCAGGGAACTTGAATCTCAAGCCTAGCCCGCCGTGAAACGCGGGTGTGTGTCCTTCGCCGTTCTTCTCGCCGCCGTCAATCAAACTTCCGTCTTCTCGCTCATTGTCAGCGACGGGCGAAGTATCCAAGACCAAGTTTTCCGAGTAGCACGTCTTGGAAAATGGCTTCACAGACTTCATCTTGCCCGCTTGGAGCTCGGCCTTGAGCGCCGTGCTCAAGACAGCGCAGAAGTGATCCGCGGCCGGACGGAGTGAGGTCAATTGGACGACCTTCGGACGGACTGTGAGCCGCAGGAAGCGGTAGGACACGAGCAAACACGCACTATCTTCATGCCGTGCCACAGTAACAGACTGAGCGCGTAGATGCCGGCGCGAGCGTTCAGTCGCTCGACTCTCCGCACTGTACATAGTGGGATCGTGAATTTGACAGACTTTCTATCTAAGCTCGAGAACGCGAGATAGGGAGGGATGAGATATAGCTTTCCAGCCTAAACTTCCCCTTTAACGCGCGTGACCGCTACCCACGACAATAGGTTACGCACATACGGGTCTTCTGCGCCATCGGCGACAAGACTCAGCACGGCGTTGATTTCGACTTTCTGTTGACCATTTTCGACGTTGTTCTGACTCGCTCCAACCCCTTTGTTGTGGCTAGGTGGAATCGAGAAGAAGAGCAGGGATTGCTCGTCGCGATCAGGCTCCTTGAGGTTCCTGAGCTGTGCAGATATGGTGCTCATAACCAGAGAGTCAGAAGATCACCAGAGCAGGTGAGTTGGAACTATGAAAAGCTCGAACAAGTTGTGAAGGAAAGTGACGAGAGCGTAGCGCGTGTATGCGGTGTATTGTGCAACGTGAACCCGGCCCGTGGTCGCAAGTTGATGAGATGATATAATGGAGGGTGGAAACTAACTAGCTACTAGCAATGACAAATGAAAGTATAAAAAAACAGTTGTGCACAAGCTATAAAATAATTACGGTGATAACAGTCCGTATGACATCCTACCTTGCTTTCATCGCCCTCATACACCCAAGAAAAGGAAAAGAACCTCAACCCAAAGTTCGGTTATTGGCGATCCCGAAGATATGCTGCCCTGGCACGCTCCATACTCTTCCGAAGTTCTGGACTTTGCCACTGAGACTCGTCTCCGCGGTAGCTGTGGTACTGACTTCGCGGTGTTGACAGAAGTAGAGTCAGTGGAACGACCAGGAATGGGGAGCGCAGAAGTGGAATAGGAAGAAAGCTGAGTCGAGAACTGCTGCTGCCGTGGGGACGCGGTCGGAGGTGGGGTGGTGAGTGGTGATGCATATGAAGTGAAGCCTAGAGCTTGAGACTTGTCTTTGCGGCGGATGGAACCCGATCGCGACGCCCGACCAGACGAGGTGCCGAGCTTAGCTTCTTCCTCCCAGTTTCCGCTGCCATCGTCCTCCTCATCCTCTTGTGCTTCGGACATCACAACGACTTCTTTGCCGAGCGCCTTCTTGCCATCTTCAATGAGCTGGGAAAGGCGATCGCCCATCCAGTCCATCTGACATTCCGTTGTCAACATTATGTCATGAAGAGACAGTTATAATGCCCACCCTATCCTCGAGTTCGTCACCTTGGTCTACTTGACTCTCAAAGTCAAATTCAGGCTTAATCGGGCGATGCGGTGACGGATGGCGGCTGAGCCGAGGAGAGCCCACGGGCAATTTTATCTGGCTCCGTGCCTTCCGGTGGCGATTAGTGCCCCGCCGTACTGTATTGGGAACCGTGCGAGTCCTTTTACTGCGTGGGGTTGGGGTTGTAACGGTAGCAGGAGGGGCAGAATCTTCTGGCTGTTGAGACGGGCGTGTTCAGAAAATGGAAAAATGGAAAAATAAAAAGTACAAACTTCAGAGGGGACCCAGTCACCCTGTTCATATGGCGGAGGTTCCAGCTCGGGGACCCTACCCCGATCCCTCCATCTGAAAAGGACATCAAACCTTTGGTCGAGCTCGTGCGTATGAAAGGACGTACAGACGATAGACGGTGAGGCCGACAGCAGTCCCGATAAGGGCCGCATTCACCGCGCCAGTAACAATAGTGCCTGCGAGCGTGCGCCGCCGCTTCGCAGGAGGAAGTTCTATGCAAACATAAAGAGAGAAAAGCATGAGTCCGAGAATGGGCCCTGATAGTGCGAGACTATATAGGAGGGTGACGAGTATGCACCGCGTACACATGGAGGCCATGAGCAAAGAGCATTGAATACACGTGGCACGTGCGTTTTATCTTGCTAGCGTAAAAATGACATGATGCACACAGACGCCAAGACGCGTTTTGATACGACGGAATGTATGCGGGATCCGAGATCAACATAACTCACCGGCTTCCATTTCCTCTTCTTCCTCCCTTGCTTCTGGTGTAACAGTGAAATCGCGGTATTTAGAAGGGACGTCAAGGTGGCCACGGGTAGACATGGTGACAGCGGCCGGGGGACTTGGCTCTGGGCTAGAAGGCTGCCACCCTCTCTTTCGAGCGAGAGGTACTGGTGGTGGGAGGGTAGATGGATGTGGGCGGCGCACGGCAAGCCATCGCTTTTCCTGGAGATTGTTTATAGTGACAGGCGCGGCCGGTGTCCCGCTATCGCCGGTCTCGTTTGGCAGGTCAGGGGATTTGCTAAAGGGGTTCATGATACCGGGCATAGAGATGTTGAACGTGAATGGGAAAAGCATGATTATCGTGAACACAGTCGTCGCGGTCGTGGAGTCACTCGAGAGGAGCAACCAACAAAATGAGGGTGGCAATTAAGCAACGAGGTTTAATCGTGTCACGTGGTAGTAGAGGTACAATCGTCAACTGATCAACTGATCGACTACGTGATAGGTATATGATCACTGTTCCATCGTGCGCTGAGAAATCTTGCTGCGTGCCCGGATAGCAGGCCCATAGTAGAAGAGGATCTGAACCGTATGGGTCACTATCGAGACATGTGGCCTCACGCGTGTCAAAGTACACGCACCCAGGGAAGGGGAACCATCATAAGAGCTATACAGCCGAACAGCGTGTTTCCCCACTGATACGTCAACGTAGCAAACATCTGTTTAGTGAATAACGGAAATGCCATGCCGAGTAGATTACCTCAAAAAATTGCGTCAGGTTCAAGTATTGAATAATTTCGAGCCAACTTACGAGATAAGCTCTGGGCTGCTATGGCTGACGAGGCATATGTACCATAACTGTACTCTAAGTTAGACCGTGATGACGATGTGCGACGATGGTACGAACCAGTCTGCGAGGTACGTAAACGCAGCAAGATATATAATGAATGTAGCCCAGATAAATATCTAACCAAGTGTCAGTTGTGATTTGGCGTTTGATTGCTATTTTCGGATACTTGCCACGATGCCAATTGTCATTGCAATCCAGGGTACCCGAGAAAATGAAGTCCATGCGTAAACGAACATTCCCACAGGAAACATGATACCAGCGAAGCGAGCCCAAGTCAGACGCGCTTCTGGACCACGTTCTCTGACGCTTCTCCTGAAGTTTGCTCGTCGTTCAGCGGCCGCTACTCACTAGTACAGATAGCCACTTACTGGTAAACACGCTCTTGATGGAGGTTAGAGCAGAATCCAAGGAGGCTGCCAAGGCTGCGAGGGGAAGGTAAGGACATTGCGCAAACGTGGAGCGAATGAGGCGCACAAAGCGGCCACGAAAACTGTGCCTGTTTCCCCAATGTTGAAGTTGTGAACATTACTGAATATAGGGACGATAGACCTGTGAAGAGTTTAAGGTACTCCTGTATTGGATTACAATCGGGAACGCACTCTATCATGCAATAAAACACCCCCCAAGCGAAACCGACCCATAACTGCAGAGAATATTAGTACTGTATAAAATGGAATAAACCAAGTCGCACACTAATACTGGTGACAACTGGCTCTGTGACTAGGAAGTCTGAGAACACATAGGTAAGTCCGATCTCTTGAAACGACGAGAAAGCATTTACATAACGGTCTCGTACAAGATACTATGAGAAGCGATTTCAAGCTTGGTTTCTCGAGCTCAATACGAGCCATGTACTGTTGGTTTCCGGTTCGTTTGCGTAGATCTTTTGCGATGCTGGTCAAAACCACAGACGTGCGTGTCTCCCTCATCAATAAAACCAGTGCGACCAACACAACTCCCGCCGCTCTAAGAGAGCGAGTAAATCAAGAAAGTGGGAACTAGAACGATCGGACATACATAGCCTGGAACCACTGAATCCAGCGCCATTGAAGGTGAGAATTGGCCTCTATCCAGGCACCTCCAACAGGGCCGAGTCCAGTCCCACCGATGGCGGAAAGCGCAAATAACGACATGGGAAGGCCGCGCCTACAGTATCAAAGCTAGTTCGGGCGCTATGTCCCCATAAACGGAGGTTGATCCTGTGACGCACTGTTTTGGCTGCCATATGTCGGCAATAGTCCCTCCCACCATCGTCGCACCGGTTGAACCGAATGCGCCTCCCAGAAGTCGCGCAACGATGACAGTGTTGATACTTTCGGCCCTAATGCCGATCAGGCCAGTCAGCACAAAAACACGTGATGTAGGGAACATCGTACGAAGCAAGCAGGATATGCATCGCTAAAAAGCCCAACACCTGAGACGAGGTAAAGAGGTCTTCTGCCAAATTCCTCGCTGAAAGGAGCGGTGAAGAGTGGAGTTAGCGCAAAGCCAAGTGGGAATACGGAGAAGCCGATCGTTGCTTGGAAGTTTGTGCAATTTAGATCCCGCGTCATGGAGAAAAAGCCAAAGTTATATGACGAGGCGGCGGCGGCTGAGGAGGACCGACGTTCATATCAAACATCCAGGGAATAGAGATAGCACGTACCAGATACACCGGTGAAGAGGCAGGCGACGAGAGTCATGACCCATTTCCGTTCCTGCGAGAAATTAATGGGATCCCGTTTATCTCCCACTTCGTATTCCACCTATATAGAACGATCCGGAGTTGAGGACGGAATGATAGACACCAAACAGATACGCACAGAGATGACGTCCAGCGAATCCTTCATTTTTCTCAGATGGAAGGATTCCCAAGACTAGACCAGCTCGAAGTTTGGGACACTCCGAGAGATAGCTCCTGGCCATTATGTCAGGCGCCTCCCGAATAACCAGACAGACAAAGTCACGTTCGACATTCATTTCTAAAAAATTAAAGTTTTAGGCCAAAGCCAGTCGGCTGAGTGGAAGAAGTCGACCAAGAGTGTGACCCAGAAAAGGAACGCCGTGAAGAGCGGCGCTTCCGGGGGCTTTTCGCCCCACAATGCCGCCGATAAAGCTCGATAAAAGCTGGCGGACCAATCAGGACCTGAGCTGCTAGGAATGAACTGTGCATGGAAGGCGACGCCACGGCGTAACCTTCCCAACATGTATAAATAACGATACGTCTTACAGAAATGGCTTCCCTTTTTTGGTAACTATGTTCCGCTCCTCACCATTCTCCGCCATTGCCTCTCCAAAGCATTGGTCTTCATCGACTGTGGCTCTGGCCAACAGCTGTAGAAATGTGCACGGCCTATCCCACAAAATGCGCGCACTTCTTCGCGAGACCGCACAGCCTGTTGCCGTCGTGACGTCGCTCATGCCATCACCTGACCCTGCTCGTCGGTCCCACTTATCGTCCAATTTCCACGGCGCGACCCTTTCCTCGTTTACGTCCATCTCCATGTCACCACATCACCTCGTCGCCTTCTCTCTACGTGTGCCATCGCGTATGGCTACGACCCTTGCGTGCCTCCCTTCGGAAGCCTCCTCCCCACGTACTCATATGGTCATCAACCTCCTCGCCGCGCCACAAGCGCGCGTCGCGACCCTCTTTTCGCGGCCAGACCTTCACCCACGCCCCTTCGAGGATCCTGAAATACAATGGTCACTTTCCCCTGACGGCTTCCCCATGTTACATGGTTGCCTCGGCGCTTTATCTTGCAGGGTTGTCGGGGCTCCGTGGCCGTTGCATGACCTCGCCGCTTTGGGGGACAGTTTGGCACATAAAGCAGAGGAAGTCGTCGACGTAGGCGATGTCCAGTCGGAGCTATTCATTGCACAAGTGATGCGCGTGGAAGATGTGCCGCAACCCGAGGATCTCGTACACGACGATACCCTTCGAACGTTACCCCTTGTATATCATCGTCGGAGTTACACCACCACCTCAGAGAGGCTACCGCCGGATCAGAAGTCAGACAGCTAAGGTTATTTCTTAATTATCAAAATATCATCCGCGGCCTTGCAACTTGGTAATGAATACATGTACAAAAATGCCCGCGCTCATGCAACAACCAAAGTTCTACATGATTACACCTTCATGAAAGAAAAGAGACTACTCATGTCGACCCATCTCCGACCATTACGCTCCAGGTATCCCTCAACGGTCTGTCTCATCCTTTGGAGGAACTCCCCATGATTCACCGCCAACGCAAGTATCTCATCTAAGCATATAGACGTTTAATTACATTATGTCGTACTGTGGTTGTCACGTACCTGGGTTAGTTACCACCGCTTTTTCGATGTCAAAAAGGTATCGGAAATAGCGCAGCTGGTTGTAGAGCATTGCATCCGAATACTAGACCCATGTTGTTATGTTCATCCTTTGGGCACATGACGCGGAACTCACCTCAAACGTGACTGATCCACGGCACCAATCTTTCAGACATCTCCGCCCATAAACGCCCATCATGCGTGTGCGATTTCCACATGTTGGATCGTCACAAACAGTCCAACCCTCGTAATACTTGTTAATGTGCACCCGGATCTGGCACTCGAGTTGGATCTGCAAACTCGCCGTCCCAAGGTTGTTCCCGCACATCGGACAAGTGACCCCCTTGGCCTTAACCAACGAATCCTAGAAATGGATTGTGAGGACCCGAAAAACGTTGGTCGGGTCGCAAGCCGGACTCACCGCTCTATTTGTCACTGGTGCAAAGGCGACGCTGCCCTCACATGCTCTGCAACGCACAACAAACGGTGCAGCGTCCTTGTAGCGCTCGCTCTCAGCTATCCGTGACTCAAGCGTGTTGAATCGGCGCTCCTCGGTCTCAGTGACCGTAGATCGGTAGCGCCCGGGATCCAGACCTGACAGGTTGTCGAAAAAGCCTCTTTGATATGCAAGGTGATGAAGACATACCTAAACATTCGGCAAGACGAGCTCTGTCGGTCCCTGCTATGGGATCACAGAGACGCTCGATTGGTGGCAAGATTTGATGGGCGAGATAGTATTCGTAATCTGCGAGAACACATTTAGAAAAAGGCAATAACCCATGATGTGGCGATATTCACCGATCTGGGTCTCGGTGCTACCCTTACGAAGTTCATCCGGGTGTCTTGCACGTTCTGCTTGTACACTGAGGCCCGCATCACTTTCCTCGGAACAGAAGATGTACGGAATAACGTCGCCAGCTCGAATAGCGACGTTACGCGCCCTCAGTCTAAGTGCGACTTGTACGTGCGGCTGACTTTTTGCGTCGGGGTAGTCTTCGGGACTCTTGCCGAGTCGCTTGTGGATGATGAACTCGTCAAGCTTGATCTTGCTGCCACGCACGTCCTCCCCGATGGTAGCGAGATACTCATGGATGCGCTCGATAACGATCTCCGTAGCTTCGCCGGAAAGGATTTGATCCAGGACGTACTGCGAAACCGTCTTCGACAGTGCGCAGTACTCGCGACGCTTCATGTCAAGACCTTTGACCTCCGTCGACGTTCTGAAGCCGTCTTCGACCTTGATCGCGGCATACTTTTTCTTTTGGAGTAGGAGTAATCGTTGGAAAACACCGTCCAGATCGATCTCGAGCAGCTTGTAGCGATCATTAACAGCCTTCTTCAACTCTGCCGAAATTTTCAGGGCTTCCGAAAGCTCAGTGACGTTAGAATTAATGAAGACAGAATCAGTGTCCCCATAGAGAACCTAAACGTAAGTCAGCACGTAAGCAGGATGCGGTGTTTTATTTTTACTTACATCAAGTTGCAGACTCTCCGCGAGCTCTCGCGTATGTGTCAAAATTTCGCGTCCCTTGAACGTTGTCAAGGCCGCAAGTGGCTTGGCATAGAAGCGCGAGTATTCAAAGCCAAGACAACCATACATAGAGTTGGCCGTGAGTTTCAACGCTTGCTGTTTGATATCGTACTAAAGCCCGACAGCTATTGATGTTGTTCGTAAAAAGCAGCGAACAACGCACCTGCAGCCACTTGGCATGCGGGAGTGACCGATCTTTCATGAGAGCCTTAACTTGCCGACGCCGGTTAACGAGAGTGGCGATGAGACGAGGAAGCACGCCTTGCGGGACCCCAGACGCGGGTGGCTCAGGAATATTTTTATCCTAGAAATCTACGTTCAGCGAATAAAAAAATTACCCGAGATCAACGCACGTCTGAGTCTTGCCGATCTACAGTGGTAAAGTCGATGTTGTATTCCTGAATGATGCTGGGATACAGGGAATTGAAGTCCATGACCAAGATAAACTTGTCCCATAGACCGCGCTTGGGCTCGAAGACCAAACCACCCTTGTACTTGTTGTCCCGTTTGCCTTTACTAGATGTCTTGGCTTCGCCACCCTCGCCGTCCTCTTCTGGCTCAACTTTCACTGAGGCGGCCTTCTTTCCCCATTGTTTGTCCGGGCAGATGTATTTTAGTCGATGGAACTCGTGCAATAGAATGTATTCGTTGCGTTCCGCGCGCCCGCCGTTCAATGTCTTGTTCCTGATGGATGGTATCAGTATTATCGAGGGGTTCCACGCTAATTTGACGCCCACCAGGAATTTCCGGCTAAATTGGTGAGCTGTCGTGTCAAGGGCAAAACTTGCACCTTCGCGGCTATGGCCATCTGGTAGTGTGCATCTAGCTCGCAGTGCCGCACGAATGTGATCAGCCGCTCTGGCGTGCTGACGCCGTCATCGAAATAGCTCGTCGTGTCTTCAGGGTCTATGTCCTGTCTGATACTCTTGAGGTGCGTGGCGCACATCTCCGTCATCGACCACGTGGTTGAAGATATCATGCTCTTGGCACCGTCAGAGGCGAGATCACAAAGTAGTCGGCCATTCAAAAAGCGGAGGTTTGTACCCTGCCGACCAATGCCCGGCCATTTTGAGCGCCGGAAGCGACCAATGCGAGACCAGTGATCTGCCTTCAACTCTCTCATCCGGTGGAGGAGAATATCCAAGGAAACTCCAAGGAAGTCGTGCCCGACAAGAACATCAGGATCAGCTTTATGCAACGTTACTAAGGTGTTTGAATTAGCGAGAAGACCGGTAGACGCAGAGGCACCACGAACCCAAAAGACTGTTCAGGAGCATCCGCTCGTTGTTCATCGGTGAGATTAGGCCTTTCGCATTAGACTTCACCGTTGCTTCGAAGCCAGGAGGAAAGCGCCCTAATGGTCGGACGAGAGTATGGACTGTGCATGGTAGTGCTTCCGGTGGGGTTGGATCATCGAGTTGAGCTGTCGGAGATGGTGATGAGCTTGCAACTCTGGGAGAGACCCTACCCACTATTCGACCAGATCCTTGCCGTTGCGCATACTATCTCCCGGATATTTTCATGATGGTTTACAATTGTGCGAATACTCAGGCTAGCAATTGTGAGGGGAGGGGTATCTCTTGGCGCGTTCAGATCCGTTTCTGGAAAAGGGTTGATATCTTTCGGGTCCGTCACGGTTACTTCGAACTTGCACCAGGAAACCTGCGCAAGACCTGAATGGCGGTATACATCGGTTTTCTAAAGCACCTACCCCTTTGTACTCGACATGAGGTTGCTTGATCTGGAGCCAACAAGGTCCCATAATTTTGCGTTTCAAGACGAGAAGCTCAAATGCGCTCGTATTGCACCCGAATATTCGAGAAAAGGTTGGGCTGGTGACGTTCGCGGGGATTTGGGATTCTATGGATGGAACCCTCGCTCAACACAAATACTGCTGGTAAAAAAAAACTGGCAACCCTCCTTACCGTCGAAGCCGTAGACAACTTTCAACCACTGAGTTTCCTCCCGGGGAACACCCGGCTCGCCAAAAGCATATTTTCGCTTTACGAACTTTGCCTTCCAGCCTTTTATCCCAGCCTTTTTCCGAACCTGGTCAAAATCTTTCCAAACTGCCTGCATGTCTGGGACGATGTCCGTCTCAAAACCCTGACCATCGAGTTGGTACGGACGCGGAAGTACAAACAAGTTACGTTGTAGATTGGCCACAGTTACACAGCAAGAGACATAGGACTTGCTATTCTTGTCGAGAGTCTTCCCGATAAAATAGAGGACACCCTCGTGTTCAAGGTAATCGAGCCAGAAGAAGCGAAATGAACCATCCTCCTCTAGCGCAGATATCATGGACGCATGAGTAGAGGACGAAGGTACCGCCACTCCACTACCGAGCTTTCCGAAGGTCTCGTCAGTTTTCACGGTGAGCGAGTCATAGACAGAAAGCCAAGAAGGGCTTTCCTCCTTTTTGACGGCAGTATTGTTTACCCCCAGCTTCGGCACTTTTTCGTTCGACGGTTCTACCTTGGGTTTCATAATAGGCTTCTCATCCGTTTCCATCAAATCGTAGATGGGGATATCGTCGAATGCGTTGTCAAACTCGTCCTCATCCGCGTCGACATGTACCAGTAACACCCATCGCACCCATCTTCTCGATTGTCGGCGCAATTCCCTTGACCTCCGTCCTGACTTTCTTTTTCGGACTTGTGAGGAGGCCGTCGTCCGAGGACAAGTCATTGCCGATGTCGAAACCGTCCGAGGGGAGTCCATCTGAGGAAGTGTCCACAAATGTATCGCGGTGACCGTAATTACCCCTGCGCGCATGCACGTTACCTCTGCTCGCTGAGGGCCCAGGAGAGGAGGAACGGTCATCATAGCGATATTTTGGTAGCAGGCTTCCGCTTCCGCGGTGTCACTTTGGAAGCAGCCAAGGAATCAGTGACATCCCAATCGCCGAGCAGCCCCGACATGAATGCGTTTTCTTGCTCATCCGACACAGCTGGGCGATAGGCACTGAGCGAAGTGGTCGCGGGAGGAGCGGGCTTGCTTCTCGTCTGCACTTTGGGCTTTTTTCCCCCCTGTTTCGCTTTAGCTGTCGGTAAATCGTCGGATCAGAAAGATGGGTAGAAGGGTAGGGCCACATATACGCACTTGATTTGTACATTATCTCGTCCCCTGAGTCGTCCTGCGCGTCATCATCACCATTTCCCCAGTCGTCCATGCCATTGTCAACGTAGTCCCCGATACCGTCGTCGATAACGAAGTCGTCTTTGGCCAGACGTCCCTGGACGACGCTCTTGTATTGGTCCTCTGTGACTTCGTCATATATTTCTGCTTCCTCTTCCTGAGGGTCGAAGAGGATTTGGCATCTGAGGATTGCAAGCCAATGCAGCATATACGAGAGCCACCGACCTTCCATTCTCGTCGACCCCCTTGTCGTGCGAGCTTGAGCGCAGCAAATTTATCTGCTTTCGCTTGACGATCTCTACGCAAACGATCAGCCATAAGATAGAAACGTGTCAGAAAGGCAGTAATGAAGACGCGTATTGGCTTAAGTAGAAGCTGATTAGTGTTGGACGCGTGCTGCAAACACGCTTTGGGGCGGAGCTGAAAAGCGTGTCACTTATGTAATCTCTTTACACGCACGCACGCAGGTCATCTTCGCGCTCGCCTCAGTACATGCTACCATCACGCATACTTCGCATCGCTCGTCCCCAGATCTTACGGCTACAGCGCTCACCCCCAACCCTATTTTCCTTATCACGGTCACGTCCACCTTCTGCAGTGCGACACAATTCCAATGATGTGCCCTCTGGCTCAGCACCAGCCTACAGTGACCTCGGACCCTCAAACAGCAAGATCCGACCCAAATGAGCCCCGGCTGTCCTTAACCTTTACGTGCACAGCCGCAAATTGTAATACGCGATCCACTCACCAGTTCACTAAGAGATCATATGAAAAGGGGATCGTCTTAATAGAGTGTCCAGGGTGTAAGACAAGGTATGTACTGCAATCAAGCGTTGCTTCTACATCATACGGCCATGCAGCTCCCCTGACCATTCGTAGGCACCTGATAGCCGATAATCTTGGATGGTTCAAAGACTCGACAGAGGATGGCAGACTACGCAATGTAGAAGACCTGCTCCGTGCTCGAGGCGAATCTATTCGTCGCGGGCGGTTGAATCCAGACGGTTCGATCGAAGTGAATGAATGACCACATTTCAGGCGTCATTTGTTCCAACTTCTGTAAGTGGCGTCTTAATCTCGCGTTGTCCATAGCGTCTTACAGGTGTGCAGAAGTTAAGCATTCTATATAGACGAGTAGAATTGGTTATGGACATAACAACGCAGCTATGAAGATGCAGCCTGCATAGCAGCCTCCTCGTCTGCCTTGGGGACGATGTTATGCTTCGTCAAGAGCCCCTCGAGTTCTCCAGATTGATGCACTATGATAATTAGACATTAGCATACAGTTACCAACATAATATCAGCACCCTACTCACTCCCAAGGACGATGTCGCATCCCCCGATAAATTCAGAATTAATATATAATTGGGGGACCGTGGGCCATTCCCTACGGGCAAGTGAATCAATACATCTGCAATTAGCTGGCAGAGCGCACGCACGAAAATTCCTTGATTCCGTTCCTCAACTCGGAATCTTCTAGCACATTATACGTGTGCATTTTCTCTGGTGGGACACCATGTAGATCTAATACTTGGATGACAGCACGGGAGAAACCACACTGTGGCAGCTGCGGTGTACCCTTCATAAAGAGGACAAGTGGGGAGGAGTCGATGGCCTTTTGAATTTGTGCGCGTGCTTCGGAAGACAGAAGCCTACGGAAGACGGATGAGGCAGCTGTGGGTGACCTGCGGGCCAAAGGGGCGAGCTAAAGAATGATGAGTGTAATACTGTAGTCCCATAGTGGCTTCCACACACCGTGAGCCTTGGAATGGATGATAACATGATGGTTCAAGCTCAAGTCGTGGAGAGTTGGTGGGGGAATGTCGCCAATGCTTACATCAGTTCCACCACCCGGGCCGTGGCTCGGTTGATGTCTAATCCAGACATTGCCATTTGCCACTACTGCCACCTACGACTCGTACAGTGTCACAGATACGTGGACCAGTGAGGATCGTCACTATTAGGGAGGTGAACGTTGAACCCCAGAACTGGTGCGGGTTACGCAAACCGTATGTGTGTCTGTATACCGTGTAATTTCTCACTCACCATCTCATTCGGGCCCCCACATCTTTCCCGATAAGACTGTTCCCGATGGGGCAAACGCAACAGGAAGAACGCATGGGAACCAAAAATCCCGTTTCGTCGCAAATCGGCACGGAAAGAACACTGTTAATGTGTAGAAGCGGCCGCCAGCCTCACCCACCCACACAGCTGACGACACACACTAACGACACGAGCGTTCGATCGTTAACCCGGGCCGACGCGTAGTTATATAGGCTGTCACCAATTCCGAGCCGACCGAGGAATTCAAGTGGCACCCATCATTGTTCTCTCCGAACCGACACGATGAAGATTGAGGACCGAACCTTCATAGTCTCAGGAGGGTGAGTTGCATCTGAGTCACTGGGAGACAACCGTCCGACTTTTCCCTACAGGTCCTCTGGCCTCGGACTGGCGACCGTCGAAACCATCCTTAATGAAAAAGGATATGTTGCCATCGTGGATCTGAAGGGGCCGAATTCATCTTCTTTTGGACTAGCGTCCAGCCGGGTCCATTTCTGGGAGTTAGATATCTCTCAGGTCGAAGACATCACCAGGGTTGTTGAACAAGTCGTCTTGTGGACGCAGGAAACCGGCTCACAGCTAGGAGGTGTCATAAACTGTGCCGGCGTTGGGACAGCAGCGAAGGTAGGCCAGATGCTTTGTTCATTACTTCGTCTGCTTTACTAACTGGGCACAACCTTCCAAATAGATCATAAACGCTAAGGGCGAACCTCACTCCCTTGATGTGTGGAACTTTGTTTTAGGAATCAACTTGACTGGGACATTCAATCTTACGCGACTTGCCTGCAAGTATCTGGCGAAGGTCCCGCCGGAAGGCCCCGATGGGGAGAGAGGTGTAGTTGTTATGGTGGCAAGTGCGGCCGCTGTACGTCTATGACTTGTTCCCCATTGCTCAACTCCGTTGGCTGACGTCATTGTGTAGTTTGAGGGCCAGCCTGGCCAGACTGCTTATAGTGCCACAAAAGGTGCGCTGGTCAGCATGACGCTACCCATGGCCCGCGATCTCGAGCGGTTTGGCATTCGTGTGGTCACCGTTGCTCCTGGAGCGTTCATCACACCGATGTCGAATGTTATGAGCAAGAAGGTTAAAGAAAGCCTTGCTCGCGACTTGTTATTTCCAAGACGCATGGGGGAGCCGCATGAGTTTGCACAAACAGTAAAGTGGATTGTGGAGTGTCCGTATGTGAACGGGGAATCTATCAGATTGAGTGGAGGTAGCAGACTCCCCGGAAAGTTGTAACCCTAATCTGAGTTGTTTGCATTTTATCATCTTATCCTTGAACCATGTCCACTCCCATCGGCAAGAATCTGTCTCGTCTCTTGCTGGCCACGTACTGAGTGCCCTTTTAGCGCTCTTGTCTGTATACGACAAGGCAAATGTCATCGATCTCGCAACGGCACTCTCTCAGTCGGGAGTCCGTTTACTTGGCTCGGGAGGTACAGCGAAAAAGATCAGAGATGCGGGACTGCCAGTCGAGTGGGTCCAGGATCTTCTTCACATAAATGAGCTCGATTTTTAACCGGGCCAAAGGGATGTGGCCAACATCACCAAAGCACCCGAGATGCTTGGTGGCCGGGTGAAGACACTTCACCCAGTCGTGCACGGCGGTGAATATCTCATTGATCCGGATCGACGAGTCTCATGACGTGACACCCGGCGCAGGTATTCTTGCCCGTGATATTCCCTCGGACCAACAGGACCTAGCCGCGCAGTCCATCGCGCCGATCTCCATTGTCGTCTGCAATCTCTACCCGTTCGCATCGACCATCGCACGGCCAGGCTGCACGCTCGCGGACGCCGTCGAGGAGATCGACATCGGCGGGGTCACGCTACTGCGCGCCGCGGCCAAGAACCACGAGCGCGTCTCGGTGCTCTCCGATCCTGCCGATTACGCCGACTTTGTGAAGGCGTGGAAGGAGGGCAACGGCGACGTTGGCGCCGCGCTCAGGAGCAGACTCGCGCTCAAGGCGTTCGAGATGACCGCAAAGTACGACACGGCCATTAGCGGGTACTTCCGCGAGCAGTATGCCGATGCCGCGGGCGGAGAAAAGCTCTCTGGCTTACCCCAGCGACTGGCGCTGCGATACGGTGCCAACCCCCACCAAAAGCCCGCACAGGCCTTCGTCACAGAGGGCGAATTACCATTCAAAGGTAGGAGGACGCTCGCAGCGCGAGTAACTAGACGTGTCCCCTGATACAGCATCCACGTCCAGCTTTGTTCGGTGCTCCGGGTTACATCAACCTACTCGACGCGTTGAACTCATACGCCCTCGTGAAAGAGCTGCAAGAAGCACTGGGGCTCCCTGCTGCCGCATCTTTCAAACACGTCTCTCCAGCAGGCGCCGCCATAGGCTTGGAGCTGAACGACACAGAGAAGAAGGTTTATGGAGTAGATGATCTGAAAGAACCCTTGACCCCTCTTGCCACCGCATACGCCCGCGCACGCGGTAGGCATCGGCTTATTCTCACTGACGACTAGCACACCTAATTGAGAGCAGGCGCCGACCGCATGTCCTCTTATGGCGACTTCATCGCGCTCTCTGCACCCTGCGACTTGGCTACAGCGCGCATCATTTCCCGCGAGGTATCTGACGGTGTCATCGCCCCTGGATATTTGCCGGAGGCGCTAGAAATCTTGGGCAAGAAAAAGGGTGGAAAGTATTGCGTATTGCAGGTGCGTTGGAGAGTGATCATCCCTCAAGCCAACAGCATTGATGTTGCACCACAGATCGATCCGAATTATGTTCCAGACAGTGTAGAGACAAGACAAGTGTATGGCGTGTCGTTGCAGCAGAAGAGGAACGACGCCAAGATCGACACCAAAGTTTTCGAAAATATTGTCAGCAAAGATAAAAACGTGAAATTCCTCATTCTTCTTTCTTCTCTTTCCCCCCCTGACACATACCCTCGTCATATAACTAGCTCCCGGAGAGTGCCGTCACCGACCTGATCGTCGCAACGCTAGCCCTGAAGTACACCCAGTCGAACAGCGTGGCGTACGCCCACCGCGGCTCAATAATCGGACTGGGCGCTGGGCAACAGTCGCGCATCCACTGCACGCGGCTCGCGGGCTCCAAGGCGGACAACTGGTGGCTGCGCCACCACCCGCGCGTTCTCGCACTCCCGTTCAAGAAAGGAACCAAGCGCGCGGACAAGGCAAACGCGATAGATCTTTTCGTTGGAGGCGAACTGCTGGAAGGGGGCGAAAAGGCGCACTGGGAGAGCTTGTTCGACGAGGTCCCGGCGCCGCTTAGCGCCGAGGAACGTGCGGAGAATGCGAGGCAGCTCGACGGCGTGGCCTGCTCCAGCGATGCCTTCTTCCCGTTCCCGGACAACGTGCATCGCGCGCGTAAGAGTGGCGTTCGGTATCTCGCTGCGCCCTCAGGGAGTGTCATGGACGAAGAGTGTATCAAAGCGGCGGATGAGCATGGGATTGTTTTCGTTCACACACCGCTCCGGTTGTTCCATCACTGAAAAACGCGCGATTTAAAGAAATAGTAGTAAGGCCCGATGTTGTACCTTCGCCACTTAAGCGAATTGAGTTGCTTGATTGTCCATTCATTAATGAGTTGGTAATCGGCCACTTAATATAAGCCACCGATTGCACGAAAAGGTATTTAATATAACGTTTGGTGTGTGAACCGACCATGCGTAGTTTACAACCAAACATCAGGTAGTTGTTCCTTTCTGGCGAGCATCTCCACTCGCTCGCGTAGAAGATCCGTCCCCCATTCGCGCACTTCTGTATGCCGTATAAACGGAATACTGTTGTCAAAGAATGTCTGCAGAGTCTGGGACTCGTGTGCCCGCTCATACTCTAATGCTTGCGCCGCCATCTCGAACCGGTCAAGGTCTAGAGCGCAGCGTATGAGGACCATATAGCGAACACTCGGAGCAAAAACCATGGGAATTCACCTTTGACGAAGCGGGCCTCTGGCGTTGCCTGGTCCTCATACTCCTTCCACAGCGACATGATCTTCAGCGCGGCGGGACTATCGTGTAGCATCTCGTGCACGAAGTTTTGCATGGCCTCCTACAGCCAGCAACCAGATCATCTGATGCGAACGAAGGCGGGCCGTGCTGAAGAGACGCACGGATTCGCGCCTCTGCTTTTCCGCCTTCGGAATGCCCTCTTGGGGTGCGATATCGCCGACTGGGGCGGATAGAAGTGTAAGTGCCAGTGGGGAGTCACGATGATGATGATCACCACCCCACCTTGAGCTTCCGCTAGATCATGGACGACTGCCATCATAACACATCTCAACATTACATCAGTGGGAGCGTTCTCGGCATTTAAAAAACCGTCTGGCACAATACTTTGAAACGTCCAGAGTCTGATCTGATACACACATGGCAAGGACGGCCATTCGGTACATGTGATCCGATATGCTGCAACACATTAACTATCGATATGGATGCGAGATAAAAGATGAAAAACCGCACCTCTCGGGGTTGGGTATCTGTAGTCATGCAAGCTGCGTTAGAGAATATCAACAGCATTTAAAGGATACGGTTGACTTTATTATCGATCCATCCCGTCCGCTTTTGCGTCTGCGACAGGATAGGAAGACATGATGACCGACTGCTTAGAAAAAGCAGACAGAAGCGCTAACCTTGAGACGTTCTAAGACATGGAAAAAGGCGAGACGGTCAGAGGAAGAGTCCCCAGATGACTTGTAGAGGGGGGGGAAGTGGCGTTTTGGTTGCGCCTCGGGTTGGCCGGTCATGTCGATGCGGAACAGACTTGAGCCTGTCGCTCGGAGCGAGCGCGCGGAAATTCCGGCGCGCGACTCTTTGTAAGCGCAATCGATCATCACCCCAGAGCTCTCACTCTGGGTCGCGGCATCCCCGACATCTCTGCACATGTACTCAACTTGATCGTTCGAACTGCTCAGCACCTGTGCGTCTTTCCTTTCCCCTATCTCCTCTCTGCGTTGCCTGACCCATCTGACCGCCATTGTACAGACTATGGCAAGCGTTATCTCGCTACTGAATGGCTACCTGGTTTCTATCGATGACAGCCGCTCGGCTTCCTCGATCCTTGGCTATATGGCGAACTCCGCAAAGGGTTCAATGATATTACGTCTGATTCGAACCTGGGTTGCGGTACTGATTTGTCTCTTCATTTTCGAGGATGGCTGACTCGAGCTCTATAGGTCACCGGTCTAGGTAGGGACACCCGATTTTGACTCATGGTATGAAATACTTTGCAACAGGAACTGAACATCGGTTGTGCATTCAACATTCAGTGATACTCATTGCACCGCGATCCGAAACCAAATCTGTACAAAAATAGAGTGAGCTACCCCAGCGATTGAGGGATAATTTCTATCAACGAGATAATGTGGTGACATTATCTCATTGATAGACACTATCCCTTATTAATGTACGGAGATTACGACTGTATCGTATGGTGCTTGAGGTTGTACTTTCCCTTACCCAGTGTACAGTACCTGATTGTCTGACACTTCGAATTTCTCTTTACCGATCCCTACAGAACCAGGCCTACACCATCTAGTACCACTTTTTAACATGCTCCAGGTGTTTTAAAGATGAAAATCCTATTGTATCGCAAAGAATGAGAATTGACTGTTTGTCACGCCTGTCCGCGCTTTGCAATTGATCGGCCTTTTCCGGATCGCCCGGTCGATATGTGAGGTCATCCACTCATGGATGGAATGGAGAGTCCTATGTCGTACCTTGTCAATCAGTTCCCAGGTGCCACCGTTGGCCTCTTCCCGTTGTACAGTATTTCTTTCTCTTTTAGCAAGTCTCTTTTTCTTCTGTCAGTTTTATCTAACCATCTGTTCCGAGACATACTGTACTACGTTTGGAAATATATTGTTCCTTTGAAGGTCCTACCTTCTCTGCGTTACCTGTTTACTTCGACTGGGTGTGTGCTTCCCTCACTGGCACTCATCGAAGGTCGACGCCTAGTTGTCAGTGGTAAACTTCAAATGTGCTTGCTGTGTATCCTGATGACGTAGCTAAGGAACAGAGGCAGATGCGGGCGTTGCTAATTGACAGATATCATACGGTGATGGTCATGGACATATCCTGGCTGTCGGATGGGATGTACACGCACGCGCTACAGGGATGTACAAAATGATGGAATCTAGTTTCCGAAATCTGACAATTGAGGTGCCCACAAAAAAGACAATTAGGGAATATTTCTACGACCCAGATAAACAAGGCATGATGCATGATCTCACGATATCACTACGTCTTTATCACGGTACCTCCGCCTCTTCGTCGCTTGTTACCTCGCCTTATCTCTCCTAGGTCACCGTCAACCTCCGTCTCTTTACACCCGGTTAGGCTAGCACCACTTTTCCCGAGCCCTCCAATCGCTTGGACCTGGAAGCCCCCTCCCTTTGGACGGCGCCGGCCACCGTTCCCGCCCGAGTTCCCAGCTGCCGTATTGGGTAGAGATGTTGCGGTGAGAGGTAGAGGGAAGGGAGAAGGGAGTTCGTCTACAGAGAGCGAATGAGGGTTTGTGACGAGCCCGGGAGGGGTAGGGCCCGCGGTGCTCGGAACCCCATTGGAGTGAGACGCGAGAGGTGTTGGAGGAGGAGACGTTCCTAGTCTATTGCGAAGCTTACGAGTGATGTGGGGACGTGACTGAGAATCAAGGGCCGCTTCTGCACGCGATGCATCAGGCGCACACCTTTCTGCCTAACACGAAAAGTCCACATACCACTAACGGTTCCCTCTCCGTCTTTTTCGTCTCGCGCTCTACGTCTCCGCTCCTCGATACCCTCGAGGAGTCGCTCTCGGATCCTGTCTCGGCCGCGTTTCCATTCCTCCTCGACGCGTTCCCGTTCTAGTTCGTAAGCCGACTCGGCACTCTCAAGAGAATTTCGTTCTTCCACGGCCAATTGTGCGAGCAGCGCCGAACGCTCGATGGAAAGAGGATACAGGCGAAGTGTATATGACGGAAGCGTCTCTGGGCGAGCGGCAAGTTGCATGGCCACGCTGTGAAGTGCGGAGATCGATTCGGCGCATTGGCGCCCGCTGGACGTAGACGCTACCGGTTCAAACACGCGTGTGACGGGAGGGGAGAAGAGACACGCACTCGTCGCGCCGATCGTTCATTTCTTTTCCTAGTCGCCCTACAATCTCCTTCCGCCTTCGGTCCTTCTTTCCGTCATCGATGTTAGCGCCTGCGACGTGATGGATGAGCGAATCTGAATGCATGTCATGCGAATGCAACACAAACGTACCGTGCGGCCGCGAACTTGGGCCAGCGAGAAGGGCAGAAGATGTGTGGTGTATAGTATGATGTGGGGGGGGTAGATAGCCCGTGCTAACGTCTGTGGTACCATTATGAATTTCCGTGGGGTTCGCTCGAGCCTTGTGAGTGGAAGCATATGGAAGAGGGAAGACTCCGGGTTGTGGTGGCATGGTATACGGACTGCTACAGAAAGGAGACAAATGATGGATAGAAGGATGTAAGTGAGTTCGAATTGGTACTGGCAGAGAGCCCCAAGAGTGTTGCTGAACTCGGCTCTCCGGTCCGGCGGATATTCGGCTCGGACGCGGGCGTCGTACTTCTTTGGGAGATGTTTTCAATTCGGCAGTCTATTAATGAACGGATAGTGACAATCGTGACTAAGCGTATATGCGACAGGTTTATGGCTGAACATTCTATATGGGTGATATGCTACAATCGGCAGAGGGTTCATGGGATTTCCTAACGGTCAAGCGGTTGTGTAAGAGGGAGGACCTATAGCGTACGCCATTATCAGCAAGGTAGACAAGACAAGGACTAAATAGAGATCTGACGCACTAGGAGAGGCGTTGGTGTTTTTGAGAGTCGCCAGCACCGTGGCCTTCTCATTTTCGGTGAGGCCATCCACCAGTCGGACAAAGCCATCGATTAAGGATTTGCGATCTCCGAGTAATTGCTGGAGAAGGTGTTCGGTCCTTAATTGTGCTACAGCAGACGAAATATCGAGAGTCTCAAGCGCTTGTGCAATTATTTGGTGGTCTGACTTTTCATCAACGCCAGAGAGGTCGTTTAATAACCGTTCGCGGTATTCGCGTGATTGACTGGGACCAGCAACTGCGAGCTGCGCAAGCGCATTCGAACGTGCGAGACGAGCACGCGTTGCCCAGTAGAAGTAGCGACGTGCTTCCTTCCACACAGCGGGCTTGGCGCAACCCTTTGCCTCCATACGACCAGCACGACTATAGAAGGATTGAGTACTGCAAGGGTTGAGCGGCAGTACCGACTTACTCATGAAGGTCCGCGTACAACAGCGCAATCTGCTTGTACGTCGGCTGAAGAAGCACTTCACGCTCTTCAAGCGATTCGGCGGCGGCGGCACGTTCCTCTGGTGACTTGGATGCGTCCTTGCTGTCTCTCTTGAAAGCGGCGTACTGGGAATCCATGCGTTCCATCAACTGAACAATTTTGTCACGGCGCATCTTGATCTCGACAATACCCTCGGGCTCAAGCACACCGGCCCGTGCCTCAACATCCGCGTACATCTCCATCTGACCGTCCGCGTTGATCGATGGGTCCAATACGACCCAGGCGCCACCGCGGAGCTCTCCGTTTGGCACAATGTAGACGAATACGGGTTGCTTGTACGCCGACAGCCCATCGACAATTTTTGAACCTTGCTTAAGAACCTCGTCGTACATGTCTTGTTGGCCCCCAGAGAAGCCACGCCAGTTTGCAAATACAATAAGTGGTAGGCCTTCGCGGTTGAAATCGAAGATCGCCTGGGCAGTTTTGTACGCCGAATTTGGGTACCACACTTGGCCAGCCTCCATGATGCGTTGTTCGAACGAAGCAGGATTGGCAGGGTCCGCAGGGACGACACGTTCGATGGTGCGAGCTTCTACGGCGATGACACCCATCGGAATGCCACCAAGACGAGCACGACCAACGACAACGGTTTGCGCCCAGCCGCTGAGGGTTTCCTGGAAAGAGCCTTTGTCGAAGAAGCCACTGAGCCATTCGTTTGTAGCATCGTCGTGCTTGCCCTCGATGAACCAACGAGGATCGTATGGGCCCTTGGGTGGAACATAGCCGATCTCGCGGTCCCAGGTGTCGACGGAATTACGAATAGGGAGATTCTCGCCCTTGGCTGCAGGAACATATGACAACCACTCCAGGATATGCGTAGCGCCTTCTAAGTCGCTACTAGCAGTGAGATGGGAAACGCCATTTTTGAACATGATTTGGGTACCACCAAGCTGCAAATTGGATGTGTAGACTTCACGACCAAGGACCTTATTAAGGGCAGGGGCACCGGTGAGGATGATAGGCTGGCCTTCGACTTGGACTGCACGCTCGCCTAGGCGGACGAGATAAGCACCTATTCCAACAGAGCGGGCGGTGACGAGAGTGATAGTGAAGATGTCGTCGTAGGCGCGAGAGGTCTCGCCGGCGATGAGACCGGAACCTTTCAGCGACTCAACACCGAGACCGTCCTGAAGGCCAATAATATCAGTAATCTTGTGGCGACGTTCGCCGCCATCCTGGATCTCCTCCGTCCGGACAGCACCGGCGAACTTTGACTGAAGCTTCAAATAGTTTTCGTGTGTGAGGTAGAGGTAGGTAAAGCCCTTTTCTGGGTGTCCTTCGTCGATCCATGCCGTCGAGAATAGGTTGAGCGCTTCTTCGCCAAGACCAATGCGGGCACCAGAGTTCGCGGAAAGGTAGACACGGGGAAGCCCGCGGGCACGCGCGTATTGTGTCACCAGGTAAAAGTACTGGTCTTCTGTCGGACCGAACGAGCCAATCTTGTAGGTGATGTCATTCGCTATAACAACTACGCTGCGGCCGCTGGGATATTCAGGGGTGTATAAGGTGAATACCCAGCCAACCATGCCGAATGTGTTGTTGCCCGGAGCACGGTCAACTTCCACTAGCTGGTCGTTCTCATCCAGTACGAGTTCCTTTGATTCCAGATACGTCCTAGGAGGCGAAAGTGACAAGTCATTTGCACGTGCCTTCGTCCAGACGTTCTGCAGTGCTTTCGAGAAGAGATCCGGGAAATCGTACACGTAAGTAGTACCGATGAGGTGTGCCTGGTACCGCTTCGGCTGAAGGGATTCTTTCGTCGAATAAGGTATGTTAACAGGTTGCAAATGTAGGGGACCCTTCTCTCCAATTGACTTCAGTATGGTCGTGCCTTTGTCCGTGGTGATCTCTTGATACCCATGGAAGTTGACAATGAAACCGGAGACATTCTCGATAATGCAACGAATGGGTGTGACATTGCCATCTACGTCTTCTAGGGCGATGCGAATCTCCGAGCTGGTAACATGAAGTCGCCACAGGCGCTTGCCATGACGTTCGATGAAACCAGAAACGGCTGCTAAGACGTCTTCATATGTGACCGAGAGGTTGTAGATGAAGTTCATGAAGATATGGTTGCAGTCTGAGTTCCGGTACTTGACGCTGACGACCTCCAATGCGTCCAGGATACTGGTGACGCGACGATCCGTCTCTGAGATAAGGTAATCAGCCGTACTCATAGTGTCACGAAGGCGGCCAGGGCGGATGAGAGCACGGATGAAGAAACGATGGTCGAGCTGATTCTCGCGGGCGACGCCATGATATATGTGGATCTGCTTGCTCTCCACGAAGCACGGCTCCAAGTTGTAGTTGGACAGGCGGCTAAGCTCAAGTTGGAATGCCAGGGCGGGCTCGATGTTACGAATCGCTTGTTCTTCTTGCCAAACGCCGTTCTTGTCGCGAAGGGTGTAGTAGAACGGATATTGTCCACGTCGACAGAGCACAACAGATACGCGGCGAACGCCCCGTTGAGCAAGTATGTGCTTTCGGTTGTTGCAGAAGACGGAGATATTTTCTGCCCATTCGGCATCTGACGTGTCGTCGGCCTCGTCGAAAATTCGGAGAGCCAAGTTCAGGACGTTCGGAGGTAGACTGGTGGTACCATAGCGCTGGCGGTGTTCGGCTTCGTCGAAAAGTGGAAGAGTTTCAGCGACGTGTTCAAAGCCACGGGTAAGTGCATCCAAGTTCGCGAACGAGGCAATGGCACCGGTCCGAACGGGCTGAGACTGATTGCGATTTATCATGTACGTGAGGTCGCTAACAGAGCCGTGGCGACGAGGCAATTCTCTAAGTGCCAATTTAAGCTGGCTTTTGGACAATGTAAGTATTATGAACGTACCCCGATTTGTCCAGACGTGGAGTTTGCGGTGGGGAGTGTGACTGGCCGAGATTGAACCTCCAGGTCACAATACTGGGAGCTTCGCCATCATCTGTGCCATCGCCCTCTTCATGATCGATGGAAAGGAGAGTATATGCACGGTATGCTCGGCGCACATAAACTTCGAAGGCAGCTTTGAAAAGTGATCAGTGGATAATACACCAGTGGACATCGGAGGGTGGCGCACCTAGAGTAACCCAGGGGTCCTTGTTCGCAAAGAACGCAGGAAGTACATCGAATACGGTATACCTCGAGTCACTCAGTTCTCTAAGGACCTCGGCCGCCGGAGTCCTAATAGCCCGTAAGATTACAATACGTTACCAGAGTACCCCTGTGACTTACTTGTTCTGGTTGAGACCGGTCTCGCCATAGTAGGTATTACCCACGGAAGCTTTAAGGACCGCTTCCATCTGTATCAGGCGCTCCTCGTAGGATGGCATCTGGCCCGCGATCGAGACCTCCCGTGCCTTGAGCGAAACCTGAGTCGACGACCGGCCTTCGAGAGCGGCAAGGTTGCGAATAACGTTGAAAAGAGGACTTTCGGAATTGGATACGGGAAGGCCGGTTGTCTTGACATGATCGAGAATCGCGAGTATAAGCTTCGCCTTACTTTGTGCTTTGATGTGGCTGAGGACAAGTGAAACCACCTTGTCGAGGTCGTCTTTGTGCTGCTCCCGTAAGCTGAGGACACGGGCCTCGATACTACCGCCAAATAGTTTCTCTGTGTCCGCATATCGCGCTAGGAGATTTGCCATTACGCGTACTTCGTGAGCTTTGAGCCCACCAATGTAACGCTCGACGGTATCAAATAGGGGACCGAGCTGAGTGCGAAGTGAGGAACGATCTTGAGGTTGGACGTTGTCCTGTAAGTAGTGGTCGAGAATCTTTTTCAACCGCGAAGCGGGGAATTCAGAAGTAGAGCCTTTGGACTTCGAAGCTTCAATGGCATTGCGGACTAGTTCCTCGAGTTTGGATGGCAAACGACCGGAGAGGGTGGAAAGGATTGCGGACGTCTCGGCATAGGGAAGTTCTGGATCCTTCAGCACGTCTGTAAGGCCCTTGAGGGATGATGCCATGACGGGTTGATTGTCGAATCCATCAAGGATGTTCGATAAAACATCGATGTACCTCGCAAGAAGCTGATTTGGCTTGTTGACACTGACACCGGGTGGGCCAAAGGAGGGAAGGAGGGCGTCGAATGGTTTTGCGTGCTTCACGCGGGCGGGATCGTCGAGAGTGAGAATTCCGAGGATATCACCAGGCTCTAGAGAAACTCCAGGCTGCTTAACGAAGTTGACGATGCCATCTTCAGAGGCCACAAGGGGCATGTACATTTTCATAACTTCGATTTCGGCATAGGGGTCACCGGCATTGACGTGGTCACCACTATCGACCAAGAAGCGAACAAGCTTGCCAGGGCTGGGGCTACGCAGTTGAGTAGGGTCGTTCTCTTGCTCGATGAGGCATGTCTTCGAATCCACCATGAGACGCAGAGCACCGACCTCCTCACGCCAGTAAATCGAGTGACTTTTGTCATCGAGGAGTACAAGAAGTCCGCCATCAGCAAGCGGACGTGAACCAACGGACGTGTGGCCCCCATTAAGGTAAAGGGTCCACGCAGTGCGGGAGGAACGGGTAGCCGTGAAGGAGTAGCGAGTGTTCTCATAGATGAAGTCGACACCAAAGACCGTCCGAAGGACGTCACGCGAAGGGACTTGACCTTTATCAAGGATACGCTTGTATTCAGTCCAACACGCCTCGGACGCGAGATGGGCCTTAGTGACTGCACCACAGATGACGGCCAGGGTATTGTCAGGGCGCTCGGCCGTCAACTTGCTACTGATGAGTGAGTCGAGCCAGCCGGTTGTTATGGTATTCTCTTCAAACGCCTGAAGCTCCAACAACTTGATGAGATATTCGACGGTAGTGCGAAAGTCCCCACGAATGCTGAGCTCTTTAAGTGCAACCACCATGTTCTTCCGGCTCTCGGATCGATCTTGGCCATAAGCGAAGATGTGACCGAACTGAGAGTCGGCGAACTCATGAAGCCCGCCAGCGCTGTTGACAGAGAAGTATCCCCAAACGTTGGTGCTAGAGCGGAAGTTAAGTTCTTGCAGCGCTCCAGAAGACGGCTTGAAACCGGCGTCGGGGTTTTCTGCAGTGATGCGAACAGCGACGACGTGACCCTTGGGGCGGGGCTTGCGCTGTAACTGGTTTGACTCAGGCTTGACCATATCGAAGTCGATCTCCGAGGTACCATGGGGTGCAACGCCATACAATTGGCGAATGGTCTTAATACGGTGAAGAGGGATGCCCATGGCCACAAGGAGTTGAGCAGCAGGAAGATTTACACCCGTCACCATCTCGGTAGTTGGGTGCTCAACCTGAAGACGTGGATTGAGTTCGAGGAAGTAGAATACGTCTTCTGCATGACTGTAGAGGTCTATAAAAAGGACTCAGATAAGACCCCAGAAATATTAAGAAAGCGTCGCCCACATTCGACAGTGCCTGCACTGACATACCCAACGAGCTTGGCTAACCGGACGGCAGCGCGCTCCATCTCTTCGAATTTATCAGGATTTGCGATAGTGACAGGAGCCTCCTCAATAATCTTTTGATGGCGGCGCTGAACCGAGCAGTCGCGACCAAATAGAGAGATAGCGTTTCCGTACTGATCTGCCAGGAGTTGTACTTCTAGATGGCGAGCCTGGCCAGCCAGCTTCATGATGAAAATTGGAGAGCCTGAAACATGACACACATAAAGTATAAGCACCCACCCAAGCTTCGTTAAGATGTACGCACCTGGGATTTCGCCCCCGACAGCGTTAAAAGCGTTCTTGAAGCCTTCGGGTGAATCAACCTTTCGGATGCCTTTCCCCCCACCGCCTTCGCTAGCCTTAATCATAACGGGCCAGCCAATCTGCTCCGCCCTCTGCAAGCCTTCCTCAACATTCGTTACACAAGCAGCCTTGTAAGCGTCATCGGGGACAGTAACGAAGCCGCTATCCGATAATACCGTATCGGAAATGCCGGTTCCCGACCACGCCATTGTTGGGACGTCGGCGCTCTGCGCAACTATCGTACTTGAAATTTTGTCCCCTAAGCTTCGCATGGCACTACCTGGGGGTCCGATAAAGACGATTTTGTTTTTGCTTGCAGCGAGAGACTCGGGTAGGCGCGGGTTTTCGGAAGCATGGCCCCAACCCGCCCATACGGCATGCACCCCTGCACGTTCAGCCACATCGACAATGAGATCGACGTTGGCATAATTGTGGTTATTGGTGCCTCCAGGGACTTCCACGTATCGGTCTGCCATACGAATGTATTCCGCGTTGATCTTAAGATCCTCGGGAGTGGCCATTACCGTGAATTCAACAGCGCGATCATCGCCAAAGGTTTCGTAGCTCCATTGTCTGACGGACCGAATCTCCTTCACAGCGGCAATACCTAAACAAAAGGTCAACACATACATCAACATAAGGATAATGCATATATACCGTTGTTGGCGATGAGAACCTAACTTCGAGTTCAGTGTTCGGCGAACGATGGAATGATATATTCGAAGTGCATACCTTGGTAATGACCGTATGACCACCATTGGCTTTAACAAAGTCATGGATGCGGCCCGCAGGAGCCTTGTCAAGTGAATTACCGCCTAGAAATAGATGAATGAGATATTGACCGATCAGTAGATTAAGATGGAGACAAACCAATAAAGTGGGAAACTTTGGAGTGGTCGTAAGTAGCCATATCTGCAGGGGAAAGGGGGAATGTTGGTCAAAGGACGAGGGTGCTCTTTTTTGAGTAAAACGCAAATGTCGCCCCCGTTGTCGTTCTTCGGTTCTGGGGCAAACCCCAATCCCCCAACAAACAATGTCGTAAATTACGTCAGCGATTGACATCCTCGATCCTCCTCGAGCGTTCAGTCTGCGTGGCCTATTACAGTAATTGGCATGACTGATCAAACACCATGTTCGGCACACCGGACCTGCTTGACTTGCTTGCCCCTTGGCTTGCCCCATCGTTATTCGCACCAGTTATTCGCATCAGATTCCTAATTATTGTACGCTAGGTATTGCTTTGGGAACAAGACCACTACCTAGATTTGTAACAAAAATTTTAACAATGCAACTCGGTCCACTATCTGTCAACGAAATATGGCCACCGCAGCCCTTGCCGCAGCCTTGATCGCGGCTCCACTCCCCCCAAGACAGGACATGATCACGTGGAGTGACAGTTCGCGTCAGTGATTGGGCTGCAGCACTACAGTGATTTAGTGCAATGCAATCGTCCGAGTGGCCATCACTGTAATTTACGCATCTCTCTCTAATTCCGAGAAATAGTACTGCCAATGCCAATGCGCCTTCCTTTGTCAGTGTTCTGAGCCTGCTCCATCATTGTATCATGAATTCGAATGTTTTGTCGCTATCCCTGTTCCTGTGGGGGATAGTAGTCATGAACCTGAGTTAGACCTCATTCCGACATGGCCACTTTTACTCAAATCTCTGGTAAATAGGGCTTGTGGACACGTATTGGAGCAGGAGATGTCTGCTCAGCGGTACGGCTCAATTGAACCACTGTTTTAACGAAGACGATCGGTCATGGGAGAATAGCAGACGGATAATAATGTATTCCATAAAAGCGATGAGATATATGTGGACTGTGCGGTGGCTAAAAACCGTGACAGAGATTACTGTGAAAGAATCTGCACTTCTCAAGCACCAATCTGCCCGCTGATTAGACGGGCAAATTAATTCCTCTTGGCCGTTCACCAGAACCGGAGCAGGGTGGTGTATAAAGCACTGCCCGGGCAGAAAGAGGCCATTACCGAAAGGGATGAGGGCTCGTCAATGAGGCGGATTCGCAGTGTAAACATTTGAATGGAATTGAGTACTGTATCAGGTTGACGGAAATAGCAAGGAGACGACGAGGAAAAGAGAAAACGAAACTTGGGGGCCAAATAAGATGCAATAGATTAATCATCTCAGAAGCAGGCCCATGATTGGTGGTTACATTCTTCCAACTCCTCCATGAGTTTCTCATGCACAGAACTATCAATTCTCTCATCGAGCAGCTAAAGTCAAATGGCATCAAGGAAAGGCAGGCTGCGATTTCATCCCTTCGCGCTGCTCTCGCTCGCGACGGTGTTGTTGCTGAACTTGACAATTCCCCCAAGCGTCTAGGATGGCTCGCTTTATTCCAGGCACTATTCGCAGCTGTCCTCGCTGAAAAGCTATCGGCCATTCGCGGGTCCAAATCCGCTTCCGCCGCTAAAAAGAGGGTTGCAGAGGCAGCTTCTGCTGTTCGGTGGTTGACAGAGCGAAGTGTCCATCAGCTAACCCACAAGAATGTTATCAAAGCTTTGCTTAACCATCTCGTGCAAACCAGTTCCCATCAAGGGAAACTATTTCTCCCCATTGCATTGGACTACACAAAGGCTATACGATGCGTGTTAGACTATCCACCTCATCTGGAACACATCGACGATGACATGTGGGTAAAACTGGCGGAGATAGGTTTCAACGTGGTTTTGGGGGACTCTCTAAGAAAGAAGCTGACTGAAGATATCGAGAACGAGAATGATACCATCGGAAGGGAGGCTGGGTCAGATTCTGTTATCGAAGAAGATGAAGATGGGGATTCCCCTGCGTCTACAACCGAAGCTAGAAAGCGAAGGCGAGGCGAGGGAAGCGGGACACCGGAACCTTCAATGATGCGGAGCAATATCCAGCGTACCCAGCCTTACCCGGTATCCGTGGAACAGATCGAGTACGCGTCGGTCCTTTCGCTTCTCCTCACATTTCCATCCGCGCCCCTTCTTGCAAGCGAATACCCAAACTTGGGCCATGCTGTGTTGAACCGCCTATTACGGTTTTTAAACCTGTATCCTTCTGACACATCTCTTCACCCAGATTTCTTCGTTATGTTGTCTGCGACTCTTTCTCATCTGGCCTTGAACATGCGAGGTGCCGTCACTCAGTTCGCGCAGGGGTCATGGGACGCTCTTCTTGGGATATGGGGGACCAAAAACAAAGCAGTGAAAGAGAATCTCATTATTGTCCTGCGCATTCTTTTTCCCTTTTATACGACAGGTCATCCCGAGGCGGTTTCTTCGTACCTCGACTTCTCTTACGTCGACGGAGTATCTCGTTTGTGGAGCCTACTGGATGGAGAAGCAGAAAGTCGATGGGGCGTCGATGGTCTCTCACTGGATTCCTTGCGACTATCTCTCATAGGAGACGGTAATACGAGCAAAGACAAACCGGGCGCATTCGTAGCTCGGACGTTTCGATATGGACGTGACTTTGACGCAAATCAGGCCGCATCTTGGACTATTCTCCAGCTACAAGCGGACTGTGCCGAGAAAGTTTGTCGTCTTTCTACACTCCCTCGCCCATAACTATACTTACTGGACCTAGCTTCATTCCTTGAACGAATCTTTTCACTCCCGGCCACCAAACCTCATAAAGCGTGAAGGGAAAAGAGCAAAGTTTGACAGCCCAATTTCGTCTTTGCTACACGCCATTCAATTGAACTCCTCACCGGCAGTTCGTTCGTATCACCTTCAAATCCTCCTCTTCTTCATCGACCGACACTGGGATATTCTGCACGAAACCCTTCAACAGAGCGTTCTTTCGCACCTGCTTCAATTTATTTCTTGCGATGAGGCACTAATACAGTCATGGACGTTTCTCTGTCTGGCTGCCATAGCTGAAAGTCAAATGTCTTCTGGGGCAGCAACACCCTCGTCCCCTCTTGCAACGCCACAAACTTGGGACCCTATATGGACTCACGCTGTTCGTAGGGTCGACGTTCCAGTCGTATCGCGATCGGCCTGCCACGTCGCATATACCCTCCTTTTACACTCGAAGCACCTTCTCACCACTCAGCGCGTTTTGCTAGAAATCGAGGCTTTCGCGAAAGACATGGATGTACAAGGCCCCCCCTTTCCATATGACTCAGTCTGCGCTTTCGTCTCTCTCTGCTTACAAATAGCCAGCCAAGATATGCGTCTGTACAGGATGCGCATTGAGGACAAGGTTCTTAGTTGGCTAGCCGATTGCTACGGCCTCCATGCCGTCCGAGATTTGAGAGGCGGTTCTGGAGGCGGGAAATCAAGAACGGCGCATCCAATGGCCAGCGATGTCACCCTCGTTTTAAGCAGTACTTGCAGCCTCCAGAAGCGTACAAGCTTGCCATGCCGTGCGCTGCTTCCGGAATCCAACATCGTAGGTACCATCAAAGAGGAGTATCGAAGTCTTGTCATCCGTGATTTCTTGCTGCACGCGCGACTTCCTACCTTCACATTTTTGTCAACTGAATCTGAATCATCGCGCCACCTCTCATCAGTGACTACACCTGTCGTCAAAGTCAGTGATCTAGTGTCTCCCGGACCCAGAGAGCGCAAAGTATCTTCCATTCTGTTGAAGGTGCTTGAAGATATCGACGTGACAAATGGCAGTAATCCCCTCAGTGCCGAGCGGGCACGAAACATCTTGGACTTTTCTGTTGCGGCCCTGTCCTTTGAGGGATTACTTGTTCTCAATGGTACCATGTCAAACCGGCGAGTCTTGCACGCCGCTTGCAAAGCCGCGGCTGGCATTGCTCATGTTTTTACGAGCAATAAATGGACACTCGAAGAAAAAGCCCTTGTGCTTCTTGGATTTGATCCCCTTGTCCGCATCGCCGAAGATGACGACGTTAACCCTTGGATAGCAATGCTCCCCCCTCACTCTGGAGCTGGGATAAGACAGGGGGTATTACACCGCCTCATTAATGTCAACCCGGACAAGGACCCTTCACATTCATCGCGGCGCGAACTACAAAGAGTGATCTGGCAGATTCCCGAGGTAACTAACTCACATATCGCTACTACCAAGCTTACAAATTCATAGGTGTCGGACTTCCTCGTTCAGACGATGAGTGCCCTCAAGACAACCCTGCGAGTTGTCCTTGCTAGGAGCACTGGTCGTCTATTTACTGTTGATGGTATAGAACCAGACGATGAGGACGATTTTGGTCCCGCAAATACTACTTCCACCGCTACTCCTGTGGAGGCACAGAGGCATTCAAGCGGCAGAGTCCCTACTGAAGCAATTCTGGAGGTCTGCGTATCGTTTCTCGCTGTGGGTCCTATTCTCCAGTCGTCAGGCGAAGAACCGACAAGGGACCGAGAGCTGACTGACATTGTTCTCAACTGTGACGGCGACGAGTTCTTACTCGCGAGCAAGGCTTATCTGGCCAGCGTCCGCCGCCGGGCACTTAATATCAACCTCACGACACTAGACAACTTGCTAGTCAAATTTGCCTCACTATCGGCGCAATACATCTATCAGCTGAACGATGAACTAAAACTCATGATTATTCAGTTACTTGACTCAACAGCACATCTCTGGGTACAACCCGACCACATCGATAGTGACACGGTCGATAAAGTCCGCAACTTCTTTGAGTGGCTCCTAAAACTTGTACAAGTAACTCAGGATGAAGATCGCAATGGAGCAAGGACTAAGGTTCGCTCGTGGAAAATACGCGACGCCTTCGTAGCTTTTTTGGTGCGGTATATCGCCTTGGACCCATCTGAGCGCCTTCTGGAGACGAGACGGTCCCTAGATGACGACTGTAGCGCGAGCGATAGCGATAGCTCTCCTACCTTCCCTTCTGATGTTCTGCCGACTATCAACCAAGATGATGACATTCGTGTCCGGTTCCGGTCTGCGTGCGCAAGCGCAATGTTATTCGACCTTCCCCGCTTCCGTGACGGGCAACATATGATTCTCTACAGTGGGATCCATTCCCGCCTGTGTAACAACGTGGAAATGTGAGCCCCAAAAGGATCGTTAGAACTTCTTTCTTATCCCCTTTCCAGGTACGAGCACATGCTTACTCGTTTCTTGACATTGGGGAACATCATGGTCACGAACTCAGCCGTACGTCGGGGTCCATACTGGCACCTCTTGGAAGCGTGTTACCATACCGACAAGTATAACCCACATATCAAGGCAGTGTTTCGGGGCGTATCGGACCGACTTGGGCTTGGCGACGCCGCCAAACTTTTCGAGGTGTATATATACCAGATCGCATACTCTATTTCCTGGGCAGGAGTGGACTTTTTGCGTTGTCCACCGGATGTTCTCGGTTACAAAGACAGGAAAACATGTGCGGAATCTGCGTTGTATGCCTTTGCGCCGGTCTACATCCTTGCGAGCCACCGCGACTCGGAGACAATCGCTAGGCACCGTCAGTCTTTTGCTAACCATTGTCAGGCCGCCCAAATATCCGTAGTCGACGGTTATCGCGACAGCTTTGCTTACCTTGTCGGCTACGAACTCGTCACTACCATGGATAGGATCACTACAGAGTCACCCTCGTCAGAGGGCTTTCGGTTCAGCTTTGCGGACCAGGACTGGCTTACCGAAATTGGTGCGGCGGATATCGTTACGGAGGACCAGATGGCGAGAGACATTGATGGTATCGTCGTCGTTGTCTTGCGTACTCTCGGAGACCAGAAATGTCAAAACATCGCTGCAGAACTTGGTAACCAAGCACAGCGCGAAGGACACGAATTCAAAGCCCTGACTGTCTACCGAATTCGTGGAGATCCAAATACGCACGACGTAAACTTACCATCGTTTAGTACCAAAACCGTACTCCAGGCTCTCAAATGGCTTAGTGACCGCATTCCGGATACCGACTCAGCTTCTACCACATATCACGTTATCCAACAGCTACTCGCAGACATCCAAGCATTGCCCCTGGTCAACGAACAACTTCGATATATGAACGCCCTATGCTTATGGATTTCATGTCACTCCCTGCATTTCCGAGACCCAGTCCTTCTTCACACTCTAATCCACGGTGTCGCTTCCCTCCTGGAGCAGATCGATCTGGCTTTGGCCGCTCAGTCCATATTAGATTGGGCCTTTTCTCAATATGCCAGAATCTCTGAGAAAGATTCCCGCCTTGCAGATGTCCTCATCCGAATCTGTTGCGTGGCCAATGACCACACAGATAGCCAGATCCCGGCAATCGCCAAGATCGGTGCAGACCTACTGCATTGGCTAGAGCGCCAGATGCTTCTCCTTGCTAAGATCCCAAGTCTTAAAAACCAAATTGTTAAAGCTTATCCCGCATGGCCGCGTGAGCCATCCGCTGAGTTGGAGTCTGCCTGCCGGGGTGTCTCTGCGCAGACATTGTCATCTGTTCTCTCCGACTCTCGGATTACGTCAAATAAGTTCACGATAGTACGGCGTCTTTACACACTGGCATTGTCTGGTGACTATTCGCAAGAGCAATTCTCGAGGGTAGATTTCTGGCGTATGAAAGACTGCATACCGTCTCTCCAACAATTGCAGGCGGCTGACATGGATGCTTTTGCCTCATTGCTCCTCTTTCACAAGGGTCAGATCCACAGCTTCGGGCTAAATCCTCTCAGCGGTCTAGGTACAAAGCGTCAACAAACTCGCGCATCCCGGAGCAAAGTAACGAAGACGCAGGCCGTCGATCCGCCTATCGCAGCCGAACGTTCTATTTTGGAACTCCTCTTAGCCATGCTTGAGTCGGATATGCCGTCGAAAGTGCGCATGGCATATCACGTACTACGTACGTTTCCCTCTGAAGGCTTCGCCGATATCGAATCGTGGACGATAGAGCATGGCACAGAACTCGGTTACTTCCGCGGCCGCACCCGCCGGTCAGCCGTGAGATCTCCCACAACGCTCCATGCGCTTCTGGCTTCGGACGTCTATGTGAACATGGCCCAGAACTTCAAGGCTTGGATTTCAGCTGTTTCCACACTTCTCTGCGATGTCCTTTCCAACCACAGCGCCTTTTACTCTCGACTGCCAATTATTTTACAAGCCGATTCGGATTTTGCGGAACAAGTGATCCCAATACTTGTTCACACGCTTCTCTCTATAACGATTGATGACAGGGCGTCCAATGAATCCCCACGTACCATTCTCTCTCGATTCTTCTCGAGCGTTCTGAACTCTGCAATATCCGACGTCTCTTCCCATCGAACCATCGTCTCCATTGTTCTTCACCTCCGTTACTCGCAACCACCTCGGTCTAGTGACGAGCTCGCATATGATAAGTGGCTAGATCTCGACTTCTTACTGCTTAGCAAGAGTGCCATCCTCTCCGGAGCATACACAACAGCCTTACTCTTTCACGAACTCGCTATGGAGTACTCTGGCGGTGATATTACCCGGTCCAGTAGCGCTGACGCAGAAAACATTCTATTCGAGATTTATAGTCACATCGAGGAGCCAGATGGCTTCTATGGGATCAAGACGCAGGATCTTCACCACTTCCTCTTGAAAAGGTTCCACCACGAAAATCAGTGGGAAAAGGCATTCAAGTTTCACGGCGCCGCTCTGGAAGCGCGAAGTCAGGGTGGTGTCGACACTGAAGGAGTCCTGCATTCGCTATATTCTTTCGGCTTTGATACCCTCGCTTTGAGCGTGAAACAGAATGTCTTTGACGCCAGTGATCTGGCGGCCACTTCCTCGAACATGGTCTACCATCTCGGTTGGCGAACGGAGACCTGGGACTTACCCGACCAACCCTCGAATCTAGGCTCGGGGACTGCCTTATACAATGCACTGAGAGCCGTATATCGCGAACGTGACTCCCTCGCTGTCGATGCGATCGCAAATAAAGCTCTGTCGCATGAAATAGATCGTCTTCGAGTCCTGGGTGATGAAGATCTCGTCGGAATCCGCGAAGTCACACGAAATGTCATGTGCTTATATCAGGTGAATCTCTGGAGGAAAGACCTACAAGAATGTTTGAAAAGTGGAATGCTCGACTCTTCACTGTGGTCAAAGTTTAGTGAGATCGATGGCGAATTTGAGTGCGTCTACTTCTGTTGTCCATAGTTTCTCATCTGAGTAATTCACAGCTTCCCCGCACTCGAAACCATCATGGCCGCCCGTATTTCTCTCCTCCGCTCTACGCGACAGAAGGAGCAGAGGCAACAGATTGGGACAGCAGCGACCCCATTCATCTCTGGACTCATGGATATCGAGAAACAATGTCTTACCCGAATCTCAGAAGCTGCCCGGGAATCGCACAATTCGCAGATCGCACTCAACTCCGTGATACGCGCTCAGAAGCTCGAACGTTCTCCGAGCGCCTTGGTATCCCAGGAGTTCGCAAATGTTCTCTGGGGTCAAAGAGAGCATAAAGTAGCCGTGCAGTTCTTGAAGGACTTGGTTTCCCTCCACTTCCCGGATATTACATCGAAAACGGCGCAAGATCACACTCAAAAGTCCCTGCTCCTGGCTCGTTTGGTAATGTGCGCTGTTACCTGGTTGATACATAGACTGACCTGCAGGACAGGGCGCGTGGACGTCTGAGGCCTGCCTCGAGAAACCTATGGATATTTGGACACGCTATTTTAATCCCGCAGCGTCGTTGGTGACTGAATTCATAGCTGCCGTGGAGCGACCACAAGCCTCGGTCGCAACCGTCTATCACCAATGCGCCGTATTCGCTGACCGACAGTATCACTCCATCCTGAAGTCTCCGGATGCCATAAAGTGGAAGCTGTATGCGGAGCGCAAAGAGAAAGAAATCCAGCACAGGAAGGAGCAGATGTTGAGAACTCAGTCTGGGTCCACAACTTTCGTCGCTTTGGAACGGGACCAAGAGAAAGCAGAAAGGTTACTTCAAGAAGACACGCAGCGCTACAGAAAACACAATGAATCCCTCAGCACGTTTCTACAGCAAGCTATTGACATGTACTCGCGCTGTCTCCAAGCTGCGGACAATTATGACAACGACGGTCATATCCGGCTAGTCTCCCTCTGGTTTGCTAACTTCAACGACAACGACAGCGACTTGCAGGGGAAGGTTCGATCCTCTATTGACCGCATTCCTTCTCGAAAGTTTGTTTTTCTGGCCCACCAACTCTCCGCTCGCCTGGCGAAGCCCGAGATCGATTCTGTTTCAGGAAGCCAAGAGACCTTGCAAAAACTCATCCTCCGAATGTGCCGCGAGCACCCATTTCATAGTTTATATCAAGTTTACTGTCTACGACCGTCTTCCGGGGCTACGACTGGGGCTACGAGACGCACTTCCGCCCGTCTGGATGGTCCCCTATCCCACACGGAGAGAGCGGCTGCTGCCGCCAATATCTTTGATCGCTTGCGAGAGGACCCCTCCTCCAGTCGTCAACTCATCGATGTGGAGCACGTCTGCGATGCATATCTTCAGTGGGCGAAGCGTCCCATCAAAAATTCACTGGAAAAGGGCCGAAGAGATCCGTACGACATACCGAGCGATATGCTCATCCTGAAGTTGCGCGATGTCCGTGTTCCTGTTCTAACGGCTAACACTCCCTTGGATCCTACGCTCCAATATCAGAACTGCACGTGGGTCAGCCATTATCAGAGAACTTTCGAAACGGCGGGAGGGGTTAATGTCCCAAAAATATGTTATTGCCACGGTTCCGATGGTGTCAAGTACAAGCAACTCGTGAGTGTCCAGTCGTTTACTTTTCTGAATAAGGCTGAGGGACCTATTGTAGTTCAAAGGCGAAGGAAATGACGATCTCCGACAGGACGCCGTCATGGAACAGGTTTTTGACCTCGTCAATGTAGTCCTACGCCGTGACCGCGAAACAGAGAGACGCAACCTCAGTATCCGAGGCTACAAGGTCATCCCTCTAGCCTCACAGGCAGGCGTTCTTGAATTCGTAGGCAATACCTCGCCATTCAGTCTCTGGATTCAGAGAGCACACACGAGGTGAGTGTGTCGTATTCTATACCTAAATAGTGCCCAACACGCCACGACAGATATAACAAAGGCGACATTCTTCCACGTGATTTTAGCATTAAAATGTCTACAATGCGAGCGGAAAACAAAACCTCCCCGGCCCTTAATAGCAAATTGATCACGCTCTTCCTCTCGCTAAGGGAGCGATTCAGACCGGTGATGCGGCACTTCTTTACCGAAAAGCACAAGACGCCGATGTCATGGTTTGCCATGCGGCTCAACTACACTCGCAGCGTCGCGACGACATCTATCGTCGGACACATACTAGGGCTGGGCGACCGACACACATCCAATATTCTCCTAGACAACGGCACCGGCGAGGTCGTGCACATCGATCTTGGGATCGCCTTTGAGCAGGTAAGTTCTTTTCTCCGCCCTGTCGACCATCACACGAGCCATGACCTCGCCACCGTCGCCAGGGCAAGCTACTCGCCATCCCAGAGTGCGTTCCATTCCGAATGACGGCCGACATGGTCGACGGGATGGGCACGACCGGCACACAGGGCGTCTTCCAGCGCTGCGCGGAGGAGACGCTCCGCGTGCTGCGCAACGACTCGGAGGTCATCCTCACCGTGCTCGAAGTATTCAAATACGACCCACTTCACTCCTGGTACGTTCCATCCATCCATCCATCCATCCATCCCCCGTCAGCGTCGCGTGCTGACACACGCACAAATGAAGGACCGCGAGCGAGTTCAAGATCAAACGCGTACAGGGCTCTCCGTCGACGGACGCGTTGCGCGCGCCGACTCTCGGCCCCGGCGGCGTTCCCGGGCTGGATATGAGCAGCGGGTCGGCGGACGAGGCGGCGGATCGCGCGTTGACGGCTGTTGCGCGCAAGCTGGACCGCGCGCTCAGTACCGAGTACACCGTGAATGAGCTCATCGCCGAAGCGACCGACCCCGCAAACCTGGCATGCATGTTCATAGGTGGGTCTCAAGCGACTCGCTTCTCGTTTTGCAAACGCTGACTCGCATACCGCAGGCTGGAGCCCACATTTGTAGCGCCGAAAGCGTTACAGTTTTCGTACTGATGACGTCACCGCTTTTGTTTTTTTTTGTATTGCATTGTATCAATACTTGGACTGCTTAGGACCCCTCATAAATTCTCATTCGAATAGTTAGTTACGAGTCTAGCATTGTAGCAGCATAACACACTGAACTCTATCATTTCAAAGAAAGAAAGAAAGAGAACACCCATGCTCAAAGACACTTCCATTACAATCGTACCATATAGATTGCCTTGCTAGTTAATCAGCCCGGGAGCGCCCCCATCCTACCCAGCTCTCTCAAACTAGCCACATATTCTGAATATCTTTCCAACTAACCGAATCGCAAGAGAAGGAAGAACATAGGAGATGATTACAAAACACCACACGTACGCCATGCGGACCTCATTGGGAATGTTCGATTTTCGGTTTTCTCTAAGGTATCTAACCGTTAGCGGCCGCATGCGTACGACTCACGCATTCAGAGACGGGGTGGAGAAGCGATGGGTAAATGAGACCGACGACAAGCGGGCAAAAATACATATCGAGGGAGAGGGGTCGAGGACGCAGAGGAGATGCATTAGTCACGAACACTAAAGAAAGAATGAGTAGGTGTGAGTTGGTTGGTTGGGGGATGAGTGACACGTTGAGTGAACGTAGACTGAGAGAGAAGCGGAAGGGACAGGGAGGAAGGAAAGGGAACGTCGGGGCTCCCTCGCCAGGAGTATACGGCCGTCCACTTTATTTACTCCGGGCAATCTCGCGCGCAGCCTTGATCAACGGCGCGAGTGTACGCAGGGGTTCCGCGATAGCGAAAAACGGATGTTGCAAAAGCTGTGTCGCGTCGGGTCGTTTCTCGGCATCGACCTCGAGCGTCTTGGCAAGGTAGTCGCGGAACGTCGGCGACAGGTTCTCTGGATTGGCAATTGTCGGCGTGCCATTAGTGGCAATCAAATACAGAGCCTTGAGGGGGTTCTGATTGAGATACGGGGGTTCACCCTCGATCATCTCTGCATAATTGGGCACGTCAGGAACAATGTTGCGAAGACGGAGAGCTTTGATGTTGCGTACCGATAGCCATAATGCCGAGGGACCATATGTCCACCTTGGGTCCATACTCCTTGCGCGTGACGACCTCGGGTGCCATCCAGTAAGGCGTACCAACCATCGTCGTTCGTTTTGCGTGTGCGGGATCCGAAATTTGTGCGCAGAAGCCGAAGTCAGCTAGTGTCGGGCAATTGTATCGAATAAGGAATAAATGGGTGAAGAGCGGAGAACGCACTGAGTTTGATGTCGCCTGTGAGACTCAACAATACGTTGTCGCTCTTGATATCGCGATGGATGACCCCATGCTTGTGCAAATGTTGTAGGCCTTGGGCCGTCTCCCTGCTCACCGCCGCAATCTGACCCTCGGTCATCAAATTAGCCGTGACAACATCCGTAAGTGAGCCGCCCTCCATATACTCCATCACGACCCAGAGTTCATTCTTGTAAAGGAATGAATCGATATAGTTGACGATGTTCGCGTGACGCGAGGCACGCATCACAAGAATTTCGTTGATGATGAGATCCTTCTTCGGTTGCTTGTCCAGGTCCATTTGTTTGATGGCAACCGAAAGATTGGTCCCTACTTGGTAGGCAGTGAAGACACCACCCGAGGCCCTAATTTTTGGGGGAAAAACGGGTGAGAGAGTTCACAGAGCCCAGACTGTTTGTTGGGTGCGCTCACCCTTGCCCAATCTTCACTAGATTGCGATACAGTCTGGTGGGATCCGCGTCAGTGCAGATCTGCTGCAGACGTTTCACTATGTCAGCGTCATTCGCCTTGTCTTCCTTCTTCTTTTCGCGTCTCCTTGGCGTTGCGCCTGCAGTCTTTGCCAGACTCGCCACAGCCGCGCTCTGCTGCTGCGGCCCGGCGTTAGGCTGAGGGGCCTTACGCTCTGCCACTGGTGCATTTACGATTGCCGCAGCGACTTGAGACTTTGCGGGGAGATCTACGGCCGAAGAGTTGGGTGACTCTCTAGTGGGCGCCTTGACGGGCGCCAGTGGGGCCGGAGAGCGCCGATCCTTTGTCGTATTTGCACGAACGAGAGCATCCCCACGAGGTTTGGAGGACACGCGCTGAGAGCTAGAACGATCGAGGTTGGGCTGCGCGGGCTGCGGTGGGGACGGCGCGGGACGATAAGAACCTGGGGGATGGGACACGGACACGCCCTGATGGGCGCCGGGAGACTGGGCCTTCTTCGGAGGCGAGGGAGACGGACGCTTGGCTATTGTCAGATGGGGTGCCAACATAATACAAGGGCACTGCCATGCTTACCGGAAGGAAGCCATCATCGACGGACTTGGATGTACCAGGGTGGGCAGGATGGGCCGAACCTGGAAAAGGCGGTGATTGAGAGCCTCCTGGAAACGGCGCGTGGCCCATCTTATCCCAAACATCACCACCACCACCTTCCTGATAAAACTTGACGATCTCCATGACAGCGAGGGGGTTCTTCTCCTGCTCGGACTTGGAAATTCCACTGTCTTGTAAAAGTTGCTGCCACTCTTTGGGCAAGCCAGTGAACTCGCCGGTGGAAGAGTTGAAACCGACATGAGTAAGATGAACAGGGTCATAGGGTGTGCTGATCTCCGGCCGCTTGTTCGAGTTGAGAAAGTCTGACATGAAGCCGAGCATACCCTTCTTACCCTTGGCAGTGACTGTACCGCTACGGGAGCGCGACGTGGTGCCCATGCGATCTGGAGGGGGAGGAGAGAAGGGGGCAGGTGCGACAGAAGGGGCGTATGCGGTCGGGGTCGTAGCAGTGACTAGGGACCCGGTATCACTATAAGATTCTCTGGGAAGGCCATCTAAGAGGTGGTTGGTAGCGATACCCTGGATGGGAGGTGGGCTGGTATCAGGATAGAGATCGGTCAGATTAACGGTGTTGGCCCTGGAAGGGCGCGGTGGGGTGGGAGGGAGGGAGGACGAAGCCATATCCTTAGTAGGGGGGAGGATAAAAGAACTGAATTCCTGTTGCGGTGTGGAAGGAGCGGTGGAAAAGGGATCGGACTCAGTTTCGGGGATGGTGGGGGCAGTGGATAGGGATTGCTTTCGAGGGCGAGAGGACTGTTTGCGAAGGGTGTTGCGAGACTCGCGTTGAGGAAGGGAGGGATCCTGAATTCTGGACGACCTAGAACCGTGATGTGAGATGTGGGCGGGGGGGGGCGGGGGCGGGAGGGGAAGGGGCCTGTCTTGAAGGAACAAACGGATCCTTGTAGTTAGCTGCAGCAGCGGCGTGAATATTTACGTTGGAGAGGAGTTCCTGGTATTCTTGGATAGACTGTCTGGAAGGCTTGTGATATTCGACTGTAATTTTTGAAGCGCGACGGCTTGAGGAGACCGAGGGAGAGGAAGAGTCGTAGGATTTGTGGTTGGTGACGGTGCGTGAGGGAAAACTCATCTTCGTGAGTTGCGGGTGTAATAATTCGAACCACCGGAATCAGCGCTCAGGATGAGGGTCGAGAGAGAGCGTGTCGTCGCTTTTCTTGTTTGTTTTTTTTCTCGTCTGCGTGACGACCGGCCGGATTACACGATCGCAACGAGGCTACAAGACAATGCGACGAAAATGGCTCACTAAATGGCCTCTCACGATAGCCTTCGACAACCAATATCAACTCCCCTTCACCGCACATCATCCAAGGGCATACTCTCCCGCTCTCCCGATCGAGCTCATTCCGCGTCGCACACGGCCTTTGATCTCCCCGAACAGTTCTCGGATCACCATCATCGGATCCCTCTGTGCGTGGTCTCTGCGCCGTTACCACGATGCACAAAAGCGCGGTGCACTTGCCCGCAAAGGTCGCCACGACGCTCCCACACGCCCTCTCACATGCACATCAGGCCTTGCTCGTCCCCCCTCTCATCCGTACACATCCTACTGTACCCGTCGCACCCCAAAACGACCATTTGTCGTTAGATTCTTGTTGGTAGTTCAGTTATTCCTTTAAAGTAACGTGGGAAGTTTGTCCCGTAAACCCGAAACCGAGGCTATATGCTATATTATATAAGCCGGAGCGTGTCTTTTTCGGCGAATATAACCCGTTGTACTCCCGTTTGTTGGACAAGGACAAGTAAGTTGACTCGGAGAGGTGTTCAGATGACCCTTCTCGACGGTTTAATTTAGCGCTTAAAGCTTAGAGGAGAAAACTGCGGACGGATCCAAACATATCGGTGTGCCAGTGTGAATCTAGTCTCTTAACGTTCCATTCTCATCCAGAGGGGAACTGCCAAGTAAGCCACTTCCGCTGGCACTACAAGAATGTCCCAGGAAACTCTACCAGTCAGCTATTTACGACTTGTCAGTGTCGTCCCGTTATCTAGCTCAAGAGTCTGTGCCGCACAAATCAGCGTATAGGTGCTAGAAACGTGCCAAGACACGTGCCCTAGCCAGACAACAATTGGAGCAGTCCTAGAGTCCTAGGCCCAAGCAACCCTGTTAGCCAGCGAGAGTAGATCCGGAGACCTCGCCCAAGAGAATGTTGGCGCTTTAGCCTTCCCCCGGTGTGAAAAAAGTGTGGGAGTGGTAACAGTCCTCCCAGTACGAAAGTGAGGTACACAGGGTAATCTGCCCTCAGGCTCACAAAAATGGAATAATAAGAAAGGACCTCCACTGACGGTCTGCTGTTTGGTCCCCAGGTCACTCGCACTCTGTGCCGCTCTCGGGCACCGAAAAAAAAAAAAGCCCACGTAAAATTTCTCCCTCGAGGTGCTTGCCAGACAAAGTATGTATTGTATAGCCACATGTACCAAGAAGACGAACATTCGGGCCTCGCATGCGACCGACCCATCGGCGTTTTACTCATATTCCCATGGCTTCCGATGACAGTACCTCCGTGATTCACCCTATATGCCGGCAATCGTCTCCACCGTCGTTGAGAATGTCGTTGGTTAGTTCCATATGTAGTTGATTCCACTCTTAGGTGACCCACCTCGGCGTTGTGTTTTCACCGTTATGCTGTGCATGTGTTCATCAACGCCTTGATAATTTATGTACGATTCCAATGGATACCCCCCCGAAATAACAAGGGGACACCTGACGCGCCCTGACGTGTGCGGCCACTGATGGCACGATACAATCTCGATTCATGTCTCGATCGGGCTGCTCTTGTCGTAGCAGAGTAAGTCATTAGTGGCGCAGCAAGGTCCCAAAGAGCGGTTTCCAACACCCATCCTAAGTCAAGCCGATGACGTATCGTAAGTAATACTGATGGCCCCTCCGGGGTTCATTGGAAACGGCGTTTGACAACAGCAAGGCGAGCATACAGTGATCGCTGACCGCGGGATGATATCCCCATCCGCGCAGACGTATACACATAAACCTACAGGGACAAGGGAATCCAATATGAACTATGACGTGATTGATGGTGCCAGCGTGCGTGCACATATGCGGTAAACCGTTCTTAATCGCACGCCTATTGACCGGGAAAAACGTAGGGTTGAAGAGGCAGCTGGGTCTAGGGGATAGTGCATGGGTCGGGGTAAGATGTACGGTTTTTCGTGTCATGTGTCAGAGAACACGCAGTCGGCGCAAACTGTGGGCACCCAAACTAGTCGTCATCCCCATTTGCTGTGATCTGCCTGCACACCTCTCCGTTGAAGCTCCTGCGAGTTCGCTTCGCGTCTACCGTGTCATACTGTACCAAATTACGTCCCATAGTCAGTACCTGAACAAGGGCAAAGATCCCTGGCACCCGTGCGAAATTCAGGGAGCTCGCATAACTCTGTGGGGCAGCGATTCTGCCAGGACCGGAAACACGGAAATGAATAAAGATCATGCCCTCAAAAAGTACGTACAAGATCCCCAAGCGTGCTGTGGTGCGCGGGGGGGTTGTGACTATGGAACTTCTGCGATTAAGCGAAACGAAACCGCGGCTTCCCCGTCACAGTACAAACGGCACTTGGACTCAGTCGTCGAATAGCGGCCGGAATGCCTGGAACACGGCCGAGGACCCACACACAAGGACGATCAGAAATCGGTTTGGTCGCATGCGTACACAGAAGCAATACACCGAACGTACCCTGCCGCTCTCGTCTGATTGCGTGGGACCCATCGCCGACTCGATGTCATCTTCTAACCAGTCGACGTCTTGCCCACGTCCTTGTACTCCCGGGTCCAATTCGGGTGGCGATGGCGGCATTGGGGGTGATGGCGCAAGAACGTCTGATGGACCTAAGTTAAGACCGACTTCCTCCCCCTCGTCCTCCATCATTGCATTGAATTCGTCGGCGTCCATGCCATCAAGTCCAGACGCGTGGAGCGCCTCCTGGTCCGCGGCCGTCATCTGGGATCCCGGGAGGAAGAGCGGTACCTCTGGCGAGTTGTGTGGGGGAAGCGAATGCGGTCGCCCTGCAGATGCGTGCAAGGGTGTGGGCTGCCGCGCCTCCGAGGCCTGCCGTGTGAATCTTGTCGTCTCCACGCGTTCGACGACCTTCACAGGCGTACGGTGCCGCGATGCCGCGTCCTCCTCGCGAGGGCGCTTACGTGCGCGCCCCTCTGCGGACGCAGACGACCCCGCGGAGCGAGCTTGGCTAGGTACGGCACCTGGTGGGGGCGCAGGTGCGCCAGGGACACGGCTGGTCGACATGGCGAACAGGCCTTCGATGCCGTCACTGAGCACGTCCACGTAAAGAGCCGCGGTCGGATCGGTGAAGCGCACGCCGAGAATGGCCGCCATCGATTCGGCATATGCTATTGTTGCCTGATCGGTGCCGTACAGCGGGTTCACACCGTAGTCAAGCGTTGTGCAGAGGCAGATCAGGAGAGTAGAAAGCTTACATTGAATTCACGGAGGTGAAATGCAAGGGATATAGGTGTCGCAAAAATATCGTAGTTCTCAAACTCGTCTGCGCTGATGGTCAACTCAGTAGACAACTGCCCACCTAGCTTCGCTGTTTTACTCACACAATAACATACCGCTCGACGCTTACGTACCTTTACTATCAAGCGAGTTCTCGAGGCTCCTTACGTGGACTTCGGTGTCATCAAAGACCCACGTCAATTGCGGGTCTGCCTTGCCCCTCGTAGACGAGAAATGGTCGATCATCTCCCTGATAGCTTTGGGGCCTATTACAACGTGTGATTCGTTTAGAGCCTCCGGTACATGAAGGTGCAGTTGGGACGACTGTGTTTGTAGGAGCAGTCGATGGGTCTTTATGATACCTAGCGACAGCCGTGATGGGATTTTTTCAGTGACGGAGCACGCACAATAATAATACGGCCACTTCACCATGTTTGCAATGCAGGCGGACGATCAGTTTACCCTCCAAACTGTCGTGGTCCTCATCACCGTCGACGGTTTCTCCGTCTACAATAATGAGATCAAGTCTGTCCAGAGTTTTCTCGAGCGTTTTGTGTTTGAGAATTGTTAGTAGGGGCTATAATCAACTCATTAAGTGAGAAGCGGGTGAAACACCCGCTTGAAAAGTACCTGCACGCATAACTGGCCACTTGCGGCCTGTGTCAGCTCCATATCATCCGTGTCGGGAAGAGCATCTCTCATGTTTCTGTCACCGACATTGAACCTGGTAAAGAAGCTCCTATCGTAAGTAAAGCGGCAATAAGCAGATTGTGATGCATTTGTTGCAGAGAACGTGACGGAATTGGATACGGCATTGATAAAAAGTTCGTCGCTGTACTTTGACATACAGGCAAGGGTGCGTGTAAATGCTGGAGAAATTTTCCCGTGGGAGTTGACAAAATGATCATAAATGCGTGTGTAGTAATAGCATACACTTCAGACCGGATGAATCAATGGAGACTTGCATCGGCATTCTTTGCAATATGCCCAATGCCGTAGCCTGATAGCATTTACTCGTCGTCGTGGACAAGTTCAACAAAGAAACATACCGAATGGCAACTGTACAGTTTGTGAACCACAAAAGTCGCTGTGAAGGTGAACTCGTTTAGATCACGTGCGGCATTCACTATCGCCAAACACTGACGAAGCGAGGGTTTTCCAATAATTGAACGTTGATGGAGTCCACGGACCTGTATAGTGTCAAGCAGCGCTTTTTCCTAGGTATGTGCTATTCTGATAGCCAAGGCATCTTCGTTCTCACATCATCGGAAGGTGCATACAAGTCTCTGGTGGAACAGAGCCTTCCAGACGAGTCGTCTGAAGACTACGTCCCGATCCTCTTCTACAAAGCCCGAGCGCATATTGCGCTTGGGGATACCGAAACTGTCACATCTCTCATTCCCGAGGATACCGAAAATCTCGCTCTCAAAGCGGTGGCAGTGTTTGCCAATTACATCTCCTCTCCAACAGGTGACGCCGCTCTTGAGGAGCTCCGTGATCTGTGTGTAGAAATCGAAGGAGATGACGTGGATGCGTCTGAGCGTGAAAAAGGGTGGGTGCGCGTCGTAGCTGGAACGGCGTTTGCCCGTGCGAGCGAAGTGGAGGAGGCGCTGGAAACTCTTGGAGCAGAATCGACTACGGAGAATGCTGAAGCGTATGTACCCCATCAACGTGTGAATGTTCCGAATGCGCGACTAATCTAACCTTCAACTTGCCAATTCCTATGCTCCCACCTTCTCACGCGTTACATTCTTAGTGTCGCTGTTGCCGTCCAGATTTATCTCTCTATCCACCGTCCAGATCTGGCGCGAAAGGAGTTCGAGCGTGCGAAGCAATGGGCTGAGGACGACCTGCTCCTTCAGTTGATCGAATCGAGTATCGGACTCGTTATTGGAAAGGATAGCTATTTGGACGCACACTCCTTCTATACGGAACAAATTGCAAACCCATCTGTTTCTTCTCCCCACCTTCTCACCGCACGCGGGGTTACTCGCCTCCTCCGCGGTGAGGTGCAAGAAGCAAAATCCGACCTAGAGGAAGCCGTTGCACAGCAAGGCGAACAGGATGACGCGGAAACACTCGCAGCGAGGGTTGTTGCCGCCGGCTTAGGCACTAAAAGAGGTGATGCGGAAGAACTTTGGAGGTATGCACAATAGAGGACTAATTGGTCTTGCGACTCCGATACTCACGGCTTGTTATCTTCCTCAGCCAACTTGCATCAGCACATCCGGAGCACCCATTAGTAACTGCAGTCAACGGCAAGGCAGTTGAATTTGACGACCTCGCCATCAGGTTTAGAGTCCCGCCCCTGGCTATTCCCAGCTGCTAGTTGAGAGGGGCTGGGCGCAGGACGGTGCTCGGAGATTGCTATCCAGATATTACCGCCGGCTCTTGCCTGGTAGCGTTACAAAGCCCATCTCCAAAGGGTATGCGCATTCAGTAGTTTAGTGCGTTTTACGCATTTCGGCCCGGTAATGTGAATGCACGTTGCGTCGAACACCCCATAACTCCCATGCGGAGCTGCGCCAACGATGTCTGACTTTTCTGATAAGGTTATAATCCCGAGAGCATCCACGCTGTATACTCCCTGTATTTTACCTTCTGGGTCAGCTGTTGGATTAGCAAGATGGGTATCACTATGTTATTCTCGGGCGCGACAGCTAGAAATGAACGTTCTATTTCCCGAACTCGGCGGAGTATGTTGTACATTGCTGTACATGCAGGCTCCCACGAGATCTTTTTATTGTCACCGGTTGGTTTCCCACGCAGAACCAAGAAAGAGTCAACACCGAGTCGACCTGATCAATCTGTCATTTTTGGGGCGACGCTTCCTTGCTGTCGGTTGGCACCTCACGAGTCCAGTTGGTATTCACGAATGTCCCTTGTTATTCGTGGTAGTAAGCTTCTTTTTTTCTTCTTCTCACGGGGTAAGTGGTTCATCGGATCTAGAACATTCGTCTGCACATTGACATGATTCTCAACTTGAGGTGTCACCATCTGGAGCAGCTTCCGTGCTGCCATAGTAAAAGTATCGTGCGAGCCTCCTCCAGTCCTTGTGCGTCCATCTATCCGAAGACTGTCATGCTGTCCGTGATGCTGGGGTCGGCGGTGATACATTTGGATCAAGTAATGTAGAATTGAAACACGAAACGTCACGACATACACTTCTTTTAAGTCGTCGATGACAACCGTAGCGCAAACACAGTGGGAAGAGAAGTGAAGCCATTGAACTGCCGAAGAGCGGCGCTGACGCATTTCAATGGATGGTTCTTGAAACGATGGGGAATGTGCGCAGTGAACTGTTCTCGAGCTTGAGCAGCAGGCGTAAAGCAAATGGGGTAAGGCCCGTCAAAATACGATGTGCGCACTCGTTTCCATCATGTGATACTGCTCAAATGAGTGTTTGTCTAATTTCAATGTAGGCCAACCGTTCCCGAGAACAACCTTACTTTGTCTGATTTCGTACGAGAGAGGGTATAAACTTTTATCTAAGCGAGACACAACTTGGTAGAATGAGGCACAGCATCACGCGGTGATATCAAGTTGCCAGATGAGAGCCAGAGTGGAACCAGAATCCGTGATTCCTGTCGGCGGCTGAGTTCGTTACGCATCAGGAGGTAAAGACTGCTTTTCACATGGATCTCATTGCAGCAGGCACGGGCTACGAGTGATGGCAACTATGTCTATGACCGCTGGTCTTTCCAGGAAGATATGGTAGTCACGCGCGTGAGACAAAAGAGCTTTCTTTGCTAGACCGTCGTGAACGTCGAGGCCGGGGGTGTTTCGGTTTCGGAATGGGTGTTGGACAGGGTTATGTAATCATGTTTTGGTTACTGGGACCGCACGCGCTGTGTCTCGCCACACACGAGAGTCGCAACAACGGTCACAATGCCCATCAAACACCTAGAGAGTGTGTATTTTTCGTTCTAACGGTGCCTCGTATGCAATTTTGTCCTTACACTATCTCTATCAGCCTACCTTCAAGAGAGGAAGCATCTTCAGACACTTCCTCTTAGTGTTCTCACTGACTCACGCCTGGGTATTGATGCCGCCTATTACCTTCAGTCTCTCTATGACAATCCACCATCGCGTGAGCCATTGCTGGCGGCAACCGGTGGACTTCCGCTTTCCTTGACGACACGCATTGAAAGCGACCTACGAACACTTGAAAAATTGCGTATCAAACCCGTTTTTGTCTTCCCAGGCCTTACTCCAAATAAACGCTGGAGGCACATGCAGCGCGATATCGAGCAGCAAGAGGCGTGTCGCGAACGTAACCTTGCGTGGAGTAAGTATGAGTCCGGCCAGGAAGAAGCCGCCACCAAGCTGTTCGAAGGACGAAGTGGCTTAACCCACTGGGATCTTTGGCGCTCAGTCCTGCGCATTTTCCGCAATCGAAACGTTGAATTTCTTGTCGCGCCGTATGTTGCATGGGCACAGGTGCGCTGCTTGCATATTCTGTTTTGATTGTATGGGCTAATCTCTGCTTGTTCGATGCATCCCAAGCTCATCTACCTTCAACGACATCAAAAAGCTTACGTCCACGCTATCTACGGACCCACCGATACCCTTCTATATCCCGGTGTAGACAAGCTCATAACTTCCGTGAATCTCACTGCCACAGAGCCCACCTTTACATTCACGTCTAAAAAGGCCATTCTCAATGACCTCGGCGTCTCCGAAGATCATTTTCTTGATATTGGCATCCTAGTTGGATTCGACTACGCGCAGCCATTCCCGCCCACGGTCCACGAGCAAGCCCTGAAAGCGACAGTAGACATGGTCAAGTTCTACAAGTCTGGGCACGCGGCCGTGTCAGTCTACGCTGACCACCCTGTAGTCAAGTCTATACAATATCCAGATACGTACGCGCGGACGCGGTCAATGATCAAATACTCACTCATCCTATGCGCCGATGGCACTGTTCAACCCCTTCCTCTCACACTTTCTTCCCCCAATCCACAACACGGCGGCAATCACCACTCTCATCACCCTACTGCCGCCGACATTCCCACAGACCTACACGAAATTTTCACGCACCGTCTCCCAGACGAAATCTATTTCTACTTATCACGCGGGCTAATGAGCCCGCAGCCGTTGGTGTGGCTTGCTAGCGGGCAGATTATTGAACACCCACCACTAGACAACGGGGAAACAAATGAATATAGGCGATTCGTCAAAGAAGTCATCACCGAAGGGCAGACCGGCCCCCGTGCAACCGCTCTCGCGCTTGTCAGCAGCGTCGCCCATCATTTTTGGGTCAACCGCAAAGTTTCTGGGGCATTCTGGTTTGAGCACTCGGCGCCTCCCTCGAATAAATATATGCTACACACATCGCAACAGACCGCGCAACTCGCCGAACGTGTCGTTGGCTGGCATGTTCCATACGCAATCATTGAAGAGGAACTTCGTGGGCAAAATGTCAGTGTCAGCGGAGAACGTTCAATGCAGCGAAATGAAACTAATTTGTCTTACCTTGACAGTCCTCCACCATTGATTTCGCACTTTGCTTGGGCGCTACCGCTACGGAGAAGCAGGCTGCGCGTACAAGAGTACGGCCCGGAGCGACAAACCTAATACCTCTCGATAAGAAAGATGAGATGGTAGCGAATGTGATATGGCGTTTCCTTGAGCTTCGAGGGTACGTTTTTTTTCCCGCTGTTCTCTCCCTCCCCAGGTTCTGGATATCGCTGGCGCTTGTGGCGTCGATAACACATTGACGCGCAGCTATGACACGTACTAACTTTGCAAAACTTTTTTTTTTTTTCCCTTTCACATGTAACTCAACTTGGGTTGCCGCCGCGTTGCCTCGTTGCTGTCGCCTCAACAGTTTCCTATTGAAGACTCACGATCATTCGCCCATGGCACGGGCGATGCATTCGGCTATCCGTCAAGCGCGTTTGAATGACAAATTCCAAGACTCCCTCTATCTGTTCCTGGAGTTGGTTAGAGCTGGAGTAATGCATGGCCATCTTTGGTCTGGAAGGGCCTTCAGCGGAGGTCCGAGTTTTGGTACAGGTGAGTGTCAGGTGGCGTGGGGTGATCCCGTGTCCGGGCCCCTCTTTGACCTCGGCTGACGACGGGAACGTGTGTGCGGCAGACGACGAAAAGTCATGCATGTTGCTGGTCATGCGCACTCTGAGCATAGTGCCACTCAATTTCAAGGTGGGTTTTATGCCCGCTGTGCGAAAATCTGATTGCGGGGTGCCAACGGTTGAATTGATACAGTCCGTGCCATGGTCTGCGCCGCTGTCACGGGAACTCCTAGTATTCAACTCATTTATCCGATCGCTTTCCCGCGCGCTTCGAATGCTTCTCGAGGTGACTACGCTCAACATGCTTCTGCGGTCGGATGCACGCCAGGCTCGGGACGACCTTTTGGATATCGCACTATCACTGCCGTTTCAGGGTGAAGTGAACACAGGGTTTGGTGTGCTGGCAAAGGTATATTTGGATGCATTGACGCATCTGAACAATCAGCAACGTGTGCGTGATCCAAACGCAGAAGGGGTGCGCGAGGCGAAGGCGATGGCGCTCGAGATCTGCGAAGAGACCTTCCCTGGGGTTAAGTCACCGCGAATGGAAGTTGAACGCGGGTTCCGGTTCTGGGACGTGGTGAGTTTTAGAGACCGATGCGCCATGATGTTCGGGTTCTGACACGGAAATTTCAGGCGCTGACTGCCATGCGGCAGCTGCATTCGGAGCAAGCTGTGTTACCAGAGCTTATTGACCAGTTCGAGGCGGCGGAGGCTTGGCTGGGACCGATGCGTCCATGAAGCTGTGATTGGATGGGCGGGGGTTGAATTCGTGGGAATGAAAATTTTGTAAAAAAAACCCAAAAAAAAATAATATCAGCCAAGGAAACGCCGAGGGTGGAGAAAGATTTGGGTTCTGGAGGTGGTGATTATGATGTTGGCCGTTGCTTCTACATAAACAACGGTGCTCCGGCAGAGGCGTGAGAAATCTGTATGGGTACGAGCTTGGGTCGCGCCGCGAAATGTCCGCTTACTCACGCCAAATTGGAAGCAACTCGAAAAGGGGAAAAGTCGAGATTTGAGATCTGAGCCGATCTCACCTGGGAAATCTGGGTTGCTCCCTCTCTCTTCATACCCCTTCTTGGTACCCCTCCTCAAAAACGACTGAGTACTTTAGATGAACTCCTGTTCCCCCTCCCCTCCACACAGGCTCCCGTCCCTATCCCCGTTTCCGTTTCCATCCCCATCACCTCTCTCACTCTCCCATTCTCATTCTTCTACTAGTCTCCATCATGTTTAGTGACGATATCTACCCCACCGCCAAGGACTACATCCCACAGCCCTTATACGTTCGCCAGCCATGCTCACTTCAAATCATCCAGCTCGTAGAGTGCTCTCCGCCACCCCCTCAACAGAAGTACATCCAGTCCAGATTATCCTCTTCTTTCTACTCGGACTCGCAGTCGGACGGTTCAGCCTATGACTCTTCATCCTCTTCCTTGTCCGATGGCTCTTCGTATTGCTCCTCCGCCGAGCTCAGTGCTCCGGCGCCCCCGTCCTTTGAGGATCGTGACCCGTCAGTCGATGACACGTATCGGACTCGTCTACGTCGTGTTAGTCTATGGCGTGACGCGGTCTACTCGAAGAACGATGCTGCTTCTGGTGTGTTTACTTCCCTTGGTTGTTCTCTATGCCGTGCTTCTCACACGTCGAACCCAGCACGACCTGCTTCCCCTTACCAAAAGCGCAAAACACCCGACAGTGATTTAGTTAACAGCGATCCACTTGTGAGTGCTTCTATCTATATGAATTCCGTTCCACTGACGTCTCATGTTCCACTTTAGGCCTCTCACACGCCGCGCAAGTCTCCCCGATCAACGCTTAGTGCACATTCCTGTCCTGCCTGTGACGAAGATTTTGCTTCCTCACACAGTCTCAGACAACACGCTTCTGCGAGCAAGAATGCCAACGAAGCATGTCGCATCGCCGTCGAGTATGGTTTCGAGTAAACCCCTCGCTCTTCTTGGTCATCTCTGGGAACTTGTCCCTTTGGTCGCCCTTCACAGGCGCCATACTCCAAACAGCAACCTACCCACCTTACCATCATCCTGTCACCGTCACCTCCGGCGCGAAGACTGCACCCGAACCTTGGGTACACATAAGCCACCCTATCCCCCTTGGTCGCTACCCGGTTACGCACCGACGTTTTACTCATGTACCCTCAATGACACCTTCTCGGCTCGGCTTCCGGCAACCGGTCATCTCCTTTACTGCCTTTTCTTTTACTCCTTCGAGCATCTAGTCTCGTTCATCGGCATCTTATTGCACTGTACCATCACCATTCCTCAAAGCATTGATACGCTAAACGCTGTATACGTCCGGTCGAGTACCATAACTTTTCATAATCCGTAATATCAATAGTGGCGTGGTCCATCACCATTTTTGCTCTACGTGTACGTGTGAACTCCGAGTGCCGCGTCGAGAAGAGAAGAGTGTTCTTTAGCGTTGCCACGGATGCAGCTATACGATGCGATCCCATCATGCATGCAGCGCACCGTTGTGTATTTTTGCACACATCTGATTAACTACGGAAACTCGACAAAACGCCCGGTAGAGTTGCAAACACCGAATGGGAATCAAGGGCTGTTATTCTCACTCCTCGGGCGGTGCCTCCCTTACTTATCCTGGGCTTCCGGTGACCGTGGGATCAACAACAAAAAGACATGATCGAGCCCAACGAGCGGTTAGATGGTGAGAAACACAGCAGGTATCCAGCCCCACAATACCGGTGTTCAATCCGCTCGACTACACCTCTACAAGCGCCACTGCGCCCGTCTAATTCCGGGGGAGCAACCTTGGATCAGGAGATCCGTCCTCAATACAGTCCGGGACCGTAGTGTGGGACGATCCCCTCATGAGGGATAGCCCACACATACCTAATCAAGCGAGAGAGATCCCACAGACTATCGATTAAATTGTATTTGGGTGTGAGCGGGCGGTCGAGGAGGGGTGGAGTGTTAGTTCCAGGGCCGCTTGGCGGAATAATCAATCCATTGTCCCAGCGCTGGCGCGTTCCTGCCTTGGCTCGGGTATGAAGGGGTGCAATGACATGGGATTGGGTCAACCTTTTTTTTTTTTTTGGGTTGGAGGAAGAGAGGGACAGCTGGCATGATCTCGTGAGGTGGTGTTATGACTCAACTGAGGGGCTAAAGAAATACAAGTCGAACGGACATTGAGAGGGTGTCAGGGGCACGCCGGAGGGGCCGGGAAGCAAGGGAGAAGTGTCTCCAAGGGGGAGGACGTCCACACCCGATCAGGGATGAAATGGGCCCGGATGATCATATCATATGGATGGATCACGGGCACTGGGGGGCGGGATTGGGAGGCACTTGGCGTGGCTACGGTCCTCCACTGTTACGGGCCCTATCGGCTCAGTACTTGGAACCGGAGCCAGCAGCAAGGGAAGCACCCACAGCACAGTGACCGGTGACCCCTCTTCACGTTCCGCGACCCACCATACCGTCCCAAAGAGCTGTTGTTCCCATCCCGGTCAGGGGGCAGACGGATCGCCCGACGTCAAGCCGCCCAATGATATCGCTCCATAATTAATTGTTGGCTCTCAAGCGCTGCACGCTGCAAACCTGCATGTAGGGGGTGGCGGTTGTTAACGAGCCCAAGTCATTCATTCTTAGCCCAACCAACCGCCGCCGCCTCGCGCCTTCCCACTGTGCTGGGCAGTGGCGCCCTTTTCCCATTCACACCACCGTTTTTTTTCCCCGCTTCACCCCATAATATACACGGACAAGGCGAGGGGTGCCGTCCTGCTGTTAAGTCACACACCCTTTCTGTGGTTTTTTGTCAGACGCCTACGACACATCATCCACGAGGTCTCCCCGGAACTGGAACCGGGAACTCGTTGATTGACATTCTCCCCGCTCGTAGCCAGGTGAACGGTAATGGCTCACTGGCAGCTGCAAACCGTAATAGGCGAACAGAGCAAGGGTTGATCTCGCTTGCGTCTGTGGTGGAAGACCACTATCCCCGGTGGGTAGGTTGTTGTTCGCCATTCTCAGAGCCGATGATGCCATCAGATAATGCGCGGGGTTGAGGGGATTGGTGCTGGCCACGCTCAATCTTATTTCCTCGGGTTGAGGAGGAACTGCTACGAATCACGTGTATGGGAGGCGTGGGGAACATTGGCAAAATCTGGCAGGGCTAACTCCCCTTTTCCTCCCCCGAGGATAAACTAACCTCGCTAAGCAAGGCAGCTCCGTCTCCAAAGAAAGAGATAATCCAGATTAAGCCCTAGGGATGTACGATCGTTGCCATACCGTTGTATGTTTTTGCGTTTATGGCGGCAATTGCAAACGCAGCAGTGTTCTCGAGGATTCTCCGAGAACGACTCGCTTACTCGCAACACCCCTCCCATCATCTTCCTCGAACTCGGACTCTATTGCCCTCTCACGCTATGTGTACAATTTTAGCCCTTCAATCATGTCACCATCAAGAATGAAGGACTGTAGGGCATAGGGGCTATGACTGAAAAGTGGTGTATGTGCGGCGTTCGGAACTATGGGAGGTGCGGTCACAGGTATAACCGCACGGGATTACGCCCATTCTTAGCAGGCTGTGGCTACGCACCTATCACACCCATAGCCTATGTGACAGCCATACGACGTAGCAGAGAAAAAAAAAAGCCCAAGAGCAGCAGCTTCTAGATTCTATGTTTGGCGCAGGTCTCGTGACGGCAACCTACAGGCCATTTTTTCACACGTCCTGCAGACCCAAAAGGTAATCTTATTTGGCGGGCGCAACTCTTGGTCAAAAAAATTCAAAGGTGGGGCAAGACAACACAAAACTCGATCACCTGTCAATCCTGTTTCCAAGAGAAAGACAACACAGCGCCATTCAGGCCGGGGACGGCTTTTACTCGCATGAACTGCGAGATTCCCACGCATTTCAAGGATGAGAACGAGTGCGCTGTCAGCATCGGGCACCCATGGAAGATCCGTTGAGTTCTTTCACCTCGGCGCGCCCATCATGCTGTCTGGTTGCAGGCAACTGGGAATTTGGGGAGTCACAGGAAAATTGACGTGCAGGGATGTCGGACACGAGGCGTGCCCAGTGCTCCCCGTTGTTGCCGGACCTTGGAGGCGTGCCGTTGCTTGCTGGCAGCTGAGCTGAGCAGCTGAACACTGACGTCGTTCCACCTTCCCGCATTACTCTCCGAACGGCGCATGCGGTGCTGGCACCTGAGCACAGACGCGTCACGCAGGAATACAACGGCGTAGCGCCATGACCTAAAGCGGTTTCCCAGCGCCCCCCCCCCTCCCCAGCAACATAATTCCTTTCGACACGTCCCTGCCGACATCCAAGGGGTCCATTGCTGATGCGGTGCCCACGGACAGACGGAGTTCGTGAACATGCAAGTAATGCTCCCGTTCTGCCGACGACGACGTGGTCGTGGCACGCGGTCGCACGCAGGGGGGGACGGTGGTAATAACGTTTTCCGATGACTGCGGCTCCTGCGATGATGGCCTAGACCGCCGCACGTACACGGGGCGAATCCAGGAATAGCGGGCGCAGAAGATATGCTTCCTGAGTCCAGCCGTGTAGCCCTGTGGAGGTGTTCCTCGGATACCAGAAGTGGCCATGTCACTAAGTTCGAGGTGGGGGTTGACACGCCCGACAGATCGCACCTCGCTCGAGAACGCCTTGGCGTAGGTGCCTTTCACGCACACACAGCCTATGTCGAACAGGAGCCCCCCTGTCGTTTCGCCCAAGCGTACTTGGCGGTACATTGGGAACACCCGTGGCAAAATTTCAAGCCGAATGAGGCATTTCGCCCACCCGAAATTTCTCAAGCAAGAAAGTCCATTGAAGTGGCGTGTCTTGGAGCCAGCAGAATCGTGTTCTATACCCGTGGACGACTCATCTGCGATCAGCCCGTCTCTCCATAACGAGAGCGAGGCACCCTTGGAGACAAAAACGGCGTGTCAGAGGTGGCAAATAGAGGAGCGGACTCGGATACGATAACAAGCACATTTAGATCACTGTATCAAATTGGACTTCATATTACGTCTCGGGAAAGCCGACCCGAGAAACCGAAAATTTGTCTGGACCCGCTGGTTGGAGGGCCTGGACTGCCGATTTGAGTATCGCGGGGATTTTCTAAGTACCCTTTCAAATTCTTTTCCTTTCTTTCTATTCTGGAAATTTGTCTTAAGAACATGGGGATGTGGGGAATTCACAGGGGGGTTGAGAAAGGGACGGAAATATGGCGAATTGAGAAGTTCATGGTGGGAAGAAGTAGGAGCCTCAGTCTCCCAACCAAATGCACATCGCCGGAATATCGTCTAGACTCTAGCGGGTCCATTAAGAATTGGACAGCTGTTCAAGTCGGTTGCTACAAAGCCTAAATCATCAATATTGTCAATCGCGAGGGCGACACGTGCCAAAGAGGCGAATGAATGAATGGTCGACTGGAGTGCTGTAGCGATACGAAAAAGTGTTCCTAAGTTAGGTACGGTCTCGGTGCCGCACCCAGCTGAGCTCAGCATACAGCAATTCAAATCCGGAAAAAAAAATGAGCAGGGCCAGAACGTAAAAAAGACCGCGACAAGCTCGAAAATGAAATGAAATGAGATAAATGTATTGAATTCTGATACAAACCTTAGATCAATTACCCAAATCATGTATGCATTCGAGCAGATATCGATAACACTACAGTACATAGCCCCAACCTACCTACGTCTACGTCACTGTGCGATTGGCGTGACCACTCCGTGACTGCCACGGTTCCTATCTGCCAGCACTTACACAAAGTTCCGCACCAAGCAATGGGGCTCCGATTGTTCATGAGAAAAACACAAGTTATATCGGGGAAGCGTGCGTAATCTATGAAACGCCTTCAGACCTTCTCCCGAATCGAACATGGCTGTACCGTTGATCTGACTCCGCTCTGACCAAAGAAACAACAGGACAGGGTATAATTAGCGATAGATGAAGGTCCTCGCGATGCCTTATGTCGGTCAGAAGACCTGCGCAAATTCATACAGTGGGAACATCATACTACCATAAACGCATGGAAAATGGAAGTCAAGCCAGCAAAACGTGGGTTGTTGTATCGCCTTATCTGGGTTCAAGGGCGATATGATACGTAGACGTAACAGCGACGGCGATACGTCCTCGGACGACTAAACGTGCGTGGATGTAACTTTCAGTCGCAGCTCCGGAAATCCTCAATGCAAGCGAGATCACGTCAGTTACTGTACCACGGGTGCAAAGGTGCCTGTTGTTGAATAGCAAGGGAGATGATAACAAGCCCTATCATCATCGTTGGCAATGTTGCGCCCGCTTGCACTTTTATGGTATAGTGAGTAGGCAAACTCCCATGGTGCTTCGCTAGTTTTAGGAATACGGTACTACGCGACGGTTGGGGACGCCCAATCTGTACGGTGTCGCATTCGTGCCCTCGGCTTTTTCTGATGTGAACGAACCTCCTGGGAAAATGAACGCGCCAAGACGGTGTCATCCATTCATCATCTGGGAACGAATATGCATTACGGGCGGTATCTTGCCCACATAGGCGATCATCTCGCGCGTGGTGTGGCACCACTGAACTTTCCTCTCTCTCTCTCTCTCTCTCTCTTACCTTGTAGTAGGGCTGCAGACTCCATACTAGTGGAAAGCGCGCAAACTTACTACGTGGCGCAAGAGCCGAGAGTTTCGTTTTTCACGATCACCACACCCACACCACACCACACCTGATCTGGGACAAATTAATCAGATTAAAGTGGATCTTAGCCGCGCTAGTCCACCCCTGGAGTTCAAAGACACGCATATTGCGGCATGGCAGCCGGTTGCGACTTTCGCCAGGTATAGCAAAGATCACATACTGCGCAGCACGCTCTCCAATGTTGCACATGCACACACATCTTGGTGCGTGTGCTAGTGTGGCAGGCAGAGCGACCGAAGGCACCAGAAGGTGGCGAGGGAATGCGACTCGGACCCGAATACACTGGTGGCTCTCTCGATGGGTGCGTGCGGGCCAGGCTTTCCCAGCGTCTGAAGGGTCTATCACTTCGTCAGTGGCGCCCCCCTGGTGACGTCCAACCGAGATGTCCGAACATGCCCAAATGAGGAACTGGAAGTACTAGTGCAACAATAAATTTCGAGGGCCCAAACGCCATCATGTGGCAGAGGAGGCTCCACGAGCTGCAGGGAGTGCACTAAGATACCGTTCGCACACATACACATGGGTGCAGAAGTTACTGGGATACCGCTGAAGCATCTGGATTCCCTGCCATCTTAATTCCGCCATAGGGGTCAAGAGACTTCGTATGCGAGTGGAACATGTGTAGCCCTTTCGTGCGCAGATGAGAGTCGATGTGGAAGAGAAAGAAAAATATAAAAATAGAACATCTACTGACATTTGTGGTATAATTCAAGACCAGGGTCGCGTCATCGGTTGAGTTGATGGAGTACGGGGAAGATGCACATAGCGACCAGCTCGGGGATTTCCATAGAGGCGAAGCACGTTCGTGAGGTCGTGAGGCGCGAGAATGAGAACATGCGGCCCGTCAGAGCGCGGTGTGAATGCCCTCTCGAGCCCTGTTGGTATGGAAGGCGCTATGATAGAGCAGAAATCAAACTACGACAATTCCTGAGACAATTCCAGAGTCAGAAAGCCCAAGGTAACCTAACCATTGTCAGCGACTGAAGCAATCGATCGCAACAGTGCATAATTAAAAGACAGGGGCGTCTGCCGGTGGCGACTGTCACCCCGCAGTAAACCCGGAACTAGCAGGGGGCTCTCTCTCTACAGTTGCCTCGAGAAACTGAAACGTGTCATGATCAAGAAATTAAATTAAACGATGTCTTGACTGACAGGTATTGAGTGAGGTTGTGTGGCGAGCCTTAACGCTAGCAAAGCGTGGTTTTAATCTACCGCGACATCGGGACGGGTAATAACGAAGTAAATATACCGCTACTCCCACTGAATCCGAATATCGGACGGGAAACGAGGCGGGGCTTGGATTGGGAACGCCTGTGGGAGCTTGTTTGAGGGGCCGTGGGATTCAAACATAGCTCAAGGGGTCAAAACAAAACATACAGTAATGATTAGGGCTGAGCGCTGCGCCCCTACTGGCATGTGGGAAGCTACTCGGAGTGATGTTTCCGTTCATCAAACTCGTGACGCCCACGGTCGTGCAACCTGTGGCAGGGCGGACAAGTCGTCGGGCGATCACCTAAACAGGTGCCTGGCACGTCACCGAAGAAGGGAGAACAAAAACCTCGCAGACTCAGGCGGAACGGTCTGAGTGCCACGGAACATGGTGGTGCATGAGGCTGCGACCGCATGGGAATGCGACGAACAAGGACCACTTGGGCGATGGGACGTGGCCAACATAATAGACTTTAGGCTTGCGTAAACAGTCGTGTCTGTCGGTGGAATGTCTGTTTTTATTATTATTATGGGACAATCCAACGGCTCGCACTAGACCCGTTAAGAGCTGCCAGGGGCAGCAGAGGTGCATGCTTGTTGGCCAAAGTTGGCCAAGGTACCAGGAAAAACGCAATTGCTTGTGAAACGGGATTCGCCGGTCCCGGGTTCACTCTATCCAGTGTGCAGTTAACATGACCCGCGGCGCATTCATCGTCATCGAGGGCCTCGACAGGTCAGGAAAGACCACGCAGACCGAGTTACTCACCGCACGTCTCGCCTCAAGCGGGGTATCCGTCGCGCGGCGCAAGTTCCCAGGTCCATCCGTACCATAAACCCACCATCCCATCGCCCCGCTCACTTCTAACTAACCCAGATCGCACGACCGGCACGGGCCAGATGATCGACGCGTACCTACGCGGCACCTCCGAGCTCGACGACCGCGCCGTGCACCTCCTCTTCTCCGCCAACCGATGGGAGGCCGCCCGTGCGCTCGAGGCGCAGCTCGTCGCGGGCACGACCGTCCTCTGCGACCGCTACGCCTTCTCCGGCGTCGCGTTTTCCGCCGCCAAGGGCCTCCCGCTCGCGTGGTGCCGCGCGCCAGACGTCGAGCTCCCCACGCCCGATCTCACGCTCTTCCTCGACCTTGCGCCCGAAGCAGGCCGCCGCGCGCGGCGGCTACGGCACAGAGCGCTATGAGAAGGAGGCGCTGCAGGCGCGGGTCCGTGCTCTTTTTAAGAGCATGGGGAGCGAGACGCCTGGTTGGGTGACGATCGACGCGGGACGGGATCGGGAAGCTGTCGCGCACGATATCTGGGCCCACATTGAGCCGCTTACCCAGGGCATTGATTCGCCAATTGGCAGACTATGGACCGCGGATGGATGATGCCCTACTTTCCGCGGATGCGTTCGTCTAAGGTTTTAGGCTTTCAACTTCGCCATTTAGCGTCGTCCGCCCGAAGCCGCATTGCGACCACCATTTTATCAATTCTGAGTAGAGACACGGGTGAATTATTTTCAGCGCCTTTGTAACATTGTACACAAGTTTATTGATAGCATAAAGGAGAGAAAACCTGCTAAAAAAAACGATATTGCAACAGCAAGGACCAAGGAGAGTGAGGGTACGCAGAATAATCACGTCATGATCCAAGTGTAGAAGACTTGGGGACGCGATCTAAGAAGCAAGAGAAACGTTAAAGGAGTGTCATAAATGTTTGAGATACTTCGCATCAAGGAGAAAGGACTGGTTTCAGGAGTTTGTCGTAAGGTGGGTGGGTCCATTCAAGTACTCGTCGTGATACGAGAGACAACGACGGCGAGTGCGATAAGGACCCCCCAACGCCACTTCTCCCACACAACTTGTCTCCAATTAGCTGCCCAGCCGCGACTGCCGTCTCCCGCACCAGGCATGGTGACGGCTCGTCCTTTCCGCGGGCGAATGGCGCCGACTGTCTTGGGAACATGCACGGGCTGTTGTGCAGCCAATGCTAGCTTCAGCGTGGGAGTTTGGGGTTGACGCGGTGCGGGTGTAGCAGATGCTGAAGATGAGGTTTCGGATGATGGCGTGTCCGGCAAGCCACGCTCCTTCTCACCCATGTTCGGCAACGATCGGCGTGATGGTGTGCAGTACTGGAAACGGACAAGACCAATCAGTAACAAAGGTTCCCACCAGGTAGGAATAAAGATCGGAGATTTCCGGTCATCGATTATGAAGTAGTTAGACTTTTGGAGGCAATGCCAGCGGACGACACAGCACTTGCACGACCAGAAGGCGTGTGCTTACCTCGGGAAATGCCTCCCTGAACCTCCTCTGTTGCAAATTCCAAGCATGACTCCGACTAGCATACACTCTTTTGTCTGTGTCCGAAGTGGTGACGGAACCGGTTGTCATCTCATCTGAGAGCATAAAAGACACGAGGCCAGTCAATCTAAAAGGACAAAAAGAGAAACAAAGTCAGGAAGATGAGCTATGATAGTGCCACGTGAATCTCACATCGTGGCGACACTCCACGCAGGATTCCACTATCGAAAGGATCCACATGAGCAACGTACTCGGAGGCAATGAGGGAAAATCGACGCACAGAGCCAGGGTGGAAATCAGACATGGAAAAGCAGATTTTCTTGTCTGGTTGAAAACGACCAGACGGCGTGTACATCTAAGAAGGCATGGTGAGGGCGTGGATCCCAATGCTGATGCAACGCGACTAACCTTGATACCTGGTGGCTTGAAGGGGTATTCTGACGGGAACAGGAGTACCCCATGATACTCGCCGCCGACAAAGGGAGAATCTGGTGGGCCGTGCTGCGAGGAGGTCAAGTGTCAGCCACCCGCAGTGTGTTTTCAGTTTTGAGCGCTCGTACGATAATATAATTCCCTGTCCAAGTGAAGAGTGAGCAATGTAAAGGGTGACGTGGGGATGGATAGGCGCACAGGTCAAGATGTCTTTCTCTTCGGGTGCGGCCCAGACGAAAGGGGGTGGCTCCCTCTGCATGGTAATATACTCCTTCGAGAGCTGATGCGGGGGACTGTGTAAATTAAAGGAAGAAGCTCGAGTAGTAAAAGACGCACGCGTTTATAAGCAGCTTTGGTGGCCATGAGGATGAAAGAGAGAGGTGTGTAACTGGAGGGACTCGACGGTATGAGGACTGGGATGGGATGTGAGGGGCACGACTGACTGATGCTAGGAATGGGGTAACGGGACGTAAAATATCAACGATTTCGGCGGACGGCCAGCCTCCGCCTCGGTCTCGGTTCCGGCAAGGACTGGTGGCCAACTACCCAATAATGGCTTTACAAATATTTGTCTTTCGGCCGCAGACCGGCCACAACACCACACTATAGCCACGTCACTCGTATTATGTCAACGGCGTCCGTGTCTCACGGGTCCTTTACTCGTCCGACTCGCATGCTTCCGCTCCCGCTCCTCTTGTCGGGCTTGGGCGCTTCTGACCCGCGGGTCAATCACTTCGTACTCCCGTTCAGCCTTCTGCACTTCTTCCTCATTACCTTTTGGGAAATTCAGCGAGTGTCCCATGAAACCCCGATCATTGTCCAACTCTATTCCTGTCTCTCCCTCGATCGCCTGCTTCCCGATATCGCCGGCTTCACCGCCCAACTCCTGATCTGCCTCATCCTGCGCAGTGACCGATGTTTGCAATTTACTCCTAAACCCGGCCAGCACTGCCAGTACGTTCGACTCGTCCTTGTTCTGCCCTTTCCGGTGAACGCCGCGGCCTTTTTGATACTTGGCAAGCTCCTCGTCAAGCTGTGACCGTTTCTTTGCCTTCTTCACGTTTCGATCTTCGTCGCTATCATCACCGTCCCGCTGCCGTGCCAGTCGCTTGACTTCAGCTTCCATTCTCTCGATCTCAGTTTGGCGAGCGGACCTTAAGTCGGTATCGGTTTCAGTTATCAAATCTGCGTAGAGACAGTTCACAAAGCGACACATACCCACTGGCAGCCTTTTCTCTTTGGTGGGCTTCTCGTATTTTTGACAAGTCCACGCTTTCGTCATTCGGCTTGGTGCTTAGTGAATCCTATGGACTGTCGCATCTCGTTGGATTAACATCAACTGCTCCAACACGTACTGACTCGCGTTTTGATTCGCCGCGGGTGGCCTTCTCCGATTTCGATGGGAACCTATCCAACAACGGGGTGCTTTGCTGATCAAGGTTTTCTACCACTACGTATCGAGGTGATTCAGTAGGTTGCAATCATAACGTCCAACCACTCACAATCTGGGCGGGCAACACTCTTTTTCTGAATTACCGTAGACACGCCCTCTGCCTCCTCATCTGCATCTGCACCAAAGCTTAAGAGCTTGGTATCTCTGAATTCTCTCAGTGGCGGTTCCTTCTAGGGGAATGACTGACACACACTTCTTTGCCCCCTTTCCCGTGCGGTCTCTTCCCTTTCGCGGATTGCTGCCTGACGCGCCCGCTGTTGCGCCCGCTTTTCCTCGGCGGTAATCCGTGGTACAATGTCATCAAACGGATTGTCAATTATCCGTACGGTTTTGATCTTGGGCGGGCTTTACGGCAAGGGAATTCAAATGTCAGAACAGATGATTTACGGGGAAATTTAGGTCGAGACATACTATACAGGGCGCCCGCTATCATCAAGTTCTGTTGACAATCAATTCTCGTTTACGATCGCGTCTGGGGAGGGCGAAGTGTCACATACCCATCGCTCCGATTTTCATGACATCTGGAGTTAAGCGGGTGTCAACGGCGGTATCATGGCGGACACACGAATCAAAGACACACTGTATATCGTATCGCCTACACAGCGCCCAAATAGCGTGTGCTTTCCCTGTAGTTCATCCGCGCGGTCTACGGCCGATTGAGAGTTCGACGAGGAAGGTAAAGCAAAAAAAAAAAAAAAAATACGCACCAAGAGTTATGAAAAACTGAGAATCGTTTGAATTCTTTGAGCCGTTGTTTGCCATCCCCACGAGACCCCGATGCGCAAAGCGCAGACGCGGGTGGATCTCATCCTCGAATGGTTCTGTTCGGCACAAATGGCAGCACGTCACGCGGGGGAGAATGAACACAGTACAAGAAAGAGAAAAGAAGACGCACCTCCGAAAAAAGACTCCCCACCCGAGCCATGAACCTGTTCTGTCGCCCGTCTGCACGAGGAAATCGGGGACCACCCTTTGAAAAGACGGCATCAATGAGCGACATGTGCCTAAATAACAAAGAACGCGTGCTAGAGGTACCGGTGGAATATCACGCCGTCGTAGTAGCCTTGCGTAGGCACAGGGAGTCAGAGCGCCATCGCGCCGCTAAAACAAGAGGGATGTGCACACCCTCCATGGCCAACGCAATGAAATTCCTGCATGCTTTTGGCGCTTCCTGCGGGGTGCGTGACGTTTGCTACGCGTCGTTGAACGGGTGAGAATTTGTGGGCACGTACTTTGGACCATAATTCGATGTCAATGTCGCCTGCAGTTGTGTCAAGAAGAACACGACCGTGCGTTGGAAGAGCCATGACAGTGAGCAGCACGTGGGCGTTGGGAATTCGGGCTCTTGCCGGTGCGGTCCGCGTTCAGGGCAGTTCCACTTCTACGGTTTCCCAACATAAACGAGCACGAACTCTAGAATACCCCCCTTTGCCAGTGCCTCATTCTTGTTTCGCTCTCATGGCGTCGTGTCTCGCAAAGTATGACCCTGAACATACTTTTCGCGACACCACACGAACGGCATTTTGTAGTGACCTGGATATGCGCCCATTATGCAAGATTGGGGCTGGAACATTGTGGCATTGAGATCGCGAAGACGAGGTATGTATTTCTGTTCCCTTCCTTTGATGGGGAGAGCGGGATACCATAACAGTCGATTTCTACACGACAGACGTGATGCGTGGTCACATGCGACCACGACCGTCTACAGTCGAAATTGTCATCATGATCATGTATGGTGAGTTAGAGCTGTTTTTGAATGGTCAAGGAGCCCACCAATGTGAAAATGCCCGTAACTCATTATGCATTATGACAATTTCGACTGCATCCGCAATGCATATTTATTTCATCCCCCATACTAGGGCTCTCCGTCCTAGAGAGAGAACAGAAGGTCAAGCAGCGGCGTCGCCCGACATGCTCAAGTCTGAGATCTGGTAGTAGTTGGTTCGACTTTCTTTGATTTTGATTTTGATTTTGATTTTTTTTACTGCCTCCATAACCAGGGCACTCACCCCCCTCGTCGCAATCGCATCGTCACCGCCGCCGTTGTAGTCGTCATATGGCCCTCCTCCCCCTTCGTCGCGTCGTCGTCGTGATTGGAGTCGCACGCGGCTCGTATTGACGGGGTGCCCCGGCGGCAGTGTCGTCGTTGGGGTCGCGTGCGGAGTACCTCTGAGCGGCGGCACCAGCAAGTCCTACCAAAGGTTGCAAGCGAACGAGTATGGTGTAAGGACTACATGGTCCTCGAAACGATATTGTTAGCCATCGATTACTAATCACATGTAAAGGTCGATGCCGATTACGAAAATGAATATCATGTCTTTGGTTACTGTAACGATCTCTGTCTGCGTCTGCGCGTCTGCATTTCCATGTTTCTGTTATCTCTCTATGAAAATTTATTCTTCCCCTCGGGCAGAATCTATTACTCGGTGACAGGTCACAGGATACGGGAATATACGTTGTAAAGTACTACTCGTACGGTATTATACAGTATTAGTCTCGATTTCTTCACATGTCTTTACCTTCGTTCTCCTCCTCGTCTGAGGTTCGTGCTTTACGCTTTCCGAGACTTGAAGTCGTGGCTGGTGGCGGGTTGTGCAAAGACGTGATGTCCGATCGAGGTCTCATCTTGTTAAGCATGAAAATGTCATGCTCTTTCGCCATCTTACCACCTCTCTCGACGCCAGGGTGCCAGCCAATGCTGTTGGTTGTGTCGTGATTGTCATTCAACGAACCGGGGTAGGTGTCCTTTTCGTGCTCTCCACACCAATCGAAATCGATCAGCCGAACGCGCTGGTCGTCGGTGATCATGATGTTTGGGTAACGGAGATCACCAAAGACAATGTTTCTGCCATGCAGGATGCCAAGAGCCCCCTCAACCTGATCAAAAATGCGCTGGTCAAGTCGGCGGTCGCCATACTGCTGATAAGCAGTTTTTCCAGCGATATATTCCATGACAATCATGATCAACCCAGCAAAATCAGCGGAATCAGGATCCTCCTTTGAGCAATATAGAAGTTCGGGAGCAAGGCGTTCGGTTGCAAGGTGGCGATGTGCTTCGGCGTTATATCTCTGAGTAAACTTGACAATGATATTTCGACGTCCGGCTTCAGTTTCGGTGGTAGCGATGAATATGGCCTTGGAGGGGCTTTTCGGAGTGTCCGGAGTGTCCGGGAAAAGGTGGGCCTTGTACGAGAAGTTGACAACACGTCCTTCAACAGAATAGTGCCAGATAAACGGGAAGAACCGTTGGGGATCTTGTCGTAAACCACTGCGGGATAGCGTCTTGTAAAATGCCTGCAATTCCGCTATTCCTGTGCCAAGCGATGTCAGAATACGCGTCACTGATTCGAGTTTGCGGTCGTCATAGGGATGACCGCCGATCCAGATGAAGTCCGTCAGCTGTTGGACGACCGGGTTCTCAACGAAGACCGCCCCGAGGATGCACATCCAAGGGCCTGCGAGAGCGATCAAAAAACTCGGGCAGCAACAACTCTCACGGATCGGCAGCATCTACAACCTGTGAGACAAGAACACTGGTGAAGAATGGCAGAAATGGACGAACCTCCTTTTGTACGTAGTATGAACGAAAGCCCAAAGTGCACTGGTACGACGGTTCACAGCCGCCTGTCCCAACTTCATTCTTGTCCTCTTTAAGAACTACCAAAGCTTCGACGCTTCCACAGATTTCTGTGACGGCACCATCGGGATGAATGGTGGAGTCTCCACAGGGGAGATACAGCGTAGGGAGCTGATGGCCAATGGCCGTTCCCAAAAACACCTTGGTTGCTGCTACACGCTTAGCTTTGTTGGCGTACAGCGCTGCGGAGGAGTGAAAGAGAGAATGTGTAACCGAGTAAGCTTCAGGCTTCAAATTGAGTTTTTAACAGCATCTCCACGGGCAATGCGAATAATTTTAGCAAATGAAGGGTGATAGAGCTGGATGGGGATGCCACAATTCGTCGGGGGACGTCCATTCCATATGGGACGACGCTTCTGCTCGCCAATAAAATTTTGGAACACAGCGCTGGATGAAGGCGGAGGAACGGTTTGCGTGGCTTCGACTACAGTGCGTTGTGCTAGAGAGTCGAGACTCAACGACGCTGAGAATTCAACTTATCAGTACCAGCTTCCAGAGCTTCGATAGTCATCCCCTTCGTCCATAGGCCAATCGTGTCAGACTTTGAGGCCAGTGGTGGTGGAGGCGGCAAATCTACGACAGTTGCAACGAGGTCAGACGGGAGGCGAGGGCAAGCCACTCGGACTCACGGGCTGGCGGAGGCCTCACAACAATGTGTACTTGCTCTCGAAGAATAGGATGCAAGAAGACACTCGATAACACCTGCGTCGGTGACAACGACCTTTCATCGGCCAGGTTGAGCTTGCTGAGCTCCAGTTTGAGATCGCCGTCGGCAGGAACGGAAACCTGCCAAAGGGTGAGGGTGTTGGCGACAATGTGGTCGAATGCGGGCTTATTGTTGTCCTTTATCACGACTTTGAGGGAGCCGACACTCATGGTACTGGGGACCATGACTGGGAAGACGTTGTTGTTACCCCCGCCAAGTACCAAACAATTTAGCTGCAGCTGCAGAGGTGGTTGTACGATGATGTGGAGGTGCTCGTCCTCAAGTTTGTCCGAAAAGACTGCCGACAACCTCTTCACAGTTAACAATGGCCCCGTTTTCTCGAACCTCATACCATTTATCTTTGCTTCTAAATGTTCGTCGACTGGAATGGAAACTTTCCATAGATTAAGGGTGTTGGCGGCAATGTGGTCGAATGCGGGCTTATTTTTGTCCTTTATCACATCCCTGAGTTCGCTGACAGTCTCGCTACCGGAGATATCGACCGGGAAGATGTTGTTGAGACCCCCCCCCCCCCAAGAACCAGGCAGTTGAGCTCAAGTATGGTAGAAGTAGACATGATAATCGTGGGCAAGTGATCAATGGGCGATCGGCCCCTGAGGCCCGTCTACGCGTGCCAATGATGGGTCTGGGCAAGTTGCTGGCAAGTCACGATCAAAGTACGAAATCAAAAAGTCGGAACAGTACCACATTCCGGTGAAGTGAATCCTACGTTACTATCAGTACAATAAACCGTCTTACAGTATTCGTCACATCTCCGAATAACTCGGCAGGTTAGACCGTCAGGAGCCTTCTCTGAATACTACCTGATGCATGATGGCCACAAGGGGCCACTGCTCGGTGTCTCGTTCGGGTTCCCTGAAGAAGAAATAAATCAAAGATCAATGCCGCCGGAAGTTGATAAAAAAAAAAAACAACTTATTACCGACCTATCTTCGTGATCCCTGGGCTGTAGCACAAAATTCATGCTATACCCCACCTCCTCATCCTGCGCGCCAGCAAGCAGCGTCCCGATGCCGGGAATAAAAGACACCTCGTACTTCAGCTTGCTCTCCGAGCAGAGAAAACCGTGCCCCAACATCGTTAGGGCATCCAGAATGCCGTCGCGGCCTTTTGCGCACAGACTGCGCGAAGGACACGAGAAAGTCGCATCAGGGGCGTACGCCTCTCCAAGCGCACGCCGGTCCGTGTCGAACGTCCGGTAGTACCGTGTAAGGTACTGAAGCCCGGCCGACTCCAATGCGTCCTTTTCTTCAGATGGGAGCCGCTTGAGATTCAAGAGCGAAGCACCCGCGACTGGTTCCGAAGGTTCCACCGGCCGCAGCGACTCCGTGAGCGGCGGCGCTGAGGGGTGGTCAGAGTTCGTGCCCAGAATGGGCGGCTTGGGAGAGGGTGGATAGGACAAGTCTAGTTCATCGCCGTTGAGGCTCGGTGTAAGCTCTGTAAGCGGGCTCCCAGGAGGTGACCCTGTATCGTGACCTAGAGCTGCAATGGGCGGCGATGAGTGTCCGGCGGGAGACAGGGAATCTCGGACTCGCTCTCGACGTCCTGGCTCGCTGCGTGGTGCGAGATTTTGTCCGTCCTCGAGTAACCGGCGTTTCTTGTACACCCGCAACGGCGTGCTCGAGGCTGAGGCTCTACCCGTCCCCCCTTGGCTTAGCCGTGCACTCTCATTCAACGCGGCAGCAACAGCATCTGCAGACGATTCCGCATGTCGCTTCTTCGACGGACTGCTAGACTGTGGTTCCTTCGATGCAGGATATAGCTTCCGTGAAGGACACGACGGTGATGGCGACACAGCGGGAGGCCCTGTCGAACTGGAAGACCGACTGATCTGCCGTTTGAGCTGCAGTATGTGATGCAGGGTATCCAAGGCGGTCTGTGAGGGAGGGGGCGATGAGAAGGATTGAGGAGAGGAGCTATGACCATGGAGAAGACGAGTAGATTGGGAACTCGATGCCCGTGTCCGCATCTGACTCATTGGGGGAGTTGGGTGCAATAGAGTGTTGTTTGTAGTTTGGTGGCGCATGGGTGAGCGGGGGTGAGGGGAAGAACTAAAAGGGAGTAACGCAGCATGAAATGCAGTATCTCGTAAAACCCCCTCTGGAAAACAGTCGATAGGGGTCGGAGTGTGGACACTATCGCTGTCTCCTGTGTCCAGATGAGTAGTTTGTATTTGACCGTGACGCCGTCCATCCGCGCTGGGACTGGGAATGCTAGAAGGACCGCGTATTCGACTCGCTTCGGCACAAGGATCTTCGACTGACGGTAGATCAACAGGAGTTTCTAGTTGACGCCGCTTCGTACTTTGGGACGCAGATGTTAAAGGTGATAGCTCGGTGGAGAGAAGACGGGGATCTCGTATCGCAGCGTCGTTAAGCAGTAGTGCACGTTCGATAACGGCAGCTGTGTCTGTGGGCTCGGAGTCGATGGCCTCCCTGGTTGAGATACTCTTAGGACGGATACCTCGGAGAATGTATCCCAACGAACGCACCAGTCGATCACCATTCCATCCTCCCTACGAGGACAATGATGACACGTGAGGAATGGACAAGGTGGAATGATCGCCACAAACCTGATAAATGACCGCACCACTCTCAAGCCAAGTCTTCTCAATGCCTCCTGTTCCTCTCGGGCCCATGCGGACCTTGCCGCAGCATGATTGGGGTGTGATTTCCTACACTCCAGCGGAAGAGGCGCATATCTTTTGGAACCGGATGTATTGAGTTGAGGATTTGACCATAGTTCTGGCGAGACGCCGCGTTCCACCTTGAACTTGGGGTCTCTAACGAGGGTCTCGGATGACACCGGTGACACCGATGACGCAAAATTTGATGCCATCGCCTCGGTTAGAATTTCACGCTTTATCTCCACGCGAGGAGAACCCTCTAGTTTCTGACGCTTAGGAGCCGGAGACCCCGATGCTTGTATTGACGGCGTTGATGCAGAGTGACCTTGTCTCGGTGGTCTCGGTATTGTATTAATGGGGGATTGGGCGATATTTGGACATCCTGTGCCGCTTGTGGAGGTTGGAGACCGTGGCCGTGCACAAGGAACAGTTGATGCGGACGACGTCGCACGTCGCGTACTAGACCCAGGGCGCCCCCGGACTGCGACCTGTACGTTCCGGTGGGAAACTGGGGCTCGCCACCACGCTCGCCGGCTGTGTGTCGCGCTGTTGATCGTAGGTGGGAACCTCTGGCGCCTGTTCACGGATTCATTCGGTTGTGCATCTTCCGAACGAGGACCGGATCTATTTGCGCGTGGGCCGAAGCGAGTAGAAGCAGGATGGACCGCGTAGGGTTTCCATGACCGGACCATAAACGATGTTGACTTGCGCGTTCACGGTGAAGCGCGGTTCGTAGTTGTGAGTTGTGTACGTGTTCGCTGGATCAATTGAGGACTTGAGGAGGACAGCACGGACGGTCCCGGACCGTGTCTGGTACTCCTCTGAGTCTGCTCCATGTCGATCTATTAATAAATTAACATAAATCGCATAATTTATACACCGCACGAGCTAGGTGCCCGTGCGAAGACTGCTACAGTAATAACACTATTTATTGAAGACCTGCATGCGCATCTAATATACCCAATCACTCCTCGCGCCAGCGCCACTGAGCAACCATCGTTCTCAACGGCGGATTGAAGAACCATTATCCCCAACTGCGTTCCAATAAGCGGCTTGTTTGCTTTGCAACCCGCGCAGCAAGCGCCGCGATAATTTGTCGCACCCGCGGCAAGTATTTGTTCAGGGTCTGTGCTGATGCATCCTCGCTTAGACACGCCTCGAGAACTGCGCGCAAGTCTTGTGGAATCTGAAATATCTCGCTATGGAAACCACGCAGCATCAGTAAGAGATGGTGAGGCAAAACATATCGAACGCGCCTCATATCGATACCATAATGTTGAAACGCGACCACTGTCGAATTGAATTCGGTGCCCAGACGCACATACACATCGCTGACGTGTTGTTCTGACACCTGCAACACGCTCCACAGTCGCAAGGTTTCCTGCAGCTGCTTGGTTGTCTCAAGGAGGGATGCAACTGCTCGAGGAACGTCCGACTGGCATGGCTACACGTGATAAGTTCAACCAACTGATGTATGGTGAAGGATGGGATAGCTATGCACCAGATTAGTCGTCTGGAGACGTCCATTGGGTGGCATGTATTGGCGAGTGACGGTAGACATGACGCGACAGAACGAAAGGATGGGGAGAGATACAAGTAGTGTGGGGGAACACGACGATGTTTATTCTGTACGAAGCGGAATTGGAATAGGGAGGTTCCGGATGAAATTCGAATGGAACGGACGTAAGGGTGAGCCGAATGGTAACCACGTCTGAGCTCGAGTGCCGGATTTATAGGTCCTCGCTTGTGGGGACGGGTGGGTAGCACAATCGAAGGCGGAGACGACGGCCATGTCCGAGTTGGACGGGTTCGACGTGGGCAAAGCTGTGAAGTAGGCAAAGCGACGATTGGCTTGAGGAAATAGCCATGACACGAAACGGTGATGATGAAAGATCTGTTAATCTGTTAGATGTACGAGCGCGGGAGACTTCGAGTTCCTGGCTGTGTCGAAGCACTTGAAAGTTTGGCCTCATCAATGGTAAGGCTGTATCCACCGGTGTTGCACTCACACGCCCACACCCCGGTTCTCGGTTATACGGCTACACTTCCAAACCAAACGCTACTCTTCATATTTTCGTGTTTTTTTTTTTTCGCACAAAGTAAAAAAAAAAAAAAAAAAGAGCCTGTAGATCATGCGGTCCCAACGCCCGTCCTCGACGACAAGATCGCCTCACATCACATGGACACGCCGTCGTTATGTGGGCGGAGTTCCTACTCCTGACGCCGATAAAGCACTGCCCGCCCGCAGAACTGAACCTGGTAGCCAACTACACGAGTCCTCAAAAGCGTGCACTTAACGACACCCACGATCTCACCGCTGTCACACATCATTGGCAACTCGAAACGCATCCGCAACAACCTACAGGCAGTCCGGACAACGGCCCTGACAAACGCCATGGGCAATTAGTAGCCTGCTCTTCCATTTATGACCGTGCTAGTGTAATTTACCTTGGCGCCCCGAGGAAACACATCCTTATGTATGAAACGATGTGAGGGTCGGTTTTCTTCGGGGGTCTCTGACGACAGCTACCCTTCTCTGTATGTCGTCTCTGAAAGAGGGCTGCAAAAACATCTGTTTTGGATGCGATGCGAAATAGATCGGATCAGCCTTACGTCGCTCGAATATACCTCTTTGAGTCCTTGTACTTGTCGCCATGTCCATCCATACTCGTTTAACATCTTCTCTTGAACAATGGCATCCGAAGTCAAGAAGCGCGCTAGGCGTTGTTGTAACTCCTTGTCGTGATGACTGTAGTACTCGACCGCGGACTGGGGAAATTGCGCTTCTCGTCGCCTCCGCAATTCTTCCTCTTCCTTCTGCTTTGTTGCGGTTTTTAATAGGAGTGGTGCTACAGTCTCCATGTGCGCAAGACGCACAAGCGTCGTTTCGCGATCAAACGTAGCTTCTAGGCTCGTCCTCTCCCGACGAGAACCATCATACAGTTCCTATGTTGTGAATTTCATCAGGGCTGTCCACGGGAAAGATTGGACAAGGACGGACCTCGATGGCTTTGATATAGCCATCATCGGTATCCTCGTCTCGAGCTAGATAACGGTCCAGAGCATCGTCGAGGTATCGCGCCGCTTGATGTGCATAAAGTTTCTCAAGATCGGTAGAGTGTTGTGCTTGTAACTGATTGATTCGTTGTTTCAAGTTGGGTGCTGATTCCACGAACACGGACATATCACTAAATCTGGGGTAGTGTGAGTGTTTCCGAACGCCGTGACGAGGCTGCAGGTGCCGGTGGCCCACTTTGGGAAATACGTGCCATGCTCTTGGAGGATGTACTGTGCAAACTCGTGCTTGTCAAGATCGCTGCGTTCGATGTGTTCCACTGGTGGTGGAGAATCGGTGCCCATCAGTCGAAAAGGACGCTGGTCGCAGCGGATCTGTTAAGCCAGACGAGTACAAGGGCTGTCCACTGTATGGACACGATGTGAATTGCGCCTGCCCAAATAAGGTCACCAATCTCACGCGTGTCATAAACGGAGGACATTACTTTTCGCTCGTTGTCGTCGAGCTCTTTAGTGATCTCTAATAGTAAAAATAAATTGTTTGCGCTTCCCTAATCGAGAGATAATGTAGCGCTAGCATGCTGGTCACCGATGACATGATGACAGCTCGTTAGATTCGTCATTCTAAGTCGCTGCGTCCCAATACACGCTCACGATGTCAAGCAGACGCGACGACCTCTTTCCCTCGGGGTCCATAGGTCGTGCTCAGGGTTCTCTCATACAGCGAATACCATCACCAACACCTTCACTTACTCGAGAGGCGCTCACCGCCCATCCTTTGCTTTCCCCAACCCCAGTATCTGCACCAGTCAATGCCGCAGTGCCAACCTCTGACACGCTCGACGCCTCTCCCCCCGGGACGCGTTATGCGACGTATACCCCTCGGCATCGCACTGCTCCTACTACCGGGACCACCCTTCAGTCTTCATTATCCGTTTCCCCTCAGCAACAGCCAGGAGGGAGCTCAGCCGCCAACAAACTCCAGTTGATGAATCTCAAGGCAGGCGCTCAGTCGATCGGGCTGGAGACCAATAGCGTCGGTTGGGATATCCTGGAGAGGCTCGTAGCGGAGCATGACAATAATCCGGAATGGTCAGACGTCTGGAATGCCCTAATCGTGGGGAAGGTGCCCATCGTTACACGCTACCTGGAGATTCCGCTCTCATCACTTTATTTCCAGGGAACATTGCTACTGCCTCTCGAGAGCGGTGGTCATACTGATATCACCCCTGATTTCGTGAGAGATCACGTTGCGCTTTGCGAAAGTCCCTCCGGAGACACCGTTCCATTAGTGACTCTGTCCGGGTTGAGAGGAGTACTCGTAGGGTAAGCCTGCCGCATCTTTTGTATGTCGGAGACTCATCGTCGGCTCCATAGCGAAACACTCACCTTCCGGTCTTCACTTTTACCGGGCTCTAAGGCGTTTGAGGGACTTCTAACGCCAGCAACACGCGTTACTGCTCTTGCGTCTCTCTCGCCACTCCCCACAATACCCTCGTCCACACTTTCTCAAAAATATCCCACGTTTACCCTCCCAGCTCACACCCATTCTCTCCCTCTTCCACCTCATGTCGTTGCCAAGCCCCCCCTCCCACCACGGCCCGGACTACGCTCATCTTCTCAGACCGGCCCTTCGCGCCTTTCCTCTTCTTTCGCCTCACTCTTTGGAAAGGCTTCCGCTCCTAGCCACTCCTACGCCGACGCCGACGCCAGCAGAGTGCAGAGCATGAACACGCCATAGAAGTTGCCGCATATACAATCGATCGCCGCATCGTGCGCAAGGATGTAGGCAAAGCGATTAACAAGGCGCTCAAGAATGAAGTGAAAGAGACGCTTTTAATTTCTGGAGTTCCTCCCTGGGCTATTGGTCGCGTATACGACTTCACCATAGGACTTTACCCCTTCGTGAAAAGCGGTGATGCGAAGCTCGGAGCGGCGTCATCAGCTCTATATGTCATAGATCCCCCGCAGGAAACGGCCGAAGAACTTGCAGCGCAGTTCCAAGCGTTTTATGCGGAACTCGAGGAAAGTCTGTTCGCTGGAGGTAGTCCCTCCACGGCACGGCCTATTCGCGACAACTTGCTCGAGGCCGAACAGGAAAAAGCAGCGTGAACGCCGCTCGAATGTCAAAGTCGTGAGCGAGCAGCATGCGCACGAAATTCTCGAAGCCGTGGAGCGTGTCATTTGCGCCCTATTCTACGACAGGTCTACTCGCCGCGTCTCTTTCATCACTCCGCGGCTAACCCTGTATCAGGTTGTATTTGCTGCCCAAGTCCGACGATGCTTCACACGACGAAGCACTTTCCAGCCGCGTCGCCGCGCTCAATATGCTTGACCTCGGTTTAGAACACCTCGGTGTTGATGTTGGCGCGGCAGGTGCCGGCGTCGAAGCTGTCTTAAAAGCTTGCGGTGACAGTGCGCATTTAGAACCGTGGGTTGCGATCTTGGCTTATCGACATTTACCTGTGCAGTACTTTCTCGTCTTGAGAACCCGGAAACTCGGTGCCCAGCGGACAAGGCTGCTATTTTGGTCGCAGCACATAAGGCCGTTGTTGGTACGCGCCCGTTGCCTAGCTCCAGTATCATCGCCACTGAGGTTACTTCTAGATGGTCTCTCACGTTTGCCCCCTATTCGACTCAAGTCGGAAGCCGAATTGGAGAACCAAAAGAACCCCGAGGCCTCACACCTTATCAACGATCGTCCCACTGAGCCCGATGATGAGAACGCGCCACCCGTTGACGCAAGACCACCACCAATAATTGTCTCCCCAGATTCTGAAACGCGGATACTTGTAGAATCGCCCATCGCCGCTGAGGAGGTAACTTCTATTGCGTCTGCCACTTTGGGCCACGCAAATCAACCGGGATACCTGCCTTCCTCCGACTCACCCCCAATTCAGGCCACACCGCCCCCTGCCGCGATGCGCTCTCGCTCATCATCTCCAACACCCGTTTCAGGCGATATCATCCTGCCGTTGATGATCTTCGCCGTTGTCAAAGCAAACCCATCGCATTTCGTATCGCATCTACTCTATACCCAACGTTTCAGGAATCAACGCATCGGAGGCGAAGAGAGTTACTGCTTGGTCAACCTTATGGCTGTTGCGGACTTCCTCGAGAATGTCGATCTGAAGGCGCTAGGGCTGGGAGAGAGCGAGAAGAAAGTTATGAGGTTTGTCTGACTACCTGAGCGGCTTCCCAGGCTGACACCTTTTTTTATTATTAGCACTGCCGATCTAACTCCTATACCCGTTCATCGAGCGGCACTAGAGTCTCAGGCCCCTCCCGTCTCGCCTGAAGGCGTTCCTGCACGCTTGCGCCGTGGCGTCGAGCAGCAAGTCGACGCAATTGCCGGTTCCGCGAATAAAGTCATCCTCGGAGTTGTCGACCAAGGATTTGGTGTACTCCGTGCGCTTCTACCCGGCACCGCTGCTGATCCCAACGCAGCCGCACCACCAGAAGGTCTAAGTCCGGAACAAGAGGCTGCGCCATGGAACGCGCCGCGTCCAGGCTTTGGGCTTCTGCGCCGCGAGAGTGGATTCTCGATTGCTAGTCTCGCCGCATCACTCCCTGGCCGTGATCGCGCGAGGTCATTTGCGAGCACGGCAGGGACAACGGCCGAGGAATCTGGACAGATGATGGTAGATGTCTCTTCGCGGCCAGGTTCAGTACGCTCCGTATATGGGTCGGACGCAGAGAGCAGTGCGGAGGACGATAGTCAAGATGAAGGCGAAGATGACGACGAGCAAGAGAGAGACGACGATCGACACGACACGCGCAGTATCCGCAGTTTTGAGAGCATGATGGGTCGCGCGGCACGCCGCCGGCGGACTCGGAAGAGCCTTACTGATCGCCTTGCAAGCATGCCTGGACTCGCGCGATTGTCTGGGCCGCAGCAAGCACAACCGCTCGTGGTACTCGTTTTGCGTTAGGTTTTTTTTTTTGTCCTTTATTGACCTTTTCCACCAGGGCTCTCCGCCGTCCTCGCGGCGGTCCTCGCTCCTTCCTCCTCCTCGAGCCCCGACTCCCTCCGCAAATCGTGTAGAGACACCTTTGTCAAGTCGTGCACCGTCCCCCATTCCTTTGCGCATTGCCCCGCCGAATCAACGGTTTTTAGAGGCAGCTGCAGACGACCTTCGCTTGTCGGAAGTGAGGGAACTTTTGCGCGAATACAAGCGGGTCGTTGAGGGCTTACGTACGATGGGAGGGTTTGAGGAGTGATTGTTGTACTCTTTGAAGCGTTGTGTTAGGAAAACATGAAATGATGAATGGTGTCCGGGGGTTTCGAAGTTTGAAAACAAATTTGAGGACACTTTCCCACGGCGCTGCGTACAGCCACCGGCATTTGAGAACTTGAGATAGACAAACCCTATCCGGCAACGCCGTCGACGACACTTGAGAAGAAAACGGCAAGATGGTGAGTCCACGATGTCTATATGTCCCTATGAAATGGCTAGAGGTCCTTATCGAGTGAATGGATGGTATTTCGAGGTTTTAAGGGCTGGATTGGCGTTGGACCGTCTGGATGACTCTTTCTTATCACCGATCCTAAACCTTTCCTGACCCTTTTCTTTTCCACAGACGAAAGGTCCGTGTCCCAGGAGCCCAGTCCAGAGGGCGACCAACTGACAGCCCCAATTTTTCCCGATTTCTGTAGGTACATCGTCCTTTGGGTGCGTCCATTCCTTCATACTGCATCGTTGGACCGCCATTCTGATGCGCACTCCAGTAAGCGCCACACCAAGTCGCATACGCTTTGCCGCCGCTGCGGTAGCCGCTCTTTCCACAAACAACACAAGGGTCCGTTTGTCTGACACCCTGTACGATCAAACGCTCACGAAAATTGTATTTTTTTAGACTGTGCGCAGTGCGGCTATCCCAGAGCGAAGCTGCGTTCCTACGAGTGGGGACAAAAGGCCAAGCGCCGAAAAACCACAGGGACCGGCAGGATGCGGTACCTCAAACATGTCTCAAGACGATTCAAGAATGGTTTCAGGTGCGTTGCAATCTTTCCACTCGCTTTCGAAAATTCTGAGTGCGGTCGCCACCGATGCCCAGAGAGAATACGGTGGCCAAGAAGCGCGATCAGCCCGCCTCTGCAGCATGAAGGATCCTCATCGGCTTTGTCTATCCTCGTCATGCCCTGCCCTGTCTAGGTATAAAAATACATGTCCACATGCCAAGCCGAGTTATGCATTGTAGTATCATTGTGTGATGCACTCGGTAGTTGTTGACTTGAATATTTCGTACCCGTGTGAGCCGGGCGTCAAGCAGAATAAGGAAAGTAGCCGCGCTTCGAATAATGGAGTGAATTGAATTGCGCCCTCAGTTAGAGCCGGTTCTCGATCATTCTGTCACGACAGCTATCCCCGGCTGTGGCATAACAATGGCGGGGTCACCCTTTTCTGATATGTGGATGTTGTTGCCATCCGCCACATGATATAAACAGGAGCACCTGAGCTTGGCCTTGTCGGTGGGTGCTCTTTTCTTTACACTCTCTTTCAGCCCTTGGTCCATCAGGTATGGCCGCCCAACATTCTCTTTCTCTTTCTCGTCCTTCCAAGCTCCAGCCGAAGCTATCCCCTCAGGCGTCTATCAGCCGCATCTCGGCTGTTGCATCCACCAGCGCAGACATGCAGGCCAAGTCGGGCGTACGTCTGACAAAGACTGTGAAGTGCAAGCAGCTGGAACTTGATGCTATACCGATGCCAATACGTGCTGCCCCTCCCGTGCCTAAGAAACGCGCGCGTAGAGATACGCTCGATGAGAACGGAAGAAGTGGTGATACAACTACCGGTGAGCGCCCACACCGGGTTCGACAACGTCTCATCTCCACGTCTTCCGTGGTAACGATCCGCCCTCGCAAATACCTCGAAGATGCGCGACCGATCAAAGGGATATCCCAGTCAGCCGCTCTTTCTTGTGCATCAACCGACTCGATCACTCCATCATCATCAGAGGTATTGCGGCCACTGTCTGAGATCAATCACTCCCTCGGAGATACACCTCATCGTAGACTCCGTCGAGTGGGAGCTATCGAGTTCCCTACAATGCACGGCCCAGTAAGCGACGTCTCTAACCAGCCCTCACGGATTCCTGTCCCCGTTCCCGTCACCTTCACCCGCAACTCTACCCCTGTTGGCGCTTCAGAACGCCCCAAATCCTTCCCGTGTACGCTACGCCACGCTAGAGAGTCGTCGGTCTCGTATGTCGCCTCCACCACTCCTGGTCCAGCTTCACGAGCGTCTCTGGATCGGTTTGACCTCACAATAGCACCCACGAAAGTGCATACCGAGCTGTGGGACCTCGACGACGAGTGCGTTTGCTCTTATATTAGTTTACTGGTGATGATCTACGTACTAAGTCCAATCACGAAGCTCCCTGTATGCATGGCCCGGCATTCTTGTTTTGAAGGACAACCAAGCGTCGGTCGATTTCCCGGCGGTTCACGCAGTCGAAATCGAATGTGCGACGCACGCATACGAGGGCCGCTTCTCCACCGAGACGAACGCCCTGCCGGTGTTCTCGACGTTTTTCCGCGGCGCGCACCTGTCGAAGAAAGAGCTGGCGGAGTCTGAGAGGGTGTTCGATCCGTCGCTCGGAATCATCATGCAAGAAGACTGGTCGGACGCGCAAGTGCGCAAGAACCAGTGGTACGTCAAATTTTGGGTGCCCATCCCCATCTCGCTCTTCCGCAAGAAGGACACGCGGATGTTTCGGATGCGCGCCTCGGTCTGCGTCGTAGATGATCGCATGTGGAAGAAGGTGACGTTGCATTCGGGCACTGTGGTAGCTGACATCTCGCATCTCCGCAAGCACAAGGATATGGACGGTGCTACTGCGCGGGCCTAGCCCCTCCACTCTCTCGTGATACGTTCAATGTTTATCTTAATCGTAATCCACTTGCATAATCTGTATCATTTGTCCACAGCTATTGTTGTACACGCTCACGCTTTGCAATGCTCTCTTGTCTAGTTTCTTTGTATGTGCGATTTGCACTACATTACATTACATGAAATCAGAATTGCGACCACATCTAAGTCTGCTCGCCTCACGACCCCGATGGCACTTCAACGTCAACACGCATATATACCCATCAACTATATTATGTTTATCGCGATTGGTATGAGTCGCTACATTCGATGCAGCTCACGATGAGAGGCGTGAGATCACCGATACGTGGGGGATGAACGAGGTACAGATCGTGGTTCTACTGCCGGTCTATGACGCCGATGCCCCTCCGTTTGCGAACCAGTCCACGGTGGGCAGCCGGCGGACGTCATTTGGTCGAGGCGGCCTTGCGTGCTTCATGGGATTAGCCGTCGATGGTGAGACTTGGTCTCTGCTCAGGCTATGCGTGTGGGGGACCTGACAGGACGCCCCCCCCCTTTATGATGCGCGTGCCCCGCGTGTATCAGTCCGTCTCGTAGAAGTTCTCTGAAACTATTCGACCAGCGCAAGTCACCGAGTCGGTTTGCCGTTCTAGGCACCCCCGTTCCTCCACCCCTTCACTTTCACGCCCCTATCAGCAGCGTTGTCTGATGGGGCTGCATGGCGGGGGGTGCGCTTGTGTGCCATCGTGGTGGGGGGAAACGGGTGCGGATGACATGATGGCGGAATTTCGCTTTTAGGGACGGACGTATGGGGTATCGCAGCCAAGATCGAAAAGAGACGACAACGGCTAACATCCCCCAATTGTCGGAATGAGGGGAAAACGACGAATTGAATTGCCCGGGTGTAGAGAGAGAAGGGGACACGTGATTGGGGAGGCGCGTCCTTGTTGTTGCTGTTGTGTCGCGTCTTTCTCGCGCAAAATTAAAATTAAAAAAAAGTCATAATCGTAAAAGGGCCGAGTGTGTGCGGCATTTGGATCCGATCCACCTTCATTGAGAAACGCGAATGCTGTCGTTGCCTCTGCCGCTTCTTCTTCTCATCCACATTCATCTCCTCGGCTATCCTCGCGCCGACGAACCAGAATATGATGAGCACGTCTTCAACGTAAAGCTGCGCGGCTTGCGCGATCGGATCAAGACCATGGAGGACCTATGTTACTTCCTCGTCGGGAAGATTGAATCCAAGCCCCGTCTCAAATCAGTGCGCCCATCCCCCCCTATCAAAGAACCACGCTCTTGTATTGAATCATTTTAGCTCTTTCCATCCTACCCTTGTTCGCAGCCCTCGGACTCGGTAGCTTTTAGGGCTGTGCTTGCCAAGTACCTGGAGAGCCTGCGAAACCAGGCAATCAGGCCTGAAACACTTCCTAAATTACAGGGTACGTCATCGAAGGGGAAGAGTCCGGCGCCGGGCGTAACACCGGATCCCTGGTGGTGGAGAGATGTAGTTGTACGGCGGTCTTTGCTCGAAGAATGCACTGGGAATCGGTGAGCATTGGGGTTCAAACGTTGATCGATTTTTGTTGTATATGTCGGTGCACGGTGTTGCTTGCAGGTTTGAACGTATGATCGTAGCCCTTTCCACACACGCACTTTTTGCAAATACTGCCAAGTTGTTCAACATCAGTGCTTCAGACATCTCCGCTGCCCTCGTGCGCTTTCTTATGGGCTGCTTCTTTTAGCTTAACTGACCTATCCTAGAGTCTCTTGCCGACCCTCCCTAGAGCGCATGTTTCTTTGGAAGCAACGATTCGTGACGCACGAAGAGTATGGGAGCGATCCGCCGCTTTACTCCAGCAGCGCCAGGCGGATTCGAAACAGTCAGAGGTTGGTTTCCGCTGATGGTCGGGCTTTCCTTAGCGAGCCTCACCACCTTATTTTCAGAACGATGCTACCGCTGGTCGTTCCCACGATCCAAACGAACAGCTAGCAGCACTCTCTCTTGGAGAACTGGTTGCTGTTTGTGAGTCGAAACGAGAACAGCTGCAGCACGAGGACTGGAGGGGAGAAGACGGCCGTGTATGCCTCAACTTTGTCGTTGATCTCGCAGGATTAAAATGGCCCAAGCCTCCCGCCGATCAGATCGAGCGCACCGAGGGATCGTACTTGTCACCGGGGGAACCATCGGCTGTGAGCCTCTCCCGATGTCGCTGTTAGTTAGGTGGCCTAACGGAACGTGACAGAATGAAGACCTCTTGCCGCCGCTCCCAACCGCTGCTGCGCACCATCCACAACACACGGAGTCCTTCTTGGCTCCCGTCATATCGACGTCATCTGTTCTCAGGGAGGATCTTCGACTAGCTCAAACCAGCGACTGCGGTCAGGCTTGCGAGTCTGCAACACCTCGCTTGATCGCAGAACGCCTCGCTGCAGAGGAACAAACCCAACTTGTCTTTAAAGAAGCCTTGAATAGGATGCGTACAATGCATGATGAGGGCCTGCAGGCGCAATTGCGGTTAATCCCAGAGGGCGCCAGCGCTCGGGCGCAAAGTGGGAACCCGTCTGGTGTTCCCACACCACCTGCACCTAGCGAGGATGTGACAACAGAGGTACAGACGCGGGAGCCAGCCGCGCGGCCTCCTGCGCAGAACCAGGCAGTACGAATCGGGAGAGTTGGGACTTCACGTTCGGCGGCGTTCCCCCTGCCCAAGGCGTCCCAAAATCGTAAACCCCCATCCCTTCCCCGCATACCGTCTGTCACCACTGTCGGGCCTGCTCAACCGATTCGCCGATCGAAACCGGACCCTGCGAAAAATCGGTCTAAGAAACGAGAACGGCATACAGAGCCCGCGGCTTCTAGCCCACAACCTTCCGGAACCGATAACCATGAGGACGTGCTTCAGCTATCTCCTGCGCGTCACCAATCAGCCGGTGAGGCGACCACAACAACGCAGGAGAAGAAGGCCCCAGTTTGTCTCTTAATGTTTTGCCTACAAGTAGGAATGCTTAATTTCCGTCCTACCATGATCTAGATTATCAACTTTGAGGAGGATGAGGCCTACCTGCCGTCAGACCTCAAGCCGTACACCAAGCCACCCGCACCCCCGAAATTCGACTTCATAGAAGACAGTTCGGTCTTTCTTCCGTCCTTCCTCAAACGCGATATGATACAGACGGGCCCCGCGAGGTGGCGACCATCACCTGCAAGCCAGACATCCAGTCGTGAGAGTACCCCTGAACGCGAAACAGCAACACCGTCTGAGGGTGGGGGTAAGGACGAAGACGATTGGAGTTACGAGGGGAAAAGTATGACACTGCGCGATATCCTCGTGCGCGCGGGTGACGCAACATTTGCACATTTCGACATTCTTCGTAAGCGTTATCTCTCCCTTCCTCCCGCACATACTTCAGACTTTACACCGGTCGCACTTGCCCCGAAAGTGGCGTACTGGTGTATACCCACTCAGAAAAAAAAAAAAAGAAGGCTGTTCACGAAGGCTGGTTGAAATCGTGTATCAGCCTAGTCTTAGTCTGCCACGCCAAGATGGCAAGGCTGTCGGGCGTGTTGTTATTGGGACAGAATGAACCTGTGCCGCCGTCGGCACCCCGCGTACCCCGCACGCGTGGCAGCGGGTGCCCCGCGGATTGCTTATCTCTTGCCTCGCCGTTATCGCCTGATTGATTATTATTATTAACACTGTCTGATTTTGTCACAGATGAAGAGGACGTGGACGTTGCAGATGAGACGCTAGGGTGGGAGTAGGTTAGTGCCCGGCGTGTTAACACGTAAATAAACTGGCGCTCATTATCTTATCAAATCGCTGGGGCCTGGACCTGGTTGCTGCAGGTGAATGGTTGGGGAACGTGAAGGTGACAGTATGATAATGCATTGTTGCCTGGATTGGGACGCAGGGAGGACGGAATTAACTTACTCGGAAGTCGCGATCCGGTCGCCCTCACAATCACGATTCATAGATTGCGTTTTTTTTAGAGAAAGTGCCAGTGCGATAGGTGTGTCTATCAGATTAGATTCAGGAATGAAACACAACGGTAAGTTTGAAGGAGGGGACAGATGGCCGACATTGGATGGACGGATATTTTTTTTTTTTTCCAGTGGTGTCATAAAACGGAGGCGTCGGATTACAGGTAATCCAGGCTTCACGTCAAACGTTAAAATGCAGACGCTGAAAGGGGTAACCAGTGGAAACGGAAATAAATAAATAAATAGAAAGGGCGATAAGATGGCGAGTGTCAACTAAAAATTTGGGGGTATTTGAGCGTGGGAATGATGAAATGGAAGAGCTGTGATTGGCTGATGGGTTATTATCTGCCTTGTTGAACGGTTTCAGTTCGTTTTATCTTGTTTCTCGTCGTTTTGATTGCCAACAACCTGATCTCTCTCTCCCCATTTCTCTTTTCTCTTCCCCTCTCCCCTCCCCTCTCCAAATATTCCCTCTTCATTCTCGGTCTCGCCATGCTCGGTGTACACAACTCTATATCCCCCGTATCTAGGTTACAATTCCCCCATAATCCTTCTTCCACAGATCTCTTTCAACCCCTCCCCGCCTCTGCCACTTTTCAGTCTGCCTCCTCGCCGCAAGCTCATCAGCCCCCCTTCCAGAAAGACCAATCTTTCTCAGCTCAGCAGCCTATACAGGATCGACAGTCGGATCAAACTCCCCCAACGCCTGTCCAGCCCCAAAGCGCAACAACTCCCGCGACACAGGCCTGTGCTAACTGTAAGGCCACCACTACGCCGCTATGGCGTAGAGATGCCGAGGGTAAACCCGTTTGCAACGCTTGTGGTCAGTCACTACTCTCCGTTTACTTTCCTTTCACGTGTATGGGACTGCCTCTCCATAACACATCACCTCCACGTGTCCGATGTGTCTACAGCAATGCTTGTGTCGCACGGACGATCTCTCCGCCCTTACATTGGGTCCAATCTTCTCTTTTTTCATATCTCATTGCCTCGGCTATGCTGACGTGCCTTCGCCACTCTCCTGTCCGCATGTTCTTTATTATCAATCGCACTTTACCTTACACGCGTATGCTCACCATGATCTTAAACAGGGCTCTACTTCAAATCAAAAGGCAGCAGTCGTCCCCCGGATCTTGGTCGGTCAGGCTCCACTCGCGCTTCGTCAACCTCTGCCACCCATCCCGCGGCCACCGGCGACGGAACAGCAGCGCTGCCCAGCCGGCACATGACCCATACCCCACCGTCATTACTCACACCTGCGGCATCGCCAGCCCTCGACTCTTCTGCTCAAAACCAGACCTCTAACCAACCCGCACCTCATCTCTCAGGTGGCACTTGTCCCGGTGACGGTCGCTGCGACGGTACTGGTGGTGCTTCAGCTTGTTCCGGTTGCCCGACGTACAACAACGCGCTTAGTGCTCGGTCCGACATGGAATCTACCAAGTCTAACAACCCCGCGTCCCCTTCTGCTCAGCCTTCGACAGAACAGCAACAATCATCCCCAGACTCCCCAGAAGGTGGTGCTGGCCAAGCTGCACGCAGCCGCAACGGCCGTACGGCGCCAGTTGGTGCACTCTCGTGTGCCAACTGTGGAACGTCGACAACTCCCCTCTGGCGTCGCGACGATGTCGGAAACAACATTTGCAACGCTTGTGGTGAGTCGTTCGATTCTTTTCGAATCACCTCCCCTTCGCTGGCACAAAATGTCGTTATCGCCGCATTGTTGCGCTGGCACGTTCCCATGGGGCGGAGATCTCGTCTATCTTATCAGATTACGAAATACATCCGGTCATGCCCAACGACACATCAGTCACCTTGCCTGCTTTGTGCTTGTTGTTTTCACAACTGCCGTTGTCAACCGAGGTCGTCGACACGGCCGTTCAGTTGTGATCTTGTCCGCCCTTACTCCCCTTTGCATTCTTTGTTGAAAACGTTCGACTGACGTTTTCTTCCACATGTAGGTCTGTACTTCAAGCTGCACGGGACGCATAGGCCGAATAGTATGAAAAAGACTGTTATCAAGCGTCGCAAACGTGTTCCTGCGGCTAGTCCTGCCGGCCGACTCTCTGATCAAGCCGCTGCAGAAGCTCTCGTCTCTGTTGGCCGCGGCATGCCTGCGGGCACCGGCGACGAGGATGAGGATGAGGATGACTCACCCGCACCAAAACGCAAGCGCTTGCGCCGCTCGTTCCCGCGTACGAAACGCGGTGCAAAGACCAAGGGCGGCAAAGACGGTGACGATGAAGGTGGAGACAGCGAGGTCCAGCAAAATTGGGAAATGGCCGATGGGACTCGCCCCAGTTCCCGTGGTGCCTTCGTTCATCCTCCACATCCATTCGTCTCCGGTGGCTTCGAACTACCGCCGCTTGGTTCCACGCTCGGTCCAGGCACGGACTTGAGTGGTGTCCTTGCGGGGCTTGCGAAAAATGTTTACCACGGCCCTGCAAGCTACATCCGTAGCGGCGCTCCCAGCCGTACCCATTCTCCTATGCAGGGAGGTGCCACGGGATATGGCCCCGTGGGAGGGTACGGGTTCCCGCGCGGACACTCACCCGTACTGATGAGCGGGGGTGTCCCGACGGTGGCAGAACTCGAGCGGCACTATTATGAGCTGCACGAGCACCGAAACGGGTTGATGGAATTCCTCGAGCGCACGGATCGGCTGATCGCTGGTGTCAAGCGCGGTTTGGACGAGATGCGCGGCTCTTCCGAGAGTACTACACAACCACCTCAGCAGCAAGCGCCGCCGCAACAATCGCCACCGCAAACACAGGCGCAAACAACATCAGATGGCCAGGCCCCATCTCAAAATGAGGGAACCGATAGTGCTGCAGCCGTAGCAAGTGTCCCCCTCCAACTTCCGAGGAGCTCACCTGGCTCTCCCCGCAGCGGACGCGAAAGCGTATGGCCCGTGTCGACCGCTACGGAGAGTACGCGGGATTGAAGAGCGCACAGGTGATCGTTTGATAACTTACCCCCCCTTTACCCCTTTTTACTTTGCTTTCGTGGTCCATTATTTTGCTGTGCACTTTTGTCCGCTAAGTTGTATTGGTGGTTGTGTGATACGCTCATTTTAATATTCGCTGTGACTATGGACTCGTATATATTGTTGCTCGCTATATGATTACCTATATTTTGCGTCTTGGTTTTGATTATCCGCCCCCACTCGCGCTTTGGTTTGCGATAGTATTGGTACATTATACATATGTTTGGGCGATGGCCGAGAGATGGCTACGCTGTTTTCTATTCTAGCCTGTGAAAAAAACACATGCAGATGGCACACGGTTCAATGTAGCTGGGATTCAAACTGCTGTTGCAGACACGTGAAAGTGACGACGGGGCTACTCCCCGACCAGGCGCAACCAGGGATCCCTGAGAACGATTTGATACTGCCTCTCGTTCTCTCCTTCCTCCCCTTTCTTTCCCGCCATATCTCTTATTTTTTTTTCCCTCCCCTCCGATTAATCCCAAAAGGAGCGTGAGCTAGCTCCCATTTTGGGCCATCATGTCCACCACCTCCACCAATCCTGGCCAAGATCAGGACGAGAACGTACTCATCGCAGTCAAGGCACTCGGTGATATGCGCAATGCAACCGTCCTCCACTCCCCAACCTTACATCCTCCCAGCCTCAGCTGTGCGTACATCCTCACTGTCTCATGTCCCACGCCCTCACACCACTTCCCCTTTCAGCTACTCAACCCACTCCCGCGCTCTCTGTGGCCTCTTCATCCACTTCCCCAACCCTGAGTAGCCAGACCCTCGCATCAGAGGACCAGATGATGATGGACTCTGAGGAGGCGGACTTCGTCGGTCGCATCGCCACCTTCCCAGTCGTGAGCACGGCTATCCGGGCATACGAACAGAGCAAAGCGAGCTCTCGAGTCGTCAAGGTGTGCCTCCGTCTACCCCGTCTACTCTCTCCGAACATCACTGAAAAGGGCGATTCATTCGCGATCTAGTATGGCGCGGAGATGATGGAGTCTTCCATGAAGAGCATATCACGGCCCGTCATAGACCGCTTGCCGAATTCTCTCGACGAGTTTGCTTGCCGACAGCTTGACCGGGTTCGTATCTTTCCTTTCCAATTTTGTCTTTATTTGCTGTTTTTTTATTTTATTTTTGCTTATCTTTGTCGGGCAGCTCGGGCGTTATGGAAGGCCACCGAGCGCTGATCCAGATGAGCGCAGTGCCAGTGCCGAACGCGGACGCAAACGGGGGCGTATTCCCCGTGATTCTGGTCTACAGATCCGTGACGTGAGCATGATGCTAGACCCGGAGGAAGGAGATCCTTCATCAGGCGAGTACCCGATAAACGGTCGCTGCGAGCTGACTGACCTCATCATTAGAATCAGACAGGAACGTGCAAGGAGAAACCGCAGAGGAACAGCAGCAAGTTGTACCGCGCAGTCGATGGCAGGCCGTCCTTCTCGAGGCCGGTGGCATCGGCGCCGCCGTGAGTGAGGAAAGTATGAGGCGACTTAAGTATTGTCTATCATGGCTGCAGGTCAGTATCGAGTCTGTTGGCTATGCTTCGCGTACCCCACAAAGTCTCACGATAAGATCGATTATACAGTATGCGACGACGCATATAGACGGTCAAATCTTGATTCTCCGCGACTTCATTGCCTCGCTTCAACCGCCACCAGACTCGCCACATGCACTTAATCCCGACGCACTCATATCACAGGAGCGTATGCGCCAGCTGACGAACGTAAAGCGAGACGTCGTTGCCACTGTGCGCCAAGTCGTCGACGTCGTGTCCAAATATGCAGGTGGCGCGCTTCCAGAGCCCGCACGTACACGCGTGCGCGGATTCATCCTTCACCTTCCACAAGCCTGGGCAAGTGCCGCCCGTCGAGATAACGTTGCTCCCGCACCTGTTCCCACTCGTGGACGCGGTTCGACCCGAAGAAGCGTACGAAGAACGAACACAAGCGGAATGGGAGAGATCTCTCGTCCTTCATCGCCAACGCGGCACGCGCGACAAAATAGTGCAGGCGCCAACGGTCCTCCCGTCGCTGTACCTCCCACCGCTGGTTCAGCAAAGCAGGCTGCACAACGCATCCTTGCGCTCGCTACCGAGAGTCTCGACATGATGCGCGGCGTGACGGGTGTCGTGAAAGATTCCCTCGACCGTGCCGATGCGTGGGTCGAACGCCTACGTGTCATCGGGCTACAGCGCAATGCTGTAGCCGACACAGAATCCAACCCAAACTCGGGGAACGCTTTGTCACCCCTGGACCTGATGACACACCGTTCTCCCGTGATGGCAGGTGAGAGCACTGCGACAAGCACCGCGGTCACTCCTGCTAGTGTCAACGCGATGCTACCCTTGGTGAGCCCGATAATGCGTCCAGCAACGACGTTGTCCTCGTCCTCCTCCTCGTTGCAGGATACGTTCTTTGCGGATCATCATACAGCGGGGATCAGTCGGCTCAGTTTGTCAACAAGCACGCCGTCGACGCCAAATAAGAAAGACATGTTTACGGAGGATGGCGAGCGCGTGAGCACGCCAAAGGCAGCCATGGAGGTCGACGACGAATGAGTATCTGGTACGGATGTACTTTTCTTGGGATATTCATTTATACATTGTTTTGTCCGAGGTCATTTTTCTCTCTTTCGCGATTCGATTGTAATTTTGTTTGGCCCATTCCACCTCTCCTTTCGACGCTTTCCTAGTTTTCTCTCTTTTACATATGTCACGTCCCTCCCCTTCGACCCGCCTTACTTTACTGTGCGGTAATAGTTGCTGAGCTACGATTGTCTGTACTGACGCTTGCGGACACATAGTCTTGTATGCAATGTTGTATACTTCGCCTCGGACCCCAAGATACGGAAGATTACGAGAGTAGAATGTACGGACGGATGGACACCGAGCCAGAATCTCGGGGCGTGGCACCGGAGACGGAGACTTTTTCGCTTCATTCACGAGTTGGCATTGATGCACACAAAACTCGAACAACTACTGCGAAGCGCCTTTACGCGATTGCGGTGGATGGGAGAACGATGATGATCGATAACGAAGCGCGCAGTCCTGAGGCCTCGAGGACGGCGATGATGGCGCTTTTGTGTCCTATTTGGTAAAACAAACAGTGCTCAAGGCTGCTGGGAGATGGGAGATCGATCGCCAGGGTAGGGTAGGGGGCAGAGGATACGTGTTCACTAGTGATGGTGCGCGCAATCGCCGCTGCTGAGAGGGAAAGACCGGGATGGCGATGCAGATTTGAGGGCGGTTTTGGGCCACACCCCACCCTGGATACGCGCACACATATACGCGGCTGATAGATGGACTGTATACGGGCGGACACGGACTGGCTGACTGAGAAGGAAACATGCGTGATTCATTTATTGGACTTCTTATCGCATACACATGCATGCACGCATATGCACACGCACACCACGTCGAGACCGTCTCAACGCACACATACATACATACACACACACACACGCCCATGCGCCGTACATACATATACACGCGGAGTGGGCAACCCGGGGCTTGGAAATCTATCACTGGAGACCGGACCGGTGCAGGAGAGGGAGAGAACGGGGAGGGTTCGGGGTCTCAGAACGTCGAGCCCTCCGGAGGTTGCGGGAGTTTGCGATTATTAAACGACGCCATCTCACTACCAAAAAAAAATTGAAATAAATAAATAAGCCGGAATAGGAGAAGACAGACGGACCGGCGGATCTCGACGAGGACAGTCTCGATGCTGCTGTTGCGGTTCCAGTTGGTGAGCACGGGAAGCTTGGACGGGTCGACCTTGCCGTCGGTCTGCGAGACGAAGGGGAGGTTGACGCGGGAGATGAACTGGATCGTAGGTGGTCTATCTGGGTATTGCTCGCCGCAGATAATCTTGAGCGAGTAGATGCGGTTCTCGTGTACGGTCTGGGGGGTTGGCGCGCGCCCAGCAAGGCGAGGCGGTGCAGCGTTTCAAATGTTTGGTGTATGTCGGAGAGGGGGAAAGAGAATGTGCGCGTAGTGCGGTTGGTGATGTGCGTGCGTGGGTTGAGGGGATTACGGGAGTGGATACGAGGTAGGGAGAGTACGTACGTGTCCTGGACCGATTACAGTGCCATTCCAGTTGGACATCAGGATATCGTCGCCGTCCTCGAGGCCATAGGAACACGATCCGTCGCCGATGCCCTTCTCACCTTTCTCGAGTTCCTCGAGCAGGCGGAAGTTACGTGGAACTGACGGAAAGAGAAAAGAGAGTGAGAGTCAAACACCCGTTTCATCGAGTCCCGATTGATGTACGAACCCTTGGCCATCGCTGGTAGTAGTCAAAAGTCTCTGGTTTTCGTTTTCGGTGGTGGTCGGTTAGTCTGTCTATGTGTACTTGCCCCGAACTTGCCACTTTGACTCATTCGCTTCCGACCGCGGCCCGGCTTCCGGACATGGGACTACCTTCACCTCATCACCTCACTCATTTCCGCAACCTGACGAACAAGAAGGCCCATAGGGAGATAATCCTTATGTCTTATGATCTCGGCATGCGTTGTGTCGAATAGAGTGTCTATGATTTTAGGGCACTGAAGGGCCTGTAGTCTTCTGTCTGGAGAGTGCGATGATGCCATCCCTTGCCAAGACCTTCGATCTTGTCGCATTGGACCTCCACTCACTCACTAATCGCAGTCAATTCAAGGTGTCTCAGAGCTGCTCAAATTAATCTGCGAATGCGACCAGAGACAAGGCCGAGGTGATGCTCGCACACAAGGAGGAATGTTGGTACCTTGTCGTGGGGTGTTACAACGAATGGTTGCGTTGATTTGGATGTTGGCAAGTCTGTTTTATTTAGACGGCATAGAGTTGTAGTCTGTACTGGAATTGATTTGCTTCTCGAATGATGTTACTCGAGCATAGTACAGTAAGTAGCACAACAGAGTATATTTAAGTTGTAAACTAGGGGTTCGCGTTAGATAGTACACTCACCATGTCCCAACTCCCCGACGATCTCCCTGCTCGTCTCGATCATTCAGAAAAAATAGAAGAGATACGTAAAGCCTACTCTACGCTCTTGAAGATACAAGTGGTTATTTCTGTCTCTGACATCGGCACCACTAAGGCGTCTCATGAGAGTCATAAACAAAGATTGATGCACGTCAGGGTACTCGGCTATCTTATCCCGGAGGGTCCTTCCTTGACCGCCAGCGAATTCATCGCCAAAGAGGTCAATTCATATGAGGAGGACAAAGACAAGATCGACAAAGCCGGCGAGAGGTACCTCCTCCATTATCTCTGTACCTGTACGTTGCCTCCGCAAGTTCGATTTCGTTCATTCGTTTTTTAAGAGTTGAATCACAGTCAAGAAATCTGGAAGTCGTACGCCGGTATCTTCGCTCTCGACTTGCGACGAATTTGAGACGAAAAAGGGGATGACAATGGAAATGCTTCGCCAAGTTGATAAGCCTCCTCGAGGACCAAAAGGAGGCCAAAAGACAAGTGGGGTGCAGCATTTTCGTGGTTCCGACTTTGATTTTGAAACCCTAGCTTGATTTTCTAAAGGCCCTTGTTCGGGATAACTTCCAGTGCATAGTGTCTGAAAAATACGATTCTCGATTGGTGAAATAAAATGGTGATCTCAGGGCAGCTGCTTACAGCTTTTCCCCACCGTGGGTAGGCAGAACTCACTGCGCTTACATCACCCCTAGTTCGACCGACAATATTATATACTGGATTCCAGAGACAAGGTATGCTGTCATAACCCCATTCTTTTACGCTCGTCGACGTGGCTGTAGTACGAGCATGCGGCGTCGTTTGGCATTGGGCAGTTTTGGCTATAAGGACCTCCCGGAGAGGTTGACAGGAAAGGGGATTCATAGTCTCGATAATGTCATGACGTTAGGGTTGGATAACCATGAGTCGTTCGATCAACTCGACATGTGGTTTGAGGCCGTGGTGCGTGCTTTTTTTTTTTTTCCCGGACAACTGTCATTGAGACTGAGAGTCCACAGGAAGGATCGCCCAACACTTACATGATCAAAGCAACTGACACGGCGTACCTCGCCAATTGCCAAAGTGGCCGATTGCAAGATTACCTTGACGAGTGCCGACCCGCGCCTTCCTTAGCCAAACCCGGTCTATCTCGAGATCCATGCTGCTAGCTGCAGAGTCGCTCACCTTATCTGGGGCCGGCGAGTTCATGAACCTAAGTATTAGAAGATCTGGAAGATGCCCGTGTCCTATCTGAAGGATGGCTCCTCGGCGCATATCCTGTCGTTTGCTCTTCAGAAAGCAGCAACTGCCTACGAATTGATCACTATCTAACACTTGAGATATTTCATTCATTTTCAGCCATGTTTCCACTAAACGTGTATTAGTTACTGAGATCCTTGTTATTCTAACATGAATATGTGACGCAGCATGTCTGGCAGCCCATTCCTGCATGAACTTTGTCGGGTTCTGCTACATGTACCTTGGGTTGCCTGAACCGTGCGGGCCCCAACGACGATGGGAGCAACAACGACTTGGGTCGTGTAGCATAGTGCTGTCTCTTCTCTCGTTGCCGCCTGTACCCTCGTTGATGAAATCAGGAATTATCTCTCTCTATCTCTCCTGGCGACGAATGCGCACGCATATTAGGCACTTGATTGAGCAAGTACACGGCCCACCCAGTAAAGAGAATACAACAAAGCGACAATTTAATTCAGAAGTCAGGCGAAGGAAAAGAAAAGAAATCGACAGCTAGCGACTTAGGACCCTGATAAAAGGAAGCTATCTGAGAAATTATCCCCCGAGACGTAAAGTTGGATAATTCGGTAAACTTAAAAGTAGCACAGTAAACGGCGATGGCGCCAGGACACAAGACGAACGCGTAGTCCGCGGCGGTCCGGATGGGGTCAGCGGGGTGGGTCAAGCCCAAGCTTGCTTTCAGATCTCCCATGCACGGTCACCAGTGGTGTACTGGAGCAACAAGATAATATTTTCGTGTCAAGTCCGTGAAACTTACATTGGCCGGTTCCGTTCCACAATGCCGTCATGTCATAATTCACTTCCCACCGGCCTGTCACTTTAGCCGTTGGCCAAGGTTCAAAAGGAAGTTATTACTTCCAGCCGATGACATGACAGCCAGTTTCCATACCACATGCGCGCGGGCTTGGCGATTATGGTATAAGTACGGCGTCGCAAATGGGCGGACAGATGCCCGACACCACTAGCCACTACCTAAGTCTCTGCAGGGGACTGGCCTCTCTGTCGCAATGCGCGTTCCGACTGTGTTCCTGATTGCCGCGCTCCCTTTCATTTTGTCGGTCCTGGCACACCCAAGAAGACATAACACCCGCTCCGTCGGTTTCGCCATTCCCATCTCCAGGCGCAACGAAATTCGTAGCGCGGATGGAGCAGTCAACCTACAGCGTCTCGGGGTCAACACCCAGCTGAGTATATAGTAGGCACATACGTTGTTGTTTGAATCGTCGGTCAGGGTTTGCTCATGTCTAATTAGCGATATCCTGGGCGGGTTTTTGAATTTCAAGAAAAACACTGGCGAGACGCACCCACTCGCGGATGGCCTTGATCTAAGCCACATTTTGGGGCTCTTGAAGAGAGCGACGGGGAGCGTACCTCTCGAAGACGATTCCTCCGTTCTTTGGTACGGAACCATCCAGGTCGGAACGCCATCCAAGTCCTTCACTGGTGAGTCTTCATGGTGGTGATGGCCTCTCGAATGATTTCTCAGAGCCATAAAGTGGATTTCGATACCGGAAGCAGTGATATATTCCTCCCGTCTGCAAAGTGCGATACCAACTGCGATCGTCATACCCTCTACGACCCGAGCGCGAGCGTGAGTGCTGTCGATCGGCACAAACCATTTAAATTGAAATACGGGGACGGCTCCGCTGTGTCTGGCGAACAATACAGAGACACCGTATCGATCGCCAATTTAACTGTATCGCATCGCATTTCTACTTGATGCTCGTACTGCTCTGATAGCTCCCGTTAGGCATATAACCAGACCCTCGGCGCTGCGTTGACCTACTCTTCTGGGTTTAGCAAGAGCAACTTCGCCCCAGACGGCCTAGTGGGGTTAGGTTACCAATCGATCTCTGCCTACAATTCCCCTCCGCTCTTCCAGACTCTTGTTGCACAAGGCCGTGTCACCCTCCCGCAATTTGCCTTCAAGTTGTCCAATACAGGAGCAGAACTCTATCTGGGAGGCACCAATTCTAACCTCTATAACGGTTCTTTCACATATGTTCCAGTTACCAAACAGGTGAGCTTAGAACTCGCTGGTATTAATTGAATTCCGTCTGACTACTTGCGATCTGCGAAGGGTTATTGGCAAACTACCCTCGACGGTGTTTCCATTAATGACGATCCTGATTTCCTCTTGAATCAAAGGAGTGTCATCATCGACACTGGCACGACTCTCATCATCGGCAATAAAAGTGATGTGGAGGCGATATACGCAAAGATACCAGGATATCAACCAGGTCCCGTTTCTGGTCTCGACGAAGGGTACTTTACAAGTTCGTCCTGTCGTCATTCGGCTTCTCCAGGTTATTGACGATTGGGTACCTTGATTCAGTTCCTTGCAACTCTAGTACTATTGTCAGTTTTGACTTTGGCCTCAAGCAATTCCCCGTGTCGTGGAGTACCTTCAATTTGGGGCGAGTCTCCGAGGGTTCGGACTCATGCGTTGGTGGTATCATATACTCCCCCTCCCTTGAAAATCGTGAGTCAAAGAACAAGCTATGCGATCCGAACTTTTCTGATTGTTCCGTCTATCTTGCAAAGTTACTTTCTGGATCATTGGCGATGTATTCCTCCAAAACGTTTATACGGTGTTTGATGTTGGCAAAAACCTGATCGGCTTTGCTGACCTTGCCTCTCCTCCCCCATGACCTTCCTGAGCCAGATTTACTCATCTGATAGCCCGCTTATACCACAATTATTTATTTGTACTTACACGTGCCAGTGGCGAATAAAGATTACCAAAAGAATTTTGCACCAGTGAAGGCAGTGGGGGTTAAAACTATAGTATTGTTCGCCGTGACATCCTAATAACTCATTGGTGCCTGGCTAGTATACACTTGCTATACCTCGACTAAGTTAGATTTCAGATACCAGTGAAGAACGGCACTGGCTTGGACTCCGACTCCCTCGCCGGGGTTGTCAGGGTCATCACTAAGCCAGGGTGGGTTCAGTTGCGGAATAAGTGCCACAGTGCTTCTGCTAACTCTGTTAGTTGAGGTCCTGCATTCCGACCTGGACCATCAACGTTGCATCAGCATCCAAACGGCGACCTCGAGATCTCTTTGGGTTCTTTGATCGTTTGAACCACGTCCGGGAGTTAGTTACATGTTCAGTAGGCACTGGAACTGGAAATCGGACATTTAGTGAAATATCTTGGAAAAACCTGACTATCTATGGGAACATTTTTTTTGAGCTTTACAAACCGGATGGGTGGACGTTACAGGAGGTTTATTGCGCTCGCCGCCTGGTAGCTACAGTAACATACATTTAATACATACACGAGCCCAGACGAACGATGCCGCAGCCAAAGCTCTTTACCACGTCCGACGGAAATTCGGTAGAGGGGCACCCCAGCCCTCGCCCAGGAGTATCGCGCTTGCAGGCCTTCTTACCCCTCCACACGCTTATCCTTTCCGTCGGCTTCCTCCAGAGTGTGACAGTGCACCTCTTCATCATGAATACGTCCTCTGCTCTTTGTGGGGCGAGGACACGGGGAGCTCTTGGAGTAAGTAAGCACTTGTGTACGCTGGAATCGCCAGTGAGAAGATCTTAGATCAGAGCCTATCGCACGAGGGTCTACGTAGCAGGTACAGAGAACGAGGGTTACGAAGAAATGTTGAATCGGAGGGTGCAATTTGCATGGCTCGCCTAGGAGCGTAGTGCTGGGGTTGCAGCAACTGAGGCTGACGCGTACACTACATAGTAACCGCAGGTGAGCATGGCGGTCATGTGGTTCCGATCGCTGGCTGCAGTATAGAAGTCATTCTCCTGGCTATAAGATCAACAACATTGAGTCACACTGGAGCTGGGTACAGCCCGAGGTGCACACGTGCAACACTAGCCCAGGAGCTCTGCGACAACGTCACTGGTATCACCAAGCACACCGTAGACTCGTCACGCGATGCGACCTCCCTCACGAGATGTTGTACCCAGAGTAGGAGGTGCGCTTGCGCGGATCGTGCTGTCAGGAGACGGAGCTAGAGCTATATCCTGACTTCTGTACAGGCGTATGCTACATCAGACCCTTAGCTCATGGGACCAGCTCCTTTTAAAATTGATGTGGTGCCGACAGTGCAGAAATGCGGTGGTGAGACCCACAGCTTCGCGAGTGTCAGAGACGCATGTCTCTCGCTGACGCATTCATGTGCGCTCACAGTTCTCGTCTTCGGTAAAGTGCCAGTGCTCTGCGTGTACCACGTTTCGTTAGACGTGTCGGAAGAAATAGGAACCCTTACTGAGTGAAACACGGTTTCAGGTTCGAGACCGAGGGGCTGCGTGTGGCAGACGGCCAGACCCTGTACTTGCAGAGGTAATCTACAGCCTGAAGAGGATGCTGCGAGATCGGATTCAAGCGATAGACATACAGAGGTGAATGACTGAAGTAGCATTGAATTGCACTCCGCCTTGATCTTGGTTACGAGAGCAAAGTCACGTTGTGACGCTGTCCGATAGCCGGCCGAGCCGTGTCGCACAGTTACTACCTCCTCTCTGAATTCCTCTCCGCAGCAGCCATCTTAAGCTCTTCCTTCATTATTTATAGGCTAAATCTCTTCCATGTTCAAAGGCGCACAAGCAAATCCTTACGACGACATCGTTGGTACGTCGATTGGTGTTAATCATACTCTTTCCCACCGATTCTCCGCTCACCCATCCCCAACGAACAGTGAAAGCGACAGATGAGACTCTAACAAGTGAGAACTGGGAGCTCATTCTAAATTTGTGCGATAAAGTCCAGGATGAGGGAGAACAAGGGTAAGTCCCTCGCCTCCTTGATCCGCATATAATCAAATCTCTCGCTAGCGCACGAAACGTCATTGCCGCTATCCTCAAGCGCCTCGCTCATCGTAACCCGAATGTTCAACTCTACTCCCTCGTACTCGCAGAGTCGCTTTCGAAGAACTGTGGCAAGGAGCTTCACCAGGAAATTGCTTCGAGGGCGTTCACCCAAGCACTGGAGAGATTAATCACCGATCGCGTACGCAACTCCAGTCACTTCGTCCTATAACGCACTTTTGACACACCATCCCGTCGCATAGACTACTCATGACAAGGTCAGACGTCGAATCTTGATGCTCATTGCAATGTGGACCGAGGATTTCGAGAGTGACCCAACTCTTGGTATAATGGAGGAATGCTATGAGAGCCTCAAGGCGAAGAGTATGCCACTGCTCTATTCCCGCTCATGTCGTGCTCATACATCTTTGGCAGATTACAAATACGAAAATGTTGACGAACCCCCGCCCCGCGACGACGATGAAGTACGCAAGCGCGAGGAGGAAGAGTTGCAACGTGTTCTCGAGCTCTCTATGCAGGATAAGGGTGGTCGTAAGAATTGGGGTGAATACTCGCTTGCGTCATCAAGCGGTGCAGGTGGGTCGGGTTCTAGCATAACCCGTCAACCTGCTGCGGCCCCTGCTTCAGCCTCTTCTTCGACCCAAGGACACCAGCCACCGTATTCCAGTGGGTATATACCATCTACCGAAGCTCACGGCCAGGCCGCGCCTTCTGCCGTGGAATCATCTCCTCCATTGCTTCCCTCACACTCACAGCCAACGTCGGCTACCCCTTCTGTCGAAGTGTATGGTGTGACGCGCGTGCGCGCGCTGCATTCATTCGAACCCACTGAGTCCAATGAACTAGCCTTCGAGAAGGGGGATATAATCAAGGTCGTGAACCGTGAATACAAGGATTGGTGGCGAGGGCAACTGAGGGGCCGCACCGGAATCTTCCCGGTCAATTATGTCGTATGCTTGCACCCTCCTTCGTGTTTTATTATCACTCACCAGCGTGCAGGAGCCTCTTCCGGAACCTACAGCAGCCGAGTTGGCGGCGGAGGCGCAGCAGGAATCTACCGTTTTTTCACAGGCAGCCAACGTTGATCGATTGTTGACGATGTTGCGTACTCTGGATCCTGCGAAAGATAATCTCGCAGATAACGAAGAAATCCAGGAGCTGTACCGCTCCTGCATGACCCTCCGTCCGAAGATTGTCAAGTTGATCGATAAGTACAGTCAGAAGCGTGGTATGTCCGGTGTTTTCGTAATTGCAGAGTTGATGACATTCTTTCTCGCTCTACAGCGGACTTGGTCTCTATGAATGAGAGCTTCGTCAAAGCGCGTACAATATTCGATCGCATGATGGAAGAGAGTCTCGCTCGTCATAGTGAATGTATGCGTTTCGCCTTTCTGTCATTATCTCTCCATCCACTGACAAACAACAATGATTTCGAAGATTATGAACAGCAGCGTCCAGTTTACGCACAACCTCAATCCACCGTTCCACGGACTGAGTCGCGTGCACAGGGACAGCAACCACTCGGCTTCGGTCGACCAACCGACCAACCGCAGGCGTATGGATGGAACCAAACCATATACGACCAGCCCGGCTACAATGCGTTCCCAACGCCCGCCGCTGGGTACTCACAGCTTCAGCAGAGTGGCCCCATTCCAGACCCGCGTGTCGGTTTGGGACATAATTCTTCATATGGGGCTCCACAGCCGCAGCCGCAGCCGCAGCCCCAACCACAGCCCCAACATCAGGTACAGGCTCAGTCACAGCCAGTACAACAGGCCCCGCAACCGCAGCCCCAGACGCCGTACGTGCAACCATATCCAACACCGGACAGCCAGAAGCCGTACTATCAGCAACAGCCGCCCCAGCAGCCAGAACCCCTCTCTCGGCCAGGGCCTACTCAGACTCAATCCGCGGGACAACTTCAGGGCCAGCAACAAGCCCAAGCCCAACTCCAGCCTCAGCTTCTCGCTCAATCACAACCACAATTGCATCATGCTCAGTCGCAGCTATCTATACAAGCACAACCTCAACCTCAGACACAGAGTGTAGTACCGCAGCAGCAGCAGCAATCCCAGCCTCAACCCCAACCTCAACCTCAAACCCAACCAGAGACACAGCCCTCGGAGACCCATGCACATCCCTATGCACAGGCGCAAACGCAGCAACAGACCATGACGGGCCCGCCATTCGTCTTTGACCCAAACGCAACATACCCAGATCAAAATGTGCAGGCGTGGGCACAATACTACGCCCAAGGTGGGACCGACCCCACCGGCTCGGTGTACTTTATCTCTGTGCCTGGTATCACGGACGCGCGCTCGTCGCCAACCTCGGTGCATACCCAGCCACATGGGCAGGTGGAAGAGCAGCAGCAGCAGCAGCAACAGCCGTCATTGCCAGAAGCACGCAACCATCTTCTTCAGCGCCAGAACTCGCTGCCGAATCCATATGGGTCGAACGTGACTGAGCTTGGAGAGAACGTGAGCCCATCGAGCGCTGGTGCGGCCCCCGGTTCCGGCGGCAATGCGCCCTGGCAGTCGCTGCCAGGGCAGTTTGCGCAGATGCGCGTGGGCGAGCCGAGCGTGGGCGCGTGATGGAAGACCGTCGTCGAGCGGGAGGCAGGCCTTCGATGTCAATATATCCGAGTTGTTGGTTGGAGTGGAGTGGAGTGTGTGTGCATGGAGAATGAGTGCATTGCGTCTAACTGGTGATGAAGGTCTAACAAATAACGTACGAGTAGATACTGACGTACTTCTACACTCGCATCCCTTCTCGTTTCCCCCCCCATTTGTACCCAAGTAATTATGGAGAATGTGTTGTCGTCTTTTTAATTTCATGAGGTCTTCTAAGGCAGCAAAGAAGAGATATCGTATTACAACACACATACTCACTGTTTGTCGGCCATTATAAAGATATCTACATGGATATCCGGACAATCAGAACACGACATAGAGAAGTGGTTACACAGGGACGTTGAGCGCCATAGAGCCATACAGTCGACAAAAAAAGGGACATCATTTTATGAGTACATTCAATGATCCATCCCCATATACCCCTCCAGCCTAACTTACTCGTGTATCGCACCATCACGAATCTTTGATACCCTTGCGGATCTCGTCCAGCCCTTCATCAAACTCCCAAAACTCGCTAGGCGGCGGCGGCGGCGGCGGCGGCGTGGATATCTGTCCCTGTGCCCCAGTAACAGCACCACTTGGGTCCAGCGGGCCGAAACCAGGTGAGACGCTCTGCAGGTACCGTTCCTTCACTTCGCGCGCCGTGGTGTCCATGTGCGCCTTCTCGGCGCTCCCGACCCACATCACGCGCTCGAGCAAGTGCCGCACCACCGCACGCAGGACGATGTACCCGTGGCTCGCGGCAAGCGCGATGAACAAGGCACGCGAGGCCACGCTGGACTCGCTGGCCGGGGACGGCGCGCGGTGGAAGAGGAAGACGAGGGCCGAGTTGGTAAGGGCAGAGAGCCAGGAGAGGAAGGAGAGGCAGTCGAGCCAGGGTCCGATCGTGTCGGTGCGCTTTGGAAGCGGGCGGCGGAAGTGTGTGACCAGCTTGAATGCATCGGAACGGAACTCGACCACGTTGTTGAGTAGGGCCATCACTAGGAAGAGGAAGATCAGTAGAAAGAGGTGATAAGGGGGGGTAGAGACGGACCTGGAGCGAGTGGCCAGATGGTCGACCAAAGAGCAACGTAGCCAAATTGAGTAACCATCTCGTTGTAGTCGTCAAAGAGGTCGTACTCAGGAAGGGATACCTCCCTGCGCACGCGCTCGAGAAATTCCCGCTCATCGCGCGCGGCTCCGTTCTTGTCGTCCTCGAATCCGACGCGTTTCTTCTTGGCCGCGCCGTTGCCCATACCAAACAGGGACGACCGGTACTTGCCTGAGCGCACTAGAGCGAAGGCGCGTGTGATAAAAGGTAGGCCGACTTCGAGGAAAAAATTGACCGCCTGGTTCGTAACTGTGTATGCGAACATCTGGCCCTGAAGGCGTGAGGGGTTGAGCTTTGCCCGCGCTGCACTCTGGTCCGATACGAAAAGCCCCTTTCCGACCCCATCGTTGAAGGTAGCCACAGAAAATACGGTCTCCGGGTTGAGAGACAGAAAGCGTTGCACGTGACTTATGGCCGTCTCCCCAAAGGGAACATAGACAAAGGCAGAGAGCGCTAGGCCAAGGTAAGCGACGATCGACGAGAGAGCGAAGGTCTTCGTCGTCAGGGAGGCATCAAAAGTCGACTGGTGCTTGTGGTTTTCCCATTGCGTTAACCTTTGGGCGCGAGCCCGATAAATTGCAAGGAAGCGAGGTATAGCTATTGCAAATATAATCGTTGGGGCAAACGACTGGAGAAGAATGAGGCAGGTGAGAGACCCCGGAAACAGATCCTCGACGTGACGAACTTACGATGTACCGGTGGCCGGGACCAGTATAAAGAGTAGTTACGAAAGCTTCGAATACGAAGATGGCCGTAAGGAGGACGGCGAGAACGCTCGCGAACAGAGCAATGACGGGAACGCTTACGAGAACCTTGAGTTCGCGTTTCCACCATGGATGACCATCGGCGTAACGAGGGCGATGATGTTCGACACGAACTGAACCTAAACACCCCCAAGCAGCGGAATATATGCGCTCGCGAATACGCCAGTATTCGACGAAGACGAGGGACCAGAAGAAAAGAAGAGAAGAATAAAGAATCGAGTAAGCCCGACCGAAGTAAAAATTCGCAAGACCAGCGACGGAGATAAAGAGGAGCGCGCGAGTGTAGGAGGAGAGGAAAGCAAAGTAGAGAGCAACAGCCTCGCCAAACTTGAGACCGCGGAGGAAATTGAATAAGATTACAGGTATTCGGGTAGAGGAACGTACCTGAGTGCGAATTTCATCCAGTCGGCCATGGCCGATGGTAGATGTACTTGTGGTGAGGGTGCGAATCCAACGATCGTTAAAGTCGGGGTCATGAAGGGCCATGATGGACTCTATGCGTGACCAAGAGTCATGCTCGGGATGAATCCCCAGACCACCGTCTGATGGAGTGGCAGTGACATAAGAGTACACGAGGCGGAGTCGTTCGGAAGCACGAGGGGCGGTAGGAGAAGCAGGTACCGGAGTTGAAAGACCATGAAGAAAGTCGGAGTAGCTGAGAAGAGGGATGAGGAAGGAGGATTCAATTATGAGGAGACAGAGGGGTATTACCGTTCGCGTTGTACGAGCTGTTGTAGTTGATGGTCGGGGCAAGAGACGAGGATAATGAGTTGACCTTGACGCTCACCTCGCCTGCCTACGGCATGGAGACCGGCGTTACGAAGGGAATGGAGGAGACGTGAATATTGATCTTCTGCGTGTTGTGCATCGATTCTTGCCTGTTGCTTCGTCAGGTGAATGGAACTGGCTCTGAAGACGACGACGAGGTCGATATCACGCATCGTTTGAGCAGAGTTGCGTGCATTCATGCAGCGTGTCGGCGTTGTATCGTCGTGTTTGTGCCTGTGACGATGACGACAGTGAAGTCGAATCGGTCGGTGGATCGGCGCTGTTGCCATCGAAACCTTAAATGTCCGAGAGCTGCGTCCACTCGAGTGGCCGGGAAGCGTCCGTGTACTCTCGTTCGACGACCCGGCATTTCTCCGGTCGGCTCATATCTACATCCAGTCTCCCTCCTCCAGCTCTCCACTCTCCTTCGTTTTGTTCGACCCATTTCACTCCTTAGAACGCACTGTGTGCTTCGTTTTCTCTTCTCGGACAGTCCGGAACCGACCTTGCATCTCTCTCCCTAGTTTTCCCCATCTAGCTTTTCTTGACAAATTACAACGCGCGACAATTCTTTCCTGTCTTGCGCCGTTTACCCCACGCTCTTTCTTAGCTATTCCTTCCTCTCCCCCGTTCTATCCTATCCCACGGCCTTCGCTCCTCAATCTCGTCCACCGTATCTCCCTCTATTCTCCCGAGTTACGGTTCTATAGATATATGTGCGTCTTGCAATCATCTAGCTTATCTCCAACTCACCCACCTCCATCGATGTCTTCTCCAGGTTTACTCTGCATTACTCACGTAGTTGACGCTTGTCCCGACCAAACACGAATACATCGTCTCTTACCGTTCGTCGGTCTCCAATCCTTCTCCTACCTGTCCGTTACTCACACTCAGCAGCAGAAATTTTAATTCTCGCATGGCCTTTTTTACATCCCCCGAACAGGAAATTTACGAGCACCGCCTCAAGCGTTCGCCTTCACTTACGAGCGTACGCACTCGCACTCGCCAACCGTCCGGAGCACCCAAGTCCCCGACACCGTCCCGCACCCATACGCACTCTCGTTTACTGCCTACCTTCGACATCTGGTGATGTCTCGGCTCCACGGCTCCCGTCCCCCATACCTTCACCTATTCCCAGCCCGGTGCCGGCCACTTCACCCAACTTAAATGGGCCAGATTATGGTACGCGAACCAATTTATACTTTTTTTTTTTTGACTCCCCGTTAACCCGCGGTTTTGATTGGCGATTAAAGACTCAAAGTCGTCGTCCAAATCGCCACGAGGTTCCGTGCCGCAGCACGTAAGCTCGAGTCTCCGCGATGATTCCCATTCACTCCGGGATACCAAGTGTGCATGAACCTGTTCAGCGACGACAGCATCTTGACCCGTCGCCCTCACCTTCATTACCTTCGCACTCTAGACGGGATTTCGACTCTGGCTCTCTCTCCGACTCGGGCGTTAATTCGCGCCGACCCCGCTCGCCTCGCCGCTCTAACCTTTCTGCACCTTCGCCTCACAACGTGCACCTCTCACCTTCGATGGCACGACATCACTCTCCGAGCTCCCCCAATCTTCCCATAGGTTACTTCTCCGATGGAGAGCGTTCACCAAGCCTCCTCCACCCTTCACGCCTTGACTTCAAGCGTCTTCTCAGCAAGCCTGCCGCACCAAGCGTCAACTCGACTCTTTCCATTACGTCTGACTCGGAGTCCAACGCTCCCCCTCGTGCTCAGCCAAACTCTAAGGAGGCATGGCCAAGCAAAGCTACCAGGATGCAGGTTCACTTTCAGCCTAGTAGTCAACCTAGTAGTCAACCCAGTAGTACCCCTCCGACCGAGTCAACGGAGCTACTTCCGACCGCGCCGTCACCAGTAGTACAGCCGCGGCAACGAAACCTTCTTCGAAAAAGGTCGGCCTCTAAGCAGACCCGCGCCAGCGTGTCGGCTACGCTTCCAGGCAAGACGACATCGTCGTCTGCGTTACAATCCCGCAAACCGCTCTTCCGCCGCCGCTTTCGTCGCGTAGTGAGTTCTCCACTACTACATTGCAGTTTGTGATCGCAAGCCGAACCGCTCTCCCAGTCTCCGCACCTCCTCACGGATCTTCGAGCAAGCTTACCCCTGCCAGCGCTATCGCACAAGCTTACAAAGAGCAGGACCTCCGCCGCGAGGCCCTCGCTGCAGCTGCTCGTGCCGAGAATCTATCAACTATTGTTCCCAGCAAGCGGGTCGCGACTTAGTATATCTGATCCCCCGACGTCCGCCACGAGCGTGACTTCGACTGTTGGAAAGGGAAAGTCGTATTGTACAGTATTGGGAACTTCCCATGACCGCGTCGTCCTCGTGGGCAGTGTCGAGGACAATTCTTACGACGCGGTTGATGCGCCCAGCTCTGGATCCCATTCGGCCCCTGCGAGTACAAGCGTGGGCCAGCCGATCAGGTCACTTACAAGGAAAGTGTCGGCGCGCTTTCGACGTGGCAGGCCAGCCGTCGCCAGAGACAGTAGCACACAGTCAGTCATGGAGATGGAGACGATGGAGAACTTCCTCCGAGTGAAGACCCCTCAAGTCGGCACGAGCGCCTACGGTCTGCGAGCTATCCCAAGGTCAAGGGCAAACTCGACTCGCTTAGACTGTCCTTAGATCAGCGTAATGTGGCCGTTCCCAGCGGTGAATCTTTGGACGGGCATGATCACCGCCCCGTTCCAAGCGAGTCAATGCCGGACGTGGTGGGCTCCTCATCCCCTCCAAGCAAAGGGAAGCAAAAACCGCAGGAGGACGACACCGGTGCAGGAGGGAGGCTCTGGAGACTTGTCAAGCGTATCAGTGCTGGCGGCCTGCGCGACCGCTTTTATACAACGGGTACACCGGTACCACCAGTGCCAGCAATTCCGCTAGACTTGGTACCATCGCGCGCGACCCTCGAGGTGAAGATGCCGATCACCCTAAACCGTACAAGCGGGTCTGGAGGTGCTGAGCCTGGGGGTGGTATTGGTCATGAAGGGCCTTCTGTCGGTCACTCCATGGATCCCCATCCACCAACGAGCGCCGTGCGGCCTAACGCTGATGACCGTTCGTCCCTGACATGTACTACCCTTACAGGGGTCCCCGCCGCGCCGCAGGACTCTAGTACGATTTCGCAGCCGAGGCACCCTAGCATTTCATCGTCGTCACCGCAATCTTCCGAACCCACGTCTACGCACTTCTTCCGCTCACACTCATCGCGTTCCTCGTTCTCCTCAATTTTTTGCAGCTCGCCACCGCCTCCTCCGGTGTCGGTGCTTACACAGAGTCCAGCCCCACGTACTCGTTCGCGGGCGAAGAGCAGTTCGTCATCGCCGGCGCTGCGTCCCTCTAATGATGAATCGCCACAAACCTCAAGTATAAGGACAAGGAAGCGCAGCTCGCCGGATATGCCAACATTCTCTGTCTCGGCCGTTGTTAACAACTTCATCGTGCGCCGCCCTTCCGCGCGTCACCAGCCACAAAATGCGTCAACACGGTCGACCACGCCGCATCCCGAAGAGACGAGTGCGCCGCGGCGCTCTGCGCGCAGTGACTCGAGCAACGCGGAGCGTGTCCAGCCTTTACTGTCCCCGGGGCTGTCTGTGCAGAGCCGTGACTCGCATAGCAGCAGCTCGACTGAGCGTCCAGGGTCAACGTCAACTTCTACAATATCGGCCCGTGCCGTTGCTGGTACCAGCGCAAGAACGGGCTCTGTTACTCGTATGACGTTCCGTGAACTTGGAGGCACGCGGCGACAGGCATGGACGTCGCAGGAGAAAGAGGACAAGTGGGATGACCTACTTGAAAAGAGTGCACGGGCTGGTGGAACGTTGCACCTTGACGCGGAGAGTGCGGGACTCCCTTCAGATAACCTTCGGTTCTCATCGGGGACGCTCGAGTCGGAGGTGCTGTCGAGCCAGATCTGATTGTTTGTCCGTTATTTGTTCGTTGTTTGGTTATTGTTTGAGCACATCCGATACCCCGGCATTCGGCATTATGATATAGCAATTACAAATTACCCTCTCACAAACCGACCACGTCAGACTTTCCCTCTCATCCTTGTCTTTGTTCTTCATTCTCTCATTTCCTCTTCCTCGTTGCAATATGGGTTCTGCTAACAGCACTATCTCCGCTGAACCTGTCGTCGCTGCCATTGCTGTCGCAGGTGTGCTTGGTTACGGTTACGTTCAATACGTCCAGCGCACCAGTGGTACCGACACGGACATAAACGCGAACGTGGACCTCTTAGGGCTTGTCCAAGGGCTCTGCTGTGCTCCATGGACAGAAAAAGCGCGGCCGCAAACTGCAGCTCCCTGGCGACGCCACGCTTAAGAATATGGATTTCCTCGATTCCTCAGCAGCGTCGTTGCCGCCGGTAACGCCACCAGTAGCCTGCGCCGGCAACGCGACAGAGGCAGCAGCAGCAACAGCAAACTGCGCTACGACCTCAGCGGGATGATACTATTCCCGGTGGTTTTGGAGGCGCGGACACGTCGGGTGACGCACTTGGCGCGCCAAAGTCAGCACCACCATCGCCGCAGCAACAACAACAGCAACCCGAGCAGTCCGCGGCTGTGAAGAAACCAAGGAAGAGAAGGGGGAAGAAGACCGCGTCCGATCCTTCCTCCAACCTCGCCGATGCAGGAGCGGTGTCCACGCCAGCGGGCAAGGCCGAGAAGGTGCAGGCATCTGCGCCGGCTGCCGTTGCTATGGGGGACACGCAGGACGAGCGTTGGACTCGTGTCGAGGCGCGGAAGAAGAAGGCTGTGTCGCCGCAGGGCGAACTGAGCAAGTTGCAGACCACGGTGGTAGCGGCAGACGCCACGACGAGCGATGCGGTCACGACGTCGGTGACGGGCAACTCGTCACCTGTGACGGAACGTACGACGGAGGACGAGCTGCCGTCTGGGCTTGATGAGTGCGTTTTGTTTTCGATACCGTTTCGTCAACGTCTGTCTGACGTCGTTTTGTACTAGGAGCACACTGGAGTTGTCTGTCTCCTCACCGGACGCACCACGTGTGGCACCCGTGCGCCCGCTGCCGGGCGAGCAGCCCGCGAAAGGGTTCGCATGGGAGGACTATGAAGGCGTGCAGGTTGATGGGGACGCGTCAAGCGAGGATGACGGTGGTTGGGGCGTCGTCAAAAGCCGTCGACGTGGGTCTTCCATCTTCTGTGTCCAAGTTCGTCAGCTGAATTATACACCTTAGGGCCTGTCAAGACAGAGTCGGGGTCCACTGTCGCTTCAACAACAGTGCCGCAGCCACAGACGAAAAAACAGCGTCAGAACGCGCAGAAACGCGAGGCGCTGAAGGAGGCGAAACGAGAGCGGGACACGCAACAACAGGCTGCTCTGGTATCTCATAAGCGAGAACTCGAGGGTGTACGCAGGGTCGACCAGGCCGCCACCTCGTCGAAGCGTACGGGATCTCGCTACGATTCGTTGGACTTGCATTGAGGAGTCTCATAAATGCTGGGACCTTTGGTACGAAAACTACGGTATCCATCCCCCTTGTTATATATAATTTATCACTTTGGCTGCGCATTCATATGCATCTGGTTCCACTTTTTTTCGGTATTCCTTTTATGCTCTACCTAGTCTGTTACAGGATTCACCTTTGCTTTTACCTAGCTCCGATAGTCGCCGTTGATCCTGACGTATTCCTGTATATCCCATACACATCAGCAATAGCATGCCTTGTCGTGTTACTCGACTCACGTAGCTAAAGTCGCATGTCCAGTACTTTGCGCTCTCTGAACCCAGGCCAAGCTCAACGCGCACCTCAAGATCTTCGGCGCTAAGAATCTCTTTGGCGCGTACTTCGTCAACTTTTTCGGGTTCACCGTTCACGAGCAAGGGAAGAACGGGGGAACCGTCAGTGGGGACGAACGACACGTTCACTCGAGTTGGATCGAGCGGTGCAGACAACGGAACAGACCCGGTGGCAGCCAAGACGCGACCCCAGCTAACACAGACGCCAATCCAATCAACCGTCGAACGACAAAGGGGGAGGAACGACTCTCACTTGGCATCTTCGCCGTAGAGCGCCGTCTTGACCAGCGCCGACGTTGAGATCTTCGATGCGATTTTGTGTGCGTCTTCATACGACGAGGCACCCTGGACAGTACATCAACAATTTGAGGGGGGTCCGCTCTTTCGCCACCAACTCACCTCGACCGAAACCGTGACAAACTTGGTCGCGCCTTCGCCGTCCCGCACGACGAGCTGTGCGAGCTCCTGCATGAACTCCGTCAAGCCATCGCGGAACCGCACAAACGCCGCCTGATCGCGCATCTCGTCGATCTCGCCGCTCTCACCAGCATCCTCCGCCGCGCCATTCGCGAACAGCACGACCGTGTCGTTCGTCGACATGTCCCCGTCGACGCTGATCGCGTTGAACGAGCGCTGCACGGCATAGTCCAGTGCCGTCTGCAGCGCCGCAGGCGCGACGCGCGCGTCCGTCGCGATGCACCCGAGCAGCGTCGCGTGCGGCGCCGCCACGGGGCCCGCCATGTCTGGGTGTATCATCCCCGCGCCCTTGTCGATGCCCGCGATACGGCACGTACGCCCCCCGCCGAGCTCCAGCGCGCGCGCACGGAGCTTCGGGAACGTGTCCGTCGTCATGAACGCCTGCGCGGCCGCCTCCCACGCGGAGAAGCCGGACGCGAGCGTCTGCGCGAGTGCGGCGCGCGGCTGGAGCGCGGCGAGGATCTTGGCGATGGGGAGCGTCTGGCCGATGACGCCCGTGGACATCACGAGCGTCTCCGTTTCCGTTTCGGAAGGGGAGGAAGAGCGCGGGAGGAGCGCCGCCGCCGCGCGGGACATCGCCCATGCGTCCGCGAGCCCCTGTCGGCCCGTGACGGCGTTCGCGCAGCCGCTGTTGACGACGAGGCCTCGCGCGCGCCCGGCGGTCTGCTTGAGGACGTCTTTGGAGACTACGACGGGGGCGGCTTGGAAGGCGTTCCGGGTGAAACTCGCTGCGGCCGCGGTTGGGCGCGAGGATGTCGAGAGGAGGACGGCGAGGTCGAGGACGGATGGGTTCTTTTTTACACCGCTGTGCACGCCGCCCAGCACGTAGCCACGAGGAAACAGGTCATCGGGGATGGGCTTGTGTAGGTGTGCTTTGGACGAGGCGGTTTTGGCGGTGAATGTTGATGTTGAGGCGAGTCGCTTCCACGCTGGGGTCGATGACATGTCGCTGGTGAAACCAGTTTTTCAACGCTGGCTGCTGTCACTTTTTGAATGAAAACGATAGCCGAGATAGAAGAAAGACAAAAAAATATGTATTTCCTTGACAAGGGATTTTGGGCTGAGGGTGTATTAATGTACAGCGAAACCAAGCTCCCACGAAGACGATCTCAGGAAGAGGTTATTCTGCCATTGCTCCGTTACTCGAACACACCGAATAATTCGCGGCTGTAGAGTGCAGAACCTGAAATGTCTGCGTCAATGGCAAAGAAACCGCATCTTGGTCTCTCACTAGCATATATCCGTGACTGCGTGATGTGTGACATTGTCTGTGACTCGTGACCGAAACTGGAATCACAAGCACTCGCCGGCCAGACAACCGACATACTTAGACGACAGCCAGCGGACGACCTTCAAGACATAAAATGGGATCGACACGGTATGTACATCTTCTGTGGTTCTGTTCTTGTCTCCCGGCATGGTGGATGTTGCGTTGGAAGCGGTGGATGGACTCTGTCGGGTCGCGATGACGTCCCTGACCTTTTCCATCTAATCCTCACAGAAGGTTAGTACGAGAGTTAATACTTGTTCCAGACTCTACAGCAAAGGGCGCGTACTCGGTCATAAGCGCGGCAAGCGTAACACCCACCCCAACACTTCCCTCCTTCAGATCGAGGGTGTCGCGAACAAGGAGGATGCCCAGTTCTATCTCGGAAAGGTTCGCACTCTGTGCATCTCCTTCGTTTGATCCCTTTTATTGACTCGATTTTGTTCATACAGCGTGTGGCCTATGTATACCGTGCCAAGCGGGAAATCGCAGGGTCAAAGGTTCGCGTCATCTGGGGGTAAGTTCTTCGTGCCCGCTCATACCGACTGATTGTTCAATGGTCGTGCAGACGCGTAACCCGCCCCCACGGCAGCAACGGCGTTGTCAAGTCAAAATTCAGATCCAACTTGCCTCCACACGCATTTGGCGCGAGCGTCCGCATCGTACGTATTCTGCTGACTTGTCTTTGATCTCTATACTCATGTTCTGCAGATGCTGTACCCCTCGAATATCTGAATACTGTACACTTGTCACATTACCACATCGCTCTATTGCAATATGACATGCACCATGATCAGCATGCACTCTACCGCGTGAATACAATACATGGTCTTTTTTTCGGGCGATTCGTCGATCAGTGGGTTATTAGGAAAGTACAGATGCCAGCGCTTGATGACTCGGATCTACCGGGTGCCGTAGTGTAGTGTGGATGTTAGGCTACAGCGTACAAGAGACGTCTTTCCCCATACGGAGCACCTCACTTTCATTGCGACATGGCAGTGTCGGAGGTAGTTGCTACTGCACGTCGATCGTCCCTACCCAACCCAGCTGCAAGCTCCGATTCTTCAATCGTATAGGCTGGCTCTTTGAGGGCTTTGCATCGTCGTTTATGAACTTTACTCTTCCAATGCGACTGTAGCGCAGAATCTGTCTCGTAGTATCTAGAGGATGCGTATCTTGCATTCAGTGCTGAGCAATGACACATGAGATTGGATACAAACTTTGCACATTCCACACAATAGTGTTGTGCAAGGCCTGGTTTTTCGTAATCCAATTCCTGCGCCTCCAGCTTCGCCCGGTTCTATAAAGGAGTTCACATCGGAAAAGCACAGAGTTGGGTATATGCGACAAACCTTCGGGTCTAGGTCGATAAGTTGTATCTGATCTAAATCCTTTGTGCGTGCCTACGGAGCCAATAATAAAGTGATCATCAACACGGGTGTAAGGTGTCAGAATAACGGGATTCACTCTTGTACGACCAGCGCGATGCACATCTCGTTGTGCTTTATGTGTTCGTGACCTGCGGAGGCGGCCCATGTTACTAGTTTTGTGTAAGAGGGGCGAGTGGGCAGGAGCAGCCGGGCGCTCGTAGCGAAATTCGAGGCTTCGCTCTCACGACGTCTGACGACAATTTGCAACGCCTGACGTGACATCCGCGTACGACATCCGCGTACCCATCCTCTAAAACGCATGCGAGTATTGTCTTGGAATTTAGTGCGTATTTCCGTTCTCGCTCGCCCTCCGCTCACAAGATACCCTTGCACAAGCTCTGACACGTCCTGGACCAGAACGGCGTTCGAACAATACCTCAGTACCACCCGTGAGTGTACCTACACCTTCAACGATGACCAATATCTTATGGCGTGCAGATGGAACGCTTTCAAGAACTGGGATGCCATTCTAAAGGAGCTTCAAGCAGACATAATCTGTTTTCAAGGTGCGGACACTACCCTACCCATGCGCGTGTGTTCACCCCCGTCATGTCCTTTAGAGATGAAGAGCAGCCGCGCAGCCGTTGGCCGTGACGTCGCTCTCCTAGATTCATTCGATTCGTTCTTCTCATTCCCAGACTCGAAAGGCGGTTACAGCGGCGTCGCGGTCTATACTGACGCGCGTACGGCGACCCCTCTCAAAGCCGAAGAAGGGCTGTCTGGCCGTCTTCAGCAGAAACCTCCCCAGAGTCCAGAAGAGCGTATTTCGAGGTCCTATCCAGCCGCTCACGACCTCGAGCTCGTTCCCGATGACGACGAGCAGACACCGTACGACCTTCTCGCGCTAGATCTCGAGGGTCGCGCGCTCGTGCTCGACTTTGGCCTGTTCGTATTGATCAATCTCTACTGTCCGAACGAGGGATCCGACGCGCGATTTCCATACAAGATGAACTACCACTTGATGCTCCAGGAGCGCGTGAAGGGTCTTATAGCAGAAGGACGAGAAATAGTCGTAGTCGGCGACCTCAACGTGTGCGCGGCTCCGATCGACCATTGCGATGGGCACCTGCCTAGCAACGCCTCCACCTTCTGGGATCACCCGGCGCGAGCGTGGATGCGTGACTGGCTCGCGCCGCGTGGGCCACTGGTCGACGTGCTGCGACGGTTCTGGCCGGACCGCAAGGGAATGTATACTTGTACGTTTTCCCCATTCCCCGGAGGGGGGAGGTGGTCTTTGAAACATTACACACAGGCTGGAACACGAAGCTCAGCGCGCGCGAAACGAACTACGGCACGCGTATCGACTACGTGCTCGTCACGCCGGGCTTACTCCCTTGGATCAAGGCCGGCGACATCCAACCGTCCATCAAGGGCTCAGACCACTGTCCCGTATTCGTCGATTTGCACGACGAGATCACCACCGACGCCGGCGAAAAGCTCGTGCTGCGCGATCTGATGCATATGCGCGAGGACGCTGCGAAGCGCGAGCCGCCAAGGCTCGCGGCTAAGTATTGGCCCGAGTTTCAGGGCAAACAGACGCTCGTGTCGAGTTTTTTCACGAAGCGCGGCGTGGAGACGAAGGCCTTGCCCACAGCCCGCACCGGTGACTGCGCGATCTGCACCCATGACTGCTTCCGATCTCCTGGACGAGTCGGACACGCAGCTGCCGCCTCCACCCTCGTCTGCAATAGAGCCTCCTTCTGCATCACCGGTTCCGCAAGCATCTTCGTCAACTCAGCCTGCTACGGAACCCTCGCCCCCCGCTACCATCACTAACGTCGCCACCCAGTAACCAAGCATCGACTAAGCCGCCGCAGGCGTCTCACCCGTCGCGTAGGCGTCCACACGCGGACAATTCCACCCCCGCAGAAACGTCGAAGCCGAAAAAACTCAGAACGGGGCAATCGAAGCTCTCGTCCTTCTTCACCTCCGCCACTGCTCCAAAGCTGCTGCTGCTCCGCCAGAGATCATCGATCTCTGCGAAGAAGACGAAGAGTTCTCGGAGGCGCCATTGCCCACCCTCACGTCGGAGATACGCCCTCCCCCCGACACCGCCAGCCAAGGCAGCAAGGAGAACGAGACCAACACAAAACGTAGGGCGTCCTGGTCTGCGCTCTTCACCCCCGTTCCGCCCCCGCTCTGTACGGTCCACGGCGAGCCAACAAAGGAGCACCGCGTGAATAAGCCCGGTCCGAACAAGGGCAGGACGTTCTATCTCTGTGCACGGCCGGTCGGACCTGGGTACGACAAGGGCCGCAGCGAGAGGCTGCGGGAGGAGGTCGACCACCAGTACAAGTGTAATTTCTTCAAGTGGGCTAGGGATGCTAAGCGCGAAGCGATGCGCTCCAGTGCCGAAAGCGGACCTAAAGCATAACAAGCGAGGACGTCAGAGCGTCACTTTTTTTGCTATTTGTTGTATCGTTATGTTCTGTATATAATATAAATGCGGTATTCGTGATTGCTACCCTTAGTGATAATAATTTCGGGGGTAAGCTAGAGAGAACAGTTACAGGTGCGAGACTCGCTCAGCTGCAAAGCGCGGTAGAAGAGCGACGTAATGCTAGTTTGACAGAAAACAAAGGTCCACTGCGACGAAGATGGGTTACGTTTATATCGCGCTCACGAAGTACTCTTGACCTGTTTCTTGGCGGTCCCGACATGTGTATTGTTGACCTGTTTGGTATACCATTAGCGGCGTGAATCTTCATCGACAGTTAAAATGCTCGCCTTGGTAGCAAAACGCAGTGAGCAAAGGGACTCGTTGAGGTGAGCCGCCAACGGCGAGAGGTTTAAGAACATCTGGGCAGGCATTAATGTCCGCCGCACTCCTCGACCACGCGATCCCACTCACCAATGTCTTGGAATTCCCACTGAGCGAGTTTTGCAACAGATACGTCAGCTACGCATAAACGTCAGCGTTCCATCCTACGTGGCAGACATCATTCGTTTACCTTCGAATTCCGATACGGTATGTGCTTGTCGCTCTTCTCACTCTTCTCTCCCAGCGCGGCGATGACATCTCCCAGTGCGCTGAGGCTCTTGTTGATGTTCTGCGTCTCCCGCAGCCGGTCCTTGTCCTTGCCGGCGCCGCTCGCATTCAGCCGCTCGCTTCCGGCGAGGTCGACCAGGTTCAGCGCGCCCTCGCAGGCCTGTCCAGTATGTGTGTTGGTGCCGCGGATGCGCAGCGTGAACACCGAGTGAGAGCGCGACGAGCGCTCGTTCATGAGCGTCGCCGCAACCGTGCGCCGCGAATTTGCTAGCGCAAGGAGAGAGCGCACCTGAGCCGGCGAGCGGAGCTGTTGCACCACGACGTCTGTGACGCGGGTCGAGCCTTTCTCGTGCTTAATATCGTGCTTCTTCTTGTCGAACTCGCCCTTTCCGAGAAGATCATTGATGGTTTCGTTATACTGGAGTTGTGCTGTGAGACCCAGGGACGAACAGAAACGAGGGTTACGTACAATTTCAAGGAATTGGCCCTCGAGAGTATATTCCCATCCTTTGCTCTTCAGTTCTTCCGTAACTTGGAAAACTTGCTCCACGGCACGGGGTATCATACCCACCGTCTCGTTTGTCTGCGCGACAATTTTTACGGTCGGCGTTAGGGCACTGTGCGTAGAGGGCACTCACCGAACCTCCTTCCATCGTGAAGGACTTGCCAGAACCCGTCTGGCCATATGCGAAAATACAGACATTGTAACCATCCGTGCAGCTTTGTGCAAGTTGCGATATCTCCTCGAAAACTTCCTCTTGCGTGCATTGGGGTTCGAACACCTGTGAAACCTTAGCATTACTGTTCGGAGCAAAAAAATTGCAGGGGGCATTACCCGATCGAAGCTGAAGCTCCAAGTCTCCTTCCGCTCCTGACCCGTTGCGCTCTCGCTCGTGGAGTTGAGCACGATCTCGTGATGGTCCCTATCCGGGAACCACATATTTGCCAACGCTGCCTTCCGCTCCTTCTGGTCATTCGGGACACGAGAGGTCTGACGTCAACAGCGGTCGCACACGCGCGAAGACACGGATGTTGCCCTTGAGCTCCTGTACCATATTATGCAACCGCCGGCGTACCATCTCCGCCTCGCGCGCTTCTGCCTCGAGTTCGTCGATGCGGTGCTGTGCCGCTTCGAGGTCAACCCTCAGCGACGAAACCGTCCCAGCGGTCCCGTCATTGGCTGTGCGAAGAGCCGCGAGCTGTGCCTGCAGGGTGGTGTTTTCTCCTTGCAGCGAGATCCGCGCGGCGCTTTGCTGTGCGAGGGTTTCTTTGAGCGACGCGGAAGCGCTGCGCTCGCGCTCGAGGTCCTCGCGCACGGTGGCGAGATCGGCGCTGACGTCGTGGAGTTCGCGTTCGCGGCGACGCGCCTCTGCTTCGAGCTCGAGGAGCTCTCGTGCGTGCCATTTGCGCAGGGCCTCGAGCTCATCGGTTTGGGGTATCAACTCCCGTCTGTGATTGAGTTCCTGCGTGCGCGCGGAGGAGAGGTGGCGCGTGAGAGAGTGTTGGTCTTCCTGCAGCGATGCGAGCTTTGTTCGCTCAGCGTCCATGTCTGCACTTATCCTCGCGTTGTCAACCGTCCGCAAGTTCACAGTAGGTTGTTGCGCTTGGCCCTGGAATGGTTGAAAGCGGAAGTTACCCATGGAAAAAGTCGTCGTTTTGTGTGGTCCAGATAGTGTTCGTGTCCCAGCAGCTCGGGGAGCGACTATCGGCTGAGAAACATGTCTAAGGGCACCTGATTTAGGGTGGAGCGCTAGTTGCGCGAGTTGGCCGCGTAGTGATGGAAGTTGGTGGAGGACCAGACAGTGCAGGTGGGCATGGCTTGGTTAGGGGTGGCGGTCCAATTCCCAATCCGCGGGTAGCGCCAATGTTCATAGCAGCGGTGTTTTGTCTTAGAGGCCGTGTAGGTCGCCCACTGCCCGCTTCGGCAATGGTAGGGAGTTTGGATGGGTGTGAGGAATCATGTTCATCGTCGCTGGGGATTTTTCGTTTGAGAGAGGTTATGGAGGGGAGCGATGAGGAGAACGAGGCCGGCATTTTGCCCGACGTAGTTCGAGTTGGGCGTCGCGCGTTGAGGACGCGTCAATCACGTGATGGTTATCAAGGCAATAACAATCTCCCGAATTGACGTTCGGACGTTGGGCCACTACCTACAAAGGGCCTCTGGTGACGCAGCCATGCACTTGGCTTTCTCAATTCAATGCTACGCATGGCATCGCGACATTCTTTCTGTACTATCACCACCTTCGCCGTTCTTATCGTGGTAACGCTAAACCATGCATTTATGACAGAAGGTGAGGGTGTGTGATCGGAAAAGTGCATCCATGTATCACATCGATGATCGATCAAGCAACATGTTTTTTTTCTTTCGAGCACTGCATAATCCTTTTCTTCCTTGCTCCAGTGTTTTGAGTGTCGAGGCGGTCAGCTGGTTGAGTTTGGCATGGTAGCAGGGTGCTAAATCTGTGCGCACGACACGACACGCTCGTCGAGGACTTGGCCCTGAAATATGGTAAGCTTTGATGTGTGCGTCCGTTGCACGATCGATTTCGTCTTCGGTAATTTGCAGGGACGGCTCCCAGAGGGCAGATCACGAGAAAAAGAGCGCGACGCGGTTGCCGGCGTGCGGCCAGCGTAGACGCACCGCGTTGAAAAGTAGGTTGGACTCCATTATAATTATAGTTGGGTTATTGGGAACGCCGCTGCCCTGGGGTGTGACGTAAATAAGAGCGAGATGTGCGGCGTGAAAAAAAGTCTGTTTCCGCCGTCTTTAACCCAGTTGCGAACCTGCTGTCGTCATTTCTCGCGACTTCGTACCCAGAGACGACTGGTGTACCGTGGTAGTTTCAATGCTTATGAACAAAGCTGGGGGTAGCAGAGCGGTACGCACGCAGAGGCGCCTCCAGTGCCTGCAAGAGGTCGATAGGTGTGACAATACACAATACAGCAACGCAGACCCACCGGAATAACTCCGCTCAGAGAGCTCGGGTTGCCGTCGCCGCCGCAGGAAGAACACAATCAACCGCAGCAGCGAGAGGAGGGGCAGCGCACCACGTCGACCCCCACTGGTCTGCTCAGGCCGCCACCGCTTCTGCTGCTGCTAAGTTAGGACGCACGGTGACAACGGGTGGAGATGTTGGGACGCAAGCGCAGTGGCACCGGTAGCTGGGAGAGCGTCGCCCGCCGTGCAGTTTGGAAGGGCGGCTCGAACGCAGCCTTCAGCCTGGTGACCTTTTTCAGGCCGAATCCGGGGAGGCGCGCAGGCTGCGCCGCATCGGTCTAGTGCGATCTTCTGTGCCCGACGTGTTCTGTCAGAAGAAAGGGGCGGGAGAAGGTTGGGCAGATGGACGCACGCCAAATGACGGACAGAGGGTCTCGACGTCCGTCCTATTCATGGGTGGGTGAACGCCGTGGGGTAGTGTCCTCGCGCTCGCAGATAAGTGCTCAATCCGCATCGGTAGGTGGTACCTTTACCATTTGTAGGCTGTAAGGCCATGTGAGGTACTGCCCTGCTTTGTCTACCCTGCATGCGCGTGCGAGGACCGTAGTATGGCCTGCGTGAGTGTAGCTCTATCATTTATGGGAAGCTGCTTACGGTAGTGACACTATAGAACAGGCAAACATCGGTCAACTCTCAAGCGGGTTTCGGTAGTCTGACTGGAGAGCAGGATGAGCAGGATGCGTAAGAGTACAGTAAGGGTAACATGATACACGATTCGAGGGAGGGGTGTCGTGCAAGTGCAAGAAGAGGGGACTGTTTGTCGCTACTTGTTGACATGTAATTTGGTTTTATTTTTAACAGAGTTTACAGCGGTACTCTACAAAAGTGAATATGAGTGGCGGAGACATGGTGAAAGGAAAGCGGTGAGAACAGTGTGTTTGGCCAAAGACTTTGTTCGACCAACTTCTAGCTGGGCTTCATTCGTTGAAGCATGAATATGTCGTGTTCTTTCTTCATTATGCCGCCTCTCTTGACACCAGGGTGCCAATGGATCTGGTTGATATCATGAGCGTCGTTTAATGACACTGGGTACGTCTGCTCTGCATCCAATCCACACCAATCAAAATCGATTAGTAGCACGTGGTTGTCTTTGGTGATCAGGATATTCGGGGGACGAAGATCCCCAAAGACAATGTTGTTCGCGTGTAGGATTTCAAGACCCTCTTCAACCTGTTCGAAAATGAGTTGCGGAAGTTGGTCATTACCATACCGTTGATGAACAGTTATTCCATCGGAGTACTCCATCACCACCATGATCAAACCACCTAGCTCGGGGGGATTAGGGTCATCTGCTGAACAGTAGAGGAGTTGAGGAGCACGGTTTGCAGATGCGAGCAGACGATGTGCTTCGGTGTTATATGTTTGGACAAATTTGACGACAATCTTCTGAGGAGACTCAGTTTCAGTGGTTGCCAGGAATATGGCCTTGGGTGCTTCCAGAGTTTTCGGTGTGAGATAGTCCTGGTATGAGAATCTGACGACATGTTCTCCAACAGAGTAATGTCGAATGAAGGGAAAGAAACGTTGAGGATCTTCGGGTGAACCATAGAGGGATAACCCTAACTCTTCATAGAAATTTCCCAATTCCGCTATCCCTGTGCGAAGGGATGCCAGAATATGCGTTACCAATTTGAGCTTCTTGTCGTTGTAGGGATTACCACCAATCCAAACAAAGTCAGTCAACTGCTCAACGACAACATGGTCCACGAAGACCGCCCCAAGAATGCACATCCAAGGGCCCGCAAGGGCGATCAAGAAAGTTGGGCAACAACAACGATCTCGGATCGGCTTCATCTACAATATATGTGAGACAAGAACACTGAGGAACGGCATGAATGGATGTACCTTCTTTCTCGCATAGTAATAGCGAAAGTCCAACGCACACTGGTGTGATGGGTCGCAGCCACCTTGTCCCGATTTCATTTTTATCTTCTCTAAGTGCTGCCACAGCATGGAGCCCCCCACAGACCACTTGGCAGGCACCGTCAGCTCTCATGCCACGAATGTCTAGCGCAGGAGTCGGACGGCCAAGGAACTGGTCTAAAAACACCACAGTTTCTTCTACACGCCTAGCTTTATCTGTGTATAATGCTGCAGAGGCGTGAACAAATGACTGTGTGGCTTTGTAGTCTTCAGGTTCCAAATTGATTGCGGTATTATCCCTGATGATGCGAAGAAATCTGGAAAATGAGGGGTGATACAAATGGACCGGGATGCCATGGTTTGCTGGGGGACGCCCATTCCACACAGGACGTGCCTCTTGCTCCAAAAGGAATGTGTTGAGCACAGCGGTAATTGAAGGTGAAGGGGCTTGCAGCGCGGCAGCAATCACATTATTTTGGGCTGGAGGGTCAACGCTCAACAATGCCGATAGTGTTTGATTTGTCAGAGAACATACTGGTTGTCAAGTGAGTAAAAGCCAAACTCTCTGCCAGTTCATCAATCGTGTCAATTCTTGGAACTTTTGAGGGTGATGGGAGACCTACAACGATGACAACAAGGTCAGACAGGTGACGAAGGCAAAGTCACTCAAAGTCACCAGCTGGCAGATTTACAACAATGTGTATGCAGCGTTCAATAGGAGGCTCCGGGAAGATTTCTGATAATGTCCTCAAAACTGATGATGAACTTTTATCAACTAGCTCGAGCTTTCTAAGCTCCACTTTGAGGACGTCGTCCATAGGGATGGAACCCTGCCAAAGAACCAAGTCTTTAGCGTCAATGTGTCGGAAAGCATTCTTATTTTGGTGCTTGATGACATTCTTGAAGTAGCTGATGGTGTCTGTCGCTTTAATTCTGACTTCAAACACAGAATGATCGTTGAAAACCAAACAATTTATCTTGAGTCCGCAGAGGTTCTGGAACAGAGGATGAATAACTTGGGGAGTCATGAGGTTGGCACTCACTGGCAGGTGGGGATCGTGCGATGGTGTAACAGCGCTTCTTTGAGTTGCTCTGGTAAGTCTTCAGCGTCTTACGTTTCTCCGGATCAATTACTCGCCGTGTCTCCTGCTGCACAGATCCAGCCTGCTGCAAGGCCGTGTGTTCGATGAGGTCGGGATCAGTCCAATTTCTCGAAGTGGAGGAATCTGTTACTGTTATCTCTGGTGAGTTTTCGTTGTCCACCTCCATATTCACAGGGGCAAGCACAGGGGTGCTGGGGCTAACTCTTAGACAGGGGTTCTCGGGCTCGTTTTCAGTTGATGCGGCTAGCTCCACTGTGTCCTGCAAAGGGTTGTGACACCAGGCTCGTGACCACTCACAATCGTGAACTCACCAGGTTTCCTTTTGCCCCTGCGTGTTTGCCGTGCGAGAGCAAGAGTTTCATTTTGAAGGTTTGACCTTCTTTGACGAGTCATTTGAAGCACTGTCGAAGACATCAGTGGTGCGCATCGACCCCAGTGAAAACCCGCACCGAGAATAGCTGAGTGATTCTGGGACTACCTGGGCGTAACAGAGAGTCTTTGACTTTTCGGAGAGATCTCATGGTCTGGTCTGGTCTGTCTGATTTTCCGCCACTCGGACTCATACTCCGATTACTGTACGGTCTCTGGGCATCGCTTGCGTCCACGCGTCAATCAAGTGGACATTAATTATAAAAGGTGGCTAGACTTTCTACGTCTGTAGCGTTGAGAGCAACCCTTTCCAAACAAAGTCTCGTGGATTCCCCCCAGACTCCGTATATTTTGCCAAGAAGAATTCGTCGCTGCCAGCTGACGAATCATCAGTGTCAATTTTATCTGAAAGTGGTGCCCAACTCACGGGTATGGAACGACTTGTTCTTGTTCCACACTCCGAATAATGACGCTGCCTCATTTACATTCAACTTCTCTGGAACCTTCACGATCTGAATGCCTCTGGTAAAAGTCGAAATTTCTGGTGCAATTTTGAGGTACGGTGATGGCTGGAGCCATCCTTGTAACCCAAGAGCGTGACGCAACTCTTGTGAGAGACCGTAAGTTTTGTCCGATAGAGATAATGCTCCTACGACCGCCCCGCGGGCCTTCATGATCGAAGATATTCAGTTCGTTTCAATGACACGAATGTTTCGAATCACTCACAAACGTCTTGCGACCGCTAGCATAGTCAAGAATGAGGCGAGGCATGGACAAGTGCCACGCCCGAATGGTCTCGAAGTGCGGGGTCTTGTAGGCTGACTTCGCGAAAAGCGCTTGGAAGTCATCGACGGCAAGTAAGACGGGTATTCTACGGCGAATTCCTGGCTGTCTGTCCTTCCCAAAGAAAAACAAGGGGATAAACTCACCTCGTCTGCTTTCCAAGTGCTTCGAGCAGCGCAGTCAAAACAGCAGGCGCAGACGTCTGATCTTTGAGACCAACATTGATCAAGTTGAGAAGCGGCGTGCCCTCGGGAAGTGATAAACCGTCAGGCAGGTCAATCTTCACCTCCGTGACCAGCGAGCCCAGAGCGTGTTCGTTGACAGTGCGGAAGCGTTGGAGTGTTTGTTGGGCGAAAATAGGCTGGAGATAGGTCCGTGTATGCAGGTCATAGGAATACGGCGTGGATGAATTCACGAGTTTGATAGCTTCAAAAACCTTAGCGCGCATAGCCCGTGTAGGACCAATTAAACTCACCACGTGGGATGTACATCACCAACCAGCCTGCAGATGCTGCATATTCTACACCTTGTATCAATAAGAAGCTTTTACCACAGCCTGCAGAACCAGCTACGAGAAAAGTGGCGTGAGTTGATATCCATGTGATGGACTCGAACGGCGGAACCGACACAAAACAAATCTGTTCTTCTGACTTGACTCCTGGCTTGCCGTTTGTAGCCGATCCACTAGTTTTATTGTCACGTCACGCACGACCGACGCGGCCTTTGACAGAATCCGAAACTGTAGAAGGGTATTCAGATGAGAAATAGCCCGTGTAGAAAGTTGCTCACATCCAAGAGTACGTTGCGGGGCACGCCAAAGACCCGAACGGCATCATTCTCTGGCAACGGGAAGGCCATGGCTTTTCCTGCGTTTCCTTCCGTTAGGTCTTCCTAAGCACTCTGTCAGAGACATCTGCACACGGCTGCAAAACTCATGAACGAACCGCATTGAATTCGGGTAGTGTGAGTTCATCTAGACGCTGGCTTTGGAACAACTCATGCTTGAGTTGGGAAGCGGGGAGTGGTACGAAGGCCTATATGAGGGTTCACAGATTCGGGAAAGCGTCTCCCATCGCTGATGGTGGCCACGCACCCCAGGAGATTTGTTATTCCGCATAGCCTCAAGGCGTTTCTGCTTCTTTGTTAGCTTCTGGCCTTTACCCCCCTTGAACCCCTGGGCTAAGTAAGTTTCATAGTGCTTAGTTCCGCGTCTCGAAATGCTAGCGAAGCACGTACCATTCTGCTTGACAGGGACGCCTTTTGCCTTAGCTGCATATGAACGGGCCTGTAAGTGTGAGCCAGTTCCCCTAAGAGCATTACGGACGCTCGCGACCACGTGGTCGCTGCGAGGAAAAGACATTCACGACGTGCTCGAAGCAGAAGACTCGTAGGGCCGTGGCTCGTTTTCGGGGTTGCGCGTCCACGTGACTTCGAGCGCTTGCGTGCCCAACGGCGACTTTGATGAACGCGTCTTTTTACATCATTTTTGCCAATGGCACTGCCAGATAGACAGCCCCGCTCTGGACTTGCCACCATTAGGCGCGACTTCTCATCCAATAAAATGGCCGACTCGTCTCCTGCATCTTCACTTTCAGTTCCCAGGCGGTCGACGCTCTCCGATTCACTCAGGAAGGTGATTCAAGATGGCGTCGCCAGCCGCGAGGCTGAGAAAACTTCCCATGGATCGTCATCGGATTCACAGAAGCGCACTCTTCAGGTAGATATCGCGCCTCAACCCAAAAAGCGCCGGCTTCCTAGTTCTTCGACTGACTCTGAGCAGTCATCTGCGTCTCCCTATGGATCTTCTCAGTCGTCGCTATTTTCCACGGCTAGTACTATTAGATCTGATTCCACGTTCTCCGACCACGAATCTGCTCGGACATCAAAGCCTGTACCAAAACCTGACATCCAGCTGAGTTACGAGCAAAAACAAGTTTTGGAGTTGGTTAAGCAGAAGAAAAATGTTTTCTACACGGGAAGTGCAGGTGTGTCATCAAATTCTTTTCTACTTTCTACTGCCAAAGCTTCCGTTTGCGAGCTTTGGTCTCCCGCATTGGTGATAAAGGGGCGCCCCAATTGATTTTGAAGTGGCTCTGCAATATTGAGCAACGCTGACTTATCGCTAGGAACGGGCAAGTCTGTTCTCTTACGTGAAATTATCAAGACTCTCCGCAAGGAATATGTAAGAACACCGGACGCCGTGGCCGTGACTGCTTCTACCGGTAATTAGGTCCTCCATACATTATTCCTGTAGTACTGAGGCGCATATATAGGCATCGCTGCTTGCAACATTGGCGGTGTGACAATTCATTCATTCGCGGGGATCGGTCTGGGCATAGAGAGTGCTGATGATCTCGCCAAAAAGATCGAGAAGAACAGAAAGGCTAGTTCAAGGTGGAACCGGGCCAAAGTCCTTATTATTGATGAAGGTTAGTACCTCATGTTTTTGCGCAGCGTGTATGTGATAGCTCCGATAGTCTCTATGGTCGACGCCGAATTGTTTGATAAACTGGCTAGAATCGGGGGTATCATCAGGAGGAATAAGACCGTACCCTTTGGCGGCATTCAGGTGATGAGCCTTGATGTTCCTGGTAAGCTTGGGCGCTAACGAGACTTCTCAGGTCGTCATCACAGGCGACTTCTTCCAGCTTCCGCCTGTAAGCAAAGGAAATAAGCCGATGCGTTTTGCTTTCGAAGCTACCGCTTGGAACCAGACAATTACAAGGGCAATCAGACTCACAAAAGTCTTTCGACAGAAAGACGAGGGTGAGCACCTAGATTTATATGGCCCTAACTAGTTGGCTGAAGGAGCGCAGAGTTCGTCGTGATGCTCAATGAAATGCGGTATGGGACGTTGTCTCAAAGATCGATTGCAAGATTCCGGCAATTGTCCAGAGAGATCGTATATGAAGATAATATTGGACCGACTGAGCTGTGAGCTGAGGCGTCTCGTACTGGTCGTGGTCCTCATCCATGACTCCGTTTCAGTTTTCCGCGCCGTCAAGACGTAGACGCCTCCAACAAATTGCGTCTGAGCCGCCTTCCACGAGGCGAAAGCAAAACGTTTTATGCCAAGGACGGCGGATCGGCCGGTGACGAACAAAGGAAAAGACTTCTCGACAATTTCATGGCCCAAGAAGAGCTGCAGCTTACCATCGGCGCCCAAGTCATGCTCATTAAGAATGTCGACGAGTCACTTGTCAACGGGAGCATGGGCATTCGTCGTGGCGTTCGAGACACCCCTTATATTTTCCAAGGATTCCGAAACTCCTTCCCTAGTCAGAGATTCCTACTGGGGGACGGGGTGTCAAGGCACTATCACTCGACGAGGCGAAGAAAAAGAGACCAGTGGTCAACTTCACCGTTGTCGGAGGCTTGATACGTCAGGTAATGCTCGAACCGGAAACGTGGAAAGTAGAGACGCCAAGTGGTGAGGTTCAGGCATCACGGACGCAGGTATGTTCGTCCTCATCACACGAATCCCTCATACTTTAACCACAATCCCGTAGTATCCTCTCATCCTGTCATGGGCAATGTCCATACATAAATCGCAGGGTCAGACACTCGACAGAGTAAAGGTAGACCTCGCTAGAGTCTTCGAGAAAGGTATGAACACACTTCTCTATCTCCCTTATGTGTGTCGATTGTGCTTGTTAGGTCAAGCCTATGTAGCCCTTTCTCGTGCTACATCCCTTGACGGCTTGCAGGTCCTGAATTTCGACCCCAGCAAGGCAAGAAAGTCAATATATTTCTCTTCGATTCTACTCATCCTGTTGCCCAGGTACTCGTGGACACAAAGGTCAAACAGTGGAGTGCAGGCTTAGAGACGCTTGGTGAACCAATTTCAGTCGAAGATTCGGACGACCCGAACTCGGATGAAGACATTATACTGCTTTGAGCTTTGAGCGCTCTTCAACCAACTTCCCGTTTGCTTTTCTCACTCGCTCAAAATGTCATGACACCAAGGAATAGGTGATCTCTTCAGCATCGCGCATACCCATGTATTACTATCGACGTCCTTGCACGCCTATAATTGTGTACATTATTCCATTATCGAAACAATCTTAACTTAGTGCGAACCAACTTTCAAGCCATGTTAATATGGTGTCTGCTATCTACTCCCGCGTGCAACAACCGCCCCCCACTGACGAGCGCACAAATGACTTGGTCCTTCGATTCTTCAACTCTATCTTGAAGATGTACGAATCGATCAGATGATCCAGCGGAACTCGCTGGCACAGTCTCTCATCATTGATCACCATGCCTGAACCCCTCTTTCTCGGGATTGATCTCTCAACACAGCAACTAAAGGCGCTCCTTATCGATGAGAAGGCTGCAGTTGTACATGACTTCGCAGTAGGCTATGATAAGGACTTACCGCACTATGGGACCACGAACGGCGCTACATACGGTCCAGGGGACGGTCAAGTCACGTCGCCAGTGGCGATGTGGGTCGAGGCACTTGACCTAATCCTGCAGCGCATGAGAGATGCAGGCGTCGACTTTAGCCGGATCCGCGCCGTTTCTGGTGCAGGCCAGGTACGCCCATCACGCTCGTTTCCCTGCCTGAGCTTGAACATGCTTGTCGCGCCGGCTGTAGCAACACGGCTCCGTCTACTGGTCAAAATCCGCAGCGGATGCTCTCGCTTCACTAGATCCCTCAAAGTCGTTGCTCTCGCAGCTCAACCCAAATGCATTCTCTATCCATGACTCACCCATTTGGCAAGACTCGTCCACGACCCGGGAGTGTCGCGAACTGGAGGAAGTCATAGGTGGCCCTCAAGCACTGGCCGACCTCACGGGCAGCCGTGCGTACGAGCGTTTCACGGGGACACAGATCATGAAGGTATGTCGTTCCTGTCTACACGTATACATTAGACCTATGCGAAACTCGTCTTCAGATTCGAAAAGATAGACCGGGTGACTATGGGGCAACCTCTAGAATATCTCTTGTCTCTTCATTCATACCCTCACTTTTTCTCGGCCTCATTGCTCCTATCGAGGTTTCGGATGCGAGTGGCATGAACCTGATGGACGTCGCGTCCTGTAGATGGGATGGACGCCTTCTCCGCGCATGCGGAGGGCCCGAGTTGCGAGAAAAAATCGGTCCGGAGCCTGTGCTCGGTGATACAGCCCTGGGCAAGGTGGCAAGTTGGTGGGTCAACCGATGGGGTTTCGATCCAGGTAAATGGAATTCCAAGCCTACTGCATGGGAAGTGCAAAGTTAAACACCAAGCTTTAGATTGTCTTGTTGCCTCTTTCACTGGAGATAATCCAGCGACGATGGTAGCACTGTCAACTCCTGGTGACGCCGTACTCTCACTTGGGACGTCGACTACCTTCCTTCTCGCAATACCACCTTCTAACACGCCACCCGTCCGCTTCACCACGTCCCATCTCCTTGCGCATCCGACCACCTCAGACGCTCATATTGCGATGCTGTGCTACAAGAATGGTGCTCTTGCACGTGAAAAAGTCCGTAATGAACATGCAGGCGGAGACTGGGCGCGCTTCAACGAGCTGGTGACGACCACGCGGCCTGGGAACAATGGTTTCTGGGGCTTGTACTTCCCGCTCCCTGAGATCATTCCGCCGAACGTTGTCGGCAACTTCTACTTCGAAACACAGGACGATACGGCAACACCTACTCAAGTCGGGGCGTTGCCAGCGACAGTACACCCGCGTGCGATCCTTGAGTCACAATTACTCTCCATTCGAGCTCGCGTGACGGCTATCTTGCACCAAGATGCACCGCGTCTGCGGCGTCTTGTACTGACGGGAGGTGCTTCGACAAACCCTACGATCCGCCAATTGTCTGCAGATTTGTTTGGCATCCCCGCTTATGTTGCCGAAGATACGTCTGAAGCCGCCGCTACTGGCGGTGCGCTGCTCGCGCGGTATGCTTGGTGGAAAGGCAAAGATGGGACTCGCGATTCATTTGAAAAGATGCGAGCTGGCGACGCCGAACGGATGAAGCTTGTAGCGGAGCCCGATGAGAAGGTCACAAGGGTATATGATGGTTTAGTTACGACGTATTCACTTTGCGAGAACTTTGTAGTAGATGCGTGCAACTGAACGTAACGGTTATCAAGGTACGGTCCGGCGCGGTTGTGAATTCCTCCGCACTCGCTATCCCTTGGGGTGCTCACACTGGCACTTCGTTTCTTTCTCCGAACCGCCTCCCTGGCAACCAGAGGCTCCGCCATTTTAGCTACGACCAGGCCACAAATAGTCAGAATGGCCGAGGATACGGGGGCACCTACGTCAAGTTCTGCGAAGCACCCCTGCGATGAGGACGCAGCACAGGGCAGTCCCAAACGCGTCAGAGTAGACACACAATCAGGTGTAGACGTCAACACTCTCAATCCGAGCTCAGACGTCCTCCGGGGCGACAAGAAACACCCAAAGCGACGTGACGCATACCCGAAATCGCGTCATGGAAAGGAGAAGGACAACAAGAACGTGGGGCGGCGACGTCGTAACCGTTCAGAAGTAAACGAAACACGCACCGAGACCGACCCTCAAGATCTGTCGGAGAAGTCGCCTCGTCTGCCGAAACGCCAGTCTGCGATCCTGCTCGGTTTTTGCGGGACGGGGTGTGCAGGTATGCAGATGTTGGTGTCGCGCTCTACCGTCTCCGTGCATCCAACCTTGACCAACTACGCTCATAGCCAGCCAAATGTGCGTACGATCGAAGGAGTACTATTCGATGCGCTCGTGCGAGTCGGCGCCGTGTCATCAGATAATGCAGACGATCCCACGAAAGTCAGCCTTGGACGTGCGGCTCGTACGGACGCAGGCGTACACGCAGCAGGAAATCTCGTATCCCTGAAGTTGATAACACAAATCCCAGGCGTTCCAGATGTAGTCAAGGCCGTCAACGAGCTCCTACCACCTGAGATCCGCGTTTGGGGCATTGTCCGTGTGCAGAATTCGTTCAACGCTCGAGCGTGCGCGTTTCTCCCCTTCTAACTGCGTGCTCAACTTTATCTCGAGAGTTTATAGATCCTGCGATAGTCGTAGATACACGTACTTCTTCCCGTCCTACCTCCTTATACCGCCGAAGCCTGGAAGTGGACTGTACGAAACTCTCCACCGCCAGGCAGTCTCGTCGGGCTCATCACCTACGGCCGCCTGCCCCCCACCTGATGTAGTTCATCCTTTCTGGACGGACTCTTCCCCTGTATCATCGAAGGACGATGATTTACAAAGGAAACGTCGTTGGCGCGCTGGGACAGAGGACATTCAGAAACTACGGGAGATCGCCAAGAAGTTCGAGGGTACTCGCAACTTCTACAATTTCACCGTAGGCCGTGAGTTCAGTGATAGGAGTACTCAAAGGCATATGAAGAAGATTGAGGTTGGTTTCTTGTTACAGGGGCTGCAGGGGCTAATAACACAACAGATTGCCGACCCAGTTGTCTATGGCAGCACGGAGTGGATCAGCGTCATGTTTCACGGCCAGAGCTTCATGCTTCACCAAGTACTTAGTCGTTACGAATAGGTCGTCTCTCCGCTTACCTTTTTATCAGATCGTGCGTGCGCAGAGCAAAAGTCGTCGCTTCCACACTCATAGCGCTTTGCCTCACAGCGCAAAATGGTTTCTGCATTAGTCTTGTGCTGCCGCACTGGTACACCCCCGCAAGTCATTGAAGAAGTGCGTTAGACTGCATCCTTTTAGGCATCACCATAGATCTGATACATCGAACCCCAAGCTGTACGGACCACGGCAAGTTTTCATCCCCAAGGTGCCAGCTCTCGGCCTCCTTCTCGAGTACCCAATCTTCGAGTCATACAACCGAAAGATCGAGAGCGTAAACGAGAACCTGTCGCAAGACGACCCAGAGTTTCGTCCTCCGATCGACTTCGAGATCCATCGCGGAGCAATTGACAACCTCAAGCAGACGCACATATACGATCGGATGCGAGAAACCGAAGACCATAGGGCTGTGTAGGTGTTCTCGTAAATACCGCACGGTATGCTTTGACATGAGCACCTAGATTCGACGCTTGGGTGCGCACAGTCGACGCGTATTCCGGTGATGACCTCCTCTACCTTAACCCGAGAGGTATTATCCCTGCTGCGGCGGTGCTCAAGAAAAGTGAACGAAGAAAGAACCCATTCCGGGAGAGGAAGCGCTTCGATGCGACGGACTTCTCGGCAACCAGTAAGACAGAAGTGGACGAACACGAAGACGAGGAAGAGCAGGATGCTATGATGGATAAGGCAGAGTTAGTGGACATGGAAGGCTGATGGAGGAGCTCGCGAGTACCTAGGGAGCGGCGACTTTTTGTTTCCCTGTGATTTTATTCGATCTTAAGATTCGGAAGGCTGTAAGAATCTGCGCTAGCTTTTCCAGATGGCCCCACCGAAGTCAACGGTGTTCTGATACGGACTATGGCGCATAAATTGGCGTGAGTAGCGCAACTGTGGTGCACGCCTTCACATTCATCGACATACCCAAAGAAGAATAATGGTAGAGAAGGACCAAATCTGCCATGCTCAGCTTGAAGGTGGGAACATGCGGACGGCGCGTGGTTCAAGTTACCCTCTAGACGAATGACCGATACACGTCACACGAGACAAGACACGAAACGAATGTAGGTTTCGTGGCACCAATAAATATAACCCTTTCAAACGGCCGACGAATACGAAAGGAAGAAAGTTGGCGGCACTAGAATATGGCCCGAAATTCGGGAGGGGGCGCTAAATTACGTTTCTGGCATTGGTGGATAACCTGATCCACGGATTTTGCGAGAATATCCCTTGCCACCACCCAGTGTTTCGGACACTTCACATTTCTCGCTGAGCGCTGATAGATGATCTCTTGTCCAAACAAATATATTCGCACTCCTAAGGAAAGCCACCTAGTAATGAAGAGGGATCGATTACCACACCTAAAATTTACATAGATACACTGCATTAATTCCTCACAATCAACACTGTATAACATACCGGCAAACCGAGAGCGTACAGTAACCAGCCGAGCTTGGGGCTAGGTAGAGTTTTGATAGATCGTACACGCAGTTGAATCTCCTAGACGCAAGAATGGAACGGAATGCCTGTCAAAAGCGCAAACAAGTGTCCGTCTCTGATTGAACCCCTTTTAAATTTCTCTTGCGTAGCCTTCGGGCATCAGAGTAAAGTCAATGCAACCCACAGAGTCTTTCTCAACAGGGGCTTGCGAGAAAACGAACAGTGTCAGAGTCAGCTCCAATTTTGTGAAGGAGTACCTACCATGTTGCGCCATCCACAGCGTCACTTGGAGCTCTAGATCGAAAATTGGTGTTATTGGTCGTGGGAGCTCCTGAGCATTTTCCGCATCTTCAAACAGCGTAATGTCCTGCCGACGCCTTGAGTCTTCCCAAGTAAAATATATGCGGCGGTCCGTGAGCTGCATGCAGCTGATATATGACCTAGCCAGGGCTTTCTCAGAGGGTCGCACGAACGCAGCTCTCGCCGAAAGATCAGCGTCGAAGGTGAAAATATAGAGCCCTTGAATCTTCAAATCGACATGAACATACGAAATCACGAATGGAAGTTGTGAAAATACGAACGGTTGCCACACAGACACGACCATGCTCGAATCCCAGATAGTGGCAAGTATCTCCTGGTGGAATACCTAGAACAAACCCCGCCTGTTCGAGGCTGGTCTCTCCACGGCAGATACGCTCAAAATCGCGAATGAACATAACACGGCGTTTCTCCGACAAGACTACAAGATCGCGACCGTCCCTGGAGACGTGGGCTATGTGAGTTGTGAGTATGAAAATCCGTGAACCAAAGGGTATCAGTGAACACACCTGCAATAGTAATGCCCGGAAGAGGACGGGATTCATCTACTTCGGGGTGGACAGAGATGGGGCTGATAAACCAGTCTCCCGATATGAGGAACGGGTCCTCCACGCGCCGACTACACTGTACATTCGCGTCCGCCGGTATACATAGTACCTCGTTGCCACTCTCCCGCGAAAACACATGCACCCCATCCGACTCGCACACGAACGCGTGGCGCTCGTTCACGTCGACGTAGCGGAGATTCCGGAGACGCATATCGATCGTCTGCACGAGTGAGCCCGTGTGCACGTCGTGCAGGAAAGCACGCTCGCGGCTCGCACATATGAGCGTCGGGTACGCGAGCCGGTACGCATGCGTGGGCTCGTGAAACCTCAACAGCGCCCAGGGCCGGAACTGCCCTCGCGGTGCATATTGGTGGTTCAATGCCGCGGCGTGGGCGGACACGGCTATCTGCACGGCTTCAGGCGGGGCATAGGCGGCGACCTCGTCATCGGTAGTAAGTCCACTGGCCAGGCGCCAGACTTCCTTCGACCCGTCTTCGCGGTCAAAGACGAGATACCCGTTGTCGTATTCGCAGTGGGCATAGGGGCGGACGTACGACTGCAAACAGTCGTTTGAGCACCCAGAGGAATGCAGGGGGGGGGAATCTCGCACCTGGGGAAGACACCACAAGAGGATGCCGGAAAAGAGGTGAACCACGTTGAGACCACCCCAAATGCAGGTCATGATGCATATCCCTGCTTTCTCATCGACCTTAATGCGGTGGACGTTGAAACCTGGAGGCGACAACACACGCGCGACAGCGCGCCCTTTTCCCTCCCAGTTTTTGCGTAGTTGAATCGACCTGTAGCCTTCACAATGAGAATGATCAGAGAGGTGTCATTAGTGATGGAGAATAAGTGACATGGCCCCCACGATCTTGATGAGGGTGCGTGCAACTTACAGAAGTCCTTCCAACTCGTCGATCCTGCCCAAGGTCTGCCCATATTCACAGACAGCGCATCCTCTAGGGGCATCGTCCCGGGTTGTACGTACCCATGAAGGAGTGCAGCGCCATGAAAGATTACCGATTGGTTTGCGGTGAAGAAATCAAGCCATTGATAAGATAACACTCGTAAGGAAAGTAACGAGGATATTGGAAGATGAGAGAGCACGCTAAGCGTCACTTCTGGGGGTAGAACATGCAACATGTTCGAACTAGCCCCACGGCCAGGTGGTGTACTATGTAGTACTAGACTTCCGGACCGTACTCCCCAAACCTGGTCGGTGAGGCAGCGTTCTTCCCCCTGAGCGAGCATGGCTTTGGTTTGGGCTTACGCGGCATTCACATTTCAACAATGGGTCGTCTAGCCGACGATAATCCGCGCATAAGCCTTGGCCTCTCAACATTGCCCTTGCCTGCTCTACCAGCGTCCTGCTAGCCCTTTCGGCCACACCGTTGTGCATCTCGTTGTTTATGCCTTTCTCACGGCACCAGGTCCTCAGAGCGTCGTTTATAGACTCTTTCCCTCTGTCCGTGCGTGTCGCACGCGGGGATGTTCCATCCGCTCTAAGGTGCGTCAAGTAGTCTTTGACCGCTTGCGCTGTCTGATCTTTTCCTTTTAGGAAACGCACCGTGATGTAACGCGTGGCATCAGTCCACAAAGCGTACGAAATATTGATGTTCGTTAATGAACATGACGTCGCATTTTCCTCATATGATCCATATAGGTAAGTTGGCCGGGTGACATGTTTCTCTCGTTGGCTTATCGGCGGAGGTTTCCCCGTTTGCTTAGCTTCGGCGCACCCGACGCAATCCGGCTTGGGCGTTCGGAGATTGACGGCAAAACCTTCAACAAGGTTTTTATCGAATAGTTTTTGCAGCCATGCTGTAGCTGAGATGTCCGAAACACTTGTGCCAGGTCTCCCAATGTGGGAGAGTTTGCGTGGATACGCACCGATCGTACTGTGAACTATGCATGTTCTCGCGGATCTTTAACTTGCATTTTGTACAAATTATTTCCGGTGCGTCGCCCCTCGGCAATTGTTTTGCCACTTTTGGCAGTCAATGTGAGCATACCATTACCACTCTTAAAGGTCCTGCCGGCGTTGTCCCATCGGCCTAGCGAGATTAAGTTATTTTTGTTGGTCGGGATGTGGAGAACGTGTTCCAGCCGTAAGAGGTACTTATGGCCTTCGCATTTGGACTCGAGCTCCACAGTTCCACGACCAGCGACGAGGACCTTGGTGTTGCCTATGCCGACGACGGTTACTTCGGTGAGTCACTCGTATGTTACGAACGATGTGCGTGTGTTTGCGACGTGCGACACCGCCGCAGTGGCTGCCATCCAGTCATCGGTCTCCGACTTCGTCAGCGCTTTTCCGGCATTTTCATCATCTTTTCCTTTCCCTCTCTCCCAGCACTTGCTAGTGACGTGCGTATATTTGCCAGCAAATTTCACACTTGCCTCGTCCGAGAAAAATACAATCTTGAGTCTTATGGTTGTCTTTGCCTGCAATGTTTGCAGGGACTCGCGTGACGAGCATTGCAGACTCTGTCTCCATCTTCGGTCGTGCACTGAGACGATTGATTAAGCTGTGCTCACGTGAAGCATTTTGAGTCGCTTGACTCGAGCTCTCAGTGGGCTCTTGCAACCTTTTGGGCCCGAACTTGGCGCCTTGGGTATTCCTCTTTGAGGATACTTATGAACTGTTGGGAGCTGAGCAGCTTCTTGGGGTCCAGTTTCGGTAACCCGCTCGCGGCCGCCCACATAAGGTTCTGTAAACGCATCCCAGGAAAGGGGAAGTGAAAGTGGAAATGAGTATTTTGAACAGACGATCCGAGATACGGAAATCGTCATCGTCGAGCTGATTGATATGCTCCCAATAGCCTTTCAACCAATCGAGGTGTTCAGTTATATTGGCATGTTCGCCGGCGGACGTATGGAAGCGGTTTCGTACAGCGACTATCGTCTGGTGTCCTTTTGGATTCATATATGGCTTCCAGATTTGCCCACATTTCGGAGGCAGTCTGGTATCGACCGATGTAGACTGTCTCCGTAGCCGAGATATTATTCATGATAATCGCCTGTGTGTAATTATCATCATACCTCTAAATCTCCGCACCACGAAGATCTTCGGGGCATTGGAAGTCGCTGTCTATATAGTCCTCCACTGCGCGAGAGCGGAGGACCGTCCTCATACGGTCGCGCCAGATAGACCAACTCCCCTCTGTGAGAGGTTCAATCAACTCAGTCATTGCGGCACTGTCATGCGGCGAAGCTTTGACGAGGCTATGCCAGGAGGCGCCATCGTCAGATGATTCGTGTTCAGACATTATCGGGAGTTATGGGATAGAGCAAAGAGATTATAATTTTAAGCAGGTGAGGGACGTTCCTAGCCTGATTTAGAATACCAGTGCTGACTGCCCCTCCCCTCACTCAACACAGTTTCTATAAGATATCGACTAAATACAGCAGACTGGGTAAGCGTAAGGCAAAGCAAAGATACTGCCTAGAGCACTAGCGCGGGATGAATCTTGCCCAATCCACGGGCCGCCATTCCCGCTTCTCCACCATGCCAACGTCCGACAAATGCCTCATCGTTGGCCGCCCATGCGGACAGTTCCACGGTTGTTCCATTGTTCCCATGTGCCGAATAATCTGATCGACGCGTCAACACGAGAAAGACACAAACGACGATTATACAAATTGGGCTCTTGGCGATATGAGGCGCGGGCTGGCTGGGGAATTGGACTCACGGACGTCATCTGTTTGGCGTTTAGCGACTCGCCGACCATCGTGCTCTTGCGACACGCGCGCATCGCAAACATTGCACGCATCTTTGACGAGCGCACGAGCGTCCCCGCGGGCCGGTCCCTCAACAAATGCAGAATTTCCTCCAGATCTACAAACGTAACCTCGCTGTCAGGTCGGATTAACCAGTAAATGGCGCGAGACGTACCCTGAGTGTCGAACTCGGTGTTCTTGCTCACGGGCTGCGCCACGAGACTCAGTCGGCGTCCCGCCGGCTGGTCCTCCTCGACCGCGACCTCGAATCCGTTTTGCTGCAGCACGCCCATGTTCTCAAGCGCTACAAGCTCGTCCGCAGCCGTCAATTCCAGCACGCGTGGCCTACGCGATCATCGCAAAAGATACAAAACCAAGAGTTTAAAAAAATACGAAACGCACGTGAACAGCCGCTGCGACTCGAGGCGCGTCGTCGCCTGCAGCGTCTCAAAGTTATACTTCTCGTCCGCGGCGTGCTGGTCCACGATAAACAGGTCGTCGTCCGTCGCGCCCGCCGCGTCCGTCTTGCGCAGGCGCGCCACGATGAACCCGCGGTTGAACTGCCCGACTACGTGCATGGACTGGAAGTCCGCCTTGGAGAGCACGCGCGCGAGCGTCGCCGTAGCGTTCTCGTTGTCCGCCGCTAGGTCCGCGTGCTCCAGGTCCGACGAGTGAGGCGCGGGCGGCGGGGTGGGTGCGGCCCTGCGCTCCAGGTACGCGGACCATGCGCTAGTCGTGCGCTCGAGGTCAAACGCGAGCGGCGGTGCGTCCCCGACGACGGTGCGCAAGACTTCGGTCCGAATACCGGAGGTGGCGTCGTGCGACGATGATGTAGTAGCGGCGGCTGCGTTGCTGGGCGGTTCGCTGTCTGATGGCGAGTCCTCCAGTAACAAAAGTTCCTCGTTCGACGCGAGTTCGGCGTCATCGGATTGTTTCGCGGATGGAGATGCCGTTGCACCTCTTGCTGTGTGGCGCGCTTTCGATTTTGGTTTTGATTTGGGGACCGAATCATGGCTGTCGGGGCAATCGACGATCATCGTCTCGTCTACTACATCCGTCGACGACGACACCTTCTCGCCAGCTTCATCGTCGGTATCCACCTTCTTCGAAACCCGCTTCACCTCCACAACCTCATCCTCGGCTCCTTCCTCCTCTTCTGGGCTGTCTTCGTCATCCTTGTCCCGCACGACGTGAACCCCGTCACGAGCAAATCCCGCCAGCCGAGCACGCATACTGGTCCTCGCGTTCTTGCCAGAGCTAGACCCGCTGACATCCGCCAGATGTGGGCGCTTGCGCTGCGGCCCTTCGTGGCCGGGTTTGAGATTCCACGACGCGCCGGACGTGTCGAGCACCATCTGTACTCCCCTGCCAGAGCAGCTTGTATTGGTAGACAGTATTTGCTCCACCCGCGCTGGAGTACGACCGGGGCCAGCTAGGCGTTGAGGCGCGGCGATCAAGGGAGCTGGGACAGAGGCAGGCTCCGGAGAAGGAGAACGTGCAGCAGCGACTTTTTTGATGGGACGTGTCTCCTCGTCAGAGACAGGATCTGGCGATGCCAAGCGCGGTCGTTTCTGGACTGGGTGCGGCTCGTCTGACGGTGGTGAAGTATTGTCGGGCTCCTTCTCGACTGGAAGGTCAACACTATCCCCCTTAGACGCTATCTTGCCATTTTGTCCGCCAGTTGTAACGTCTCCGGCTTGTTCAGTACCAGTGGCGTCATCTTGATCATCCGGTATGAATAAGGGCAGCTTTTCGTTACTTGTTGAGCTACCCTCTTCTACCGGAGGAAGTTCCCTCTCCTTCTGAGCGAGCGCAACTTGCATCGAATTAAGCACAAAGCTTGACCGTGTATTATCGAATGCTTCAGTCAGCACGAGCTGAAGGTTATCCGTGAGGTCGGCGAAATCAATTGTGAGCTACCAGAGCGCACCTTAAGGGACTCAATCAAATTGTTCTCGCTGTGCAGGAGGATGGTCCGCTTGTCCGGGCTCACATTGATGTCACATGAATCTATATAAGAACATTCACATCACGACAAATATATGCGGGATGGCTTCTGGTCGTACCAGTCGGCAAGATGAAGTCTGCTATGACAAAGGGAGATTGATTAGCATTGAACGTACGATAAACCTCGTTGATTGCCTTTTGGACTTTCGCCGGTGCGCATGGTCGCCCATTGATGAAGAAAAACTGGCGATCGGTCCCCGTCCGTCCAGCACCAGGAGCGAACTTGGAGATCAGCCCCTCCACACGTATTTGACTGCATGATATGATAAACACACGAACAAGTAGCGCGGTGGGGTAGAAAGAAACATACTGGTTACGGACATCGCCTTCCTCTCGGCGCCGCAAAACTACCTTCTCAGGAACCACCTCAAACGACAAACGTAGATCAACGAGATTCTCGAGCTGTTTTGGGCCCCAGAGCGCGCCGACAGAGGCACGAATCGACGCAGCACCGTCTGTGCGGAGCTGCGCAGTCTTCTTTCTGAAGGCTCTTCTGTCAGTCATCACCTTCTAGAGCACGCAGGATACGCACCCGCCATTAGGAGTATGAGAGACGGTCAAAACGACGCCGTTGTTTTCCCGGGTACACGGAACGAGCGCGTAAGCTGTGAGGAGATGCAAAGCCTTGCCAAACTCCCGCTTTGCGTGGCGCTCGAACTCTTTCCGCCTGACGGGCAGCGGCTTGAACAAGCCCGTGATGGCAACCGTGGTCCCGCGCTGCACCAGCTATCAGCACGTGGACGGGATAAGAGAGGGGGCACATACCTGACGAGCAGTCTTGCCGCTCTGGCTCGTGAGGCGACCGGCGCTATCGAAAGTGAGAACGGTGCCCATCGGCGCCTGCGTGGAAGTCGCGGTGGTGACGCTGACGCTCTCTGACAACGCACAGAGAGAAGAAAGGGCCTCCCCACGAAAAGCCAAAAGTGAGGACGGAGGTCAGGTCGGAAAAGGAGTCAAGTTTTGACGTATAGTGTTTCAACGCTGTTCAGAGCGACGACGACGACGACGACGAGTGAGGTCGAAAGTGGGAATAAAGATGACGGTGACATACCTATGGACTCATAATCCTCCGGTGCGATACCACTCCCATTATCAATGACCTCGATGGACTTAAGGCCGTAGTCTTTGAAGCGGACCTCTGGAGTAGCTCTCAGCTGAGGGGTGTGACGACAAAGCAATATAATGTAACGAGCCAATGTTTGTTGCACCTGCGTCGAGGGCATTTTCTACAAGCTCTTTTGCAGCCGTCTGTAGGTCTATAACGACCTGACCCGAGGTGATACGATGGACCGAGTGGGAGTCGATGGCTTTGATGGCTTTGTTCGACCCCGAGCCCGTAGTAGCGTTATCAGACATGGCCATTTAAAGCGAGATCCTATACATGTATAGCAGGCTGAAGACAAAGAGAACAGGCTGACCTCTTCCGTGTCACGTACCAGTAGGCGCGCGAATGAGAGCGCGCCATTGTCACACGGCACATGACCGTGATGGTCACACATACGCACTTATCGGACATCTTTGTACCACCCACCACTATCGCTGGCATGTCCGCATCAAGCCAAGAGAGAGAGAAGGTCTGGACCGAGTTACAGTCCCTACGCCAGGATACCCAGGCATTCCGCACAGAAGCATATCGCCTTCGCACCGCCGGTAGCCTTGACGCGGCTACAAACGAACGTTTGCGCACACAGCAATTGGAGCTCGAGCGGCGAGGAGAAGCCCTTATCAAGCAGTACGCCCGTTACCATATCTCCTCTTTTCTGCCACAGAACTTATGGGGATCAGACTTTCGCCTGGACTCGAATGGAATGTAGGGCTGGGCTCGGGTATGCGACAGTTTCCGCTTTCCGGCCGCCATGGACACGCCTGTCTCATTGGCGGCTTCCTTATCTAGCCAGTGACGACGCGATGAACGTCATCCAATTACCGCCATCCGCCGGCCAACCACAGCTGGCTGCTGGAAATTCTCTTCAGTTGCAGGCGAGTGTTTACTCACAAAGATCGAGGTGTGGATTCCTGAGATTTTGGCTGCAGAACGAATGAAAGCGCATATCTTGCATCGTGCTGATAAGCACCAGCTATCTCCCCGAGCGCCGTCCGTAATCACCGATTCACGGACGAACCGATCCCGACGTAATACTAATTTTAGGTCACTTTCGTTCTTATGACCACTAGGCTATATTTGTGGATCATGGCATTCGCTACAACTATATCCACTTCTTTGGAGGACTGCATCTTTAAAAGTCTGTTCTCTATAGAGGATTCTTCTTATCTATTACCTATGCGGTGAATTGCGAATTTGAGGCGTTGCATGAATGACCCAACACTGGAGTCGAAGCGTGCATGTCCCTCCAGCCCGTCCCCAACCCACTCAAACTCTACGCGCATAAAACCTGATGTGGTAGGGGTACACACAGCTATATTCACTCTCTACCAGGTAGAAAATAAAAGACACGGGAATAGTGCTAAAAAGACCAGGAGCAAACCAACTAACAGCTAAGGCACCGGAAACGGTATAATACCGGAAGTAAACGATAACACTACCGCAACTCTCCCCTCATGTAGGAAAAAAGTAACTAGTCACGCGCGAGAATCATGACTGCTCCTTTCCAAGCGCGAGTGCGCCCACGCCATCCGCCAAGTCTTGGACAAAGCCATCTCCGCTCGACGCGGTTACGTGTGCAGGTGGAGGCGCAGAGGCTAGGCGTGGGGCCCTGGGTCCAGGAGCCAGCCCCATGCCTTTAGATGGTGTTCGCTCCACTCCTTCGCCGCAATTTGCGTCCCGATGCGCGCTTCCAACGGGTTCGCGTGCCTTTCCAGCCCCGCTCGTCCACACGCCGCTTGGAATCGGAGGCGCACGGGCCCCACCGAGGGGCGGAAAGTCCGCGGGCTGCAACAATACCGCTGGTGCGCTCGTAGTATGGTTGCGAGCGCCGCCATTGCGCGCAGGTGGACGTGTCGGGTGAAGCGTCGGGTTTGGCTTGAGGCCAACGGCCCAGTCCGGGCGCGGGGGGAGCGGGTGTTGGGAGGAGGTCGTGCGGGAAGACGAAGACGTGGATGACTGTTGCATGCATAAATTTTCATATGGGAGTGGAACGAAAGGGCGAGTCATAAGGTAGAACGCGTGTCATTGTGAGTCAGAAAGACATTTTGCGTAGGGATGAGACGTATAAAAGCCCCTTACCGTGACACTAGACGCTTCGTCCCCTGGAGTCCTACTCCCATTTGAGGTGCCCGACGTTCGTCGCATCGTGCTATTGAGCCGCGGTCCAACAGGGCTCGCACCGTTCTCGATTGGCGAAGTCATTCCTGACCCACCCAACGGACCAGGGTATCCAAATGCAGGCGTGTAGCTCAATGAACCACCACTGGTGCGTGAATTACCACGTTTCCTTCCCCTGAGATCAACGTGATCGTTGTTCATTGTTATTGGCGGCATCACACGAATGCCGAATTCATTGTTCTGCGGCAGCGGCGCCATGCCGCCAGGGTGTGTTGGTTGTTGCTGCCCCTGAGACGGTGCGTGCATGGGGGGCCCCATCGGGGGAAAGTATGTGGGGACATTGAAATTGCCATACTGTGGAGCAGATGGTTGCGCAAACGAATACTGTGATGAATGAGGATGTGGAAGCGAAGGAGTACCAGGATGTGATGCGGGAGGAGCCCCTGTCGCTGGGTTGTGCATCCATGGGTATGGTCCCATATATACCATTTGCTGTGGATGGTGCGGAGGAGGGACAAAGTGACCGGAAGTCTGTGGATCAGCCCCAGAACCCGAGGGGTCAGAGTTCAGCCCATGATGTTGTAGCGGTAGCGACTGGGGTGGTTGGGGGTAACCGTAAGAATAGTATGGCATTGGTCCCATGAAACCTTGCCCTGGACCTTGTCCTGGAGGAGGTGGCGGCGGTGAGTAAGGATACATGTACGGCTGGCCATATGGTAGTTGCATTGGTGGCCCTTGACTGGTATCGTAGGGGACTGTCACTGGGGTGGGCTCGTAGATGGAGGCATACGTGACCGAAGGTGATGGAGCGCGAGAGTTGCGCGAGCTTGACGGATGTTTAGGGGGGTGCATAGACCTGGATGATCCTGCCGAGTTTGTGCCGGACCCATTCCGCCGCTCGCCCTTGCTATCACGAGCGACCGGGCCAGAAAATTCACTCTCGGTCGGAGCGGTGCTAATCGAGTCATCAATGTCACCTGCACTACTGCTCCCACCTCCGCTGGTAGAGGCCGAGCCTGAGACAAGACTAAAGGTAGATGAGCTCGCACTCATGTCGTTTTCTTTTTCTTTGGCCTTCTCCTCAAAGTCCATAAAGATGCGCGACCTAGCTTCGTTGTAGGCGGCTTCCCGTTCTTCAAGGGTGAGGGCCTTCTTTAAACGATTTGGTGCACCGCTACGCCCACCAAGGCTACCCGCTTCGGAGGGTTCGACGTCCGAAGACTCGGCATCTTCCCCGTTGACCGAGCCAGTGCGAGATTGCGACTGTGCTCGGATACGATCGTGGACGGACCGGCTCATTATTTTGATGGCAGGCTGCTTTGTCTGCTCCACTGGAACAAGCTCAGCAATCCGTTTTGGGGGACTACGAGGAGATGGGTATAGGTTTTAAAGGCGGGGAGAGAAAAGAAAAGACTTGGTTGAACACACATTCTACTCTCTGGAGAGAAAGAGATCCATATGCTCCTCGAACCAGAATCACTTTCAGGTATGACTTTGTAATAAGAGGAACATCTGTGGACGAGAAGTCTTTGATATGATGTTGCTGTCGGTATTTCAACGCGCCCCCTTAAAGTTGAGATGGTCAGCGCCAAGTTCGAAAGGGATGAATGCGCTAGTCGTAGCTGGGCGAGACCAACACAGCAACATCTGGCCGACGACGGCGGGGGTGAAAATGGTTTACACTCACTTGCGCTCGTTTATAAGTCGTTCCATGTCCCCACCTACACGGAGTACAAATAGTCGCTCCTTGCTTTTAAGCGCCTCGATTATCGAGGCGTCTGCTTCTGTCGTGGAGTCTGTTTTGTTTTCTATTTCGGCGGGAGTCGGACTGGAAGTAGGGAATGGAGAGAGAATTTGACCATCGGCGAGGGGAGGAGAAGATAAGACCGATGTCATGGTGAATGGCTCTGCTTGAGGGGATAGGGTGGTCGTCACGGATGATAGACGAGGGGCGTCGGTAGAGGGGGATGCTGAAAGGGGAGGCAACTTGGGGGAGAGGATTGTTACAGAGGCGGATCGAGTGGATGATTCTGTTGAAGAAAGAAAAGCAAAGGTAAGGGAACGTGGTGGGCGGTGTGAAAGAAAATGAAATTGGGAGACGGGATTACCTAGTGACATTGGTGCAGACTAATGAAACCAGAGAGCATGGAAGGGATGCACGATGGGTGGATGGATTCGGGGATGGAGACAAATCGAGGTTGAGGACAAGACGAGACGAGACGAGATGAGACGAGGTTGAGGGTAACCCCGCTCCTTGCACTGGCTCGCTCACACGCTTCCTTTCCGTCCCCTTGCACCAGCAACCGTATATTTAATACCCGGATGACTCATTATTTTCTTGTTATCACCCAGCACAGACACCAGCTCCCAGAAAGTAAGAGCCCGCGTCAGTGCAGTGCAATCTACCACTTGGGCAGGGACCTTGCGCACCCGCGATGGGACAGAGTCGTCCTCTCTTCTCTATCTCTCCTCTCAGAGGTGCCGTCACCGCCGTCTCCCTTCTTTAGGCGCGAAGACTGCACGCCGTGCCTTGAGGGATATTCGCTTCGCAGTTACAAACCCCCTAGCACACGACTCTCCGATACGCACCATTACCACCTCCATCCGATTGGTCTGTACTGTGATATGCGCGCTGCTTAACCGTGCTGCCTAAGTTCATTGCGACTCCTAGGACTACCACGGCTCCGTTATTGACTTCATACTGTCAATTTAACACCTCATTGCCTGCTAAGCGCGTACGCCCGACCGCGTGATCAGGTCTCCTGTTCTTTCCTTGCGTGAACGTTGCATCTTTGCCACTCCGTCGCTTCGACTATCTTCCGGCCTGTTACATGCGGACGTTTGGTCATATCGAGGACTTAGAACGACAACAACTTGGGAACATCGAGAAAGTTATCACATGCAACACAACTGGCGCATGCGGTGATGGTGACCGCGCATTCCCGTTCCCTTATTGACCAAGTAGCTTTCATCTCGTTCGGGCTTGATAATATCTGACCTACCAGTGACCCAACCCCCTATGTCATGCATCATGCACCATTCGTCGGAACCACCCAGGGGACAAGAGAATGCACACGGGCCGGTTTTCCGGTCCAGGGATCGGCAGACCCGCCGCAGTATGCTGGCCCGCTTGTCTCAGAAACAACTTGTTGGCTCGTGACCTGAGCACTTTCCAGAAACCCAGAGCAAAGGGAACTGTGCTAGTAATAACCACAGTGTTGAGTCCCACGCAGAATGCTTAGTCCTCGCTACTCATTGACACCGTAACCCTCCATGACCGAGCGAGGGCCAAAGCAAGAGGTCTAACATGAGGAGAGATTAAGCGCAATGGCTTTCGATGCGTCTTGTCTCAGTGTAATTGTGGATTATTTTTAAATGGCCAAAGCGACAGGCAAATCCTCCCCTGGCAGCGTGATTGTATCTTAAAAAGCATACTTTTCCGACGTTGATCAATTTGATCACGAGTATTCTTTCCGATAGGTGGTTGTGGGCCAAAGCGTCGTCTAAAGGGATTGTGGCCATCCCCTCCACAAAATTCGCTTTTTCCGCAATTGTGGATGTCTCAACCTCACTATAAGAGACTCGCGTTCTACTCCTCCAGTTATGTTGTCACCGAACACCAGCATTGGCTACAGCGTTTCCCACCATGGACACTGGCGCATTAGCTGAACTAATCAAAGCAAAAGTAGCATCTCTGATTCAAGAGCACCTTAAACCCGTCGTCGACGAGCTTGCGGCACAGCACCGAATGCTCCAGACTCATTCGGCTCTGTTGAAGTACAATCACAACGTTAATGACTATCAAATGGTCAGGCTCGAGAACCTCCGTGACTTGGAGCAGTCCATCAAGTGCGTGTCCGCTCATCGCATCTGTTCGAGTCGCCCCGCTGACCCAGCCGCATCACAGCTTTAAGGTCGCGGGCGCACTGGGCTTCGACCCCTGGCAACACCCGACCATGGGCACCAACTTGAGGGAGCCCGTTCCCGCGGACCCCAGGTTGATCCCGCGCTTCACGCCCGAGAACGCGACGCCGACTCAGCGCGCGGAGGAGAGCGCGGAGCTCATCGCACAGGCCGGCGTCAGCGCACGCAGATTGGGCGTCCCGCTCACGCTCCAAGACTTCCCGCGCGACCCCCGCCATCCACAGCGGCGGGGAGAACGAGGACCCGATGCACTCCTCGGTGCCGCTCTTCGGCATCCGTGCGCCGCGCTGGCGCACCAAGGAGGGACTCCCGCCGGACATTGCACCTGGCTTGGCTACGTACAATGGCGTGGCGGCACCACCTACGGGGAAGAAAGGCAAGAGGCTGTACGCGAAGAGGGCGCAGAAGCTGAACCCCAAATGGAAGACGTTCGAAGCTGCGACGGCGCCGACGGCGCCCTCGTCGAGTTCCAGCACATTGGATAGACTGTTTGAGCTGCTGGACGGGCCTGCGCTGGCTGGTCCATCGGGCTCCGGTGGAAACGTGGCGACGAATGGGGTCACCTCTACGAGTAGCGTTGGGCGCACGCCTGAGTCTCCGGGTAAGACAACGGTGGAAATGCCCAGATCATCTTCATCCACATCTCTCGCGTCGCCCAATCCTTTTGCGCCCGCACCCGTACCGACTCCCCCATCCCTCAAGCGCACGCGTACGGCTGCCGGACTCGAAGATGATAATGGTGGCAGCAGGAGTAGCCATCGCCCCGTCCCCGTGGTCGTGCAACCGACGAGGACGAATCCTGGGCCACAAATCAAGCAAGAAGGACCCGAGTCGGGGACGGGCTTGGAGCCCAAGCCCAAGCGCCGCCGACGCTCTCCAGCGCCGAGCCCCAGTCCTAGCATTGGTCTCGGAGACGCCGCTGGTGGTGGCTGGCCGGGGCCAGGGCAGTTGCGGCGCTCTACGCGCGTCGCGCGTGCGCATGCCTACACGACGACGACGACGACGACGACGACGACGACGGCTGCGGCGATTAGACCCGCACGAAGACGGAATACCACTGGAAATGGCAAGCGGGCCACAACGAAGTCCTGAGTTGTGGTCGTGGTCCCGCCAGTTCACGCTTTTTTCTTCAATTTTCCACATAATGGGCCCCGTTCCACGAGACCCCGAATTTAATTCAATTTCTTCTTTATCTCGTGGATTTTTTTCAGTAGAATTTTCTCTTTTCGCGTACCCAGCCGTTTGTGTCTGGATAGTACGTAGGGACCTCTCGCTCGCGATTGTATGGACCCTTGATTTTACCTTTTGTCTCGTGTATCTGTATATAGTTTCGTTTTTCTGTCTGTACGAACTGAAGCATATAAACAATGTCGTGTTCCTACACAATTGGCGTGTACACAACTAACTACTCGAGTAACCGTAGGCCTAAGGAAACGATCGTTACATGTACAGTGTATGCATATTTAAAGCGAGAAGGCATATGGTAGGAACCGAAGGTCTAGCTAGTGTCCGGCCACTAATTAAGGCCTGTCCCGGCGACGGGGTAAACAATGTGATAAATATTAAAGCTCAAGCTGTCCCAACTTCGTTAGAGAAGGATTGCTCTATGGAGGTAGCTGTGCACCTACCAGAACACGAGAATGAGGAAACCATAGCAAGCAAGTCCAAGCGCACTGAGGTTGAGTAACTTATTCTTGCTCGGGTCGTCCTTTGTCAACTGGAATGTAATTGTGTCAGGCTCGGCTCTGAAGGGTAACCAGAGACACTAACCTTCCAATAGAACAGCCCGGGAAGAATGAACGAAATAGTCGTCGACCCCGTGGCTCCGACGAACGACAAAACTGCACATCATTAGCCCACAAGTAAGAAAGATCGGGGAGAGAATTTCGCACCCATCTCAAGATTATCTACGAAGTATGCGATCGCAAAGCCACCAGCAACCACTGCTGTCGTTAGTACCGAGTGCTTCAATGGCGTCATATCGCCCGAGCCGTGCTCATCACCGACGTCGTCGTCCTCAACCTTGTCACTCGCTGCATCAAAATTGAACACCTTATCGAGACAGTTCCTGCACGGGTGAACCTGCAACGGGTATGAAAATAGGACAAGAGTTGCAATAGCCAGTTGCCCGATGGCGATGAACAACGAGCTTGATGGGTACATCTCGATGATGTTTGCGGTGACCTGTAAGAGATCTTTGCATGAGCTGTTATTGAATAGCGAGCGTAACACCTACGTGGGAACCAAAGGTAATATATCCGAAGACGGCGATGACCTCATAAGTGATAGTTGCGGAGCCGATAGCTGTTCCGATGACGATATTCATGCGCTTCTGCGAGTTGTTGTTGATCTCATTGAAGATGGGGAATAACTGTTTACCCGTCAATCCTAGTAATCTGAGCAAGGTGATAGGGACGGGACATTACGTTCTGGGCACAGGTGAAAGCGAAAACTTGTATGGGGAACGTCGAAATAAAGCTGGGTGTGAACTTGATGAGATGTATTTCGCCAGGTGGTATCATCCCTTTCAATGGGTAGAAGTGGCACACGATCACTATCACGACGAGGTATGCTACAAGCGAGCAGGAGGTTCAGGACGTCTCGCTACTTTATGTGCGAGTAAACACTCACCACAGGAGAACAGAGCGATGTAGCTTGTATGCCTAAGACTATCGAGTCGACGAAGGAACGACAATGGTACGAGTATCACCATGAGAAGACTGATCCACAAGCGTCCGCTGAGTGCCCACTCTGGTGGGTTGGTATCCGGGGATGTAAGATCGTGATACAAAGACGCGATGACATTTGGAATGAGCGATTTAATGATGATAAGATAGCTGTTCACGACATCAGCGGAGTATCGGGGGTCGTGTGGGTGGATTAGCGCACCTGATAGACACTCCGAAGCACTTGATGGCGATGGCAGCGTCAAAAAAGACGGCCGCACGAGGGAATGTGAGGGTCGCGACAGTGAAGAAGGACGCTCGGCGGTGAGGGGCTTTGCGCGCACACGCAGAAAGGAGGTATAGTCCAAAGGCACCGACAGCGCCGGAAAAGAGGCAGGTCAGTATGCCGGGAATGATACCAGCAGACGCGAATGCCTGAGTGAGTCCATTAAAAAAAAAGTAAAATACGAGAAAAGTCGTGGGACCTTACCCGAGGAAAGGTGAGCATGCCTGATGAACCGCTATGAAAAACGATAATAGGACAGAAGAGACAGCACACGCACCACTGCCTATGATGGTATTCGCTAGATTGCTCACGCTGCTCGTGAGTGTTGCCCGACCCTCCCTTTCCTTTGCCAGTCCAACAGTTGAGGCTTTGCCTCCAAGGAGAGCGCTTCCCTCATGCTCGGCCCCTCGTCCGTCGTCAGGGTCTCCGTGCTCTACTGATACTGGTACCGCATGGTAAGCTTGCACCATCTCGTAGTGCTCCTCTTCACTATGTAAAGGAATGTTTGATCACGAGTTGCACGTTGAGAGGTGCTACTGTAAATGGCGCAGACAAAGAATGGTGACAGTCGGACCTAAATAAGCGGCTTAACGGCGGGCGCAGGCGGAACACGAGCTGAGCTGTATGAATAAGCATACACACAGTTCTCAGGGCCTAGAACGATAGCCGTGGTTTCATTGGTCAAGTCAAGAAAGACGCCCTCAAACGCATGCGTCATGGCCGCCGAACGTATCTGCAAAGACGTCAGTGCGTGGATGTGTGGGAATACCACACCGCATCGAGGCCTGTCCGTGGATGCAAAATCCTTATCTTTCCCCAATCGTGGTTTCAATGTGAGAACATCGTGAAGAACTTGTATCACCTGGGCAATCCTCGCAAGTGGCGATGAGGATAGATAAGAGGGTGGCAGCTGGAACGATGGCTGCGTGGCGAAGGGTTTATATCTATACTGCATAATGGTATGGGCGAACAGTCTCCGCGCCATCTAATGCCCACTATGAACCGATGAGCCCTTCAAGCTTCAAGCTTCAAGTCTCGCCCCATTAAAGCCGGGCAAGCCCCATTTAGGCCACAACAACGAGAAAACACAAGCCATGACTGGGTACGAGATTGAGAAACAGATACGAGAGTGTACAAGATGGGGGAAAAAAACATGCGACCATCCAAACCCAAGCGAGATATCGTTGGAAAGACAGAACGGATAATTTATATGCGAAGACAACAGGAGGAAGGCGGAGTGGAAAAGGTAGTGTGCGTTCTTTTAGAGGGTATCTTTTTATACATGCACAACAGTCTCCGCAACTTGGTCAGTCCTACGATCGCCACGCACCCGGCGTTGCTTGCGTAGATTGGCCATCATCTTCCGACCAAGCGGTGATAGTTCTGACGATGAGGCAGGAGACGGAACTGGTGACAATAGCGCCTTCTCATGAGAGGGTGTCACTGGGAGGCGTGACTTCGGTTTCCCAGAAGAATCTATGTAGACACGTGTGAGCCAACTACAAGCGCCAAAGCTAGAGGGAAAGAACGTACACAAGCCAACATTCTTGTCCGTACCTACTGGGTTGAAGGTGTTCTCCTTGCCATCATCGGACTTCAACTCCTTAGGGCGTGCTGCCCCAATAGTATCGGGAAGCGCGTTCCAGCTACTTGGAATCAGCCTGGTCGGGCCATGTGACACACTGCGGCGGCGAGCATTGCGTTTTGGTGCTAGTGCAGATGGAGCGTCCCGCTCAGAGGTGAGATGCGAGGCAGCAACATGTGGGTACCCTGTAGTATTAGTCGCCGACCGTAATATGTCATAGTTGTTCATTGGGATCAGGGTTCGTTTAGCAGGCTCTGTTGCAGAGGTAATTAGTTGAGCTTCGGGACTAAGTGTCGGTGAGTCGCTAGGGAGTTGAAGGCTGCGACGTCCACGAGGGATCCGGCTGACGCGAGTAGCAGTGGCTATCGCAGTAAGTTGTCCTACAGGACCATGAGGCAGGCTTTCGTGTGCAACGGGTATGCGCGTGTGATCAAGTATGCTCGCCGTGAGTGGGGGATCAACTAAGATAGATCCAATGGAGGATGGAATGTCAGCTGAGGCAGAAAGTTCTGCCGGTCGCAGAACGTTTGAACGTGATGATGATAGCTTGAGGTTGAAGGTTGTAGCTGACGCGGTGCGGCCACGCTTTGCCGGTAGACTGTCGTTTCGGGTGGGTAAGACGGCCGATGTTGGTTCTATACTTGTTGGCATCGAATTAGACGGCCGCCGTTTTTCTAGTAGGAAACCAAAAACTTCCGCAGCTGGCCGAGTAGGCTGCTGGAGGTTTGAAGCCCAACTCTCATCGGAGGTAAAGCTGGGTTCCACTGCCATGGAAGAGACAGTGGGGCGAGTAGTGAAACCCACGGGATAAGGGCTGTCAGAGGATGCATTGTTGGATTCCCAGGGAGCACCACAGATAACTGCAGCTTTGCGTGCTTCCAAATCGATCGAGGGTGTGGATTCATCGTTACTTCGCCCGGCTTCCCTGAGAATACGAGATAGATTAACAGCGAGCCAATATGGAGAACGCGTAACCATACAGAAGAAATGCTTCTGCCCATGATATGTCGCCCTCTGCGGCACTGGCGCGACGGTTTGATTCCGGGTTGCCGAGCAACTGGCGAAGGGTCGAGCCACCACGCTTGACCTGAGCACGACCATCCCCGGAAGACTCTTTCTCGGAGGCGGTTGGGGTATTGGAAAACGCTTTGCTGTCCAGATGGCCTTGGTTGTCATACATATTAAGTAAACTTGCAACTGACGGATCCTGTCTCAAAACATGCAAACGGTTTTGGTCTTTGGGAGTAACAGGAGGATGCTTTCGGCCAAATGAATCGGTCCGGTCCTGAGAATGGCGTGTAGGCGTCTCGAGAGGTGGGTTCGCGTTGGGGAACTCAGTAAGCGCCTCGACCTTCCTGTCCCGAATCGTAACAGTATATGTCCTGCGTGTCTGTATACTTGAAGAACGGCTCGGAGAAGTAACCTGTGACCGATTCAGGCTATTGATGGGATGCGCTGAACATACAAACCCATTAGTCAGGAAGTTATCTCTTTGAACTGGTTGTACTTACGGAGAGGGGGGAGAGCAGAATAATCGACCTCGTTAACCACTGCATATCGAAGAGAGGAAGACCGCAAAAGACGACTGGCAACCTCCTCTTGTTCTTCTTGTTGCCTGCGCAACTCTTCCTTACTTAGAGGGGGAACAGCACGCGCCTCGGCATGAGAGGCAGCACGTCGTTTCTTGCTTCTCCCGCTCCCAAGGGATAAAAACTTGTGAAAAAAACCCATAAAGTGTGGTGAAAGGTGTCGTGTCGTGAAAGGTCGTGAGTAAAGACCGTCGTGAAGGGGTGAGTGAGTGTGTCCGGGTTTAAAAGTGCCCCAGCTAGATGGAGCTCAAGACCTCAACTTGAACCAAATAAAGGACAAACAAATAAGACGCGGGGAGAATAAGGTCATGTGATTCGACATTTCATTGGTGCTGCGAATGCCGACGTCGATAGAGAACCATGGCAGCACTGCTCGCGACTATTGCATGCTAGAGAGGAATTTTCTTTCTCATGCAAAGCTCGCACTACTCTTGATGCTCGTCTCGTCCTCTGTCTTACTCCAAGCACGTCTAGACTGTCCAACGAATCCCGAAGAACACGACGGGGGCGGGGGCCATGAACTCAGCATCCCTTTGGCCACCATCGAAGTAATCTCCGCGTTTGTTGTAATTGGTTCGGGACTTTGGGAGTACGAGTCTGGGATCCGCGATATGCGGGTAAGACGAGCATTCTTACTTTCTACAGAGTGGGTGTTCCGATCTGACCGCATCATCTTAACGACGGCGCTCATCTTTACCTAAGGCCTCACTTTGTTATCGTGGTCGTTATTGCCGCGGTGGTCTTCATTACTTGGATCTTTTTCCTTGTGAACGAAGGCGGTATTGGGTCATGACCTGACTGATATTGGACTTGATAGGCTACTTTGTAGTTATTCTTGCAATGTGCTGAACAATGAGATGATTTAAGCCGCATGGAGCTATTTAAGCCGCGTGTATTACTTACATGTACAGCACAGTGGTGGTACCTTCTATTTTTTAACCGAAGGTGGCAGACTTGCTTCCTTCATTCCTTCATTCCTTCTCCTCTCACCACTACCCTCTCCTTTACTTCCTCACCTCACCCCCCTCTCCCTTTTATTTCTTCCTTCGTTACTTTTCGCTCACATTAACGACGTCACGCGATCATGAAAATTAGTCAAAAAATACAGCAGTCCACCAAGGAGGGCAAGGTCTGGTGGTCATTCGAGTACTTTCCTCCTCGCACGGCCCAGGTATCTTTCCGGGTCATCAATGTTACGTCGTTTGTTCCTAACTTGGTCTTCAAGGGTCTTCAGAACCTACTTGATCGTATTGAGCGTATGCGAGCTCTCGGACCAGAGTTCGTCGATATCACCTGGTGTGTTCCGTCACTCGTGGCATCTTGTCAGAAAATCTGACACCATTCTCTAGGAATGCTGGGGGAAGGACATCCGATCTGTCTGCTGAGCTAGTCAAAACATGTCAGAGTACAATCGGCATCGAGACGTGCATGCACTTGACTTGTACAAACATGCCCTCAGAGAAAGTAGACATCGCTCTGCAGGTGCGTGTTTCGTTGTCTATTTGAATTATCGCCTCATTTTGTCCTTAGGAGGCAAAACTATCTGGCTGCCGTAATATTCTCGCTCTCCGCGGAGACCCACCCACAGGGAAAGACGACTGGGAGGCAGTCGAGGGTGGCTTTGAACACGGCGTCGACCTCGTTCGATACATCAGGAAGGAGTACGGCGATTACTTTGACATCGCTGTCGCCGGCTACCCACAAACACATACTCTCCCACCAGAGGAGCGAGCGCAGGAGATGACATACCTAAAGGAGAAAGTCGACGCAGGCGCTAATTTCATCTTCACTCAGATGTTTTACGACGGCGACATGTTCATCGATTGGGCATTTGCCGTCCGTGCTGCCGGCATTACGGTGCCCATCGTGCCTGGCATCATGCCCATTCAGACTTGGAACGGTTTCCTCCGGGCGGCAACTGCCGTCGCAAAGACGATCATCCCACAATCATACTTAGATGCTCTCGAGCCCTATAAAAATAACGACGAAAAAGTGCGCGAGATAGGCACTAAGCTCGTTGCAGACATGTGTCGGAAAATATTGGCTGCGCCACTTGGTGTCAAGGGTCTTCATTTTTATACCATGAATCTCGAGCGTGGGACACGCCTCCTCTTAGAGGAGTTGAACCTTGTTCCACGCGTAGAAACAATCAAACCTCTTCCTTGGCGTCAGGTTAGATCTCCCTTTGCTTCCCCCCTTTCAGGTGAACTAATGGCGTCCCAGTCCCTTACACCTGCACGGCGGTCGGAGACTATTCGCCCAATCTTTTGGGCGAATCGTACCAAGTCCTACCTCTCCCGCACAGAAAATTGGGATGAGTACCCTAACGGTCGATTTGGGGACTCGCGCAGTCCTGCATACGGTGAGCTAGATGGCTATGGTGTATCACTCAAACAAACGGTATGGTCTCCCTACGCGCCGTGGTGCTCCTGCTCAGTGTTCATTTAGAAAGAAGATGCGATTAAACTCTGGGACCACCCTACATCGTCCGAGGAAATATCGTCTCTTTTCGTGAAGTTTTGTTTGAATCAGCTCACCGCACTCCCTTGGTCGGATCAGCCCTTGCTGAGCGAAACTACCGTCATCGCAAAGCAGCTCGCAAGGATAAATCGACTTGGATTCCTCACGATCAACTCGCAACCTGCTGTGAACGGCGTCCGCAGCGACGATAAGACGTTCGGCTGGGGCCCGAGCAACGGGTACGTGTACCAGAAGGCGTACCTCGAGTTCTTCGCGTCGCCCAAGCTGCTGGACGCACTCATCCCCCACATCGAGTGCGATCCTGGGATCACGTATTATGTGATCAACAAGCGCGGCGATTTGCGCACAAACACAACCAGTGATGGCCCAAATGCTGTCACGTGGGGTGTTTTCCCAGGCAAGGAGGTCGTCCAGCCGACGATTGTCGAAGCCATCAGCTTCATGGCATGGAAGGTACGCTAGCTACTACGGGCGATCATGGCATCAGTTACTCATTACAGCATGCAGGATGAAGCATATGAACTCGGCTACCAGTGGGCGAAGATCTACGAACCAGGCTCGCAGTCTCGCAAGGTCGTGACTGACGTGATGGACAACGCGTTGCTCGTCAACATCGTACACAATGACTTCCACCAATCCGAAAAGATATTTGAGCCATTCTTCAAGCTGGAGGAAGAGCTCAGAACTATTGTTCCTAACGGCCACCCCGTTACCAATGGCCATTCGAACTAATGTGACATCTTCAGTCCTTACTTTAACCCCCCACTCCCCTCGTTCCCCGTACATCGTGATTAACCTTGCAACATCGGGTTCAACCCCCGTTAGTTCAACACCTTTTGCTATTTGCACCTCTGCACGCCGCAATCCCCCATCTACACCTGCATCAACTGCATTTTACATTACGCTGTCTTGTATCCTAGTACGACTCAGTGAACTTTTGAGTTAACGCTACAAGTTACTAAAAAAAAAAAAATTGCCACGCTTGCGCGCAACCTCCCACAGCCCCTACTGGAATAAGATTAGGAAAAGGAAAAATGGAATAATAAAAAATTGCGGGTACGAGACAGCAGTATCACCTATATAACATCGGCACGTAACCATTCAAGAAGCTTGCACATCGATTATTGGGGGTCATACAGATCCGAAAAGAAAAAGTCACTATTCGCAGGCGGCGGACCGGCAGTCAGCCCGCTAGGTATTTCAACTTTGTCCCCAGACAAGTCTACGGCAGTGTCGAGTCGAGTCAGCCTTCACATGCACGGATATAGAGATATGTGTCGTACGCACCAAGCAACTTGATTTTGAGCCCAATCTCCGTGAGCGCCTGGATGAAGTCCGCAGTCTCCTTCGACGCGACGTGCCCGCTATCGCGTCGGAGCATGTTCAGCCCATCCGTCCAGTCCGCCCAGCGCGACGCGTCTGGCGCAATCGCGTCCGCGAGCGAGCCCTCCGGCGTGAGCAGCGAAAACGACAGCGGCGACGCCACGAGCGGACCCGACCCACCGCCCGCGGCGTCGAGGGGCGGCGCGCAGTTCGCGGTCGCGATTTCTGTGATCAGTGCGAGGTCGAAGCGTTCGGGCAGGTCCTCGAGCCCGCTGCGCACCGGGAACTTGGACAGGCTGTCGACGTAGTGCATGTGCTTCAGGCTGCTGTCCTATTGCACGCACCGGCCGCCATTTCAGGACTAGGGGAACGTGTGAAGAGGAAAGGGGCGTACGAGGCGCATGAATCGCCATGGCCGCGCGGGTCGTCGCGGCGCTGGGGCGGAGATCGGCACTGCGTTGAGGAACCATGCACCTTGAAGGAGGCAGTGGATGCGCTGCTGGCGCACAAACTCTTTCGATTCTTTGTAGAGCTTCGCCCGCAGGTTGCGCACGGGTACTTTGCTCAACAGGATCGTCTTCTTCCTCGAGCTCTTTCATCTGTCTATCACGTACGCCACGGTACTCGCAGTCAGAAAAGTCTTGCACCATCTCGTGCCATGGACGCAGGTGTTCTTGGCGTAGTGCGACCTTTACTCTGCGAGCGAGCATGCGTTAACGTGACATGTGGCGGCTCTCGGGAAGACGTACTGGCTCCGAACAAGGGCGACTACCCTTGTGAAGTCTCCAATCGCCGCTCCGCTCTCATTCCACATCTGTAGGAAGAAATTGGTAGCTAGGATGTGGACCTTATAGAAGTTGAGGAAGAACGGCTGAAACACGGGGGAAGTTGCATCTACGACGTATCAGCACACCCCCGATGGTGTATTAACACGAACAACGCACATCCAGGAGCTAAAACACCCCAATATTCTGACAAAAGCTCGACGACCTCATTGGACGCACGTGCGACTGGACATCGCCGCTGTGGTGACCGGGAGTTCTGTTCTTGTACGACTTTGGAAAAGAAGTCCGGATCATTCTGCACAAAGAGTTTCTTTGGGCAGAGCGTGTCAATGGGGCTCATTCTTTCGAGATGGCGGAATTTACCAAGCAGTCGAGTCCAAGGACTCCGGTTTCGTTGAACTCGTGGCTAATGTTCTCTGACGAGAAACCGAGTAGTCGCCATTTCAGCGTTGTACCGTCTGACGCTGTCTCAGCTTCCAAGCACGAGTTTGTCCATATATAGTCGAGCGAGGCAGCATGCGTTTCCTCGACGTCAGGTTCGACAAGTGTCGTTTTTTTGCGATAAACCACTCGTGCCATGTTACCCTGGAAGTCGAGCACGCAAGAAGTCAAATCTTCGATGGTGTGCGAGTTCATAAGGCGCTAAATTGGGACGTCATGAGTTCGGGCAGCGGGGGCGGGTTGGGTCAAGACTCACGATGACAGCCCTACGAGTATTAAGGCGCTCTAACTGCGAAATGAAGGTTTCCCACCACATATCAGTAGCATGCGCCAAGAGGGAGTTGATCAACATCACACTACCCAGCCCGGACAATTAGCCCCTTGCGTGCTAGCAATAGGAACCACGCACCTGTTTAGTGCAAGTGCCGTATCGGCAGTGCCAAGCCGGTTGACAACAGTTTCCAAGAGACCCGGCTCTTTGCGCATTTGTTCGAAGACGGCATCGAACCCGTAGCGGTACACAGAGCCGGGAGGTGCAATAGGTGGTGAGCGACTCGAACTCGCTACGATTGGACCTGGTGCGCTGGCGGGGTCCGCTTCGACAAGACGTTTGAGGATCGCAGTGGCGGGACGACAAACGTTGATGAGGGACTGAGGTGAGGCAATGATCTGGACTACCTTGAAGATGAAACTACTGTCCAACGCGGCCCAGCCGTACTCGAGGTCCATCAGGTTTTTCATTGCTGTGAGCGCGTACTATGTTCGAGATGAGGCAAACGAAATTTTCATCCAAATATTACACGTACCGCGAGAGTATTCCCATGACTAGAAGTGATGACGTCAACCAATATGTTGACACCGTCCCGCTTGAGAAACTCGTTGGCAAAATCTTCTTCCTGTGAGCTGGGTCAGTTCAATGCGCAGGGACAAGGGTCTGGCAATAGCATACGCGAAGGAAGCGTTGAAGAGAAAAGAGGGCTAATCTGAAGCTCGTTTCCTCGCGGAGGCATAGTTTGTCGTATATTTCCTGCGCCTCCACAGATGCAGAATTGACGAGCCTATGAAGAAGAAGCATCAAGAGTGAACCAGACTCAGGGAATGGGGAACATTACTTCAACTTGGCCTTAGACTTGATCATCTTTCTGAGGTTTTCGTTGGTCACCAACTCCTCATCCTCGTCTCGGAGTGCGAAGTTGGACGGGGCCTGCTTGATCTGCAGGTTTGCAACAAGCTGTTTCACGACATCTACGACCATCAACGTTGGGTCTATCCGGACTTTGACGACGCCATCTTTAGTGGTAACACTGTTTGTGGGGATCAGTGTTTTGGTCGAAGCACCGTTGGTAGCCGCGGCGCGTGGACGCAAGGCGTCTCCATTTGGATGCGAGGACATGTCATACATGCAACCAAGAAACCGTTCTGCGTCTCACCACTTTGGCCGCGTCGTCGACCGTGTGAACACCCTTGCTTATGTACTACTCTACATACGATAAGATCAAATGGTGATCGATGATGACCTTCACATCAGCGGCGATGTTCCTTCCACCATGCATGTCATAGGAAGTAACGTCAATAGCTGCCTGATCGTTCCCATAATATCCACTGAGCGGTTCTCCCCCCCAACATCCCATGAGGTTGATGGTGGAGTGGTAGCAAGTTGCAGTTTCAGTATCAGGTACTGAGGGTACCACGTGCGACCTCCAGTTCACAGTGAACATAAGGATCAGGCGGCCTGTCAGGCGCTAGGCGACGCGATGAAAGGAAGGCCCAGCGATATCGGAGTCCTGACATTACGAACTAGGAATGTGGTTGGAAAGCAAAACTGTGGTCTCCGGAACTTCAAGGGGTGAGCAGAACAGTTGGAAACAGCAGCGGTATCATCACTCGGGATCAGGAACGCTGCGAATAAAGGAGTACTCATTACAGTAAAGAACTTACGGTATAAGGCACATATGAGTGCTATTTATTGATTTGTGTTGGTTAGACTCCAGTTTAGGGACATAACCTTGCTCGACCCCCTTTTCAGCTCGAAGGAATAAGGTAGGAGCAACAAATTACTATCTCTTCCATTGCAGCAATTATATGCGCACGGATCAGATTATTAATTGCAACGTACGCAAATTGGCAAATTGTCGACGCCGAAGGACATCTCGACGATTGGATCCGGTAGAGAGTGCATGGAATCTTGAGACACAAACCACAAAGTCCATGTACAACGGAGGGAGTATAAGCGGATGCGCTTAGATAGATTGGCACGTGCCATGATAGACTGTGTGTGTCATTACCAATTAAGAGCACATCCTCGCCCTCTCCTCTCTCTCGACAATGGCAACTCCCTCAGTCTCGCAGCAGACTGATACACTAAATACCATCTTTCTCGGCCTTAAGAATAAGAGTCCAGAGACTCGTCTCCAATCTGCTCTCGAATTACGACGATATGTGCGTCATTCTACTACTGAAAACCCGTCCGCGCTTAATAGACACCGTCCCTCAGGTCGCCACAAAGGTGGTCGAAATGTCCTCAGATGCCGCGACAAAACTATGGGAAGATTCCATAAATCAAAGACTATTCGATCTCGTACATAGCCCTCACAGTCACGATAAATTGGGAGGGATTCTCGCCATCGGTGTGCATCTTCTCTTATGACTCAATTTGCGAACTCCTGATCGTACCGTCACTAGACCACCTTCTTGATGTGTATGGAGAAGAGACGATCGAGTTCAAGCACAACCTCTTCCGCTTCTACAATTATGTCAAGTCCCTCTTACCTAATGGAGACCTCAACATCATGCTCGCTGCCTCCAAGACACTCGGACAAATCGCAGAGATTGGCGGCGCAGCTTTCGGAGAGCATTTCATGGATTTTGAGGTGCCTGCTGCAATCGGCTTGTTGCAAGGCGACAAGCAAGAACCCGGCCGGTACGCTGGTGTTCTCATCCTGAAAGAGCTCGCCCGAAACAGCCCCGTCTACTTTCATTCCCACATTGACCTCGTCTTTGACAAAATCCTGATGCCCATTCGAGACCCACGCGTGATTGTCAGAGAGGGTGCAGCCGAACTCCTCGCCGCTTGTCTTGAGATCATTGCTCAGAGGGAACGACAGGGAAGGACCACTCATCTCGCCAAGATTCTAGCTGACGCGCAGGCTGGACTGAAAATGAGTCAGCCCGAAATCATTCACTGGTGCATTGCTTACATACCGCGAGCTTCTACTTCATGGCGGCATGGTGAGCGCATCCACCGTTTGAGATTGTTGTAGTGACCGAGTTATTGTAGTTCATGCGGGAGAATTTCATGGACACAGCAGAAAGTATCTTGCGCTTCAGGACTTCTCGCGACCCGTTCGTACGGAAGATGGTCATCACACGTTATTCCCTACCCTCGCTGTGTACTGACACTCAGACGTTTAGCGAACACTTTCTTCACAAGGCGATGGGCCATCTTTTTAACCCTTCTCGGTAAATCGAGCGATCGAGAGTTCGGTACGCGCTTGACCTGTTACCGCTCTCGTTCCACTCTGACAGCTTCTGTTCAAGCATTCGTCGCTATCGGACACGTCGCAAAGGCTGTTGGTAGTGATATGAAGCCGTTCCTGGACTCTATCATGCAGCAAGTCAAGCTTGGCCTGCAGAACCGAGGGTAGGATATATGGATTCGCAGCCTCGTAGGTCTGTCCTGATTTTATGTTAGGAAGAAGGCACCCCCTGAAGAACCCTATGTTTCAATGCGTCGGGATGTTGGCTGCCGCTGTTGGTCCTAACTTGACAAAGCTCCTGCACGACCAATTGGACTTGATGTTCGCGTGTGGATTGAGTGCACCTCTTCATCATGCTTTGATTGAAATTGCGAAGAATATTCCGCCTCTCTTGAAGACAATACAAGGCAAGTCTCTACTTGCCTTCTCGTGTTTGAAGACATAATTTCGAGTTCCAGATCGCTTGTTGGACATGCTGTCGATGATCCTCAGCGACAGACCCGTACAAGCCCTTCGGTGCGCCACCAGCCCTCATGCAGGGGTAATGTTTCTACTATTTCCCGGGACATCAACACATCTCAGGTAAGGTGTATCTTTCTGGACCCGAACAACCGGCTCATCAGAGCACCAGAGCGCGGGAACAACGAAAAGTCCCGAGCTGATCACTTTGGCACTCACCATCCTCGGCGAATTACGACTTTAGTGGTATGTCATTAGGCGCTTGTTACTTTTCGATACGTTCTTAAGGTATTCATCTATGTCAAAGGCCATGTACTAAATGAGTTCGTTCGCAACTGTGCACTCCCGTATCTTGAAGAAGACTTCCCTGAAGTGCGAAAGGCGGCAGCGCTAACATGCTGCAGCGTCTTCAGGCGTGACCCTATCTGCTTCCAGGGAAGCAATAACTCCATCGAGGTCATCAGTGACTGTTATCGATAAGCTTCTTACAGTGGGCATTGCCGACCCGGGTCTGTTGTCTTCTAAGTGGTTTCGCGAGGCTGACTGATATCTCATATCCATATTCAGACGCTACAATCCGACAAGCTGTTTTAGCAAACCTTCACGAACAATTCGATAAGCACCTGGCACAGGCGGAGAACGTCCGCTCCCTCTTCATAGCAGCTCAACGATGAGGTCTTCGAGAACCGTGAGACTGCGGTCGGCCTCATTGGACGCCTTGCGTTGCACAACCCGGCTTATGTCATACCTTCTCTTCGCAAGTCCCTCATCCAACTGCTCACCGAGCTCGAATACTCGACTGTCACGTAAGCCTCGTTTCTTGAATGTCTCTTATCGTATGACCGAGAAGACACTAGGCGAAATCGCGAAGACTGCACGAGGTTATTGACGCTCCTCGTGAGCGCGACCCAGCGCCTGATCAAGCCCTATGCGCTTCCGATGCTGCGCGTGCTCCTCCAGAAAGCCGGTGATCCCAATTCGACTGTTGCGGCCAATGTGTTAATGTGTCTCGGAGAGCTGACTTGTGTTGGTGGTGAAGACGTGACGCCACATGTTCCCGAGTTGATGGACATCATCCTCTCGAAGCTCGCAGACTCGAGCATTGTGAAGCGTGACGCTGCATTGCACGCACTTGGGCAGGTTTGCTCGAGCACCGGATTTGTTATACAGCCACTGGTAGAGTATCCCCAGCTACTGCAGATCTTTGGTCGAATTCTGAAGAGCGAACCAAACGCGTCGGTGCGACGGGAGGTCATAAAGGTGCTTGGGATTATTGGGGCACTAGATCCTTATAGACGCAAGGTATTTCACGTTCCCTACGACGGAGAGTTAGACGGATGACCGCCGTCGCAGACGAGGCCTGACGAGGAGTCGAACGAGGCCCAGACGCATACTGCAGCCGCAATCAATCTCACTCATACGACATCCTCTGCATCGGACGACTATTATCAGACAGTTGTTATCAACGCACTGCTCAGCATCTTAAAGGATCAATCGCTCAGCGGCCAGCATCACACCGTAATTGAGGCTATAATGTCGATATTCAAGACTCAAGGCCTCAAATGCGTGACATTCTTGCCACAGGTACGCGCACATTTCGTTACGCGAAGTGGCAAACCAACTTACAACCCACCGAGATCATTCCAGCGTTCGCTGCCGTGACTCGCAGTTCCGCTGCGCGACTACAAGAGTTTCACTTACAGCAGCTGGCCATCCTCATTGGGATCATCAAGCAACACGTCCGCAAGTACATGCCCGACATCTTCGGACTCGTGACAGACCTTTGGGAAAATCAATCGCTGCAACTTCCTCTTGTCTCACTTATCGAATCGCTTGGGAAGGCGCTCGATGCAGAATTCAGACCGTTCCTTCCGACCATCTTGCCGCTTATCTTGAAGGTGTTCGACGGAGAACTGAACGACAAACGCACTGCAACTCAAATTAAAGTGTTTGATGCGTTTCTGACGTTCGGGTCAAACATCGAGGAGTACTTACACCTGGTCATTCCAATCGTCGTGAAAACGTACGAGCGGCTGGACGCGTCGACGCCACTGCGCAAGCGTGCGATCGTCACGATAGATGGGCTCTCAAGTCGCGTCAACTTCTCGGACCATGCGTCACGAATCATTCACCCTCTTGTGCGGGTGCTGACATCTTCAAACAACGAACTCAGGATGGCCGTGCTGGACACGTTGTGTTCTCTGCTTGTGCAACTAGGATCGGACTTTGCTATATTCGTTCCTACTATCAACAAAGCACGGTTTCTCCTTTGGATCCGTCGCACGTACGCTGACGATGTATACAGGCACTGCTGCGCCACAGAATACCACACCCGAAGTATGAGAATCTTGTCTCCAAGCTACTCAACGGTGAGCGCTTGCCGCAAGAGCTAGGCACGCTTGAGTATATGTAAGCGACCTTTATTTGAGACGAGGTATTTCTACTCATGATGCCATTGTAGCATGAATGAGAGTAACAAGACACCGGAGTTCTCTGCTCCCGCGGAGGCGGCGAAGATGGCGGTGAATCAACAACACCTGAAGCAAGCATGGGATACATCACTGGTATCCACCAGGGAAGACTGGCTAGAATGGATGCATCGGCTTTCGGTTGAGTTTATGAAAGAATCGCCATCGCACGCTCTACGTGCTTGTATGAGCTTGGTGGACGTTCATTCGCCTCTGGCGAAGGAATTATTTAACGCGGTATTTATTTCATGCTGGCGGGAGCTGTACGAACAATATCAGGTGTGTTAATACTTTGTGGTTCGGGAAGTACTGATCTCAGACCAGATTCACAGGAAGATCTCGTTCGTGCCGTCGATCGTGCCATCACGTCACCGACGGCCCCATCAGAGCTTATACACAGGCTATTGAACCTGTGCGAGTTCATGGAACACGAAGATCAACGGCTCCCGATTGAAAACAGCATTCTTGGAGAGTATGCGCTCAAGTATCACGCCTACGCTAAGGCCCTGCATTACAAGGAGCTGGAGTTCTTCACTGAGACATCGCCGTCGATCATCGAAGCCCTGATCGGAATCAACACGAAGTTGCAGCAATCGGACGCGGCATGGGGCACTCTCCTTATCGCGCGTGAACAATATGATATCACGAAACATGATCAGTGGTATGAGAGACTTGGGCGGTGGCAAGAAGCGCTCCGCACGTACGAGCGGAGGGAGCAAGAGGACCCAGGTAATCCTGACATCTCGATTGGCCGGATGAAGTGCTTGCATGCACTTGGCGAGTGGGACCAGCTTGCGGTGCAGGTCGAGGAGTACTGGGCGACTGCGACACACGAGGAACGCCGCGAGATTGCACCTATGGCTGCTGCCGCCGCCTGGTCGTTGAATGATTGGGAATCCATGGACGACTACATCGCAACGATGAAGGTTGATTCGACAGATCGCGCGTTCTATCGTGCTATTCTATCTGTGCACCAGAATCAGTTCTCGAAGGCGCTAACGCACATCACGAAGGCGCGCGATCTGCTCGACCCTGAACTTACAGGACTTATCGGAGAGAGTTACGGGCGGTCATACAAGTGAGTGGGGTAGATCGATGTGTAGTTCTCGAACCTGACGTTGCTTCAGTGTGATGGTTCGGGCTCAGATGCTCTCCGAGCTCGAGGAGATCATCGCATATAAGCAATTTGCTGATCAGCCGGAACGCCAGCAAACTATCAGGAAGACTTGGGTCAAGAGGTATGCTTACTGTCATCGTAAATTCGTCCATCTACTCAAAGTCATTAGGTTACAAGGATGCCAGCCCGACGTAGAAGTTTGGCAGCGGATTCTGCAGGTCCGAACGCTGGTTCTCAGTCCAGATGACGACCCAGCTATGTGGATTAAATTTGCGAATCTCTGTCGAAAGTCTGAGCGCATGCTACTCGCCGAAAAGACAATTAACTCTCTTCTATCTCAAGAAAGAGTAGGCGTTTCCTCAAGAAGAAATCTGTAATATGGCTGACTGGATTTATATTTTCAGCACCAGAAAGCCCCTCCGAACGTGGTCTACGCCCAGTTGAAATATATGTGGGCATCTGGTTCTAAGGAAGAGAGCCTGAACTTCCTACGCACATTCGCGACGAGTTTATCGAGAGACTTGGAGACCGAGACGAGTCAGAGAGGACAGCGGTCTGGTGTATCGAAACAGAAACTTGACGAACTTGCACGACTTCTGGCGCGCTGCTACTTCAAACAAGGCGAGTGGCAAATGGAACTTTCTGACAATTGGGCTACGGTTCGTGCAGTTCATCCTATCGCTTACACTTGTTTCATAATATGGACATTTGTAGCGGAACGTGAAAGACATTCTGCACTCGTACCTCCTTGCCACACATTTTGACCCCAACTGGTACAAGGCATGGCATACTTGGGCCTTAGCCAACTTTGAAGTCGTCAACCACCTTATGAATCAAGCAGAAGCGAAAGCCGCGGACGTTATGGGTACCACCTTGGTCCCGCACATCATTCCTGCGGTCCAAGGTATTTGCACTTATGCCATATTATGTCCAACCAACCAAACAATGCGTTTTAGGTTTCTTCCGTTCTATTGCTCTTCGCAGCGAAAACGCTCTCCAGGATACTCTTAGGCTTTTGACATTGTGGTTCAAGTTCGGAGCTCACGACGAAGTCAGTCATGCGATTGCCAGCGGGTTCAGCACAGTTGAGGTAGATACCTGGCTCGAGGTAATTCCCCAGGTATGTTGTCTGCACCTATCGTCCTCCACCCCTAGTCACCTGTTCCGTTCAGATCATTGCGCGCATCCAAACTCCGAATACAAATATTAGGAGGAACATTACGAGTCTGCTTACCGATGTTGGCAAACATCACCCGCAGGCGCTGGTCTATCCTCTCACTGTCGCGTCAAAGTCTCCGAGTGCATTACGAAAGGACGCTGCACTTGCCATCATGGACCGAATGAAGCAGCACAGTCCTGCCATAGTCGAACAGGTGCGTCTGTGCAATTGATAGGGAGGGCGCCTTACCCGTTTTCAATAGGCCCTTGTCGTGAGTCACGAACTCATACGCGTCGCGATCCTATGGCACGAGCAGTGGCACGAGAAGCTAGAAGAGGCTTCTCGTCAGTACTACACGGAGCATAACCCGGAGGGTATGATTGCCGCACTCGAGCCGCTTCACGAAGAGCTGGAGAGGGTTAGCGCCCACCTAGATACCTGCACTAACTGGCTGCTGACGATTACAACTCCAGGGACCTCAAACTGCACGCGAGACATCTTTCATCCAAGCATTCGGTCGCGAGCTTCAAGAAGCGAGAGAAGCGACGCGCCGATATCAGAAATATGGTGAAATCAAAGACCTGGACAACGCCTGGGACATCTATTTCGCGGTAAGATAGACCGTTGTTCGTTGTCGGGTGGTTCGTTCACGTTTCTCTCAAGGTTTTCAAGAAGGTTGAGAAGCAACTGCCGCAATTGACGACACTCGATTTGCAATATGTCTCACCCGAATTATTGAAAGCACGAGATTTGGAGCTTGCGGTACCCGGTAAGTGTCCTATGATGGGACCTTCCTGTACTCAATCCAGATTACAGGGACTTATCAGAGCGGAAGGCCCATCATTACGATCATGAACTTTGCCCCTAAACTGTCAATCATCATATCCAAGCAGAGGCCGCGTCAACTCCGTCTCAAAGGCAGCGACGGAAAGGAGTACCAATATCTTTTGAAAGGTAGGGACCTTTGGTGTAGCTACTTCCCACTCGCGCCTGTGACATTCGGCGTTCTCTAGGACACGAAGATCTTCGTCAGGACGAGCGGGTCATGCAATTGTTCAGCCTTGTGAACACGCTCCTGTCAGAAGATACCGACAGCTTCAAGCGTCGTCTCCACATTCGAGGATTTCCTGTCATACCACTTGGACCAGACGCCGGTCTTTTCGGATGGGTACACGATAGCGACACGTTACACGTCTTGGTTCGCGACTACCGCGAGTCGCGCAAGATCCTCTTGAATATTGAGTACCGACTAATGCTTCAGGCAAGCCCACTTTTTCTCGCGGTAACGATTATCTGCCTAACCGTAGTGCGTAGATGGCCCCTGACTACGAAAACCTCATGCTTTTACAAAAGATTGAGGTTTTCGAGTATGCTCTCGAGAATACAACTGGCCAAGATTTATACCGAGTCTTGTGGCTGAAGAGCATCAACTCGGAACACTGGCTTGAGCGTCGTGCGACGTTTACCCGGTCCCTTGCGGTTAATAGCATGGTCGGCCACATACTTGGTCTTGGTGACCGGCACCCGTCCAATCTCATGCTGGAGCGCAAGACGGGCAAGGTCGTCCACATAGACTTCGGTGACTGTTTCGAGGTGGCAATGCATCGCGAGAAGTTCCCTGAAAAAATACCATTCCGACTAACGCGTATGCTAACGCATGCGATGGAGGTAGGCTGGGCATCTCTTCTGCCGTAGGCAACGCGTAACTCACCACTCTTCCTCACAGGTCAGCGGAATAGAAGGCAGTTATAGAAACACCTGCGAAATCACCATGCGGGTTCTTCGCGACAACAAAGAATCTCTAATGGCCGTCTTGGAGGCCTTTGTCTACGATCCTCTGATCAATTGGCGGTTGATGCCAACCAAAGGTGACAGCAGGCGACCACCTGGTGAGCTTTTTGCCAGCACAGCATGTGTAGACCTTAGACAAGAACCGGCAGGAGAGTCAGCACGGACGTCCGACTTGTCTCGTATTACCGCATACACGCAGGAACCCGTTCGAAAGTTAAAAGCGGACGAAAACACCATTCTCAACGGTAATGCCAACTACCTTTTTCTCACAGACGCCCAACACCCTGCTAATACCCGAACCTGAATTGCAGATACTCAAGAGCGCAACGACCGGGCGTTGGCAGTGCTGAATCGCGTGCAACACAAACTCACAGGTTCGCAGGCCTCTTGTTTCGCTTTAGCAGACAGACAGGGCACCGACGGTATCTTCAGGTCGCGACTTCGATCCTAACGTTGTACTTTCAGTGCAAGCGCAGGTCGACGAACTGATCCTGCAAGCAACCTCATTGGAAAATCTATGCCAGTGTTTCTCTGGGTGGTACGACCCATGCCACGCTCATGTTTTCGTGCTCACTCCCGAGTGTTAGGTGTGCGTTCTGGTGATTTGTATCAGCACTTTGATCTCCAAAAGTCCACGCTTCTTAGTTTTCTAACATGAGTGGGCAAAAGTAACGGTATTGTTACTCAGGTCAGGAACCCTGCGAATAACGTACTACCTCCACCGCCCTTCAGTTTGCGCCAGACCACGCCTTTACAGGCACCTACGTCTAACGCTCCCATTCTAACGACCCCCCCCCCCCCCTTCCCGGAGCGATCGAATGCCCTTGCGGCGCCCATATTCAATCTGCGGAGTACATCATCCATCACTCTCCGTGCTACCTCCATAGCAGTAGTTCCACAGCAACCCTCAGCACAGCCCTCTGCCTCGTAAACCCCATCTATCTTTTCTACGACTTCCTCTCCACTCGCGAAGGCGCTGGACATTCTTAAAATCCCTGGCCCTCTCGCGCTCTCGAAGCCGGAACCCCCCCCCCCCACTCCCCGAACGTGCCACCCGAACCCGACTAGGTAAGGAGCACACGTTTGGTTTCTTCTTTGCGGTGCTGTTTCGCATTTCGATTCTGTCTAACGTGCAGTTTGCTGCCCTATTCTAATATCGCTTTGTGTCAGTTCAAGCCGGCTTCCCATGTGATTCCAATCATCTAATTCCTCTTAAGTTTTTATTATTTACGTAAGGCTTGGGGTCGTAGGGTACGCGTGTTTCATAACTCCTGTACAGTAGTAGGTCACTACAATACGACCCGTCTGTATCTGATATGTATCCCGGAAATATTAATGGATCCAAAAGAGAAAAAAAAGAACCTTGGGAATAAAGAAGGAAAGGAATAGCTGTTGAAGAACCTACAGTGTGAGGCACATAGTGGCATTCCAATGTTTGATTCATGTTAACTGAACATTAGGGTCTTTCAAAGTACCCATTTTCATCCCATTATTGTACTTCATTATTCCAGAAATAAGGAGATGAAAATGGGTTGAATAATGGGATTTTTTGTGTTAAGGATGGGTTGCACTCATTTTTCACTTAATACCATTAATCTTGTTCCATGAAGGAAGTGATCAGAGTTTTATTTTTGGGGGAACAGATATGCTAGCTAGTATGTATTGAACTGCTCTGTTCACTTTTGCTTGCTGTTCTCTTTGCTCAACCTTTGCTTGCTGTTTTCTTTGCTCAGATTTCTTTCCATCATCCATCTGCTTCTCATGGGGAAAAACAACACTACCACAGCCAAACCACCAAGCACCAAGCCAAAGTGTACCACCAAGCAGGGCAAGAAGCTTGCTGCAACACCTGGGGTCAGTGATGATACCCTGGCAACTGTTGAGAAAGGGTCCTGAGTACACTGGGATGACTTTCACACTGACTGGCTTGTTGACTGGCTGGAGGACAACCCTGAAGACCATCAAAAACTCTTCTCAGACTTGTCACATGATGTGTTACGATTTTCCCTTTCGGTTTCCCATGGACGCTTCCGTTCTTTGCTTATCACTCCCACACCCCACTTTGTTACGCCCATAACTCATCACGCGCCCAATCGTTTCCCATGATCTCTTCGCTGCACGATACGCCCGTATGCCCCCTTCCTTGTATATCAAAGTTCACGGCGCTCCGGTCTCAGCTGACTCCCACATGACCCCGCGCAATCATCATGTTTCCTACTATAGTTTCGCCTTTGTTCCGCTTTTGCTTAGGACTCCACGTATCGTGCCATATGTTTGTTGCGTACAAACATCCCGTATCAGTATATAAGTCGCACGCTACCTAGCTTGTACGGTAGACTTGACTTCTTGTGTAATACCACATCGTTGTCAATCCACGAACGACTTTCGCTCGCTGTTTCGCTTGAGCACGACTTTGGTTCGCTTTTTCGCTTGAACCCCAGAATCCCCGATTATCACCTACGTGTCTGAGGAGACCGTGTGGTGCTTGTTCACCATCGAACTTGGTCTTAACCAACTGCTTTGCATCCTGTTACCTCGGCTTGAACAACTTAGTGACGTGCACGTCGCACATAACGTTCCTGTGGTAACGTTACATGATGCAAAGAAAGAAAACCAGCCATGTTGTGTGGCTAAGGGCTCAAAGTCCATCTTCCACAACAAGATGGCCAAGTACATCTTTTCTGTGGATGTAGATGCCATGTCACGGACGGACTTACAGACCCAGTACCACGATACGAAGAGCGAAGTGGACACTTACTATACGGTTATGACTACGATAGTAAGTGAGTATTAGTCATGGACTACCTTCATCAGTCAGCAGACGTCGCACTAACATGTGATAGTTAGTATGACTCAGTACTAGGACAGCGGTAGTAGGGTTCGAGCTACTTACGCTACTGGATACAACTTAGAGAGGAGCTTTAAAGCTGCCTCTGAAATATGTATAAATAGTGGACCATGAAGACCAAGATACGCCATCTTGGTCTTCTTCCCAATACCACTATTCTCACTTGTCTACAAGGGGGCTTTGAGGCCTTCTTACCTCTAAAAGGGAATGACCCTTCTAAACCCTGACCTACGAGTCTAGGACCCTGGCCCTTTCGACGCGTCAAGTCGGAGTTGCCTTAGTGCTCTTGGGGCGGACACTGTGGATCGCCTTAATCGTATTCTACGGACTTATCGAGACTCTACGAGCAGGTCTACAACCAGCTCGGTCGTGAACGCCTTCATACGAGTTCAAGTCGAACTAAAGCGCTGTGGTAGCGTTACATTAAGACCAAGATAGCCAACCATGGCGTTCACAACAAGAGACCAGTGGAGAAATTTCCGACCCTATAGCCTCGAAACTAGAGGAGAACGATCAGTACCACGACGATTCCTAGGCGCAGCCCGGTGGAGAGAATACCGAGGAGACACCGGGTACTTTGTAGACTTCCCAGGAGAAGCCATCAGATACCGGCCAGTTGAGTTCAACTACTCTAACTTTTGCTGGACGGAAATTACGTGGAACCCCGTAGACAATCGGTGGGATGTCGTAAGACCAGCCGGACGGCACTACCGTTGTGACATAGACTCAAGAGAACTCCAAGGGGACGACTGGGGATCACTAGACGGAGACAGCAACAGCAGCAACGAAGACGAAGAAGAGCGGCCCAGAGAACAGGCCCCATCAGAATCAAGTCATGAAGAACAAGCAGAAGAACACACAGCAACCGAAAGCAAAGCTCGACCCGGAACGGGAGACGACTCAAGTCTACTAGCCCACATAGCTGAGTCTTTACACATCACAGTCCCGGAAGAAATTCACATCCGAAGCCCCATGGCCACAGTAACCGAAGCACAAGCAATGGAGGAGGTGCATCGCATCAGAGAAGAAGCGGAAGCCATCCTCAATCCCATCAACCCCAACACCGGACACCGAATGACGGCTGACGACGCAGCCCTATTCCGAGCAATAGGACCAGACCACCCAGACCCCCCAGAGGGACCTCCGCCACCACCAGGAGGACTTCCCGGAGGATTCCCAGGACAAGGACCAACGGGAGGAGGATTCCTGGGCGGAGGAAGACCACCAGGAGGAGGAGGACCACTAGGAGGTGGACCGCCAGGAGGAGGACTACCGGGCGAAGGACCACCAAGAGGAGGACACGGGTCAGACAGACTATCAGGTGAACCCCCAACCGTCTTTGACGGAGACCGTACTAAATACGAGGCCTTCCTCACACAATGGCACGTATACTGGGGGATGAACCTGGACGCCCCAATCATGCAAAACGAGTATCGACGATCCCTCCTCTTTCTGGGATATGTAAAAGGGGTCAACGTCAGTGAATGGACGCTGAGCATATTGGAGTGGCTCAACAGGGAAGTACGATGAGGGGTCAGCCAATACTCTCAGACCTTGTGGAATCACGTAGCGGCAGAATTCGCCAAAAGGTTCTCAAACATCCTCGAAGAAGAACAAGCGCAAGCCGAACTACAAAAAGGGGTGAAGATGACAGGAGAGGACATCGACACGTACGTGGTCAGATTCGAGCAACTAGCAAGAAAAGCTCACTACAACTTGAATGATCGACAAACCATTGATCGATTCACCGCGGGGCTGCCACGAGCCCTATTCATGAAGGTCTACGAATTAGACAAGCCACACACGTTTGAAGACTGGAAAAGGTGCGCACTGAGAAGGCAAAAACAGTATATACACATGAAGGTGCGCCTCGACAACTTCAAAACCAAAATGCCACCATCGTCAGCCCAACCTCAGTGGAGGCCACAAGCCCCCAACTGGGGCCCGCCGAGAGGACCACCTCCGCCAAGATACGATCCAAACGCCATGGACACCTCTGCCGATCGAACGCATGCCCGAGTGGCGGAAGTAGGAGACCCGAACCGCCCCTTCATCCCTCGACCACAACGAGGAGGATACGGAAGAGGAGGAGGGCCATCTCGCGACATGAGGACAGTCATTTGCTATAACTGTAACCAACCGGGGCACCTCTCACGAAACTGCCCACAGCCCCGTCGAAGGACGACTACGAGTCGAATGGCGGATATGGACTACTATACACAAGAAGAACCACCTACGCAGGCCAGGGTGGCAAGTACAGCGCCTCCGCAACAATGAGCAAAAGACTGGTTAGCAGGAGTAGCAGGGGAAACGGACGACGTAAAAGACCTCATCCTTCAAGAAATGTGGGGAAAAGAGGGTTTTCAGAATGCCTGAACCCATCGGCCTGGGTGAGGGCGGTCAATTGTAATTCTGTAATCATGACTCGCTACCGGTCTCTTAGAATTCCAGTCTCGATTCGCACGAATTACGCAATGGCCGACATCAGAACATTAGTAGACTCCGGGGCAACGGACAACTTCATACGCCCCTTGTAACGCTACCACGGCGTTTAGTTCGACTTGAACTTGGACGAGGGCGTTCACGACTTAGCTGGTTGCAGACACTCGCGCAGTGTCTCAGTAATCCCGTAGAATACTACTAAGGCGATCCACAAAAGGCGCCCCAATAGTACTAAGGCAACTCCGACTTGGTGCGTCGACAGGGCCAGGGTCTTAGACTCGAAGGTCAAGACTTGTAAAGACGTCACCTCTCTGGGAAAGGGGAAGGGAAACGAGATCTCAGTCAATAGACGAATGAGAAGGTGGTATAGAGAAGAAGACCAAGATGGCGTATCTTGGTCTTCACAGCCCACTATTTATACAAGTTATAGAGGCAGCTTTAAAGCTCCTCTTTGAGACGATATCCACTAGCGTAAGTAGCTCGAACCCTACTACCGCTATCCTAGGAATGAGTCATACTAACTATCACATGCTAGTACAACCCATGCTGACTGATCCGTGAGTCCATGACTAATTCCTACTTACTACCGTAGTCATAACCGTATAGTAAGCGTTCACATCCATCCTCGTACCGTATTCTGAGTCCTTCTAAGTCCGTCCGCGACATCACCCCCTTTTCAGCCGCGGCGCCCACGACGCCGGCGAAGGCGCGGTCCCGTCATCCAACCTGCCTGTACTTCCTCGACTCTCTCCAGCGTGTTAGCCATCTCGAGGCGGAACTTACTACGGGCCATCTCGCCCCTAATCCCCCCGAGTGCGGCGGCGAGTTGATGAAGCCGCTGCTCCATCCTCTCAGCCTCGTACGCATAGGCCCGGTAGCGATGTATCTCCGCTCGGAGACTTGCGTCGTGGAGCTCGCCGACTGCGCGGTCGAGGCGAGGGCGGTCGTGGTAGCCGCCTGCGAACAGGGCCATGTCCTCCTGAGGGTAAACCTCCTTCCCCGTGGCCTTGACGTGGGGTTCGGCATAGAGGGGCTGTGAGTATACCTTCTCGCTGTCCGGGACGAGCCCCAGGACGATGGGGTCGGCCCCCATGATGACTTGGACGTAGGCCGCTTGACGGGTCACCCCCTGGCCGTTGGTGATGGGAAAGTGGACGAAGTCCTCCCCGCGGTTGTACTTGTAACCGTGGGGAGGCGGGCCGAGTTCGGCGTGGCGGAGTCGGAATAGTGGGAAAGGCGGGGGTGCGTCGGCTCGCACGCCGCCGCGGTAGAGAGGGCGACCGTCGGTATCGCACGTGTATGGGGTTTCGTGCGGGTCGTCAGTATCGGTGGCCGTAGAAAGAAGGGGGTGCTCAGCTGGATAGTGGTCCGCTAAGCTTCCTCGGACTTGTTCGAGGACTGTTTCTTCGCCTCCTGCCGCTCTCTCCTCTCCCGCGTCCACTCTCGTCGCCTCCGAAGCGCTTCCCTCCTCCGCTCGGCCGCCTTCCGGAGCTGCTCCCTCTGCCAATCCTCCGCTACTTGCCTCCACCTGTCCTCCTTCCACCGCTCCCAATCGACCGTGGCCTGCGTCTTGGGCCTCTTCCTCGGCTCGGTACTCGACTCGTACCGGGAGAGGTCGAGGTGAGGCAGGCGCAGACTCTGGGAGAGCTGCGCGAAGCCGATCAACCTCGGCCGTCGTGAAAGGGACCTCGTTGATGCGCTGTCCGTCTTGTGAGAGGATCCACCATGTGGTGGGGTTGCTGGTTCCGTCGGCGTAGCCGGCCGGGATGGTGGACTGGAGGGCGTCACAGAGTTCTTGGTAGGTGACGGGGCTCGTGTTGCTGGCAACTCGAGCGATGGCGTCGGCGGCAGAGGAAACGGACATGGTTGAGAGTAAGGAAGTGATGAGGGAGCCAGCGTGGTAGTAGTGAGAGGGGAATGGGGGTTGTCGTTCTGTTCGTCCGGTTTTTAAGATACTTGTGTGTCGGGGGTTCAAAGATTGATACTCAGCTATTGCCTCATCGGCGAACACGTCATTCTCATCGACCCACTGATTCTCCGAGTCGGGATACCCCTTCCACTTGATCAGGTATTGGAGGCGTTTCTTTCTGCCGAAGTGCCGATGGTCCAGAACCTTCTCGACTTCGTATTCTTCTTCCCCTTCCACTAGATCCGGTGGTGGCCGTTGGAAATTTGGTCCGTGTACGAGCGTCTCGCGATAAGGCGTGAGAAGATCGATGTGGAATACTGGATGTATGCTCCACTGCGTGGGAAGCTCCAGCTGATAGTTCACCGGTGATAGGACTCGTGTGATCTTGAAGGGTCCATGCCGTCTCGCTGCCAGCTTCGGCGTCGGTTGATTGGTCCGGAGATGTCGTCCCTCTAGCCATACATAGTCTCCCACTTGGAGCCTGGGCGTGTCTCGGTGTTTGACCCACATGGATTGTGCCTTTTTGATAAGGTCCTGAGCTTCCTTCCGTGCTTCTCGGAATTGTTCTATCCTCGTGGTGACCTGTGGGATAGGGGATGGCTTATCGAGCCAATCAGCGCGTGGGTCGTATCCCATGAGAAGGGAGAACGGGGACTTCCTTGTTGCCTCGTGAGGCCAGTTGTTATGCGCAAATTCTGCTATTGGTAGAAGAGCCGCCCAGTTATCTTGGCGCTCGTTTGCCCAGAAGCGTAGGTACTGCTCCAGCCACTGATTGGTGCGTTCCGATTGTCCATCGGTTCTAGGATGGTAGGCCGTGGAAATGTTCTGTTGGATTCCCAAGATCCGACACAGCTCTCGCGTGAACTTGGAGGCGAATCGGGGGTCCCGATCGCTGATGATTTTTGAGGGTAGTCCAAATCGCTTGAAGACGTGGGTAGCGTAGAGGCCTGCTGTTTCTTCTGCTGTGATTTCTTCGTTACAAGGAATGAAGACCGAGGCTTTGCTACAGTCATGATCTGTCACGGTCAGAATGGAGTCGTACCCTTGGGATATTGGGAGCTTGGTGATAAAGTTGAGAGCGATGGTTTCAAATGGTAGGGCGTCTTCCTTTGGCGTGATAGGTACAAGTGGGGCTCTTGTGGGGCGTGTGTTGACCTTGTGGCGCTGGCATTCGGCGCATCCTTGTACGAAGTTGCGGACATCGAGTTTCAACTCTGGCCACCAGTACCTTCTTTCTACTAGTCTCGTGGTTCGTGCAATTCCAGGGTGTCCGTGTACCGGAGGATCGTGGTGTGCGGCGATTAGCTTCCGTTTTTCATCTAGTGCTCCCGTGATGACGTACTTCCCTTGTCGGTACCATGCTCCGTTTACAAATTTCAGTTGCTGGGAGTCCACCCAGTACCGTAGTACGATCTCGGTTTGTGGGGGGTCTTGTTCTGCTTGTACCGTGGTTGTCCATGCAAATACGTCTTCCGGTAGCACGATCACGTCTTCATTGTCTCGTTCTCCCTGGTCGTAGTCGGGTCGTCTGGATAGGGCGTCTGCGCGGCCATTCTTCTTTCCTGGGATGTGGTGAATCTCAAAGTTGTACTCCATGAGCTCCAATACTTCCCTAGCGACTCTTCGGCTGATCTTCTGCGGTAGTTTCCAGTACTGGAGGTTCATGTGGTCGGAGTAGATCTTGATCTTGTGAGGTGATCCGGCCAGTAAGGGGTCTCCAGTGTCGCAGTGCTTTGACTATCGCTAGCAGTTCTAGGTCATATATGTCGTAGTTCCGCTCCGCTTCGCTAAGTGTTGCCGAGTAGTAGCCAAGTGGGTGTCGTTTGCCGTCTTCTTTCTTCTGGAGTAGTACTGCGCCGGTTGCGAACCCCGAGGCGTCCACCTCGAGTTCGAATGGGTCGTCGAGTTTTGGATGTGCGAGTACTGGTTCCTCCGTGACTAGGGCTTTGAGTTTGCGGAATGCCTTGTCTTCTTCGTCCGTCCATCTCCACTCTACGTCCTTTCTCGTGAGTTTGTTAAGTGGTTTGGCATGTGTGGCGAAGCCGCGAATGAAGAGTCGGTAAAAATTGCAGAATCCCAAGAATGAGCGGACGTCACGGACCTTGGTGGGCGTGGGCCAGTCCTTAATGCCGGAAATTTTTACCGGGTCCATGCGTGTTACCCCCTTTTCAAGGATTACCCCCAGGTAATCCATTCGCGGCTCATTGAAGAGGCACTTTTCGAGCTTGAAGTAGAGATCGTGCTCCATAGCCACCTGTAGTACGTCGCGGACTGCTTCCTCGTGTTCTTTTTGCCCGGCTGGATCCCTAGTTGCGATTCCAATGTCGTCCATATACACGCGTATGATTGTCCCCTTGGCTTCGTGTTTTATGATGGTATCTCGGTATATGGTGTTCATCATGGTTTGAAACGTTGCCGGGGAGTTGGTGAGTCCGAAGTACATGACCGTGGGTTCAAAGAGACCGTACCGTGTTTTGAAAGCTGCTTTATGTTCGTCTCCCTCCTTGATACGTACGTTGTTGTACCCCCATCGGACGTCGAGCTTTGTGTACGTGTGTGCTTGGCTGAGGTCCGTGATGAGGTCCGAGATGAGGGGTAGGGGATATTGGTTACGGATGGTGACGGCGTTGATCTTCCTGTAGTCTTGCACCGGTCGTAGTTTTCCGTCTTTCTTCTTGATGAAGAAGAAGGATGAAGCATACGGGGATTTGGACGGGCGGATGTATCCTTTCTTCAGCTGTTCATCTAGGAATTCCTTGAGCTTGCCGTCTTCTTCTTGCGTCATGGGATAGACTTTGCAGTCGATCGCCGGTGGGGTACCTTCCTTGAACTCGATGGCGTGGTCCCATGGTCGAGAAGGAGGGAACCGGTTGGACGCTTCTTCGCTGAAGATCTTTGCGAATTGTTGGTAAGCTGGGGGGAGCTCTACTTTGTCGTGGAACTGCTTAGCTTCAATGGCCAGCTCCGTGGCTGTGGTCCGTAGGTGGTTTTCTTCCTCTAATTCTGCTATCGCGTTTTCCTTTTCTTCTTCGGTGAGGATGCTTCCGATGATGTGGTCTTCTTTGTTGGGGTTGATCGATCGAATAACAACGGGGAGCATCTTCTCGTGAATGGTGGCGTACCTCCAGTTTATCGTCGGTTCGTAGGTTGCTAACCAAGGGTAGCCGAGTACGAGGTCTTCATTTCCTAGGTCCGTGACTAGGAAGCGCATCTTTTGCCGTTGTTGATTAGTTTGTACGTCTAGGTCAATGAAGTGGGTGATACTGCCCGCTTTATTTTCCGTATTGTCGATGTTCCATATTTTCCTGGGGCGTTCTAGCTGTTGTAGTCCCAGGCCCATCCTTTTTGCGAAAGAGGGCCGTATGAAATTGTCCGTGGCTCCGGAGTCTACTAAAGTTCTGATGTCGGCCATTGCGTAATTTGTGCGAATCGAGACTGGAATTCTAAGAGACCGAAAGCGAGTCATGATTACAGAATTACAATTAACCGCCCTCACCCAGGCCGATGGGTTCAGGCGTTCTGAAAACCCTCTTTCCCCCACATTTCTTGGAGGATGAGGTCTTTTACGTCATCCGATTCTCCCGCTACTCCAGCTAGCCAATCCTTGGCTCGTTGCTGCGGTGGTGCGGTGTTAGCCACCCTTGCTTGGGTTGGTGGTTCTTCCTGTGTATAATAGTCCGTTTCGGACATCCGGCTCGTGCTTGGGCGCATTCGAGGCTGTTGGCAGTTTCGTGAGAAGTGGCCTGGACGGTTGCAGTTATAGCAGATCACTGTCCTCATGTCTCGGGGTGGGGCTCCTCCTCCTCTTCCGTATCCTCCTCTTTGTGGTCTCGGGATAAAGGGGCGGTTTGGGTCTCCCACCTCTGCTACCCGGGCGCGTGTTCGGTCTGCGGAAGTGTCCATAGCGTTGGGGTTGTATCTTGGCGGGGGTGGTCCTCTTGGTGGCCCCCAGTTGGGGACTTGTGGCCTCCATCGAGGTTGCGCTGACGATGGTGGGGTCTTCGTTTTGAAGTTGTCGAGGCGTGCTTTCATGTGGATGTACTGCTTCTGCCTTCTTAATGCACATCTCTTCCATTCTTCAAAGGTATGGGGTTCGTCTAATTTGTAGACTTTTGTGAATAGAGCTCGTGGTAGCCCCGCCGTGAAGCGATCGATCGTTTGGTGGTCGTTCAGGTTGTAGTGAGCTTTTCTGGCTAATTGCTCAAACTTGACCACGTACGCGTCGATGTCCTCTCCCACCATCTTGATCCCTTTTTGCAGTTCAGCTTGTGCTTGTTCCTCTTCGAGGATGTTTGAAAATCGCTTGGCGAATTCTTCCGCTACATGATTCCACAGGGTCTGGGAGTATTGGCTTACTCCTCGTCGTATTTCGCGGTTCAGCCATTCGAGGATGGACAGCGTCCATTCGCTGACGTTGATTCCTTTGATGTATCCCAGGAATAGGAGGGATCGTCGGTATTCGTTTTGCATAATCGGGGCGTCCAGATTCATGCCCCAGTATACGTGCCATTGTGTGAGGAACGCCTCATATTTAGTACGGTCTCCATCGAAAACGGTCGGGGGGTTCACCTGACAGTCTGTCCGACCCATGCCCACCGCCTGGGGGTCCTCCCATCGGTGCTCCTCCTGCTGGTGGTCCTCCTCCTCCCGGTGGTCGTCCTCCCCCTGGGAATCCTCCTCCCGTCGGTCCTTGTCCTGGGAATCCTCCTGGGAGTCCTCCGGGTGGTGGTGGTGGTCCTTCTGGTGGATCCGGGTGATCCGGTCCTATTGCACGGAAGAGTGCCGCGTCGTCTGCGGTCATTCTATGTCCGGTGGCTTGGTTGATAGGGTTGAGGATAGCCTCTGCCTCTTCCCTTATACGTTGTACTTCTTCCATGGCTTGCGTTTCGGTTACTGTGGCCATGGGGCTTCGGATGTGAATTTCTTCCGGAACTGTGATGTGCAAGGACTCAGCTATGTGGGCCAGTAGGCTCGAATCGTCTCCTGTCCCTGGTCGCACTTCACTTTCTGTTGCGGTGTGTTCTTCTACGTGTTCCTCGTGGCTTGATTCCGACGGGGCTTGTTCTCTGGGTCGTTCTTCATTTTCTTCGTTGCTGCTGCTGCTGTCTCCGTCCAATGATCCCCAGTCGTCTCCGTGGAGTTCCCTTGAGTCGATATCACAACGGTAATGTCTTCCAGCTGGTCTAACGACGTCCCACTGATTGTCTATCGGGTTCCACGTAATCTCTGTCCAACAAAAGTTTGAGTAGTTGAACTCAACTGGGCGGTATCTGATTGCTTCCCCTGGGAAGTCTACAAAATAGCCGGTGTCTCCTCGGTATTCTCTCCACCTGGCTGCGCCTAGGAATCGTCGCGGTACTGATCGTTCTCCTCTTGTTTCAAGGCTGTAGGGTTGAAAGTTTCTCCACTGGTCTCGTGTAGTGAACGCCACGGTTAACTATCTTGGTCTTAATGTAACGCTACCACGGCGTTTAGTTCGACTTGAACTTGGACGAGGGCGTTCACGACTTAGCTGGTTGCAGACACTCGCGCAGTGTCTCAGTAATCCCGTAGAATACTACTAAGGCGATCCACAAAAGGCGCCCCAATAGTACTAAGGCAACTCCGACTTGGTGCGTCGACAGGGCCAGGGTCTTAGACTCGAAGGTCAAGACTTGTAAAGACGTCACCTCTCTGGGAAAGGGGAAGGGAAACGAGATCTCAGTCAATAGACGAATGAGAAGGTGGTATAGAGAAGAAGACCAAGATGGCGTATCTTGGTCTTCACAGCCCACTATTTATACAAGTTATAGAGGCAGCTTTAAAGCTCCTCTTTGAGACGATATCCACTAGCGTAAGTAGCTCGAACCCTACTACCGCTATCCTAGGAATGAGTCATACTAACTATCACATGCTAGTACAACCCATGCTGACTGATCCGTGAGTCCATGACTAATTCCTACTTACTACCGTAGTCATAACCGTATAGTAAGCGTTCACATCCATCCTCGTACCGTATTCTGAGTCCTTCTAAGTCCGTCCGCGACACCCCTCGTTTGCAAAAAGAATGGGTCTTGGACTCCAAATATTGGACCATCCCAGAAAGATATGGAACATCGACAACACAGAAAACAAAGTGGGCAGTATCACCCACTTCGTCGACCTAGACATCCAGACTAACCAACAACGACAAAAGATGCGCTTCCTAGTCACAGACCTTGGAAACGAAGACCTGGTGCTAGGATACCCTTGGCTAGCCACGTACGAACCAACGATAAACTGGAGATACGCCACTATACATGAAAAAATGCTCCCGGTCGTCATCCGGTCAATCAACCCCAATAAAGAGGACCACATCGTAGGAAACCTCATCACAGAAGAAGAAAAGGACGAAGCAATAGCAGAACTGGAGGAAGAAACCCATCTATGCACCACGGCCACGGAGCTAGCTATCGAAGCTAAGCAATTCCGCGATAAAATAGAACTCCCCCCGGCTTACCACCAGTTCGCAAAAATCTTCAGCGAAGAAGCGTCCAATCGATTTCCCCCTTCTAGACCGTGGGACCACGCCATCGAATTCAAGGAAGGCACCCCATTGGCAATCGACTGCAAGGTCTATCCCATGACTCAGGAAGAAGACGGCAAACTCAAGGAGTTCCTGGACGAGCAGCTGAAGAAGGGATATATTCGTCCATCAAAATCCCCCTAGGCTTCATCCTTTTTCTTCATCAAAAAGAAAGATGGAAAACTACGACCGGTGCAAGACTACAGGAAGATAAACGCCGTCACCATTCGCAACCAATATCCACTACCCCTCATCTCAGACCTTATTATGGACCTGAGCCAGGCGCATACTTATACAAAATTGGATGTCAGGTGGGGATACAACAATGTATGCATTAAAGAAGGGGACAAACACAAGGCAGCTTTCAAAACACGGTACGGACTCTTCGAACCCACAGTCATGTACTTTGGACTCACCAACTCCCCTGCAACCTTCCAAACAATGATGAACACGATCTACCGAGACACCATCGCGAAACACGAGGCCAAAGGAACAATCATACGCATCTACATGGACGACATCGGCATCGCAACTAGGGACCCAGCGGGACAAAAGGAACACGAAGAAGCAGTCTGTGACGTACTACAAGTAGCACTGGAACACGACCTCTACTTCAAACTCAAAAAATGCCTCTTCAACAAGCCGTGAATGGATTACCTGGGGGTAATCCTTGAAAAGGGGGGTGACACGCATGGACCCGGTAAAAATTTCTGGCATCAAGGATTGGCCGACACCCACGAAGGTCTGTGACGTCCGCTCATTCCTGGGCTTTTGCAATTTTTACCGACTCTTCATTCGCAGCTTCGCTACACACGCCAAACCGCTCAACAAGCTTACACAGAAGGACACGGAATGGAGATGGACCGAAGAAGAAGACAAAGCGTTCCAGAAGCTCAAAACGTTGGTCATGAAAGAACCGGTACTCGCACACCCAAAACTCGAAGACCCATTCGAACTCGAGGTAGACGCCTCGGGATTTGCAACGGGAGCAGTACTACTCCAAAAGAAGGAAGACGGCAAAAAGCACCCAATAGGATACTACTCGGCAACACTCAACGAAGCAGAGAGGAACTATGACATATACGACTTGGAACTCCTCGCAATCGTTAAAGCCCTCCGACACTGGAGACCACTACTGGCCGGATCACCGCACAAGATCAGGATTTACTCGGACCACATGAACCTCCAGTACTGGAAGCTGCCACAAAAGATAAGCCGGAGAGTCGCCAGGGAAGTACTGGAACTCATGGAGTATAACTTCGAGATTCACCACATACCAGGAAAGAAGAACGGTCGCGCCGACGCACTATCCAGACGACCAGACTACGACCAAGGCGAACGAGACAATGAGAACGTAGTAGTGCTACCCGAAGACGTCTTCACGCGAACGACCAACGTACAAGCAGCACAGGACCCCCCACAGAAAGAAATAATCCTGCGCTACTGGGTGGACCCCCAACAGCTAAAATTTGTCGACGGAGCATGGTATCGACAAGGAAAGTACGTGATCACGGGGTCTCTAAATGAAAAACGAGAGCTCATCGCCGCACATCACGACCCTCCGGTACACGGACACCCTGGAATCACACGAACTACGAGATTGGTAGAGCGAAGGTACTGGTGGCCCGAGTTGAAACTCGATGTGCGGAACTACGTACAAGGATGCGCCGAATGCCAAAGACATAAAGTCAACACACGTCCAATCAAGGCCCCTATGGTACCCATCACTCCAAAGGAAGACACACTCCCGTTCGAAACTATTGCACTGGACTTCATCATCAAACTCCCAGATTCGCAAGGTTACGATACCATCCTAACGGTAACTGACCATGACTGCAGCAAAGCCTCGGTCTTCATCCCCTGCAACGAAGAAATCACGGCAGAAGGAACCGCAGGATTGTACGCAACCCACGTTTTCAAGCGATTCGGACTACCGTCCAAGATCATCAGCGATAGAGATCCCCGTTTCGCTTCCAAGTTCACATGAGAACTATGCCAAATCCTGGGAATCCAGCAAAACATATCCACAGCGTATCACCCCAGAACAGACGGACAATCCGAGCGGACCAATCAATGGCTGGAGCAATACCTCTGCTTCTGGGCCAACGAGCGGCAAGATAACTGGGCGACCTTCTTACCAATAGCTGAATTCGCGCATAACAATTGGCCTCACGAGACGACAAGGAAGTCTCCGTTCTCCCTTCTCATGGGATACGACCCGCGCGCTGATTGGCTCGATAAGCCATCTCCGATCCCTCAGATCACCACGAGGCTAGAACAATTCCGAGAAGCACGGAGAGAAGCCCAGGAACTCATCAAAAAGGCGCAACTCATGTGGGTCAAACACCGAAACACCCCGAAGTTTCAGGTGGGGGATTACGTGTGGCTGGAAGGACGCCACCTGAGGACCAATCAACCGACACCCAAATTGGCGGCCAGATGACACAGACCCTTCAAGATCACACGCATCCTATTGCCGGTAAATTATCAGCTGGAGCTTCCCATGCAGTGGAGCATCCATCTGGTGTTTCACATCGATCTTCTCACACCTTATCGCGAAACGCTCATGCATGGGGAAAACTTCCAGCGCCCACCACCAGATTTAGTAGAAGGGGAAGAAGAATACGAAGTCGAGAAGGTTCTGGATCACCGGCATTTCGGCAGAAAGAAACGCCTTCAATACCTGATCAAATGGAAAGGCTACCCCGACTCGGAGAATCAGTGGGTCGATAAGGATGACGTATTCGCGGACAAGGCATTAGCTGAGTATCAAAAATTGAATCCCCACATCGTACGAGACTTAAAAGCTCGAAAGATCTCGTCGAAACCCCCATCGTCCTCTTCCACCAGTCACACTGGCCTCTTCTCATCCATACTCCACACCATGTCCATTCCCACTGCCGCCGATGCCCTCGCTAAGGTTGCCTCAAACACGGGACCTATCACCCACCGAGAACTCACCGACGCACTCCAAAGCCTCATTCCCGCCGAACACACCCCGGGCACCAGCAACCCTGTCAGCTGGTGGCTCGTCACCGAGGACGGGCAGCGACTCAACACCACGCCGCTCACGACGACCGAAGTCGATTGGCTTCGTGGCGCTCTCCGAAGCAGTGAGGATTCCTCACCTCAACCTCTCCCAGTCAGAGTGGAGCAATGGGTCCAAGAAGAGCCCATCGAAGGCGATGTTGCAGTGGCGCGATTGGAAGTGGGAGGAGAGATGGAGGCAAGTAGCAGAAGCATGGAGGCTGGAGCAGTTGAGGAGGGCGACCGAGAGACACGACGAGATGATGGCCTGGAGGAAGAAAGGGGCCGTCGAGAGAATGAGACGATACTGGAGCAGGCGCGAGGCAGCCTCCAGGACTTCTACCCAGCTGAGCATCCGCTCATCATCACCGCAACCGACACTGACGACCCACGAGAAACCCCCTACGCATGTGACACTGTAGGGCGGCCCCTCTATCGCGGAGGCGTGCGAACCGACGCACCCCCACTCTACCCACTCCTCAACCTCTGACACCGCACCCTGGGGCCTCCGCCTCACGGCTACCAATACAACCGGGGCGAACACTTCGTCCACTACCCCATCACTGATGGCCAGGGTAGGACGCGTCAAGCGGCCTACATACAGGTCATTATGAACTCCGACCCCCTCGTCCTCGGCCTCGTAGAAGACAGCGAGAAGGTCTACTCGCAACCGCTCTACGCCGAGCCTCAAATCCACGCCAACGGTAAGCCCCATTACCCCCAGGAGGACATGATCCTCTTCGCCGGAGGATATCACGACCGTCCCCGGTTCGACCGCGCTCTTAACGAGCTGCACGACGTCAGCCTCAAGGGGGAGGTGCACCACTATCGGGCGTACGCATACGAGGCTGAGCGGATGGAGCAGCGGCTCCATCAACTCGCCGCCGTGTTGGGGAACATCAAGGGGGAGCTGGCCCGCAGTAAGTTCCGACTGGAGATGACTAACACGCTGGAGAGGATCGAAGAGACGCAAGCCAGGTGGATGGGAGGAGCGGGAAGTAGTAGGCGACGTGGGCATCGCTCCTGAAAAGGGGGTGATGTCACGGACGGACTTACGGACCCAGTACCACGATACGAAGAGTGAAGTGGACACTTACTATACGGTTATGACTACGATAGTAAGCGAGTATTAGTCATGGACTACCTTCATCAGTCAGCAGACGTCGCACTAACATGTGATAGTTAGTATGACTCAGTACTAGGACAGCGGTAGTAGGGTTCGAGCTACTTACGCTACTGGATACGACTTAGAGAGGAGCTTTAAAGCTGCCTCTGAAATATGTATAAATAGTGGACCATGAAGACCAAGATACGCCATCTTGGTCTTCTTCCCAATATGTTACGCTCCGTAGGGCGCACTTCGGGAGATCGCACTCGACCGGTCTTTCAGGGATTCCTAACGGCCTGGGTGTTGACTCGCTCTTGTTCTGTCGCCTGAGCTAGCGCTTGCTGTCGTTCTTGCTTATCGAGAATGAATCCGAAACGGACGATCTGCAGAATTCGGATAGCAACGAAGAGGTAAAAGAAATGAATGACTTCGCTCGTATATGCTGAGCTTGCACACTCTATCAATCGGTCACGTGACGAAGAAGGGAAAGGGGAGGACACCGCTATAACAGAGGGGCAACTCCGAGGTCTGCGCAGGGTACGGACGCCGCTGTGATGCTGGACTAACTCCGAGGGCACGTAGGGCAGAGAGAGAGAAGGAGGTGGATTGAGAGCGGAGAGGACTGGGGAAACTACTCGGACTAGGTTGTACGGACTATACAAGAAGTCAAAGCTACCGTCTAAGGTCGCTTCTACGTGCTACTTATACTCGTGAGGGGAGCTATTGGAACTCAGCTGAAACCCTAATACAACGGTCCTAGGAATGCTGCGGAAACTGCGGAACTGCGGAAAACACATGTCCAACGCCACTGATGGTGGCTGAAACATACAGTCCATGGGCGCATCAAGCCACAGGGACGAGGCACGGGAAAGTTAAGACAAATACAGTAACGGATCACAAACCAGGCACAATCGATAACACACGTTCCAATCCAGGCACAAGCTCATCTGGATTCTTCTGGTGCGGTCTAGGCCAGGTCACGTGCCAGGGTCACGTGACGGGCAATGACGTCATCCGGCGCTAATCTTCCGGTCTTTGAGGTGGATCTTGTGGGAACATATACTGGGTGGCCAGTATGGCTGCGCGCAGGTGTAGAGCGTGACTTTGGTGGAACTTCCAGAGGCGTTCCCTAGCCTCAGCTTCTTCGGCTGCTTGCGCTTCGGCGTCCAAAGGGTCTTTTGCAGGACTCCAGGCAACGAACTGCACTGGCGACGAGTCTTCTTGGTCATGTGGTGGCGTAGTGGTGCGTTCCGGAGGGTCGAACGTAACAAATACCACTATTCTCACTCGTCTACAAGGGGGCTTTGAGGCCTTCTTACCTCTAAAAGGGAACGACCCTTCTAAACCCTGACCTACGAGTCTAGGACCCTGGCCCTTTCGACGCGTCAAGTCAGAGTTGCCTTAGTGCTCTTGGGGTGGACACTGTGGATCGCCTTAATCGTATTCTACGGACTTATTGAGACTCTACAAGCAGGTCTACAACCAGCTTGGTCGTGAACGCCTTCATACGAGTTCAAGTCGAACTAAAGCGCTGTGGTAGCGTTACATGCCAGGGTTCGTGTTGAAGTGAAGGAGGACATCAAGAAGTACTCCAAGGCAGTTGAGAACTGGATCTCTTAGTAAGTTGCACTATCTTTTTGAGGGTGGAGCAGTCACACTGATATCTGTTGATAAGTGACCTGTGCGCACTTAGCAGCTCTATGGACACGCAGATAACGGACTGCTTTAGATTAGATATACAGGACTTATGTAGATTAGATGTATGATCATCACAATCTCGGACCTTTACTCTATCTATGACATCACTGTACAATGACATCACATGGACTACTCTGGACTTGTTATTGTACTACACTTTTGGACTATCTTTTGTTATATCTTTATTGTGATGTCACTATGATATCATCCTTGTTCTGGATTCCTTATTGTACTTATTGTCTAAAGTACTTCCCTTTGTTCTGACCCACTCATTGTTCTGGGTCTTATTGTATTCTGTCTATTGTATAACACCCTTATTGTACAAGTGCGTCATTGTCTCTAGACTGTATAAATAGTGTACCATGTACGCCCTGATAGCCCCAGTTCTCACTCTGTGCTATCAGGTATGTCTCCTACTCTTGTAATACCACCCAGTTCTCACTCTGTGCTATCAGACATCTCTAAGCTTACTCTGCAAGATCTCTGCTTCCCTGTGCCTCACATATCTCACCACAGTACTTCTTGATTCACTGTGAGTATGCGTCTCCACCTATGCTGTTCATCAGGTTCGTGCTGAGGGATCGCATGTGGCGGATCACCTCTATCTCCTTGGCGTCTTCCTCTGCTCGAGGGCCACAGTGAAGCATGGACTGCTCATTCTCGATGCGGTTGATCGCATGAGCTCTCTGGAGTCGAGCTACGCACCAGTTCCATTCTACCTCAATCTGCTCTAACTTCATCTGTTCCACGGCCACCCAATGTTGCTGAGCATGCCAACCGAGAGTCATGCATCGATACCTGTGTATCTCGGCTATGAGTGGCAGGTCCTTCATGTGAAGGAGTGCTTGGTTGACTGAGTCGACTAGTCCCGTGTCAGAGAGCAGGAACATGAGGTCGTCGTTGGTGTAAGTGGGGGGAGCGGACTGTCCCTTGAAATAGGGGGTGGCGCGAATGGGCTTGCCGTACTGCTGGTTGCTTCCAGCACGGAAGGCCAGGACGAAGGGGTTGGTGGTGAGGATGAGTTGAGCATACCAGGCTGGCCAAAGACATTCTTGAGCGTCTTGAATCTGGAATGGAATGTAGTGTACTCCCTGATTGAACTGATATCCCCTGGGTGGGGGAGTCTCTGGCCGATCCTCGGCCTCCGACACATGTTCCTCCTCTTGATCATGGTGAAGTGCAGATTGAGGTGGCGCTGGTAATGTGAGAGCTTCCCTGGTGGGTCCGCATAGTGGGGGGGTTTCTGAGTGTGTCGTGGTGAGATGGGTGGTGTAACGCAAATACAGATGCATCTCGAGGTGTTTGGCTGGGTCATATGGACCCCCACCTTTGTCTGGTCCCGGTGGGGTCACTGGTCGGCTGGGCACATAGCCCTGTTCGTCGCCTGCTGGAGTAGGTGCTCTGGTGGGGACGTAGTTGCTCCTGAGTCGACTGGGCTGGTTGCTCTCAGAATAAAGAGTGGGGGACGGCAAAGGAACTTGGGATGATGTGGGGGAAGTAAGACGACTTCCTCGTTGGTGAAGGGAGAGGGTAGACAACAGGGGTGACAATGGCGTGGACTGTGTTCAGTAAGGAGCTGCCAGACTGGTATTGACGACATAGTGGAAGTGAACTGGGGAGGGAGAGTGCATGAGTAGTGGTGGTAGCAGGGAGAGGAGATGGGGACGTCTCTTGAGATCTTCCCGTGCTTATATGTACTTCATGAGCGGGGTTGGAATTTTTGAATTCCTGAATCACGTCATCGGCGAATACATCATCCTTATTGACCCACTGATTGTCTGAGTCTGGGTATTGTTACGATTTTCCCTCTTCTCTTCCTTGGACACCCTCGTTCCTTACTTCTCATTCCCGTGCCCCACTTTGATACGCCCATAATTCCTTACGCACCCAACCGTTTCTGATGACCTCTTCGTTGCACGATACGTCTTTACGCCCCCTTCCTTGTATATCAAAGTTCACGGTGCTCCGGTCTCAGCTGACTTGCACATGACCCCGCGCAATCACCATGTTTCTTACTATAGTTGTGCCTTTGTTCTGCTTTTACTCAGAACCCACATATCGCGCCATATGTTTGTTATGTACAAACATCCTGTACTAGTATATAAGTCACATGCTACCTAGCTTGTACGGTAGACTTGACTTCTTGTGTAATACCACATCATTGTCAATCCACAAACAACTTTATGCTCGCTGTTTTGCTTGAGCACGACTTTGGTTTGCCTTTGTGCTTGAACCCCTGAACTTCCTGCTTATCACCTACATGTCTGAGGAGACTGTGTGGTGTTTATTCATCATTGAACTTGGTCTTAACCGACTACCTCGCATCCTGTTACCTCGGCCTGAGCGACTTAGTGACGTGCACGTTGCACATAACGTTCCTGTGGTAACATTACATTAAGTCAAGTCTCTTGCAACCCTGGCGACTAGTAGGAGTTGCACAAAATTTCAGCCACAGTACATCGATCAGTATTTGACTGACGAACTCTCCAGCCACGAAAAGGGAGCTGTAATCTGGGAAGAAATTCATAACCAAGAGGGGTACTTCATCTTTGACACCAAAAACCAAGAATACCACCAAGTCCATTACTTTGACAACCTTCGTATCTGGGCTTACATCAACTATGACCCAAAACAAGGACGGTGGTACACCTACAAAGCTGTCCCTCCACAATTTGGCGCAGGACCCCTCGGGTCAACCAACATCACGGGAATTAACATCGACCCAGATGAATCAACCACCCTCACTCCCGTACAGCCAGAGATGGCCACCAACACTCAGGTTGCCACCAGCCTTACTACCATGGGAGCCTCCAGCTCGGGCAGTGGAGGACCACATGCTACAGGAGGTCGATTGGCTGCTCAGATGGGCAGAGCGACTCATAGCTCTAGCACCCAGCCAACGACGGGGACGAGCAGTGGCCCAACTGCTGGACCTGGTGGAGGCATACATGGTAGCTGTGGAGGCCCACTGGGTGGCGGTGCCCCTGGTGGTGGCGGAGGTGGTCTGGGTGGTGGAGCCCCAGGAGGTGGTGCCCCAGGAGGAGGTGCACTCCCCATGGGCCCAGCCGGGGCAATACCAGTACCGGGAGGGGGCAAACTTGGGGGCAACCCACCACCTGTCTTTGATGGAAATTGAGAGGAGAGTCGAAACTTTCTTCGATCCTTTTGAATTTATCGAGGAATGAACCCAACCGTGGACCAGCTTACAGTACCCTACTCGCGGGCCATGACCTTCCTCTCATACATGAGGGGGCATCTGGTGGACGATTGGGTAGATGAGCAGACCGCGTGGCTAGACACCCAGATAGCAGGAGGGGTACTGCATAACGAAGAGAACCTATGGAACACGGTCCTTGACCGGTTCACGAACGCCTACACTGACACCACCAAACGAACCAGAGCATGCCAAGACATTGATAAGTTAAAGATGATTGGCGAAGACATCGACATGTACATCGCAAAGTTCCAGAACCTCACAGCAAAAGCTGGCTATAATCCAGACGAAGCCAACGTCATCAAAAAATTCCAAGCGGGACTCCCCGACAACCTCGTAATCAATGCCATACGCTTCCAACACCCGGTGACATGGGATCAATGGAAAGCAGCGGCACAACTTCAGCAAGCCGAATATCTCATGCTGAAGCCCTGCCTCACACGCAACCAACAAAACAAAAAATGGGGAGGTCACACCCGAGACCAGTGGGTCCAAGCCCTCAACAAGGCACGTGACCCAAACACCATGGATATTAGCTGCACTAGAGCCCGCGCGACCCTCACAGATGCTGAGAAGCAAAGGATGGTCGCAGAGGGGAGATGTTTCCGATGTGGAGAAAAGGGTCATGTGTCGCGTAATTGCCCACAAAAAGGCACTCGCACTGCTCAGACCACAAGCAACAGAGGAGCGCCTCCTACCGTCCCCACTACCCCCACAGTATTGCCTCCCCCCCTCGTTACTCGAGTCGCCATATCAGCAAACCACGTACTGTCGAATGATGAAGCGGCTGACGCTCAGATCGCAGCGCTGGCCGCTCAACCAAAAGAAGTGTGGGACCTCTTGGTGGAGAAGCTTTTTGGAGGAAAGGATTTTCCAAATGCCTGAACCTGTCGGCCTGGGCAAAGGCGTTACACGTGTATTATAGCAGATATTGATCCATGCAAATCCCAGTTCTTTTCAAATCTGCAAACGCAACGGCCGAACGACAGGTCCTGTTGGACTCTGGAGCAACCGACAATTTTATTTGTGTGGAGCTGCTCAAACGAACGCATCTCAGAACCCGACCCGTCTCTGCTCCCATCACCATATGGAACATTGACAGAACTTACAACTGAGATGGCGCAATAACCCAGTACACTGATTTGGCGGTGCGGACTGGTGAGTGCACAAAGACCCTTCATTTCCTGGTAACCAATCTAGGAAAGGATGAAGCGATCCTAGGCTACCCCTGGTTCTCGGCCTTCAAGCCTGAGATAGAGTGGAGAAATGCCACGCTGAACGAAAACTTCCAACCAGTTGTAATCTCCAGCCTGAACCTCCAGAGCAATGCCATGCCCATAGAAGCCGCCATCAGAGCCCTACAGGCATATGAGCTTGACGAGGAGGTGTGGGAGCAGGTTGTGAACGGAGAATTGGAGCCAAGCATTACCTTCCTGTGAAAAATGACTACTGCATCAGAACTCGCTCAGCAGGAAGTGGCTAAGAAACAGATCTGAACGTTCGAGGAAATGGTTCCTCCAGAATATTGGTCACACCACAAGGTGTTCAGTGAAGAGGCGTCACATCAATTCCCCCCATCCCATGTATGGGACCACGCCATTGAATTACTCCCTGATGCACCTACCGCCCTTGACTGTAAAGTGTACCCCCTAACTGCAAACAAAGGAGAGGCACTCATGGCCTTCCTAAATGAACAACTTGAGAAGGGATACATTCACCCTTCAAAATCTGCCTACGCATCACCCTTCTTCTTCATCAAGAAGAAGGACGGGAAACTGCACCTGGTACAAGATTACCGACGCCTCAATGAACTCACCGTAAAGAACCACTACCCCCTCCCCCTTATCCCCGAACTCATCGATCGCATCTGAACCGCACGGTTGTACTCAAAGCTAGATATCTGATGGGGGTACAATAATGTTCGCATCCAGGAGGGAGATGAGTGGAAAGCGGCGTTCAAAACCAACCAAGGACTATTTGAACCGTGTGTCATGTTCTTCGGCCTTATCAATTCCCCTTCCACCTTTCAAACAATGATGGACACCATATTCTGCAACCTCATTCTGACAAATGAGGTCGTTGTTTATATGGACGATATCCTCGTTGCCACTGCCAATGACAAAAACCATCACCGGGAAGTCCTTCATGAAGTACTACGACTTTGTGAGGAACACAATCTCTACATGAAACCGGAGAAATGTGAGTTTGAGGTCTACGAAACCGAGTATCTGGGTCTTATTATTGGCCACGGACAACTGCAGATGGACCCTGTCAAAGTTTGAGGAATCTGGGAATGGCAACCCCCGAAGAGCCTCAAGGAGGTTCACACATTCCTAGGGTTCTGCAACTTTTACCGAAGATTTATACGAGGGTTCTCCCAACTCGCTCGACCCCTTCACGACCTCACAAAGAAGGATGTCCAATGGCATTGGGATGACACACAGCAAAACGCCTTCAAAAATATTAAGAAGCACATATGCAAAGAACCTGTACTCTTATTCCCGGACCTCGCAAAGTCATTCGAACTGGAGGTTGACGCATTGAACGTCGCAGTAGGGGCTGTGCTGAATCAACTAAGTCCCAACCAAAAGTTCCACCCCATAGCATTCCACTCCGAGTCATTCACGGAGACAGAATGAAACTACGACATCTATGACCAGGAACTACTAGCCATGGTTAAAGTGCTACGAGCGTGGAGAACATACCTCGTAGGGTCCCCCCATAAAATTATTATCCACACCAATCATGCCAACCTCCAATATTGAAAGGAACCCCGGAAGATCAACTGGAGAATCGCGCGAGAGTTCCTGGAGCTGTCAGAATACGATTTCATTCTGAGACACGTAGCAGGAACGAAGAACGTGTGTGCAGATGCCCTGTCCAGGCGGTCAGATTATGAGTCCGGTGAAGGGGACAACACCGATGTCATCGTCCTATCAGCTGAATGGTTCATCTGAGCCACCCAAATGTCAATATGTGATATGGATATTTGGTCTTGAGTGGCTCAGAACGCTGGAAAGGAAGAAGCGGCACGATGGGCTGAACACCACAACCTCAAACAGCATGACGGACTATGGTGGAAAGACAATGCATTGGTCGTTGTCGGGGACAACGATCTTAAGCGGGGGGTAATCGCCTTCTTTCACAACTCTCCGAGCATGGGCCACCCCGGAATTGCCAATATGCGCGAACTAGTACGACATGACTATTGGTGGCCCACTATATGAGAAGACGTCGAAGAGTATGTTAAAGGATGCACCATATGTCAGGCCAACAAAATTAACCCTCACCGACAAAAACCCCACCTATTCCCCATATCTACCGACCCCGAAGCAGAACCGTTTGAAGTCGTTGCCATGGACTTTATCACAAAACTACCCCCATCTCAAGGTTTCGACTCCATCCTCACGATCACAGATCACAACTGCTCAAAAGCTGCAATCTTTATACCCTGTCACAAAGCCATCACCGCCGAGGGAGTAGCACGGCTATACCTCCAGCACGTTTACCCACACTATGGGATACCCCGCAAGCTCATCACAGATAGAGACCCACGATTCACATCTGCATTCATGAGGGGGCTGTGCAGTATACTTGGAATATGACAAAACATCTCCTCCGCATATCTGTTACATTTGGCCCTCCAACGTCACACCCACACCCCGTAACACCACCTCGTGCCCCGTCACCACATGTGCAATTCGTTGCATGGGAACCTGCAAATCCCCGACATGCCTTAGACGCCGACGCAATGGCCACCGAAGAAGCTGAGACCAGGGAATGCCTCTGGAAGTTCCATCAGGACCGCGTGCTGCACCTACGCACTGCCATCCTGTCATCAAGATTTGCGACTCCACAAGATCCACCTCAAGGTCCGGAAGATTAGTGCTGGACGACGTCATTGCCCATCACGTGACCCTGGCACGTGACCTGGCCCAGACCACACCAGAAGAGTCCAGATGAGCTTGTGCCTGGATTAGAACGTGTGTTATTGATTGTGCCTGGTTTGTGATCCGTTACTGTATTTGTCTTGACTTTCCCGTGCCTCGTCCCTGTGGCTTGATGCGCCCATGGACTGTATGTTTCAGCCACCATCTGTAACGTCTACCACGGACGTTGGCCTGACTTAGGCATCGGTATAACGTGGGTTCCCTTCTTGATGGAATTGGTAGTTGTTGGGACTGTCGGGGAAGACTGCGGGGTGTTGTTGATAGGCTCCAAGGGAGTCACGATAAGTGTACAGTGGAAGGTCGAGTGGAACGTTGGGCGGAGGGCTGGGGACTTTACGGATGTACCTCCACGAAGGATGATCGATGATGTAGTAACACTTGTAAGGCCTTGCAACCCGGGAATTGAGATATTTGAAGATGAGATGACACATGGTACCTTCTGGGTAGTCGACGGTCGGCGTATCCACCATTCACAAGGGAACTGGGGATCAGAGGTCACGGGGATCCCTTCTTGGTCTAAGGGATATGCCGGAGCTAGTTCACTTAAGAGTTCCTTAGAACTCCTAGCACAGTAGACAAGTTAGACGGTGGTATTCGAAGAAGACCAAGATGGGGATCCTGGTCTGAACTACTAGTAGCTTAAATACACGTAAGGGAGTTAGTTCCAACTCCGCTTGAACTTGTAGGTAGCCAATAGCGTAAGTAGCGTAATCTAATAATAGAATGCGCAGTCGTCATCGTAATCCGAATCACGTACAACAATAGGAATCCTCAGTCAGCATGGTAATCACAGTCACATACAACAATAGCAGGCATCAGTCATCCTAACACGAGGCAGCAAGATCCGAAGTCCATGACACATTACTCCTGACATACCGAGTCATCGCGAATACGTCAGAGTCCACAGCCGGGCCAGGCAGTCCGAGAACAAAACGTAACACCATCAGTGGCGTTGGACATGTGTTTTCCGCAGTTCCGCAGTTTCCGCAGCATCCTAGGACCGTTGTATTAGGGTTTCAGCTGAGTTCCAATAGCTCCCCTCACAAGTATAAGTAGCATGTAGAAGCGACCTTAGACAGTAGCTTTGACTTCTTGTATTTTCCGTACAACCTAGTCCGAGTAGTTCTCCAGTTCCCCTTTGCTCTCAATCTCCATCCTCTTCTCTCTGCCCTACGTGCCCTCGGAGTTAGTCCAGCATTACAGCGGCGTCTGTACCCTTACAGCCTTCGGAGTTTGCCCAGCTGTATACGTGGTGTCCCCCTTCCCTCTCGTTACGTGATTGATTGAGCGTCAGCCAGCTCAGCTTTTAAGGAGTGAGTCATTCATTTCTTCTACCTTTTTGTTGCTATCCGAGTCCTCCAGATCATCTGCTTCGGACTCCTTATCGACGAGTATGAACGACAGCAGGCGCTAGCTCAAGCGACAGAACAAGAGCAGGTCAACAAGGCCATTAGGAACCCCTGAAGACCGGTTGAGTGAGATCTCCCGAAGGTGCGCCCTACAGAGTGTAACATATCACCCCCAAACGGACAGCCAATCAGAACGTACTAACCAATGGCTGGAACAATACCTGTGCCACTGGAGCAACATGCAACAGGACAACTGGGCAGAAGCACTCCCAGTGGCACAGTTTGCACACAACTCCTGGCCAAATGCTACAACAAAACACTCCCCGTTCTCACTCATCATGGGATGGGAGCCACGAACCACTTGGGTTTCAAAACCCACCCCAGTACCGTCGGTTGACCAGCGTTTAGACGAAATGACCACGAGGCAGCAGCACGTGCAAGACTGCATCAAACATGCACAAAACCTTATGGCGAAGAAGGGAAGAAGCCGCTTTATTCCCTATGCTGAAGGAGCCCAGGTCTGGCTGGAAGGAACAAACTTGAGAACCTTCTACCCCACTGCAAAGCTAGCCCCCAAACGTCATGGTCCCTTCCAAATCGAGAAGGCCTTATCGGCGGTGACATATGAGTTGGAGCTACCAACCACGTGGAAGATACACGCAGTGTTCCATGCGAACCTCCTCACACCATATAAGGAGACGGAGCTGCACGGGGAAAACTTCTCATGTCCTCCCCCTGACCTCGTGGATGGAGAAGAAGAATTCGAGGTGGAGCAGATCATGGGGACGCGACTCCATGGGTGAGGGCACAAACTTCAATTCCTAGTCAAGTGGAAAGGTTTTCCCATGAGTGACAGCTCGTGGGAGCCAGCTGACCACGTCAAGCATGCGCCAGATGTAATCACCGACTTCTATCACCAACACCCAACGGCTGATGGAGCAGGACGAAAGCTATAAGAAACAGAAGGCAACCTCTTAATCCTTATCCACCATGACAACTCCTATTCCCCACAACACTGCCCCAGCCAACAACTGACCTCGCCCCCCATCAGCCCTAATCCTTGAACGACTCACAGTTCCCTCACAGTCGGAGGGAATCCCCACTCCATTTGTATCCCAAACGCTGTACTCCGTTGTTCCTTCACGACCCCTGACCCCTGTCCTCGCCATCACTCTCAACGTTTCCCCTACCAGTCCCACACCCCCGCCATCCTCCCCACCACCGCTAGAACCTGCTGTCACACCCCTCCTGGAGGCACCCCCAGGCATTACACCCATCGTCCCCTTGTCGCAACTTGCATCTGAGCTACCTCACCCCTACTCGCTGACGCCTGCTGTCTCCCCTTGTCAAGTACAACTGGACCCTCGGTTCGCATCTCTAGATGACGACGAGGAGCCGATTGATGAAGGGGATGACGAGGAGTCTGACGACCCTGGCCTCCCATTCTTTCTTAACACCCCCAACACACCATTTTTCTTCCCCCTTATGCTCCCACCCGAGGATGGTGTCACGAAAGTCTTGGCAAAGTACATCTACTATCGCTGTGACTATTGGGAGATCATCGGAACTCTGGGAAAGGGGAAACCCTGTTACTGCCAGGAGGTTTATCTGTCAACACCTCGACCATCGGCCATGCACCCAGTTATCTCTCCTCACCAACTCACAGTCTTCAGCCCGCAAGATCCCTGCGCTGTCACCATAAACGAGGTACTGAGTGAGCTCAAAAACCCCCGCTTGTCCGCGGAGGTTGCGAGGTTGCGGCAGTGTCTTTGGGACAAGATCGCCTTGGATGTGCGATGAGCGGACCTGCGGCACCTTGAACAAGAGGCCACAAGGGACCAGTTCCACCTGGACGCCAAGCTACAGGGCATCACAAAGCGCATGCAGTACACAGGTGCCATCCCCCTTATCACTGATAAATTCATCGAGCTCACCACTCGCCCTGTACGCCCCCGCCACTATTTCCCTGAGCTCCCTCTCATACCACGTCTTGGTGGACCTTTGGAGATGCCCCGTCTTGTGGATGGGCCCAGTCGAACTCAGAAGTGGCGTAAGTGTTACTTATGCAAGAAGAGGGGTCACAAGATGAGTGAGTGCCCTAATCGACCTCCGACTGGGGTATGCACATGGTGTGCGAGCCGAGCTCACACGTCCGAAAACTGCCTCATTCATTGACTTGCGCCTATCACTCCTGCCTTTGAAGAGCCATCTGAATGCCCCTGCTGGTGTGGGAAGTGTCTGAGGTTCGATGCGCGGCGCGATGAGATCGAGTGCCCACAGTACGAGATGTGTAGGAGGTGCAGGGAGTGCGGGAGGTATTTATTCCTCTGATGGCATGTATGCCTGGTAGATGACCGGGACGACGAGACTAACGACCCCAGCGCTGATGTGTATGATTACGTCGGCAGTGACTGAAGTCATGGCGACTTCAGGTCTAACAGGGGGGTAATGTTACGATTTTCCCTCTTCTCTTCCATGGACACCCTCGTTCCTTACTTCTCATTCCTGTTGTTACGTTTCGCCTCGGACTGTCCGGGCCGGTTGTGAACTCTGACGTGTTCGTAGTGACTCGGCACGTTAGCAGTAATACGTCATGGACTTCGGATCTTGCTGCCTCGTGTTTGGATGACTGATGCCCGCTATTGTTGTACGTGATGATGATTACTATGCTGACTGATGATTCCTATTGTTGTACGTGTTTCGGATTACGATGACGACTGCGCATTCTATTATTAGAGTACGCTACTTACGCTATTGGTTACTTACGAGTTCGAGCGGAGCTAGAACTGGCTCCCTTACTTGTATTTAAGTTCACAGTAGTACAGACCGGGATTCCCATCTTGGTCTTCTTCAATTACCACTCTTCACTCGTCTTCTGTGCTAAGGACCCAAGGAGTCCTTAAGTGAGCTAGCTCCGGCATATCCCTCTGTGACCAAGAAGGGATCCCCGTGACCTCATCTCCATCTTCCTTCGTGAATGGTAGATCAACCGACCGTGACTTATCCACCTGGTACCACGTGTCATCTCGTCTTTGAATACCTCAACTCCCGTACCGCCCGTCCAACTCATTGCTATTACATCGTCGACAACCTCAACTGGGAGTACATCCGCAAAGTCCCTAGTCCTCCCCCGAACGTTCCCGTAGAAGAGACGTTGTACACCTACAGGGATTCCACAGGCACGTATTGGCCCCATCCCGCAGTCTTTCCCGAGCACTCGGACAATCACAGGTTTCATCCCCGAGGGAACCCACGTTACAACAGCGCTTAAGTCAAGCCAACGTCCGTGGTAGACGTTACATTAAGACCAAGATCCTTCAACGTGGCTTCCGCAGTAACAACCCGAGACCTTTGGATCCCTTTCCGACCGTATCACATTGACAGAAGAGGGGAACGCAACGTCCCCAAACAATATCTTAAAGAGGCCTTTTGGCAGACAGAACAAGGAGACCCAGGCTACGTAGTCCTTTATACTTACAAGGACGGCAAGACCGGACTCATCCCAGTAGAATTCAACTTCGAGCACACCTGTTGGACAGAGCTCAAGTGGGACGCACTCCACTACAAACTACAAGTCGTCAGACCGGCTGGATCAAGCCTCAAAGTCGACATCTTACAAAGCGAAGTCACCACTAGAGACCAGTGGGGTCCCATAGACGGACAAGAGGAAGAACCAGTCCGATCACCTACCCCGAAGACACCAGCACCATCCCCATCCTTAGGAAGCAACCCAGAAGAGATCCGCATCCTAGAAGCCCAAGCAGAAGAAGAGGAAACGCAACTAGGGTTACTAGCTGAGTCCATCCCCACAGACATGACTACTACCATCACCGAACAACCCACTACATTCCAGGAACCTACGCGCATAAGTCGCGGAGAAGGACCACCACCCGGAGGACATGGGGGTGGAGGAGGAGGAGACGACGGAGGAGGAGATCCAGGAGGACCCCTATTCACGGGACCCAACGTCTCCAGCGGAACCAAACCCGAGAAATTCATGGGCAGGGAACCGCTCGTGTTCACAGGCGACCGCACCAAAGTCCAACAGTTCCTTACTCAATGGGAACTATTCGTGGAGACCAACTACGACAACCCGGCATTCACTCTCCCCTACCGCAAAGCACTAATCTTCCTCACTTATATTCAGGGGGAACATGTCAACGAATGGGTTTTATCCACCACCAAATGGGTTAAAGCGTACAAAGCCAAACACGGCCCCTACGACAAATGGATTTGGGAAGCCATCGAGCTCGGCTTCCGCAACACATTCGCCGACACTCGAGAGAGAGAACGAGCTCAGCAAGAACTACAAAAGGGATTCCGAATGGAAGGACAAGACATCGACTCGTATGTCGCCAAATTCGAGAAGGCGGTGAGAGAGGCAGGATATCGCTTCGACGACTCACTCGTCCTGGACAAGTTTACAAGCGGTCTGCCAGTAGAACTTTACAAAAACGCCTACAACTTCCACAGCCCGAACACGTACGCCCAATGGAAGGTGGCAGCACTAGAACAGCAGCGCAAGTGGATGCACCTACAAACGCGTTTGGGGGGACGTAAACCCCCGGGACCCGGTAAGCAGGGCAACACCTCTCTTAGAACATTCAATGCTCCAAACCGCCCTCAGCAACCCCGTCAGGGATGGCAAGCGTTCAGGAATCACCCCGACGCCATGGACACCACACCTGGAAGAGTCCGCGCCCGTTTAGCGGGATCGGAAGAGATCGATTACGCCAAACCCCCCTATACCCAGCAAGGGGGACGACCCAACCAAGGAATCATCGACAAGAAGAACCTCCTTTGCTACAACTGCGGCAGAGCAGGCCATTTCCAACGAGACTGCCGTCAACCGCGTCGCCCACGCACCAATACGAACTGGCAACCTCGCCAGGGACGAGGAGCCTTCATCGAGGAAGTTCAGAGCATGGCAGAAGAACCCCTTATCCAATTCGAGGACGATAACGGCAGCAGCCGCGGCGCCCGCGCCACCACTGATACGCCACAAGAACGGGCGACCAGCTGGATAAACGGAGTACGAAATCTCGACGACGAAGCCAGGGACTTGGTGGTTCGGGACCTATTAGGGCGAGAGGATTTTCAAAGCGCCTGAACCCGACGGCCTGGGTGAGGGCATTACGGTGTAACTCTGTATTCATAACGCGCTATCAATCTATGCATGTTCCAGTTTCATTGCGCGCAAGTTACGCCATGGCCGACAAACGAGCGTTAGTGGACTCCGGAGCCACTAACAACTTTATACATCCGGATTTCGTCAAACGAATGAAGCTAGGCCTCAAAGAATTAGACCGTCATCGGAAGATCTGGAATATCGACGGCACGCATAACAAAGGAGGCAAGATCACCCACTGCGTGGACCTAGAAGTACAAACCAAAGGAGTCAAAAAGGAGATGCGATTCCTGGTCACCGATGTAGGAGGAGAAGACATCATACTGGGCTACCCATGGTTGGCAACGTTCCAACCCAACATCCAATGGGCCACAGCCACTTTAGACGAAGCTGAGTACCCAGTCGTCCTTCGCACTATCAACCCCACAAAACCTCAGGTAGACCCAGTTATCGCCAGACTCGTGCTAGAAAAACTGCTGTTACCAAACAAGCAGAAGATCGAAGCACAGCTAAAAAGGGAATGCGACCTCGAGGACACCCGTCTACGCGCGACAATGTCAACAGAAATGGCAATCGAGGCAAAACAATATACGGAAGTAAAAGCGGTACCGGAAGAATATCGAAGACACGTCAAAATCTTCAGTGAAGAAGAGTCGAACCGATTCCCATTATCAAAACCATGGGATCACGCAATCGATTTCAAACCAAACGCACCGGATACCATCGACTGCAAGGTATACCCCATGAGCCAGGCAGAGGACGTAGCACTCAAAGAATGGATTGACGAACAACTGGCAAAAGGGTACATCAGACCCTCTAAATCCCCGTACGCATCATCATTCTTCTTCATTAAAAAGAAGGACGGAAAACTACGCCCCGTGCAGGACTACCGAAACATCAACAACTGGACCATACGCAACCAATACCCTCTCCCACTTATCCCAGAACTCATCGCCGATCTAAGCGGAGCGTTCATATTCACCAAACTGGATATCCGCTGGGGATACAACAACGTTAGGATCAAAGAAGGAGATCAGGAAAAAGCGGCGTTCAAAACAAAATACGGACTCTTTGAACCAACGGTAATGTTCTTCGGACTGACAAACTCCCCGGCAACCTTCCAAACCATGATGAACGAAATCTGCAAAGACCTCATTGCGTACCACGAAACAAAAGGGACGATCATCAGGGTGTATATGGACGACATAGGTATAGCAACTCGATCAACGGAACAGGCACACATCGACGCGGTACACGACATATTGGATCTTCTGGAGGAAAACGACCTATTCCTCAAACCGGAAAAATGCACCTTCCACGCCCCGAGCATCGATTACCTGGGGGTAATCATTGAAAAGGGGGTGACACGCATGGACCCTGTCAAAATTTCGGGCATCAAAGATTGGCCAACCCCCAAAAACGTCAAACAGGTGCGATCGTTCCTAGGCTTCTGCAACTTTTACCGCGCTTTCATTCGAAATTTTGCCACACACGCACGACCCCTCAACAAACTCACACGCAAAGACACCGAATGGACATGGACAACCGCGGAACAAGAAGCGTTCGACAAGATCAAGAGGCTCGTCACAGAAGAACCAGTACTGGCACACGCTGAACTGAAAGATCAATTCGAACTAGAAGTAGACGCCTCGGGATTCGCAATAGGAGCAGTGCTGCTCCAACGCAAAAAGGACGGCAAAAAACACCCCATAGCCTACTACTCCAACACTCTCAGCGCGGCGGAAAGGAATTACGACATCTACGACCTAGAACTACTGGCAATCGTTAAGGCACTGAGAAACTGGCGACACTACCTGGCCGGATCGCCACACAAGATCAAAGTCTTCTCAGATCACATGAACCTTCAATACTGGCGCTCCCCACAAAAGATAAGCCGCCGAGTAGCCCGGGAAGTACTAGAACTTTCTGAATATGATATTGAAATTCACCACATCAAAGGAACGGCAAATGGACGAGCCGATGCCCTATCTAGACGCCCGGACTACGACCAAGGGGAAGGAGATAACGACCAAGTCACGGTACTACCCGATGACATCTTCGTCAGGGCCGCAGCAATAGACACGACGGAAGACCCTCTCCGAATCAACGCCACCATATCAGTACAAGAAATGGAGAAAACAAATCCGGTGTACGCCCAAGACGACGACAAACTCCGCCCCTGGATAGACCCACATGGACTAAAGAAAATCGAAGGCACCTGGTACAAAGACGGAAGACGAGTAGTAACAGGAGGACTACTCGAGAAACGGGAACTCGTTAAGAACCATCACGACCCCCCAGTATATGGACACCCAGGAATTAGCCGAACCATCAAACTCATAGAACGGTACTACTGGTGGCCAGGCCTCAGGAACGAAGTCACGGACTACGTCAAGGGATGCGCCGACTGTCAAAGGATCAAGGTCAACACCAGGGCAATCAAAGCACCGCTACGCCCCATATTCCCAAAACCCGAAGCTATGCCTTTTGAAACTATCGCACTCGATTTCATCACTAAACTTCCAGAAGCACAGGGCTGCGATACGATCCTCACGATAACGGATCATGACTGCACGAAAATGTCCCTGTTCATCCCATGCCAAGAAGAAATATCGGCCGAAGGCACAGCCGCATTATACGTCAAACATGTATTTCCCCGATTCGGCCTACCCGGAAAGATTATCAGCGATAGAGACCCCCGGTTCGCATCAAAGTTCACGCGCGAGCTGTGCAAAATTCTAGGCATCGAACAGAACATCTCCACGGCCTATCATCCCCGCACTGATGGGCAATCGGAACGTACGAACCAATGGCTAGAGCAATACTTACGATTCTGGGTCAACGAACGACAGGATGATTGGATACACTATCTCCCCATGGCTGAGTTTACCCATAACAATTGGCCCAGCGAAACCACTAAGGAATCTCCCTTCCAGCTCCTTATGGGGTATAATCCCCGCGCTGATTGGACCGATAGGCCATCACCAATCCCGCAGGTGGCACTCAGGGTCAAACAATTTAAGGAACTCCGACAACGCGCGCAGTCACTGATGATCAAAGCGCAGCAAGGGTGGATCAAGGCCAAAGATACGCCCAAATTCCAAATCGGAGAGCAAGTATGGCTAGAAGGACGCCACTTACGCACGCACCAACCAACGGCAAAACTAGCGGCACGACGCCACGGCCCCTTTAAGATTGTTCAGGTGATGTCCGCAGTCAATTACCGCCTGGAACTTCCCACGCAGTGGCAGATTCACCCAGTATTCCATGTGGATCTCCTGACACCTTATCGCGAAACACCCACGCACGGACCCAACTATCAGCGCCCACCACCGGATCTAGTAGGTGGAGAAGAAGAGTACGAGGTCGAGAAGATTCTAGACTCTCGGCGATTCGGCAGAAGTCGCAAATTGCAATACTTGGTCAAGTGGAAGGGATATCCCGACTCGGACAACCAGTGGGTCAACAAAGATGACGTGTTCGCCGATGACGCGATTCGGGAATTCAAAAATTCCAACCCCGCTCGCGAAGTACATATAAGCGCAGGGAAATCCCAAGAGACGTCTCCATCCTCTCCCTCTCACACCCTCACTGCTCATGCGCTCCCAATCCCCAATCAACTTCCGCTATGTCGTCAACGACGAACTATCCGCACCTTACCGAGTACAGTCCACGCCACCGTCACCCCTGTCGTCTACCCTCGCCCTTCACCAGCGAGGAAGTCGTCCTCCTTCCCCCGGGCCATCCCCAGTTCCTTTGCCGACCCCCACTGTTTATTCCGAGAGCAACCAGCCCAACTATCTCGGAGACCACTACGTCCCGACCCGAGCGCCCACTCCAGCGAGCGACGAACAGCAGGGGTACATACCCAGCCGACCCACTTCACCAGCGGGCCCCGACGACACGGGAGACCCGTACGACCCAGCGGAGCGCCTCGAGGCGCATCAGTATTTACGTTACGCCACCCATCTCACCACGACACACTCGGAAACCCCCCCGCTTTGCGGACCCACTGGGGAAGCTATCACACTACCGACGTCGCATCCATCCGCGCTTCGCCGCGATTCAAAGGAGGAACTTGTGCAGGAGACCGAGAGTCGTGCGGAGACGCCCCCTCCCAGGGGGTACCAGTTCAACAGGGGAGTCCATTACATTCCCTTTCAGATCCGCGACGCTCAGGAACGTCTTTGGCCCGCCCGGTATACTCAACTCATCCTCACCGCCGACCCGTTCGTCCTGGCCTTCAGGTCAGGATGCAACCAGCAATACGGGAAGCCCGTCCACGCCGTCCCCTACTACGACGAGCAGTCCTCTTCCCCCACTTACACCGACGACGACCTCACGTTCCTGCTCTCCAACGCGGGACTAGTCGACTCGGTCGACCAGGCGCTCCTCCACATGAAGGACGCGACCCTCATGGCCGAAGTCCACCGCTACCGTTGCATGACACTGGGGTGGCGGGCACAGCAGCACCGACTGGCGGCGGAGCAGATGAAGTTGGAGCGCATAGAGATCGAGCGCAACAGGTGTGTCGCCAGACTTCAGCGAGCGCATGCGGTGGACCGCATCGAGAACGTTCGGGCCTCGCTCCATCGGGGGCCCAAGGCGGAGCAGGATGCCAAGGAGATCGCCCGCATCAAGGCCCTCCGCGAGGTAGGCACCAACCCGCTCGCCATCATGCGTGGTCAAGCTGGGGCTTGACGCTGAAAAGGGGGTGATGTTACGTTTCGCCTCGGACTGTCCGGGCCGGTTGTGAACTCTGACGTGTTCGTAGTGACTCGGCACGTTAGCAGTAATATGTCATGGACTTCGGATCTTGCTGCCTCGTGTTTGGATGACTGATGCCCGCTATTGTTGTACGTGATGATGATTACTATGCTGACTGATGATTCCTATTGTTGTACGTGTTTCGGATTACGATGACGACTGCGCATTCTATTATTAGAGTACGCTACTTACGCTATTGGTTACTTACGAGTTCGAGCGGAGCTAGAACTGGCTCCCTTACTTGTATTTAAGTTCACAGTAGTACAGACCGGGATTCCCATCTTGGTCTTCTTCAATTACCACTCTTCACTCGTCTTCTGTGCTAAGGACCCAAGGAGTCCTTAAGTGAGCTAGCTCCGGCATATCCCTCTGTGACCAAGAAGGGATCCCCGTGACCTCATCTCCATCTTCCTTCGTGAATGGTAGATCAACCGACCGTGACTTATCCACCTGGTACCACGTGTCATCTCGTCTTTGAATACCTCAACTCCCGTACCGCCCGTCCAACTCATTGCTATTACATCGTCGACAACCTCAACTGGGAGTACATCCGCAAAGTCCCTAGTCCTCCCCCGAACGTTCCCGTAGAAGAGACGTTGTACACCTACAGGGATTCCACAGGCACGTATTGGCCCCATCCCGCAGTCTTTCCTGAGCACTCGGACAATCACAGGTTTCATCCCCGAGGGAACCCACGTTACAACAGCGCTTAAGTCAAGCCAACGTCCGTGGTAGACGTTACACCTGTGCCCCACCTTGATACGCCCATAATTCCTTATGCGCCCAACCGTTTCTGATGACCTCTTCGTTGCACGATACGTCTTTACACCCCCTTCCATTGTATATCAAAGTTCACGGCGCTTCAGTCTCAGCTGACTTGCACATGACCCCTGCGCAATCACCATGTTTCTTACTATAGTTGTGCCTTTGTTCTGCTTTTACTCAGAACCCACATATCGCGCCATATGTTTGTTATGTACAAACATCCTGTACTAGTATATAAGTCACATGCTACCTAGCTTGTATGGTAGACTTGACTTCTTGTGTAATACCACATCGTTGTCAATCCATGAACGACTTTACACTCACTGTTTTGCTTGAGCACGACTTTGGTTGCACCTTTGCGCTTGAACCCCTGAACTTCCCACTTATCACCTACGTGTCTGAGGAGACCGTGTGGTGCTTATTCATCATCGAACTTGGTCTTAACCGACTACCTCGCATCCTGTTACCTCAGCCTGAGTGACTTAGTGACGTGCACGTTGCACATAATGTTCCTGTGGTAACGTTACAGGTATCCCTTCCATTTGACCAAATACTGCAGTTTGTGACTTCTGCTGAACCGCCGAGAGTCTAGAATCTTCTCGACCTCATATTCTTCTTCGCCACCAACTAGATCCAGTGGTGGGCGTTGATAGTTGGGTCCGTGCGTGGGTGTTTTCACGATAGGGTGTAAGGAGGTCCACATGGAACACTGGGTGGATCTGCCACTGCATGGGAAGTTCTAATTGGTAGTTGACTGTGGACATCACCTGACTGATCTTGAAGGGGCCGTGTCTTCGTGCTGCAAGTTTTGTGGTTGGTTGGTGAGTGCATAAGTGGCGTCCTTCTAGCCACACCTGATCCCCAACCTGGAACTTGGGCGTATCTTTGGCCTTGATCCACCCCTGCTGTGCTTTGATCATCAACGATTGTGCACACTGTCGGAGTTCCTTGAATTGTTTGACCCTGAGCACTACTTGTGGGATAGGGGATGGTCGGTCTGTCCAGTCGGCATGGGGGTTATACCCCATAAGGAGCTGGAAAGGGGATTCTTTAGTCGTTTCGCTGGGCCAGTTGTTGTGTGTGAACTCAGCCATGGGAAGGTAGTGGATCCAATCATCTTGTCGTTCATTGACCCAAAATCGTAAGTATTGCTCCAGCCACTGGTTGGTACGTTTGGACTGTCTATCAGTATGAGGGTGATATGCTGTGGATATGTTCTGCTCGATGCCGAGAATCTTGCATAGCTCGCATGTGAATTTGGATGCAAACCGTGGGTCTCTGTCACTGATTATCTTGCCAGGTAATCCGAATCAAGGGAATATGTGTTTCACATACAGGGCTGTGGTTCCTTCTGCCGATATTTCTTCTTGGCAAGGAATGAACAAGGACATCTTCATACAGTCATGATCTGTTATTGTAAGGATTGTGTCACAGTCCTGTGCCACGGGGAGTTTAGTGATGAAATCAAGAGCAATAGTTTCGAACGGCATAGCTTCCGGTTTAGGGAATATGGGGTGTAGTGGTGCTTTGATGGCCCTGGTGTTGACCTTGATTCTTTGACAGTTGGCGCATCCTTTAACATAGTCCATAACTTCTTGGCATAGTCCTGGCCACCAGTAATATCGTTCTACCAGTTTGATGGTGTGGCTAATTCCAGGATGTCCATATACAGGAGGGTCGTGATGTGTTTTGATGATTTCGTGTTTCTCGTGGAGTTCTCTGGTGACTGCGCATCTTCCATCTTTGTACCATGTGCCTTCTATCAGTTTGAGGCCATGCGGGTCTACCCATGGGCAAATCTTGTTGGCATCCTGTGCGTATGTCGGGTTGATCTTCTCCATTTCTTGTACTGATATGGTGGCATTGATTCAGAGCAGGTCCTCCATGGTGTCCAATGATGTTGCTCTGATGAAGACTTCGTCTGGTAATACTGTAACATGTTCATTATTGCCTTCTCCTTGATCCGGGTGTCTAGATAGAGCGTCGGCCCTTCCATTTGCTGTGCCTTTGATATGGTGAATTTCAATATCATACTCAGAGAGTTTGAGTACTTCCTGGGCTACTCGGCGGCTTATTTTTTGTGGGGAGCGCCAATACTGTAAGTTCATGTGATCTGAGAAGACTTTGATTTTGTGGGGTGATCCTGCCAGATAGTGATGCCAGTTCTGAAGCGCTTTGATGATTGCCAAGAGTTCTAGATCATAAATGTTGTAGTTCCATTCTGCTGCACTGAGAGTGTTCGAGTAGTATGCAATGGGGTGTCCCTTGCCGTCCTCTTTGCATTGGAGTAGTACTGCTCCTACTGCAAATCCGGATGCATCTACTTCCAGTTCGAACTGGTCTTCTAGATTGGCGTGTGCAAGTACTGGTTCTTCTGTGATGAGTTTCTTGATTTTATCGAACACCTCTTGTTCTGTCATTGTCCATGTCCATTTGGTGTCTTTGCGCGTGAGTTTGTTGAGGGGTCGTGCGTAGGTGGCAAAATTTTGAATGAAAGCACGATAAAAGTTACAGAAGCCTAGGAATGATCGCACCTGTTTGACATTCTTTGGGGTTGGCCAATCTTTGATACTGGAAATTTTGATGGGGTCCATATGAGTCACCCCCTTTTCAATGATTACCCCCAGGTAATCAATGCTGGGAGTGTGGAAGATGCATTTCTCTGGTTTGAGGAAGAGGTCATTTTGTTCCAGTAGGTCCAATACATCGTGTACAGCATCGATATGTGCTTGTTTGTTAGACTGTGTTGCAATGTTGATGTCGTCCATGTATACCCTGATGATTGTTCCCTTCGTTTCATGATAAGCGATGAGATCTTTGCAGATTTTGTTCATCATGGTTTGAAAGGTTGCCGGGGAGTTTGTTAGCCCAAAGAACATAACCATTGGTTCAAAGAGTCCATATTGAGTTTTGAACGCCGCTTTTTCCTGATCGCCTTCCTTGATATGTATGTTGTTGTACCCCCATTGAATGTTGAGTTTGGTGAATATAAAGGCTCCGCTAAGGTCTGCAATGAGCTCTGGTATGAGGGGAAGTGGGTACTGATTGTGTATAGTCCATTTGTTGATATTCTGGTAGTCCTGTACAGGGCGTAGCTTTCCGTCCTTCTTTTTAATGAAGAAGAAGGATGATGCGTACGGGGATTTAGATGGTCTGATATATCCTTTGGTCAGTTGTTCATCGATAAATTCTTTGAGGGCTTTGTCTTCCACTTGGCTCATAGGATAAACCTTGCAATTGATGGTGTCAGGAGCATCCAGTTTGAATTCAATAGCGTGGTCCCATGGTTTGGAGAGGGGGAAGTGATGGGATTCCTCTTCACTGAAGATTTTGACGTGTCATTTGTATTCTTCGGGGACAGCCTTCTTTTCCATATATTGCTGAGCTTCAATGGCCAGCTCGGTTGATGTTGTGGTGTGAAGTCATGCAACTTCTGGGTCACATTCTTGTTGCAGTTCTTCCTCTATGCGTCATTTGTCAGGCATTCCCAGTACTTTTTGAAGTACGAGTCGGGCGATGACAGGATCTATGCATGGTTTCGTAGGATTGATGGTGTGAAGTACCACAGGATACTCAGCTTCGTTTAGTGTGGCAGACGCCCACTGAATGTCAGGCTGGAAGGTGGCCAGCCAGGGATATCCTAGGATAATATCCTCTCCTCCTACATCGGTGACAAGGAATCTCATGTCTTTCTTGATTCCTTTAGTTTCGACCTTGAGATCCACGCAGTGAGTTATTTTACCCCCTTTGTTGTGCATGCCATCAATGTTCCAGAGCTTTTGATGATGGTCTAATTCCTTGAGGCCTAGCCTCATCCTTCTTGCAAAATCCAGATGGATAAAGTTGTTAGTGGCTCCGGAATCCACTAAAGCTCGTTTGTTGGTCATGGCGTAACTTGCGCACAATGAAACTGGAACATGCATAGATTGATAGCACATTATAAACACAGTGTTACAGCGTAATGCCCTCACCCAGGCTGTCGGGTTCAGGTGCTTTGAAAATCCTCCTGACTCATCAGGTCCCTCATCACCAGCACCTTTGCCTCTTCGTCCAGTGATCAGACTCCATTTATCCAACTGGTAGCCCGGTCTTGCGGTGTATCAGTGGTGGCATGGGCGCCTTGGCTACTGCCATTATCGTTGTCAAATTGGATGAGCGGCTCTTCGGCAACACTCTGGACTTCTTCGATAAAGGTGCCATGTCCTTGGCACGGCTGCCAATTCTGATTGTTGCGGGGACAGCACGGCTGAAGGCAATTGCATGAGAAGTGGCCTGGTTTGTTACAATTGTAACAAATGACGTCCTTAGTGTTAATGACTCCTCTGCCTTGTGGGCATCCTCCTCCTCCTTGAGGGGTGTATGGCTGACACGTGTAATCGATCTCTTCAGATCCCGTGAGTCTGGCGCGGACTCTTCCAGGAGTAGTATCCATGGCATCAGGATGATTGTGGAATGACTGCCATCCTTGACAAGGTTGCTGTGGGCGATTGGGTGCATTGAAGGTCCTGAGGGACGTGTTTCCCTGCTTTCCAGGCCCTCCAAGGGGTTTGCGTCCTCTGAGTCAAGTCTGGAGATGCATCCATTTGTGCTGCTGTTCGAGTACCGCTGCTTTCCATTGACTGTAGGTGTTTGGGCTGTGGAAATTGTAGGTGTTCTTGTATAGCTCTACCAGAAGACCACTGGTGAATTTATCAAGCACTAGAGAGTTGTCAAATTGATACCCAGCTTCGCGTACGGCCTTTTCGAATTTGGCCACATAGGTGTCAATATCTTGTCCTTCCATGCGGAATCCTTTCTGGAGATCTTGTTGGGTGTGTTCCTTTTCCAAGGTGTTGGTGAAGGTATTCCTAAATCCGAGCTCCACAGCCTGCCAGATCCAGTTGTCGTAGGGGCCGTGCTTGACCTTGTATCCCTTGACCCACTTGGTGGTTGACAGCACCCATTTGTTGATGTGTTCTCCTTGTATATAGGTGAGGAAGATGAGTGCTTTTCGGTAGGGGAGTGTAAAAGCCGGGTTGTCAAAGTTCGTTTCGACGAATAGTTCCCATTGGGTTAGGAACTGTTGGACTTTGGTGCGGTCTCCGGTGAATACAAGGGGTTCCTTGCCCATGAACTTTTTGGGGTGACTTCCAATGGAGACATTAGGCCCTGTGAAGAGGGGTCCTCCGCCGTCTCCTCCTCCACTCGCTGGAGGGTCGTTACCGGGAGGTCCACCACGACTAATGCATGCGGGTTCTTCGAATGTAAGGGGTTGCTCAGTGACTATAGTAGTCATGTCTGTAGGGATTAACTCAGCTAGTAGTCCCAACTGTTGTTCTTCTTCTTCTTCTTGTGCTTCAAGGATGCGAATTTCTTTGGAGTTGCTTGCTAATGATGGAGAGGGTGCTGGCGTCTTGGGTGTAGGAGAGCGGACGGGTTCTTTGGTTTCTCCATCAATGGGTCCCCACTGATCTCTGGTGGTAATACTGCTTTGAAAAATGTCAAGGCTGAGGCTAGTGGTTGCAGGTTGTACTACTTGGAGTTTCCTGTGAAGTTTGTCCCACTTGATCTCTGTCCAACAGAGGTTTTCGAAGTTGAATTCTACGGGGATTAAGCTGGTGGTGTTGTTGCGATGGTTATAGGGGACTATGTAGCCTGGGTCTCCTTTCTCAGTTTGCCAAAAGGCTGTTCCTAGGAATTTCTTTGGAACATTGCATTCTCCTCTTCTGTCAATATGGTACGGTCGAAATGGTACCCAAAGGTCTCTGGTCGTAATCGTTGCGGAAGCCACAGTGAAGGATCTTGGTCTTAATGTAACGCCTACCATGGACGTTTGCCTGACTTAGGCACTTGTGTGACGTGGGTTCCCATGGGGGTAGTATCGATGGTTCACGGAGTCTTCAGGGAAGATGGCTGGGTGCCTACAATAGGTGCCGGTAGAGTCACGATAGGTATACAAGGGAAAACCTGCCGGAACAGAGGGAGGTGGAGCTCTGATACTGCAGACGAATCTCCAACGGGGGTTATCGAGGACATAGTAGCACTTGAAGGGCCTTGTGGTTCTGGAGTTGAGATATTCAAAGACTGAGGTGACACGTGGTATTGGGAGGGTAAGTCACGGTCGGGCTATCCACCATCCACGAGGAGTTGGAATGGGGAGAAGAGTCATGGGGATCCCCTTGGTCTCAGGGATATGCCGGAGCTAGTTCACGAAGGGACACTTGGCCCTTGTATAGAAGACGATAGGAGAGTAGTGGTATTCGAAGAAGACCAAGATGGGGATCCTGGCCTGTACTACCGCGAGCTTAAATACACATAAGGGAGCCAGTTCTAGCTCTGCTCGAACATGTAAGTAGCCAATAGCGTAAGTAGTGTGAACCCTAGTATAACGATCCTAGGAATCAGTCATCCTTATCGTAATATCGTACATGTACAACAATAACGAGCATCAGTCAGCATAGTAAGCCCCATCACGTACAACAATAGAGGCGATCAGTCAGTGGAACATGAGGCGACAAGATCCGAAGTCCATGACACATTACTACTGACACGTCGGGTCATCACAAACACATCAGAGTCCACAACCGGGCTGGGCAGTCCGAGAACGAAACATAACAATTACATTCCCTTCCAGATTCGAGATGCTCAAGAGCACCTTTGGCCTGCCCGGTATACTCAGCTCATCCTCACCGCCAACCCCTCTGTCCTCGCTTTCCAAAATGGAAGCAATCAACAGTACGGCAAGCCAGTACATGCCACCCCCTACTTCAAGGGACAGTCCTCTCCCCCCACTTACACTGACGACGACCTCATGTTCCTGCTCTCTGATGCGGGATTAGTCGACTCAGTCGACCAAGCGCTCCTTCACATGAAGGATCTCCTGCTTGTAGCCAAAGTGCATCGCTACCAGGTGCATGACCCTTGGCTGGTGCGCTCAGCAACATCAAGTGGCAGTGGAACAGATGAAATTGGAGCATATTGAGATAGAGAGGAACAGGTGCATAGCCCGCCTCCAGCGCGCTCATGCGATCGACCACATCGAGAACAAGTGGTCCACGCTCCATCGTGGTCCTCAAGCGGAGGAAGACACCAAGGAGATAGAGGTGATCCATCACATGCGGTCCCTCGGCACGAACCCCCTTGCGGTCATGCGCAGTCAAGCTGGGGCTTGAACCTGAAAAGGGGGTGATGTTATGTTTTGTTCTCGGACTGCCCGGCCTGGTTGTGAACTCTGATGTTATGTTTCGTTCTCGGACTGCCCGGCCCGGCTGTGGACTCTGACATATTCGCAATGACTCGGTATGTCAGGAGTAATGTGTCATGGACTTCGGATCTTGTTGCCTCGTGTTCGGATGACTGATGCCTGCTATTGTTGTATGTGACTGTGATTACCATGCTGACTGAGGATTCCTATTGTTGTACGTGATTCGGATTACGATGACGACTGCGCATTCTATTATTAGATTACGCTACTTACGCTATTGGCTACCTACAAGTTCAAGCGGAGTTGGAACTAACTCCCTTACATGTATTTAAGCTACTAGTAGTTCAGACCAGGATCCCCATCTTGGTCTTCTTCGAATACCACCGTCTAACTTGTCTACTGTGCTAGGAGTTCTAAGGAACTCTTAAGTGAACTAGCTCCGGCATATCCTTTAGACCAAGAAGGGATCCCCGTGACCTCTGATCCCCAGTTCCCTTGTGAATGGTGGATACACCGACCGTCGACTACCCAGAAGGTACCACATGTCATCTCATCTTCGAATATCTCAATTCCCGGGTTGCAAGGCCTTACAAGTGTTACTACATCATCGATCATCCTTCGTGGAGGTACATCCGTAAAGTCCCCAGCCCTCCGCCCAACGTTCCACTCGACCTTCTGCTGTACACTTATCGTGACTCCCTTGGAGCCTATCAACGACACCCCGCGGTCTTCCCCGACAGTCCCGACAACCACCAATTCCATCAAGAAGGGAACCCACGTTATACCAACGCCTAAGTGTAACGTTTGGCCCTCCAGTACGCGCCACTACGCCACCACGTGATCCAGAAAACCCGTCTCCTGTAAAGTTTGTCGCCTGGAGTCCCGCAAGAGATCCGCTAGACGCCGACGCGCAAGCAGCTGAAGAAGCCGAGGCTAGGGAACGCCTCTGGAAGTTCCACCAAAGTCGCGCTCTACACCTGCGCGCAGCTATACTGGCCACCCAGTATATGTTTCCCCAAGATCCACCGCAACGCCCGGAAGATTAGCGCCGGATGACGTCATTGCCCGTCACGTGACCCTGGCACGTGACCTGGCCCAGACTGCACCAGAAGAGTCCAGATGAGCTTGTGCCTGGATTAGAACGTGTGTTATCGATTGTGCCTGGTTTGTGATCCGTTACTGTATTTGTCTTGATTTTCCCGTGCCTCGTCCCTGTGGCTTGATGCGCCCATGGACTGTATGTTTCAGCCACCATCAGTGGCGTTGGACATGTGTTTCCGCAGTTCCGCAGTTTCCGCAGCATTCATGTGATAGTTGTATTAGGGTTTCAGCTGAGTTCCAATAGCTTTCCCTGCGAGTATAAGTAGCACGTAGAAGCGACCTTAGACGGTAGCTTTGACTTCTTGTATCTTCCGTACAACCTAGTCCGAGTAGTTTCCCCCAGTTCCTTTGCTCTCAATCCACCTCCTCTTCTCTCTGCCCTACGTGCCCTCGGAACCTGTCCAGCATTACAGCGGCGTCCGTACCCTGCGCAGACCTCGGAGTTTGACCCTCTGCTACAGCGGTGTTCCCTCTTCTCCCCGATCCGTGACCGATTGATTGAGCGTGCTAGCTCAGCATACACGAGCGAAGTCATTCCTTTCTTCTACCTTTTCGTTGCTATCCGAGTCCTGCAGATTGTCCGTTTCGGACTTATCATCGACGAGCAAGAACGACAGCAAGCGCTAGCTCAAGCGACAGAACAAGAGCGAGTCAACACTTAGGTCGTTAGGAACCCCTTGGAAGCCGGTCGAGTGCGATCTCCCGAAGTGCGCCCTACGGAGCGTAACATTAAGTCAAAGCTCTTCTTCCTTTCCGCCTACTGTTGACTACGATGCCAAGACAAGGCAAAGCCAAGCAAGTTTCCCCCGCCCCTACCCCAAGAATAGTGTTCGAAGGCGCTCCAAGCCATGCCTCACACTTCTTTGATGAGTGGACCGAGTGGTCCTACGAGCTGCGTCAGACATTTTCCCCGTACGAAATAGCTCTGATATTCCTTTCACGAAGCCAAGGTCCCCACACATGGGAATGGGTTGACCACGAAGTACGAAACCTCCGAGATGCCCGAACGCGTGGCGTAGATGAAGAAGACGACTCCCTGTTGGAACAGGTGGAGTGTGATTTCCAGAACATTTGGTTTCCGCGTGACGACGCGAGACAAGAATACGTGAAAGGCCCATTGGAGGCGTATGCAAGAGACGAAGATGCCTCTCAAGACTGGGAGGGCAACGATGCCCCGGTCGAAGATGACGGCGATGAAGAGTGGATAGATGAAGAAAACGCGCCTGAAGAGGCCTATGAGCTAAGTCCCCGCCACCGCTCTCGTTCCCGCGCGCCCTCACTGTCGTCAACGGCGCAGTATTCTGAGGAAGAGCCTGATGAGGCTGGAGAATACGATGATCAAGGATATTGGGACCAACCTGTATGGGTTGACGGTGAAGAGTTCCACGACGCGCTGGAAGAGCCGTACGAGAACGACTACGATGAAGAGCGTCCATTCAAGGACAAGATCGACATGACGGATCCCTATAAGATCCTGAACCCCGACTACCGAATTGAAGACGACCCGTACTACGAACCAGAAGAAGAAGAAGACGACGTCGACGATTACTACTTCCAAGACTCCGCGGCAGGACGGCCCGATAAGGATAGGTATGAGTCAGAAGAGAAGGTCGAAGGCGAAGATGAGTACTCCCCTCCAGCCAGTTACAGTCATGACCGCCCACGAGAGTTTGTGCCTCCTGAGCAGGTGTATTACGAGATGCCGCCTGGCGAGGCGAGAGAACAATACAGCGCACCTCCCGGATCATGGGAGAGGAACGTGCAAAGCGCGAGGCAAGACTTAAGCGCTGCGCAGCAAGCCCCGTGGTACCAATACCGAAGCCACCCGGAAGCGATGGACCTGACCCCTGGAAGGGTCCGTATAAGAGCAGTACCAAGATTTGAGGAGCCGCCTCGTCCTGAACCTGCAGTTTACGCCCCCTTTGCTAAGTGTTTCCACTGCCTTTCCCCCGGACATATCCGACAGTATTGTCCGCAGAAGCACCTCCCCCGACAACGACCAAGCCGATCCCCAAGTCCGGAGTTTCCCACTCCATCCCTGCAAGTACGCCCTGCCACGACGACGCGTCGTTGGCCTACGCCACCTCCTACACCACCAAAGAGACCTGCGACGGTAGAGCCGTCTCGCACCCCGTTACCGATCCAACGTACCGGATCTGGCCCATTATACGACCCGAAGCCCCAAGACCCCAAAGTAAAGACATTGGCCGAGACACTGGCCCGAAGTTTGAAGTTGCCAACACGGCTACCCGGTGAGAGTCCCATGGACCACCTCCGCCGCATAAACCCGCAATCTCCCCTACTCCCTTCTAGACTACGAGAAGACGCTGATCGACGTGGGCGTCGAACCAGAAAAGAGGGTGATGTAACGTTTGGCCCTCCAGTACGCGCCACTACGCCACCACGTGATCCAGAAAACCCGTCTCCTGTAAAGTTTGTCGCCTGGAGTCCCGCAAGAGATCCGCTAGACGCCGACGCGCAAGCAGCTGAAGAAGCCGAGGCTAGGGAACGCCTCTGGAAGTTCCACCAAAGTCGCGCTCTACACCTGCGCGCAGCTATACTGGCCACCCAGTATATGTTTCCCCAAGATCCACCGCAACGCCCGGAAGATTAGCGCCGGATGACGTCATTGCCCGTCACGTGACCCTGGCACGTGACCTGGCCCAGACTGCACCAGAAGAGTCCAGATGAGCTTGTGCCTGGATTAGAACGTGTGTTATCGATTGTGCCTGGTTTGTGATCCGTTACTGTATTTGTCTTGATTTTCCCGTGCCTCGTCCCTGTGGCTTGATGCGCCCATGGACTGTATGTTTCAGCCACCATCAGTGGCGTTGGACATGTGTTTCCGCAGTTCCGCAGTTTCCGCAGCATTCATGTGATAGTTGTATTAGGGTTTCAGCTGAGTTCCAATAGCTTTCCCTGCGAGTATAAGTAGCACGTAGAAGCGACCTTAGACGGTAGCTTTGACTTCTTGTATCTTCCGTACAACCTAGTCCGAGTAGTTTCCCCCAGTTCCTTTGCTCTCAATCCACCTCCTCTTCTCTCTGCCCTACGTGCCCTCGGAACCTGTCCAGCATTACAGCGGCGTCCGTACCCTGCGCAGACCTCGGAGTTTGACCCTCTGCTACAGCGGTGTTCCCTCTTCTCCCCGATCCGTGACCGATTGATTGAGCGTGCTAGCTCAGCATACACGAGCGAAGTCATTCCTTTCTTCTACCTTTTCGTTGCTATCCAAGTCCTGCAGATTGTCCGTTTCGGACTTATCATCGACGAGCAAGAACGACAGCAAGCGCTAGCTCAAGCGACAGAACAAGAGCGAGTCAACACTTAGGTCGTTAGGAACCCCTTGGAAGCCGGTCGAGTGCGATCTCCCGAAGTGCGCCCTACGGAGCGTAACACTAAGTCAGGCCAACGTCCATGGTAGACGTTACATCTGACGTGTTTGTCATGGATCGACAATTAGGACGCTTACTACACGGTTATGACTACAGTAGTAAGTAGTAATTAGTCATGGACTCTCAGATCAGTCATCAGGTCATGTTAGCATATGATTGTTAGCATGACTCATTACTAGTACAGTGGTAGTAGGGTTCGAGCTACTTACGCTATAGGATACAGGCTTCATAGGGGAGTTTTAAAACTACCCCTTCACGTGTATAAATAGTGGCTTGCAAAGACCAAGAACGCCATCTTGGTCTTCTTCCAAATACCACTCGCTCAACTCATCTCTCTGGGCCTTCATGCCTCTATCTTGGATTTCATCTTCCTGACCTTCGTGTCTAGGATCCTGGCCAGTTGAAGTCAGCAGCTTGCAGTTGCTCTGATACTACTCGCTCGTGTTACGTGGATCGCCTTAGTCGTATTCCACGGGATATCAAGAACGTTGGAACGCATCTTCGAGACTCGCTAAGTCATGGACGCCTTCATACGAGTCCAAGTCAGACTAACGCTGTGGTAGCGTTACATTAAGACCAAGATCCCTCAAACGTGGCATTCACTACAAGAGAACAGTGGAGAAACTTCCAACCCAACAGCCTCAAAACAAGAGGAGAAAGATCAGTACCACGACGATTCCTGGGTGCAGCAAGGTGGAGAGAGTATAGGGGAGATACTGGGTACTTTGTCGACTTTCCCAGAGATGCCCATCCGATATTGCCCAGTTGAGTTCAATTATTCAAACTTCTGTTGGACTGGAAGTTACGTGGAACCCTGTAGACAACCAGTGGGACGTCATCAGACCGACCTGCAGACACTATCGCTGCGACATTCAACTCCAGAGAACTTCATGGAGAAGACTGGGGACCACTCGATGGAGACAGCGAAAGCGAAAGTGAAGAATGAAGAAGAACAACCAAGAGAACAGGCACCCTCGGAATTGAGCCACAAGGAGCAAGTAGAAGAACACACCGCTACAGAGAGCGAAATACAACCAGGAACAGGAGACGATTCAAGCCTACTGGCCCACATAGCTGAGTCACTACACATCACAGTCCCAGAAGAAATTCACATCAGAAGCCCCATGGCCACAGAAATCCAGACTGATGAACGAAGTACGACGCATCCAAGAGGAAGCAGAGGCCATCCTCAACCCCATAAATCCCTCCACCAGCCACCAAATTGAAGCGCAGCAATGCACGCAGCTATCAGGAATGGTGTCCTCACCTTTGAGTAGGTTGAGAGACTATAGAGTGGAGAGGGTGCACAAGTGAGAAAGAGAGTGAATCTATATTCGCCTCCCTCCCCATAGGAGGCATTATATACCCTATGGCCCCACCATGTCCGGAAGCGCAAAAGTGATGAGTACAGGCGTCCACAATATCGCGTTTTTACATACGCCTGACATAAATACCACTTCGACTTAGTCATGAGACTACTTTTCGCTCAGAGGCGAATTGCGCCCAGTATAGTACGTATCCTAACTACCGTAATAGGAAAGCATACTGGCAGTAATGTCGTAACTGCTATAGATAAGGGCCTTACAGTACTTATTACGTTCCAACACTCCCCCTTGCTTAGTGCAGCTAATTAAAGCGCGTCTAAGCAAACAGCAAGAACCTCATGAGCGTTGGGGATGAGCATCAAGTGAGGGTTGCGTAAGAGTCGGTGAGACTACAACTGTCTCTAACACGTCTCATTAAGTTGTGAATGATGATCATTAATGATATCTTCCAACTTGGAGTGTCATTACTATGTCCCCATCAGGGACAGGACATGTGAACTACCTTGCAGAGTTCAATAAGGCTTAGAGTCAGGTGTCTGCTAATGAAGCGACATTGCACCATGTCTTAGGAGAGAAAACGGTGATTCTGTCCTGTTCTGTTCTTCGCAAAGAAGAAGCGATGGACACGGAGGACGTAGAGAAACATATGCTCCGAAGAGCAGACAAGCTTCTCTATAACTTCCTTCACGAGTCACCATCATCAGACATGGTGTGCACAGGTGGCGAATAGCCAAACTCTAGCCCTAGTTGTTCCCTGAACTTAAGGAACTTAATGCGACCCAGATTCTTAGTAAAAAGATCGGCGGGGTTCTCAGCTCCTTCAATGAAGAATAATTCTATCTTCTTTTCACAGGATCACATCACGAATGTAATGGTGACGTAGATCAATATGTTTGATCCGTTTTTCCTGAACAGGATTAGAAGATAAAAATATGGAGCCTTGATTATCTCCGCACAATGGAATCGGTCCAAGGTTTATTCCAAGCTCACTAAAGAGCGAGCGAATCCAGACCAACTGTCTGCTTGTATCACACAGCGACATGTACTCTGCTTCAGTGGACTGAGAGCGCGATAGATTTCTGCGCTCTAGAATTCCAGCAGAATACTCCATTTGCCATTTTTACTAAGTAGCCCGTAGTGGACTTTCTGGTGACTGGGTCAGAAGCCCAATCAGAATCTGCGTATGCTATTATACCACCATTGCTTTTGCCAGTCAAAGACTAAAGCATAATTTGAAGTACCAAGTAAATAGCGGCATATGTAGAGTGCACGCTTGTAATGGTCCTCAGATGGGTTGGCAGCAAACTGCGCCATTTTTGTAACAGCATAGGCAATATCTGGTCGCGTACCAATCATAATGTATAGGAGAGATCCTATCACTTGTTGGTAGGACGCTCAGAGTTCTGGGGTTGCAGTTCCCTTATTAGGGGATGGGTGATACCCTTCCGGTAGTGGAGTAGGTACTGATTTGGCATTAATCAGATTAAAACGCTGCAGCACTTTCTGAAGGTAGTCCTGCTGATCTAGTAGGAGTCTACCCTTAGAGCGTAGTATGCGCATGCGTAAGAACTCTTTGGTATCACCAAGGTCTCTGCATTCCCATATTTCCATGAAGCGTCTCTTCAGGGATGCTATGTCCTTTTTACTTTTTCCAAGGAAGAGGACATCATCGACATAAACAATAACTACGATTGTTTTGTCTTCATTCACAAACAGACCTGAGTCTGATTGAAGTCGTGTGCAGCCAAGGGTGCTCATAGACTTATCCAGCGCTCTCCACCAAGCGAGTGCAGCTTGTTTAAGTCCGTAGATAGCTTTCCTAAGGCGCATGACTTTATTTTGTTGGCTAGGGTCTTTAAACCCTTCAGGTTGTTCCATGTAGAGTTCCTCGTCAAGGTCTCCATACAGGAAGGCAGTTTTGACGTCAAGTCCAGAGATGTGCCAATCCTTCAGCGCTGTGAGCGCGAGCATCATCCGGACAGTCTCAAACCTGTACCACTGGCGAGAATATTTCGTCATAATCTATGCCTTCAACCTGAGAAAAGCCTTTGGCAACTAGCCTGGCTTTTTTACGGCCATCTGACTTTAAGTCAAATACCCATCTATTCTTGATTACCCTTCTGCCTTTCGGCGGGTTAACAAGATCATAGACTTTGCGTTTGCGAAGAGAAGCAAGCTCTTCTTGGCACGCATTACGCCACTCCTCCTGGGGTTCACTTGGCATTTTAAGAATGTCCCGATAGGTCCATTCACGAATATTAGAGGTATCAGGTGACTCTAGATCCACTGGTGAGACTGCTTTGGCGAGCAGAAGATCTAGAAATCTGACTCCCCCTTCCTGAGCTAGGCGGATCAGCAATTGCTGATCTACTTCGTCTGAATCCTGCGGAGTATCACTCTGCGCACTGGAAGAATCAGAAGCGGCTTGTTCAGGATCATCACCTGAGACCGTCTGATCTTGACGTAGGACGCTGCTGGGAGCTACCCTGCTGCGGCTGTGTCATTTGTCGCCATGTGCGAATCCGCGCAATGTCTCGAATAATCGTAGTAGGGGGCCTATCCCCATAGACATTATCAGGACGAGTAACTAATTTCCTTGTACGCCCCGATCGCCTAGGTTCACTAGGACCAGGTACTGGGTCAGGGGGTAAAGGCGGAGGTAGCTGCGAATCCAATCCCTCTAGTATGAGTACTAGGAGGGGGTCCAGCGGCCGGCTGGGGAGCGCTTCTCCCTTTAGGAATAGGAGGCTCAGGTGGTGGGTCGTCATCATCACCAGGAGTGGTATTGTCTTTAGACAGCTCATGGGGAACTGTATCATCATCTAACTGAGTTACACCACGGGGCTCGCGTCTAGGATTGTCTTTAGGACACCTAGGAAATAGAGCTTCATCAAAGAGTGCCTTGTCTGAATAGAACAAGGTGTTCGGTGTGTGCATGAAGACATCAGCCTTCATTCCAGGTCCTCTACCAAGGTAGATCATGAGCTCGCTTTTAGGGGAAAGTTTATTCACCCGGCGAGCTTCTGGAATGTGTACATAGGCACCACAACCGAATACTCTAAGATGCAATATATCAGGGACTTCATTGTGTAATAGTTTGTAAGGAGTCTGCCATTGAAGGCGACTTATGGGGGTTCTATTATAACAATGTGCAGCGTGTTGGACTGCAAATTCCCACCAGCTCTGTGGTAAACAAGCATCAAGGCGCATGGCCTGAGCTTTGTCCATTATGGTGCGCATAAAGCGCTCAGTGCGCCCATTCTGCTGTGGTGTATGTGGCGCAGACTGTAGCACTGTTATGCCGGCATCCTTAAGCTGCTTTAGGAAAGCATCCGATTTGTATTCACCACCGGCATCAGACATCCATTCTTTTATGGTAGCGTTAAATTGATTTTTAATTAACGCAAGCCACTGCTTTAAAGCAGTAATAGCAGAGGCTTTGTCCCATAAAAGAGTGATCCATGCAAATGAAGTATAATCGTCAAAAAAGACAATAAAATACTTATATTTGTGGTATGACGGTATAGGGAAGCTTTTCAAATCGGAATGAATCCGATTGAAAGAGGCTTTAGCCCTTGTAACAGACGGAGGATGTGAGGCAGCAGGCATTTTGCCTTGTGCGCACCCAGGACATATTACATCAGAGGTGGGAATCGTAATCCCTTCTGGGAAGCCCTTAGTGTTTTCCTTAGCTCGTCTTAGAACCTCTTTAGATGGGTGACCAAGGCGACGATGCATAAGGTCATAGTCTACATTAGATAACGCAGACTGGTTCGCAATAAGCGACTCAGTTAGAGTGGATATAGAGGCATCTAGCCAATATAACGATTGTCCGTGAAGAAGGGGTTTACATTGGACAATTGTTTTCTTTTTACGTAGCAAGTTAATATGCTGCGAATTCCCCAAAACGCGCAAACCTTGCTGTAAGAAGACTCCCATAGATAGAAGACGTGTGCTCATTCTCGGAATATACAGAACTGGATATACCCGTGTGATCACGAGTTTGTCTGCGATGTAATGCTCAAGCAAGACAGTTCCGGTCCCTTCAACATATAGAGTATGAGCGGCAGTCTTTACAGGAATCTTATCAGACTGAGCAGTTGGCTTATAGTCGATGAAATCACTAAGTTGATTAGTGAAGTGCGCTGATGCTCCGGAATCAAGAAGCCACATATTTTTGGTACGCTCTAAACACTTAGCGCATTGACTGAAGTACTCATTGTGCTCACACTCAAAAGAGTCGAGGAGAGCGCTACTATTTTGAGTGACTTCAGTGCTACTACATGCGATTCTCGTAGATATACGATACTATTACAAATGCCAACCCTTGGTCTTCTTAGGGGCAGGACTAATTCTGTAATATTATCAGCACGTGGTGCGCAAAGTGAAGAAAAGACGTACTCTTCATCACATGATCCCCAATCGAGGATCTCAGTATCCGGGCCAGTCAAGAAGGACTCCGGAGTCAAGGAGCGGCCTATTGAGACCGAAGGAGAGACAAGGGCATCGAAAGTAAGGATGTGTTTCTCTGCCATTATCTCGAAGGTACTGTTGGTTGCTACTGCCAGATAGATTCAATTTGTTCATTAGAACGAGATCGAGGGGAAGCGGCCTTCGGCCGGTAGTAGCCCACCTGACTGTCGCTTCGACAATGGAAGCAGGGTCGACGTAAGGAGGCGTGGGGGCACGATTTTCTGTATCAGAACCCCCATTGCTTACAGTCAGATCCGACAAGTCAATTTGGAGAGCATTAGAATGCTGACCAAAGATCTCCGTGTCATCAAGTCCTGTCGGTGTTCATGATCGGTTGAGCGCTGCCCTGAAGGCTGCTGCAGTCATATCGATGTCGAAATCGGAGTCATACTCCTCTTCCATGAACGTCTCGAGACGAGGTTTCATGAGGACGTCAATGTCAGCAAAGCGCTGCTCAAGCGTCTTTACGGTCTGGACTGTAGCGGGTACATCCAGCCGTTCAGCGAGCGTCAATGCCTTATTGACCGAAGGGAAGAAGCCAGAAGTCCTCTGAGGAGAGGATGATTCGACTTCTGTCCTCGTGGTGACACCAGATGACCCAATATGAGTCACCTTATGAGAAGTAGGGGGTGGTAATGCGGCGACAGAGGCAATATGCGAGTGCTGTGGAGCACGTGCAGGTGCCTTGCCCTTCCCTTTGGCCTTGCCCCTTCCAGAACCTCGCCCTCCGCGCTGCCTATTAGGCTGCTGCTGGGTGGACGGGCCGGGGGCGCTAGGCTGCTGCGACGAAGACCCCTGCTTTGAGAAGCGAGGGTCTGTGTGCTTCCGCTTAATGGCAGAAAGCTTCTGCGCGTTATGAGCGGCCTTATGCTGTCCGCGATTAGTTTCAGTCTTCGTATTGGCTCTCAACACAAGCCGATACAGTAGTGAGCTGAAGATCTGCCAAGGCAAGATTGTTGCACATGACAGGAATGAGGTGCTCCCATTTCTGGGGTAAAGCGGACATGGCAATGAGGGCTTGCAGCTGTGGGCGGATAGCAAGGGTAGTGGCATTAGCACCAGTACCAACAGTGACTGCTCCAAGACGAGCAAAGGCGGCAGCCATCTTCTCGAACTGAGGAGCGGGATGCTGATTTGTGTTGAAACGGATAGAGATGGCTTCTTTGAAGTCCTTGTAGATGTGGGGCATAGAAACCGCACCGTACCGGTCCTTCACAGAGTCCCAGAGTGCCTGAGAAGTTGCTCCGGAAACTGCCTGCTGAATAGCAGGTGAAAGGCGTAGGGTAAGATTACCCCTTGCCATCTCATCGCATTTCATCCAAGCTGCTCTATCAGCGGCATCAGCAGCAGGAGGTTGAGGGATGGTGCCAGCAACGTAGCCCCAGAGCCCTTGCGACATGAAAAAAGCGGTCATTTGCGTAGACCAAGAGGCCCAGTTAGAGCCATCGAAAACAGGGACAAGTGTAGTGAGTTGGGACGACATGGTAGTATAGATCTGTTGGCTTTAAGGACGTCAGCATTGTCTTACAATACTGAGCGAGATGAAAAGCCAATATTAGTCCCATACATGACCCGAAGGTCAATACTATAACGTTGTACCGGTCTTTGCAGTCTGCCGGATAGCCGCTCTAGCCAATATAGAACTGCTCGACATCACCCCAAGGTTATCATGTGCAGCGCCTCAAACTTAATTGAGGTTGTTCACATGGCCTTGTTTAGGTAGGTGAGCGGTCTGGTCTGTGTACTCCTCTAGAGTACAATATTGGGTTGCTAGTAGCCAGGGAGCCTCCTTAAGGTCTAGTGCCCTCCAACCACACGGGTCCCCTCTTTTCAAAGGTGACGCCGTGGTGGGCGGTGACCAAGGTGCAGCTCTATCAAAGAGCGCAATGGCAAACCCTGTAGCAGGGCCCATAACCTGAAGCACAGCAATGCATGCAGCTATCAGGAATGGTGTCCTCACCTTTGAGTAGGTTGAGAGACTATAGAGTGGAGAGGGTGCACAAGTGAGAAAGAGAGTGAATCTATATTCGCCTCCCTCCCCATAGGAGGCATTATATACCCTATGGCCCCACCATGTCCAGAAGCGCAAAAGTGATGAGTACAGGCGTCCACAATATCGCATTTTTACATACGCCTGATGTAAAATACCACTTCGACTTAGTCATGAGTGTTACGTTTCGCCTCGGACTGTCCGGGCCGGTTGTGAACTCTGACGTGTTCGTAGTGACTCGGCACGTTAGCAGTAATACGTCATGGACTTCGGATCTTGCTGCCTCGTGTTTGGATGACTGATGCCCGCTATTGTTGTACGAGATGATGATTACTATGCTGACTGATGATTCCTATTGTTGTACGTGTTTCGGATTACGATGACGACTGCGCATTCTATTGTTAGAGTACGCTACTTACGCTATTGGTTACTTACGAGTTCGAGCGGAGCTAGAACTGGCTCCCTTTTTTGTATTTAAGTTCACAGTAGTACAGACCGGGATCCCCATCTTGGTCTTCTTCAATTACCACTCTTCACTCGTCTTCTGTGCTAAGGACCCAAGGAGTCCTTAAGTGAACTAGCTCCGGCATATCCCTCTGTGACCAAGAAGGGATCCCCGTGACCTTATCTCCATCTTCCTCCGTGAATGGTAGATCAACCGACCGTGACTTATCCACCTGGTACCACGTGTCATCTCGTCTTCGAATATCTCAACTCCCGTACCGCCCGTCCAACTCATTGCTATTACATCGTCGACAACCTCGACTGGGAGTACATCCGCAAAGTCCCTAGTCCTCCCCCGAACGTTCCCGTAGAAGAGACGTTGTACACCTATAGGGATTCCACAGGCACGTATTGGCCCCATCCCGCAGTCTTTCCCGAGCACTCGGACAATCACAGGTTTCATCCCCGAGGGAACCCACGTTACAACAGCGCTTAAGTCAAGCCAACGTCCGTGGTAGACGTTACAATGAGACTACTTTTTGCTCAGAGGCGAATTGCGCCCAGTATAGTACGTATCCTAACTACCGTAATAGGAAAGCATACTGGCAGTAATGTCGTAACTGCTATAGATAAGGGCCTTACGTACTTATTACGTTCCAACACAAATGACCGCAGACGACGCAGCACTGTTCCAGGCAATAGGCCCAGACCAACCGGACCCCCCTGCAGGCCCACCACCACCACCTGGTGGATTACCAGGAGGATTCCCAGGACAAGGACCAACAGGAGGAGGATTCCCGGGAGGAGGAAGACCACCTGGAGGAGAAGGACCACCGGGAGGAGGAGGACCCCCTCCAGGACCAGGAGGAGGCAGAGGACATGGATCAGACAAATTATCAGGTGAACCTCCAACCGTATATGACGGAGATCACACTAAATACAAGGCCTTTCTAACACAATGGCACGTCTACTGGGGAATGAACCTGGACGCCCCCATCATGCAAAATGAATACCGACGATCCCTTCTCTTTTTGGGATACGTAAAAGGGGTTAATGTCAGCAAATGGACATTAACCATGCTCGAATGGTTAAACCGAGAAGTATGACGAGGAGTGAGCCAATACTCCCAAACCCTGTGGAACCACATCGCGACAGAATTTGCCAAACGGTTCTCAAACATACTCGAAGAAGAACAAGCTCAAGCTGAGCTACAAAAAGGGATTAAAATGACAGGAGAGGACATCGACGCGTACGTGGTCCAATTCGAGCGACTTGCCAGAAAAGCTCACTACAACCTGAACGACCACCAAACGATCAACCGCTTCACTGCTGGGCTACCACGAGCCCTGTTTATGAAAGTATACGAGCTAGACGAGCCCCATACCTTCGAAGACTGGAAAAGATGTGCTCTACAAAGGCAAAAGCAATACATTCATATGAAAGCGCACCTCGACAATTTCAAAAGCAAAACCCCGCCATCCTCAGCGCAACCTTGCTGGAGACCCCAACCTCCCAATTGGGGACCACCAAGAGGACCACCACCGCCCAGATATGACCCAAACACGATGGACACGTCAGCTGACAGAACCTGTGCATGCGTAGCCAAAGTAGGAGATCCCAACAGACCCTTCATCCCCAGACTGCAGCGTGGAGGATTCGGAAGAGGAGGGGGACCGCCACCCCGAGATATGAGGACAGTCATCTGCTATAACTGCAACCGACCAGGGCACTTCTCACGAAACTGCCAACAGCCTCGTTCAAAACCAACTACTAGTCAGATGACTGAAACAGACTACTATGCACAGGAAGAACCACCAGCCCAAGCAAGAGTGGCGGCCACAATACCCCCACAACAAAGGGCGAAAGACTGGCTGGCCGGGGTGGCAGGAGAGACAGATGATGTTAAAGACCTCATCCTCCAAGAAATGTGGGGAAAGGAGGGTTTTCAGAATGCCTAAACCCATCGGCCTGGGTGAGGGCAGTTAATTGTAACTCTGTAATCATGACTCGCTACCATTTGCTTCAAATTCCAGTCTTGATTCGCACAAGTTACACAATGGCCAACATTAAAGGGCTCATAGATTCAGGAGCCACCGACAATTTCATACGCCCCTCATTTGCCAAACGAATGGGGCTGGGTCTCCAACCGCTGGACCGACCATGAAAGATGTGGAACATAGACAACATGGAGAATAAAGCGGGCAGTATAACCCACTGCGTAGACCTTGACGTCCAGACTAACCAAAGACACCAGAAAATGCACTTCCTAGGTACTGACATCGGTAACGAGGATTTGGTCCTTGGCTACCCATGGCTCGCCACATACGAACCTACCATCAACTGGAGATACACCACCATCCACGAGAAAATGCTCCCCGTGGTTATAAGGACCATCAACCCACACCACAAACACTGCATCGTAGGAGCCGTAATAATGGAAGAGGAAAAACAAGCCGTCTTCCAAGAACTAAGAGAAGAATCTCAAATACATACAACAGCTACAGAGCTAGCTATCGAAGCTAAGCAGTTCCACAATAAAATCGAACTCCCAGACGCTTACTGAGACTTCGCGAAGCTCTTCAGTGAGGAAGCATCCAACCGATTTCCCCCATCGAGACCATGGGATCACGCTATCGAGTTTAAGGAAAACACCCCAACGGCCATCGACTGCAAAGTCTACCCCATGACCCAAGAAGAAGACGGGAAACTCAAAGAGTTCCTGGATGAGCAGCTAAAGAAGGGGTATATACGACCCTCAAAATCCCCCTATGCCTCATCCTTTTTCTTTATCAAAAAGAAGGATGGAAAGTTAAGACCAGTCCAGGATTATCAAAAAATTAACGCCATTACCATCAGAAACCAATATCCTCTCCCCCTCATCTCAGACCTCATCATGGACCTTAGCCAGGCACACACGTACACCAAGTTGGACGTCAGGTGGGGGTATAATAATGTACGCATCAGAGAAGGAGATGAACACAAGGCAGCCTTTAAAACACGGTACGGACTTTTTGAACCCACGGTCATGTACTTCAGACTCACAAATTCCCCGGCAACGTTCCAAATGATGATGAACACCATCTACTGAGACACTATTGCCAAACACAAAGCCAAAGGCACGATCATACGAGTCTACATGGATGACATTGGCATCGCAACTAGGGACCCAGCAAGACAACAAGACCATGAAAAAGCCGTACACGAGGTACTACAAATTGCCATGGAACATGACCTCTACTTTAAGCTGGAAAAGTGCCTCTTCCACAAGCCACGAATGGATTACCTGGGGGTAATCCTTGAAAAGGGGGTAACACGCATGGACCCTGGTAAAAATTTCAAAGACTGGCCCACACCAACTAAGGTCTGTGATGTATGCTCATTCCTGGGCTTCTGCAATTTTTACCAACTCTTCATTCATGGCTTTGCAACACATGCCAAACCCCTCAACAAACTCACAAGGAAGGATGTGGAATGGCAGTGGACGAACGAAGAAGAAGAGGCATTCAAAAAACTCAAGGCACTCATTATGGAAGAACCTGTACTCGCACACCCGAAACTAGACGATCCGTTCGAACTGGAAGTAGACACATCAGGATTTGCAACAGGAGCAGTACTACTCCAGAAGAAAGAAGATGGCAAGAAACACCCCATTGGATACTACTCCGCCACCCTGAACGAAGCAGAGCAAAACTACAACATATATGACTTGGAACTCCTCGCTATTGTTAAAGCACTCAGACACTGGAGACCATTATTAGCAGGATCGCCACACAAGATCAAGATCTACTCCGATCACATGAACCTCCAATATTGGAAACTCCCACAAAAGATAAGCCGGAGGGTCACCAGGGAAGTACTCGAACTGATGGAATACAACTTCGAAATTCACCACATCCCAGGGAAGAAGAACAGAAGAGCCGACACCCTATCACGCAGACCAGACTACGACCAAGGCAAGCAAGACAACGAAAATGTCATAGTACTACCCGAAGATGTATTCGCAAGAACCACCACAGTACAAGCCACATGAGACCCACCTCAAACGGAAATCACACTGCGCTACTGGGTAGACCTGCAACAATTAAAATACGTCAATGGAGCCTGGTATCGACAAGGAAAGTACGTCATAACCGGTTCACTGAATGAAAAACAGGAACTCATCTCTGCCCACCATGATCCACCGGTACATGGACATCCTGGAATTGCGAGAACCACAAGACTAGTGGAATGAAGATACTGGTGGCTGGAACTGAAACTGGATGTATGAAACTACGTACAAGGATGTGCAGAATGTCAACGGCACAAGGTTAATACACACCCAACTAGAGCCCCATTGGCACCCATAATCCCAAAAGAGGATGCACTACCCTTTGAAACCATAGCCCTAGACTTCATCACCAAACTTCCCGAGTCTATGGGATACGATGCCATACTCACCGTCATGGACCACAACTGCACCAAAGCATCAATATTTATCCCATGATAACAGCAGAAGAAACTGCCAGGTTGTACGTCATTCACGTGTTCAGACACTTTGGACTACTGTCCAAAATCATCAGTGACCGAGACCCCTGATTTGCATCAAAATTCACAAGAGAACTGTGCAGAATACTAGGGATTCAACAAAACATATCCATGGCTTACCACCCTTGGACCGATGGACAGTCTGAATGAACAAATCAATGGCGTGGAACAGTACCTCTGTTTTTGGACAAATGAACACCAAGACAACTGGGCAACATTCCTACCGATAGTGGAATTCCGCGCACAACAACTGGCCACACAAGGCGACAAAGAAATCCCCATTCTCACTCCTCATGGGATATGACCCTAGAGCTGATTGGCTGATAAGCCATCCCCTATCCCACAGGTCACCAC